>CM075485.1:2051250-2743125 GCA_037950665.1 Hypophthalmichthys nobilis
GCTGTCAGTTCACCTTAGTGCTTAATGCTGTTCTGTACACACAGTTCAGTAATTTACAGAAGAATGTTTCAGAGTGCCAAAGTATAAGAAAGAAACAAATGAAATTAACAGTGCTTTACTTTTTTTTTTCATTTTTTTTTTTCATTTTATGTCTATTTAAAAGAAGCATTCAACTAAGAAATAACAGGAATTTAATCAAATGTAAAAATAATAACTGAATAGTCTTAAAATAAATAAAAAAATAAATATATTAATAAAAAAATAAATAAGTAGAGTTTGTAAACAAACTTTGATGTTGGCTAGACAAAGTTTTAAATAACTTAAAAGCACATTGCTAGCATGAATTACCATGTTTCTAACATGATTTTAACATGTTAGCATTATTTAACATGTTTCTAACATGATGCTAGCATTAATTAGCATTTTACTAGTACGAGTTAACACACTGATAGCATGATTAGCATGTTGCTAGCATGAATTACCATGTTGTAACATGATTTAACATGTTTGCTAGCATGTTTTAACATTTTGTTAACATTTTTAACATGTTGCTATCACATTGCTAGCATGTTTCTAACATGATTTTAACATGCTAGCATTATTTAACATGTTTCTAACATGATGCTAGCATTAATTAGCATTTTACTAGTACGAGTTAACACATTGATAGCATGATTAACATGTTGTTAGCATGATTAGCATGTTGCTAGCATAAATTATCATGTTGTAACGTGATTTAACATGTCTGCTAGCATGATTTAACATTTTGTTAACATTTAACATGTTGCTATCACAATGCTAGCATGAATTAACATGTTGCTAGCATGATTTAACACCTTACCATGTTTTAGCATTTTTGCAAACATGATTAGCACGTTGTTAACATGTTTTAACATGTTACTAGCATCAACACATTGCTAACATGATTTTAACATGTTGTTAACATTATTTAACATGTTTCTAACATGATGCTAGCATTAATTAGCATTTTGCTAGTATGATTTAACACATTGATAGCATGATTTTACATGTTGATAACATCATTAACATGTTGTTAACATGTTGCTAGCATGATTATCATGTTGTTAGCATGATGCTAGAATGAATTAGCCTGTTGCTAGCATGATTTAACACATTAACATGTTTTATCATTTTGTTAGCATGATTAACATGTTGCTAACATCATTAACACACTACCATGCTTTAACATGTTGCTAACCTGATTTAACACATTGCTATCATTGAATTACATTTACATTTATGCATTTGGCAGACGCTTTTATCCAAAGCGACTTACATTGCATTATACTATACATTTGTATCTGAGTATGTGCAATCCCTGGGATCGAACCCATGACCTTGGCATTGCTAGTGCCATGCTCTAACCACTGAGCTACAGGAAAGGAAACATGAATTAGCATGTTGATAGCATGGTTTAACATGTTACTGTGATTAACGTCATGCTACCATGTTGATAGCATAATTTACACAAAATGTTAACATGTTTTAGCACTTTACTATCATGTTTTAACATGTTGCTAACCTGTTATTTAACACATTGCTAACATGAATTAGCATGTTGCTAACATGGTTTAACATGTTAACATGATTAACATAAAGCTACCATGTTGGTAGCATAATTTACACACGTTAACGTTTTAGCATGTTGCTATCATGTTTTACCATGTTACTAGCATGACTTAGCACGTTGCTAACATGAATTAGCATGTTGTTAGCATGGTTTAACATGTTGTTAGCATGCTGGTAGCATAATTTACACGTTGTTAACATTTTTTTAATTTTATGTATTTATGCAGAATCGTTCAACATCAGCATCGCGATGCAAAGTAAAAACGCTTATATTCCACAGCTCTGGCGGACACCAAACATACAAGACTCCAGGATGTTGCTATGGTTACTACAGTGTCAATCATCACAGTTTCGGGAGTGAGCCGTGTTCCGTACACACACGCATCAATAATTTAGGGGACTCACTCCTGTATTTTAACGCGGTTGTCACTCCTGAAACTTTACCGTGTGTACGTGTCCAAACAGAGAACAGCACATTCAAAACAGCTAAGAGCCGGCCTACACAAACAGTGGGTAACGTACCATGCAGGTCCTCTGGGTAATCCATCTGGAACGAGTCCCTCCTCCTGACCGAGATCATGCTGCTGTATTCCTCCACGGCAGCAGAGTAGGAGTACTTTAAAACCAAAACGCAATCACAATCATTTTAAATCCCATAACAAAGCTTTACAACAGTTATTGATGACCATTTTATATAATAAAGCCGCATTCGGGTTGTGACCTGGTGCAGCTGGCAGGTAATGAAGAACAGAGATGGTTGATTGTCGTCCACTTCCACAAAAGCGTCCACCACCACCGACCGGCCCTCAATCACCAACACACACTGGTAATCAAGATCTTTATCCTTAAAAAAAAACAAAACAGACATTTTCTTTTTTATTGCCTAATTATTTTCAAATATTTCTTAAATCAGAAATATTAGGATCATGTGACACTGAAGACTGGAGTAAATTCAGCTTTGATCACAGGAATAAATTACATTTTAAAATATATTCAAACAGAAAAAAAGTTGTTTTAAATTGTTTTACAATATTACTGTTTTTACTGTACTTTTTGCTCAAATAAATGCAGCCTTGGTGAGCAAGTTTCAGATTTACTCGCCCCTGAACATCCTGTAAAGAAATGGCAGTTGGTTGTTTTGCATCAGACAGTCCTTTGCTGTCTAAGTGAGCATAACCAGACATTATGATCATAGTCAGTCTCAGTCTGACTGCGCTAGACTATCAAGCTCCAACAAGCCTCAAGACGTTGCATCACCTGATAGAGATGTAAGTTGCGTCCCACCAGAGTGATCTTCCTCTCAACATTGACAGGCAGAAGAGAGCTGCCCTGGATGCTCTCCACACACGGACAGGCGTGAGAACCTCTGCTCATCAGTAAACTCTCTTCTTCCTGATCACAGAGAGATGGACAATACACTTCATTACACACACCACTGCTTTTAAAGGAGCAGACATGGAATATATTAGCTTCTGCTATATTTAGCAGCACACATGATAAGCTGAATAACAACACAACAAAAGTGAGTGTGTTAGACAGATTAGACAAAAAACAAAATGGACAAAAAAGAAAATAGACAAATGGGGAACAGCCACCAGACCCACATTAAACGAATAAAGAAATGTTCTGGGTTCACTCATTGTTCATTCAAATATTCATTCATTTTTCCCATAGGGATTTTAAAGTCTTTGTTAAAGAATTATAAGCCATGAACCAACTACCAGCTACAAGGTGAATCATATTACAAAGTTTGATTTGACACCAAAAGGTATTGAAAAATGGGAGAAAAAGTACAAAACAGTGTACTTAATGTTGTTTAATGGGGAAAAGAACTACAATTCCATGAAGCAATGCACACAATATAAACAAAAAAACAATAGATTCATTTAAACCATTTATTTAAATATGTTGATTATATTTAGTGCTGTCAAATGATTAATCACATGCAAAATAAAAGTTTGTTTAGATAATATGTGCATACTGTGTATATTTATTAAAATATAAATATAAAAATGTAAATATAAATATATAAATATACATGTATACATGTAAATATTTCTTAAATAAATACATGAGTGTGTATTTATATATATACACATGGTACACAGTACACACACATATATATTGTAAACATTTATTTTGGATGCGATTAATCATTTGACAGCACACACACACACTACCAGTCAAAAGTTTGGACACGGTAAGATTTTTAATGTTTTTAAAAGAAGTTTCGTCTGCTCACCAAGGCTGCATTTATTTAATTAAAAATACAGTAAAAACAGTAATATTGTGAAATATTATTACAATTTAAAATAACTGTTTTCTGTTTGAATATATTTTATAAAGTAATTTATTCCTGTGATCAAAGCTGAATTTTCAGCATCATTACTCCAGTCTTCAGTGTCACATGATCCTTCAGAAATCATTCTAATATGATGATCTGCTGCTCAAGAAACATTCATGATTATTATCAATGTTGAAAACTTACTTTTTTTTCAGGATTCTTTGATGAATAGAAAGTTCAAAAGAACAGCATTTATTTGAAATATAATCTTTTGTAACATTATAAATGTCTTTACTGTCACTTTTGATCGATATAATGCATCCTTGCTGAATAAAAGTATTAATTTCTTTAATTTCTTTTCAAAAAAATAAAAATTCTTACTGACCCCAAACTTTTGAATGGTAGTGTATAATGTTACAAAAGCTTTGTATTTCAGATAAATGCTGTTCTTTTGAACTTTCTATTCATCAAGGAATCCTGGAAAAAAGTACACAACTGTTTTCAACATTGATAATAATCATAAATGTTTCTTGAGCAGCAGATCATCATATTAGAATGATTTCTGAAGGATCATGTGACACTGAAGACTGGAGTAATGATGCTGAAAATTCAGCTTTGATCACAGGAATAAATTACTTTATAAAATATATTCAAACAGAAAACAGTTACTTTAAATTGTAATAATATTTCACAATATTACTGTTTTTACTGTATTTTTAATTAAATAAATGCAGCCTTGGTGAGCAGACGAAACTTCTTTTAAAAACATTAAAAATCTTACCGTGTCCAAACTTTTGACTGCTAGTGTATACAGTCAAACCAAAATGTATTCAGACACCTTGAACATTTCATTCATTAATACAGTTTATTCACTATAGTTTTAAAAAATGTTAATAAAATATGACAAGATCTCAGAGTTAAACTGTGTCAGAAAACATTAATCTTAATTATGTCAGATAACACTTAAGCAAAACATGGTCAGGTCAAAGTGTCTGGATAATTTTTGCTTCCAAATTTGTATCAATTTTACTGGTAGTCCACTGTATGAAGAATTTTTGGGGATAATATGTGACAGTTTACTTTATTTTGCTATCCTCACTTACATAAATGAACTATAGTGTCCTGCACCCACTAGTAATCTAGTGTCTAAATAATTTTTGGTTTGACTGTATATACATAACAGTTCTTTCTGGTTCTCAAATCTGATTGGCTGAGAGGTCTTTCCAGCCATGTGGTATTCTACCAGTATTGCCACGGGAACCGTTTCACCGTTTGAATCACTCTGCTGTCAGCATTCTCACAGCGAGTGTCATGGCGGATGAGCAAACCCACCATATTTTTATAGATACTACTGTTATTTTGTAATGGAATGTAGTTTTAAGAGTTTTTTAGGCGAGAATATGAGGCAAATGAAACTGTGACTTGACACGGCACTTACATACTGTTGTACTCGTGTTGATTTGATTGCTTCTACTATTCTCATTTGTAAGTCGCTTTGGAGAAAAGCGTCTGCTAAATGACTCAATGTAATGTAATGTTATGTAATGAGAATATAGTTGTTTAGACCTCAGATATGCGATTTATATGTAAACATAAAATTTGTGTAGACGCTTTCAAAGATGTGAGCTCCAGGCCGTCGGCGGCCATTCAGCGCTCATGTACCCGCATAGAACAGCTTCATCTGGGCCAGTCCTTCGGGAATTTGCTGCTGGGTATATCAAACAGGCAATCTTTGGTCTTATTAATCTATTACTAATCTATTAAGGGCTATATTAAGTTTCATAACTTTATATTTACAATGAAATTAAATCCTGTATTAACTAGAGTGCTGCTTTTGTCCGTTTGACTGAACTGTTTGCTTGTGTTTATTTCCTATTTTACTTCTTATACTGTTATAATGGCTACTGTTGTTAAATTAATTATTATTGTTCAAAAAAATAATATTTTATATAAATAACATGCCATTTTTTGGCACTGAGAAAGAGTCTGTTAGTGATTTCGACTTCAGTGAAAGTTACATTAATACGCCAACTATGATAATGCAGTCAGTCGCAAAGATTTTTATATTGAAATGGACTGAAACAAGGAAACAAGGATGTTGTTTTTACTTTAAACATCTTACGAGACGCAACTGACAAATGCATTGACTAGCGCTGTCATGGGAATGTCTTAAATGTTAAAAGGACAAAGATATCACTTTCCTCAGTGGACATTCAAACTGATTTTATGGTTATGAATATAAGATTGACCTGAAGAATATCAGATAGGTAATACACTCGCTCAGGCGATCTCTCTGTCATAATACTCTACTCTACATATTACAATGAGTTTCAATGAAGCGACTCAACGTTCCTTCACTAGTTCTAAAGTGATGTTTTAGATTTAGTAATGGAGGTTTGGGCTCAACTGTTAAACTGTCAACTTAAAGTCCCCCTGAAATCAAAACTTACTTTTTTTAGCTTTTAGTATGAATATGTTAGCCTTAGTGTTATGAATAAGCTGGTGTGTTCCAAAACAATGACAAAATTCGCATTTAGGAGATATAAGCATTCAAAACTTACAGTCTCTCACTTCCGCTAAAATGGATCACGGATTTTCATGACATCACATCACACTTCAGCTTCTCATCAAATCTTCTGTCCAATCAAATGCTCTCTAGAATCTGAAGTCCCGCCCCTCCTACACTATCAACAGACACTGAAGCTTAGGCTGAAATCAGTCATTTGTTCACACATTTACTAGTTTCTACATGGTGAATGGCACATAGTGCACTATATAGAGAATAGGGAATGATTCAGACAGTGTCAATATGCTTTCCATTGATGCGAATCAAGTCCGTTTTCACGTTAGTATAACATGAACCGCCGCAGCACAAGCACAGTCTGCTCTGGTCCAGGGACACGAGAGCACAGAGCGGATCATATCCGCGAGTCGGCACAGACCACGAAAGGTATCGGACCCATTTAAATTCTGCACAGAATGCTGTATTTTAAAGTGATATAGAGGAGATTAAGAGGAGAAATGGTTAGATATTAAGAGGAAACAGAAGTTTTACTGAGTTAACAAAAACAAAACGCTATTGGATATTTTAAAAAAAGGGGCGGGGCTGTTCGATATATCGCCCTGTCTTCCTGTTTCAGTTGAAATCACGTCAACACATTGAAAAATGCTCCGCGTTCTAAGACACTTCAGCGGGCCTTTAAATTTAAAAAAAATCGGTGGTGGAAGGAAGTAATTCCTCACAAAAGAGGGTTTTTAAAGACACTCCATTGTTGTTCTTATTTATTTACACACTTGTGCCATCGAACTGTTGTATAAACGCAATATCACACTCGTAGCCGGACAAAAATATTTTCTGCAGCCTCGTGCCTACGACCGAATCACAGCCGTGCTGATATACAGCCATATTTGAAAGGATAGATCATGTCATTCTGTATGACTTAATTTCTGTTATGTTTCAAAGAAGAAAGTATTTTTGTCCTTACAATAAAAGTCAACAAACAACATGTTTGGACCCCGCTGACTTTCATTGTATGGACAAAAAACACAGACATTTCACAAAATATATTTTTCCATATTCAGCAGAAGAACAAAAGTCAAGCAGGTTTGGAATGACATGAGGGAGAGTAAATTATCATAAAATGTTTCAGTGAACTATCCATTTAAACCGCAAGAGCAGATTTTTGCTTGCTTTTAACAGATGGATGAGTCAAAATGAATTTCTGTGCAAATTAACATCATCATGAACCCAGAACATTCCTTTACTGTTGAGACATTAAATGCCTTTAATATATAATTATGGTTAAATTAGTAATAGAGCAGAACTGCTTTCATCTATTTAATTATACATCCCATCATTCACGCATATAATTCACGCTTTAGGTACGTTCAACCTCCAGCTTCTGCAGTGCAACATGCGAGCAGAGCTCGCCCGAGGAACCACACTCACCAGGAGGAAAAGGTCATCCGAGTCGGACTGGTAGTCAGTATCTGGATCGAGGGCGAAATCGGATGAATCAGGCCCTGCCTCACCGTCGCCAGAGGGGGCGCTGGCTGACGACACAGGGATGCCCGTGTCTATAAGGGCATCTATATCCATCTCCGCCTGCGAGAGGGTGACCACTTCAGAGGAAGATGAGGGCAGCGCTTCACTCAACGGCCCCATTGTCACCACTTCCCCAGCTCTCAACGCGGGCAGCGTCACTTCAGCGGCCTCTTCACGAGATGATTGTCCCACGAGTTCTTCATATGATTGCGGGGTCGGTGTCGACAGCAAACCTACCTGGATGCGCTCCTCCACCCAAGAGCCATTTTGCGAGAGGGTCGTGGCCTCTGTGGACGTATCGGTTGACTCTGTAGTGGCACTGGATGGGCGCATGGAGGATGTTGTGACGTGGTTGGGGGTAGTGGGTGCGTCGGTGAGTGGGGTTGTGGTTTCCAGAGGTGTGGTGGGGGCGGCAGTGGGCTCTGGAGTAGTGGGAGGGGTCACTGAAGGGGTAGTCATGACAATGGCTTCGGTTGTTATGGGAACCTCAGTGGTCGAGAGGGTTGTTGTCGTGGGTGTCGAGGTGGTATACGTGTACGCGTCAAAGTCTTTTATTGTTTGAGGAGTAGATGTGGGGAGCGTGAACTTTAGACGAACATAGGACAACAGAGAGAATGAGGGGAAAAATTAAATAAATGGCAACTGAAATAAACTCAAAACAATAAGCAATGATGCTGAATTAAACTAATCAAAAATCATAAAACACACAAGCAAGTGTTACATATATGAACCAAAAATGGTTATTCAAAGCGAAAGGAACTGAAAACACATACAGTGGGATCCGAAAGTCTGAGACCATACTGAAAATAGTCAATTTAAGTAAATCTAGAAATACAAGTTTTAACTAAAGAAAATTACAAATTTAATAAGAAATATTTAACATTTTTGCACTCTTCAATTATGTAAAAAATGGGGACAAATCTAATACTTACATATTCTGAAATGTATTTTTCACTTAAACTTTTCAAACACATTGCTCATGCTGATTAAATAATTTATTTAAAATTATAAAACGGTTAGTTCCAGTCCTTGATTCTGATTAGTCAATAGCTGTGTTTTATCAAAGTCCCTTTAAGACATGTCATTTCTATCTTTTTGAATGAGGAAACATCAAATTCTCCAAAACTGTTCACTAAGCTTATGATTAAATTTCATTTTTAAAAACACCAGTCTCATAAAGCTTGTTTCTTATGTTCAAATAGCATTTAAATAAGCTTGTTTTTCATGCTAGACCAGCCAACGCACATGCGCAGAACAGTCTGAGAACGCTGCCAGTTTCTATAGCAACCGGAGCTTCTAACCATAGACATAATTAAATATATAGACGCCCTATTGGCCGCTTTGGACTGTTGCTGCGATACGTCAACGAGCCTGCCATATTGTGCGGGGCAAGACTCCTCATTAAACTAATGCAAGTAAACGGGGATCTGCGGCTTTTCTGGACAAAAATAACATTTACATTTCTCAACCGATTCAACGGTTTATGATCTGCGTAAAGTACGAAAAAAGGTATCTCCAATTACTCAACTTGAAAATTATTCACTGTCATAAGGAAGAGTGAAAACTCACGCTTCTCAAGCATGGATTTGGTTTATTTTTCAAGGTTAATAATTGTGGAGATGTTCCTAATGTAATATAATTTAATGTACATTAAAATGTGCACATCGATTTTAATTGTCTCAAAATAGTCAGGCTTTTTCTTCAGTCCACTTATGAGAGTTACGGCACTACAAATATGGCGGCGCTGCTGACGTGCGATCCAGCGGCCAATAGGGCGTCTATGTATTTATTATGTCTATGCTTCTAATGGCAGCTGCAGTGACACGATGACTTTACTAATCAACAATTGGCTCTTTTACTTAGAAAGTGGGGCTTTGAATGTCAGCTGTATCAGCGATATCTTGTCCTTTTAACAGTTAAGGGGTTTTCCCGTGCCCTGACACTGACAGCGCTAGTGTTCACAACAGTAACAGATATTTAGTTGATCTCCATGAGATGACACATTCTGTTGCTGTTCACAGTCAGGGACTATTTTTTCCAACGGAAGGAAGGCTTTTAGTGATTTTACTTTATGAAAGTTGCATCAATACATACATATATTTGCTTTGATATTTGTATATATGGAATAACCGTTTTATAAAAGCAATAAGCCCCGTAAAGCTGTGGTTCACAGTGAATTTATTATAAATTCACTATAAACCACAGCTTCTTGGGGCTTATTGCTTTAAAATGCACTACAGTTCAAAAGTTTGGGGACAGTAAGATTTTTTTAAAAGAAATTTATACTTTTATTGAGCAAAGATGCATTAAATTGATAAAAGTGACAGTAAAGACATTTATAATGTTACAAAAGTTTTCCATTTCAAATAAATGTTATTCTTTTAATCTTTATATTCACCAGCTGTTTTCAACATTGATAATAAGAGATGTTTCTTGAGCAGCAGATCATCATATTAGAATGATTTCTGAAGGATCATGTGACACTGAAGGCTGGAGTAATGATACTGAAAATTCAGCTTTGACATCACAGGAATAAATTACATTTTTGAATATATTCAAATAGAAAACATCTATTTTAAATTGTAATAATATTTCAATATATTACTGTTTTCACTGTATTTTTGATCAAATAAATGAAGCCTTGGTGAGCAGAAGAGACTTCTTTCAAAAAAAATTGTACCAACCCCAAACTTTTTAATGGTAGTGCACATATAAAAAAAATATATAAACGCACATTTGCTAAAAATATTATTTGATAAAATATATGAACATTATTTTCAATTAGAAATATGCAACATATGCACTGTTGGTCTTAGACTTTTGGACTCCACTTTAATTGCACAGCATATCAGACTCACTGACACGACTTCACGTATTAACAAAAACTTACATGCTGGTTGTAGATGATCGCACCACGGTCACATGTGGACCGGTGAGTGCACACATGCTGGTGGATGCACCAGTTACATTTCCAACGGCTGTTCACACAACCAGTACACCTAAAAATACAGCAAGACACAACATAATGGGCCAAAAGTTAGAAGTGACTGCAACCCATCTACACCCCTCTGAGCATTAAGATGAAGATAGCAAAGCTGCCCTGCATCCAAAATAGCTGAGCTCTAGAATTACACACGACTCCCCTAAACTCATCAAACAACACAGAGCTGAGTTCACAGCTTTCCCACATCGCAAATCAAAACAGCATCAGGGAGAGCCGTCCCATCAGCGGCTGTCTGCAGGGGTGTATGGGTAAGGGAGGATGGTCAGGGCAGAGGATATGGCAGGGCTGTGGAATGGTGGAATGTGGGAAACAGCTGTTAAATCATCAGGGACGTGTTACTGAGGTCCGAAGGGAGAGACAGCTGCCCTGCCCCTCTCACGCCTTTGGGACATTCTTCAACACATGACAGCCGCTTACCAATGGATGTTTTAATATTGCTTTTGGATGATGATGATGGCATGACACTAAACAGTTAAAATTTTTCTTAAATGTATTTATACTATAGTATAATTTAGCCCACTAAAGTATGATAAAAATATATTTTGAAGCATGTTTCCAATGTTTTTGTCCATACAATGAAAGCCAATGGAGTTCAAAACAACACTGGACCCCACTATGGAAGCTTGTTTCCAGCACAGAATAAAAATAAAAAAGGTAATTGTAATGTTTCATCTCACAATTCTCAATAATTCTCAGAATTGCAAATTATAAAGTCCAAATTGTGAGATATGTCACTATTCTGAGAAATAAAGTTGCAATTCTGACTTTTTTCCTCTATTGTGAGTTTACATCTCACAATAGAGCGCCAACAGTCGGGTTCCGGAAGTAAAAGCGCCATTTTCACCATAGAAAAACTGATTTTTAACGATAAAAAAAGCAAAACACACCAAAATAGCTCTTTAGCTTCGCCCACTCACATGAAGCACTGCGAATGACGTAATCGAATCTTAAATATATATATATATATATGTATATATATATATATATATATATGTATATATATATATATATATATATATATATATATATATATATGTATATATATATATATGTATATATATATATATATATATATATATATATATATATATATATATATATATATATATATATATATATATATACACACACACACACACACACTCATACACACACACACACACATACACACACACACACACGCACACACACTACCGGTCAAAACACAGTAAGATTTTTAATGTTTTTAAAAGAAGTTTCGTCTGCTCACCAAGGCTGCATTTATTTAATTAAAAATACAGTAAAAACAGTAATATTGTGAAATATTACTACAATTTAAAATAACCGTTTTCTGTTTGAATATATTTTATAAAGTAATTTATTCCTGTGATCAAAGCTGAATTTTCAGCATCATTACTCCAGTCTTCAGTGTCACATGATCCTTCAGAAATCATTCTAATATGATGATCTGCTGCTCAAGAAACATTTATTGTGAACAATTGTACAAAATATTTGTGTACAATATTTTTTTTTCAGGATTCTTTGATGAATAGAAAGTTCAAAAGAACAGCATTTTTTGAAATATAATCTTTTGTAACATTATAAATGTCTTTACTGTCACTTTTGATCGATTTAATGCATCCTTGCTGAATAAAAGTATTAATTTCTTTAATTTCTTTTCAAAAAAATAAAAATAAAAATTCTTACTGACCCCAAACTTTTGAACGGTAGTGTATAATGTTACAAAAGCTTTGTATTTCAGATAAATGCTGTTCTTTTGAACTTTCTATTCATCAAAGAATCCTGAAAAAAAGTACACAACTGTTTTCAACATTGATAATAATTATAAATGTTTATTGAGCAGCAGATTAGAATGATTTCTGAAGGATCATGTGACCCTGAAGACTGGAGTAATGATGCTGAAAATTCAGCTTTGATCACAGGAATAAATTACTTTATAAAATATATTCAAGCAGAAAAGAGTTATTTTAAATTGTAATAATATTTCACAATATTACTGTTTTTACTGTATTTTTAATTAAATAAATGCAGCCTTGGTGAGCAGACGAAACTTCTTTTAAAAACATTAAAAATCTTACCGTGTCCAAACTTTTGACTGGTGGTGTGTATATATATGTGTGTGTATATATATATGCATGTTTTACAATAAACTTAAAATATTTTATTTTTATTTATGTAATCCACATTTTTTAATTAGCAGTTTTTATTTCTTCATCGTTTATGCTGTTTGCAATGCTTTATGGGATTGATCTTTCACTAATGCTGTTCAGTACACACTACACAGTTTTGTACCTTTATATTTTTGTCAGATTTTCAAAAACTTTTTTGCTTCAAATCAAAGTTTGTAATGTTATGATTCACCTCGTAGCTGGCTGGCTTGGTTCATGGTTTATAATTTCAAGTTTATATCCCGCAATTCTGACTTTATAACTCACAGTCACAATCAAGTTTTTTATTAATATTTTTTATACAGCGCTGGAAACAAGCTTCCACACCCCACTGACTTTCACTGTACAAAAAAATTCAAGTACTACAGGTTTGGAATGACAAGAGGGTAAGTAAATGATGACTAAACTGTCTTTTTTTTTTTTGAGAACTATCTCTTTAAGAATGATAAAAAACAACAACATTGTACTGTATTTTTGTGATTGCTTTACTCGTGTGGAATTAAACCACAGGAGAGTTCATGTGACTTACGGCTTGCTGCCAGAGAGCTGCTGCACCACAGAGCAGTCGTAGAAGGTGAAGTCTGCGGCCGCTACGGTGACAGTCCGGAAGCGCAGGGACAGTGTGACGGACACAGAATCTGTTACACAGGATAAACATGAGAGAAGTCTGGGTCAAATGGCTAAACTGATATTATAGTACTGAAACTTCATGTCACAAAAACAAAGTCACCATGAAATCAAAATGGACAATTCATATTTTTTTTTAAGGATTATAAATTATTTTCCGTGCCCATCATTATTTTTTAAATTCATGTACCCTTGTAACCTTTAAACAAAATAACATCTCCTCCCTCTTGCAGCAACATCTCTTCTCTGATAAAGTGTTTACTGGCGTGAGGGCGGGACAACCTGTCACTCACATGAGATCCACCAATAGCAAACCACAACAATCCAACTATCCAATCAGTTCCCAATGGACAAAATCAAGCCCTGCCCTCTTTTTCGAGAAGCGTTTCACTCTGATATACGTCACAATAGGGAAGAAAAGTCTATTGCAACTTTCGTTTCATGCCGACTTTAAGTTAAAGACATCACCCAGAGCATATTTCACCATTCATTTAATATTTCAGTGGAACGCTTTCACAAACCAACAGAGGAAGTCAGTGGAACCAGAACATGAGCATTTCAGAAGTCCAGTGGATCGTAGAGTGATGTACACTACTGTTCAAAAGGTTGAAGTTGGTAAGATTATTTTTAAATGTTTTTGAAAGACGTCTCTTAAGCTCACCAAGTTGGTATTTATTTATTTGATCAAAAATACAGTAAAAACAGTAATACTGTAGAAAGTTATATAACAGAAAGTTAAAAAGATAAGCATTTATTTGAAATCTTAACATAATATCATTAATGTCTTTACTGTCACTTTTGATCAATTTAATGATTCCTTACTGAATAAAAGTATTCATTTCTTAAAAAATATCTTCTGACCCCAAACTTTTGAACGGTAGCGTAAGTCACTCTTAACTTTGAGAAAATGTCACATTGACATCTGGATTGAAATTATATTAAATCGATTGGTACTTGAAAGTCAATCAAAGAAAAACAAAGATTTCCGCACTCATAAAAGAGCCCACAAACAGGTTTCTAAACATGTAAACCAGTTCCTTAAGGACAGTTTTCATAGGGACTGACTCAAGAAAGCCAAACATCATTTGCATGTGGGTTGTCTTACCCTCTCCCTGTTGTACAGGTGGAAGTCTGTGGGCCTCAGGAGTGGCACAGGTGACTGTGGTGCCCTGGACTGAAGCTGCTGTTTCAGCCTCTTCAAAGAAACACGAGTACATGTCACCCTCTGACAGACTGGGCAAACCCGGGACATCCACAGCGATCTAAAAAACAGAAACATTAGTCATGGTTGTAGTCTCAAAATCATTGTCCAGTAATTCATCAGAAAAGCATGCCTTAAGGAATAGTTAATTGGAAATTCTCACAACATCATAATTTATGATTGAATGATTTTCTACCAGTCTCTGTTCTCCAAGGCTGGCGTTATATTGGCTCAGTGACTCCACTCTCAAGCACTGCTGCTGCTCATCAAAACTCCACAGCCAATGACCTTCAACTGAGCCCAGCCTACAGTCCGAACGCATCCCACACCTGGAGGAGTGAGCAGAAAAAAGAGAGACACTAAGATACTGACAGATAGAGAGAGATAAACTGAAAACTACAGACTTCAAAGCCGAAACTACAAGATGAAACTCACCGGCCGTCAAGAACACACCAACCACAGTAAGGGTCTTTCACTGCCAGACAGGAAGTGCAATCAGTGTGCTTGTCACACTCTGCCACAGGCCTCTTCTCCACCTGACCACACGGCACAGCAGGAGAAATCACTGATTCACACATCACACAGTGATGAACCACAGTTTTCACTCCAGACATATGGGTGAGTGAGTCTGCTCATGACCCACATTAATAATGCACTTTTACATTTTTTTTTTTTGGTTATTTAAAAAAAAAAAAATAAATAAATAAATTATATATATATATATATATATATATATATATATATATATACACACACACACACACACATATATACACACTACCACAAAAGTTTGGACACGGTAAGATTTTTAATGTTTTTAAAAGAAGTTTCGTCTGCTCACCAAGGCTGCATTTATTTAATTAAAAATACAGTAAAAACAGTAATATTGTGAAATATTATTACAATTTAAAATAACCGTTTTCTGTTTGAATATATTTTATAAAGTAATTTATTCCTGTGATCAAAGCTGAATTTTCAGCATCATTACTCCAGTCTTCAGTGTCACATGATCCTTCAGAAATCATTCTAATATACTGATTTAATTCTCAGTTATGATTAAATTATCATTGGTGCTCCATTATTAATAATGGCTCATATTATTATCAATATTAAAAACAGTTTGCTGATTAATATTTTTAAGGAAAGTGTTTTCAGGATTCTTTGATGAATAAAAGAACAGCATTTATTTGAAATATAAATATTTTTTAACATTGTAAATGTCTTTTTTGTCAGCTTTGACATCATAGGAATAAATTACATTTTAAAATATACTCAAATAGAAAATAGTTATTTTAAACTGTAATAATATTTCAAAATATTACTGTTTTTACTGTATTTTTGATCAACTGAATGCAGCCTTGGTGAGGATAAGAGACTTTCAAGAACCTTAAACCTTAAAATCGCAATTATTTCAAACTTTTGAGCGGTAGTGTACTTTTTTGAACTCACAGAATGGCTGGTCATGATGTAAATGTGTTTATGGGTGGAATCCAGTAGTAAGTCACTGTTGATGGCCAAACCAGGTTGGATGAGAAGGGTGGAGTAATTCTTCACCTCCCCTGAGTTATCCAGGAACACCTATCATGAGATAAAAAGCACACTGAACTCACCACAAAAAAAGTGATTTTCAATAAGTAACCTGACAATGGCTTCTCAGAACTTCCTCAAGGTTTAATTGCATATTTAGGCTTATGAAACTACATCAATTGCAACAGGACACCTTAGAGACACGAAGAAAGCTGGATGCGGACAGGTCTAACTAAAAGTGCTGAAAGTGTCTGCTGAAAAGGTTTAGCGCTAGAGCACTTCTAAGTCTCATTAAAGGAAAAGGACGTACAAAGATCTGAGCGAGGTGCCTAATGCCTCTTCAATTCTATCACAACTGGGGTCGATTTCAGCAAACCAGATTAGAACAGTGAGAATCCCATCAGAAGAGCAGGTATCCTGCTTAAGAGTCTCAGACACCTTATACCAAGAGCTGCTCACGCACTCCGCCCATTCAGGTTTACGTTTTAACTGGATTAGCATTGACAAACTGTCTTCCAGGGTCTACTGCAGGAGGAATCATGCATTGCAACATTATTGTATTATGCAAGACTGAATAGTTGTAGTTGTGTATGTAGGCTTAGAGAAGATGTGTGTTTGTGAGAGAAAATACAAAATGTATATGCAATTCTTCAGTTAGTGGCACTTCAACTGAAACAATCTTTCATATACAGTCATGTGAAAAAGATAGGACACCCCATGAAATATTTAGTTTTGTAAGAAACATGGACATATCAATATTTGATCTTTTTTCAAACAATTTCTATAGGTAAAGGGGTAATGTAATTGAACCAAAAACAATGGAATTTTAACCATAATATCTTTTATTAACCAAAAAATATACAAAGATGCCAATTCCTACTGAGGAAAAAGTTAGGACACCCTATGCCCTAATAGCTGGTATTGCCCCCTTTGGCTGAAATAACCTCAGTAAGATGTTTCCAATAACTGTCTACAAGTGTATGATAGTGAGTTGCTGCAGCAAAGCAGCCCCAAACCATGACATTTCCACCCCCATGCTTCACACTAGGAATGGGGTTCTTGTGCACAAATGCTGTCTTTAGTTTGCGCCACACGTCTTCTGCTACTGGGCCCAAATAATTCAACTTTGAATTTAAGAGTAGGGGTGTAACCCCAACATCCTGGCCAAATTTGCCCGTTGGCCTCTGTCCATTATGGCCTCCTAATCATCCCCATATACTGATTGGCTTCATCACTCTGTCTTCTCTCCATCAATAAGCTGGTGTGTGGTGGGCGTTCTGGCGCAATATGGCTGCCGTCGCATCATCCAGGTGGATGCTGAACATTGGTGGTGGTTGAGGAGATTCCCCCTTCCATATGTAAAGCGCTTTGAGTACCCAGAAAAGCGCTATATAAAATGTAACAAATTATTATTATTATTACACTTTGCAGACCTTTTACATTCACAAACAGCTTTATTACACACTGCATGAAAAGCACAATGCAACACAAATTCCAGAAATGTTGGGATGTTTTTTAAATTTGAATAAAATGAAAACTAAAAGACTTTCAAATCACATGAGCCAATATTTTATTCACAATAGAACATAGATAACATAACAAATGTTTAAACTGAGAAATGTTACAATTTTAAGCATTGTAAAATGAGTGTGGCGAGGGGGGCGTGGTTCAGCGAGGTCTGCAGCGGGAGAGAGAGTCGGGAGACGCACGGTGAGTGAGTGGGTTAAACGTAATTAACAAACACCTGTCTCTTGTTTCAGTAATTGGTGTGGAGAGAGTATAAGACGCCAGGAGAAACAGGAGCGTGTGAGAGAGAGAAGGACTGCTGACAGCTGCGAACTGACTTACCGGTCTAGAAGTTACGTTGTGACCGTGTGCTTTCTGTGGTGCTTTATGCACAGCCTTTTTGTGTTGAGTTTGAAAACTTTAAATAAAGAACTGTCAGCAGTCACGCCGACCCTGTCCTCTTCCTTCCCTGAACAAAGAACTTCGTTACACTGGTGCCGAAACCCGGGAAGGAAGAAGGGAGCCGCCGCCATGCAAGCGTCCTCCCCCACGCCGTTTGCGGATATCATCTCATCCCTCGCGGTCCTGCATCAAGATCAACATCAGGCCCTGCTGGACTTAAGAACTGATCAGGAGCGGCGATTCCAGGCCATCCTTCAAGCCCAGCAGGAGGACCGCGAGAGGTTCCGGAGCTGGATTGACCGGGAGGTTCGACGGAAGCCCCGACCAGCGCGCTGTGCCCAGCCACCTGCCCTTAAACAAAATGGGACCCCAGGACGATCCTGAAGTTTTCCTCGATCTGTTCGAGAAGTCCGCGGAAGTGTGCGGGTGGCCCAGGGACCAATGGCCGATGCGCCTGGTCCCGTTACTCTCCGGGGAATCTCAGGTGGCAGCCCAGCAGCTTCCCGTACAGAATCTCCTGGTCTTCGACGACCTCAAGAGGGCCATCATCCAGCGGGTCGGCGGACCCCGAGCAGCATCGTCAGCGCTTCCGCTCCTGGAGTTGGCTGAGTCCAGCCGGCCCGCCGTGTTGGCCCAACAGCTCCGGGACTCCTGCCGCAAATGGCTACTGGCTGAGGGAAGCGACGTCGACCAGGTCATCGATCGTGTGGTGCTGGAGCAGTTCATCACTCGGCTCCCGAAGAGGACTGCCGAGTGGGTCCAGTGCCACCGTCCCACGTCGCTGGACTCAGCCATCCACCTCGCGGAGGACCACATGGTGGCGTGCCCAGGGTCGGCGAACCCCTGCCATCTGTCTCTCTCTCTCTTCCCCTCCTCTCTCTCTCGACCTGTCCCTCTTCCTAGGTCTCGTCCGCCCGGCCCTCCTCGAGTCCCGCCCGGGGCGGCGGAATGGCCAGGGTCAGTTCGTGAGTCCGAGAGTCCCGCCCAGGGGCGGGGCTAACTACGGCCGGGCCGGACCCCGCTCCTGTTTCTCCGCTCTCTCCACGCCAATCGTTTAACCCACTCTCTGCCACTGGGGCGGCGGGGAGGTCTGGGCCGGCCTGTTGGCGTTGCGGGGACCCGGAGCATTTTGTGGATAGGTGTCCGGTAATGGAGGTGGGGACAATGGTCCGGTCCCGGATGTCCCACAGGCTGCCCCGGTCAAGCTGGCGGGTACCAAATACCTGTGAGTATCAAGGGGTACCTATCAGGCCTTGGTGGATTCAGGATGTAACCAAACCTCGATCCATCAAAGCCTAATTCAATCTAGGGCATTGGATACAAGCCGCGTGGTTAAGGTGCGGTGTGTGCACGGGGATGTGGTGGAATATCCTGTAGTGCCGGTCATTATCCAATTTCGGTCAAAAGCATAGTGTTGAGGTGGCAGTTAACCCGCACCTCCGGCATCCGTTAATTTTGGGAACGAATTGGCCAGCGTTTACTGAATTATTGGGTTGTTTATGTACGGATGCCTCTTGGGAAAAATGCACCGGGAAGGGACGCGGGTCCAGGCGGGGAGACTGATCGGGGACCACTGAATACTGCTTCAGGGGAACAGAGTGATATCGAGAGACTTATTCTCTCGGAGCGCGATGACTTTCCCCTGGAGCAGTCTCAGGATGAGTCGCTGAAACACGCATTTGAACAGGTCCGTGCCATCGACGGTCAGCCTCTCCAACCTGGAAGTCCGCTTACCTACCCGTATTTTGCAATCATAAAAAATCGGTTGTATCGAGTGACCCAGGACACTCAGACAAAAGAAGATACCACCCAGTTGTTAGTTCCAAGGAGCCGCAGGGAAATGCTTTTCCAAGCGGCTCATTCTAATCCAATGGCTGGTCACTTAGGTCAAACGACAACACTAAATCGCCTCATGACCCGGTTTTTTTGGCCAGGCATTCACGAGAATGTGCGCAGGTGGTGCGCGTCTTGTCGTGAATGTCAGTTGGTAAATCCACCGGCCGCCCAAAAGCGCCTTTGCGCCTCCCATTAATGCAGGTCCTTCGAGAGAATTGGTATGGACCTCATCGGGCCATTAGAGCGATCAGCAAGAGGACATCGTTTTGCATTAGTCATCGTAGATTATGCAACGCGATATCCTGAGGCAGTGGCCCTCCGCAGCATTTCCGCTAAGAGTGTTGCTGACGCGCTGTTTAGTTTAATCTGGAGTGGGGATTCGAAAGAAATCCTCACTGATCAAGGCACGGCGTTTATGTCACGGACGTTACGCGAACTTTACGAATTATTGGGCATTAAATCGATTCGTACCAGCGTCTTTCACCCACAAACTGACGGGCTGGTCGAACGTTTTAATCGCACGCTTAAAACCATGATTCGTAAGTTCGTCCAGGAGGACGCCAAAAATTGGGATAAATGGTTAGAACCCTGTTGTTCGCTGTGCGAGAGGTCCATAAGCCTCCACGGGTTTTCCCCTTTGAGTTGCTCTCGGACGCCAACCCCGTGGGGTTTTGGATGTCCTAAGAGAAACTTGGGAGGACGGACCATCTCAATCTAAAACGAAATTCAGTATGTGCTGGACTTGAGAACAAAACTCCACACTTTGGGGCGGCTATCTATGGAGAATTTGTTACAAGCCCAGGACAGACAGAGCCGACTGTACAACAGGGGACTAATTTGCGCAAATTTGCACCGGAGATAAAGTGCTTGTATTACTCCCAACGTCAAGTTCAAAATTACTCGCCAAGTGGCAAGGACCATTTGAGGTCACACGGCAAGTTGGAGAGCTCGATTATGAGGTAGTGCGATCTGATAGGAGAGGAGCACGTCAAATTTACCACCTCAATCTCCTTAAAAATGGAATGAGGCAGAATCGGTGATGCTGGCGACGGTGATTGGTGGAGAGGATGATCTCGGGCAGGCGAATATAAAAACAATCTCTCGCTCTGGCCCCAGGGGGAGATCACCTCTCACCCTCCCAGCTCACCGATTTAACTAAGTTACAAGCAGAGTTTGCTGACGTCTTTTCTCCCCTACCCGGCCGTACAAACCTCATTCAGCACCATATCGAGACAGAGCCGGGTGTGGTGATTCGCAGCCGGCCGTATCGCCTGCCCGAACACAAGAAAAAGTAGTTCAGGCTGAATTAGGAGCGATGCTTGAAATGGGGGTAATAGAAGAATCCAGCAGTAACTGGGCGAGCCCGATAGTCTTGGTTCCTAAAACGGATGGCTCAGTGCGGTTCTGTGTGGATTACCGCAAGGTGAACGCTGTGTCGAAATTCGACGCGTATCCAATGCCACGGGTTGACGAACTGCTTGATCGGCTCGGTACGGCTCGTTTTTACTCGACATTGGACTTAACGAAGGGTTATTGGCAGATCCCCTTGTCTCCATTATCCAAGGAAAAGACAGCTTTCACAACGCCGTTCGGTTTACACCAATTTGTTACTCTTCCGTTCGGGCTGTTCGGGGCACCGGCCACCTTTCAGCGCCTCATGGACAAGATTTTACGGCCCCATGCTGCATATGCTGCTGCCTACTTGGATGATATTATCATATTTAGTAATGATTGGCAGCGGCATATGCAGCATCTGAGGGCTGTCTTGAGGTCGCTGAGGGGGGCCGGACTCACGGCCAACCCGAAGAAGTGTGCGATTGGGCGTGTGGAAGTAAGGTATCTGGGCTTCCACTTGGGGCATGGGCAGGTGCGTCCCCAAATTGATAAGACAGCAGCGGTTGCGACCTGTCCGCGCCCCAAGACCAAAAAGGAGGTAAGACAATTCCTGGGGCTGGCGGGATATTACAGAAGGTTTGTGCCTAACTATTCGGACCTCACCAGCCCCTTGACTGATCTTACTAAAAAGGAGGCACCAGATACGGTCCAGTGGACGGAGCCGTGCCAGCAGGCGTTTACCCAGGTAAAGGCTGCTCTATGTGGCGGGCCGTTGCTTCACTCTCCTGATTTTTCTCTCCCTTTTGTGTTGCAGACTGACGCGTCGGACAGGGGGTTGGGTGCCGTCCTGTCCCAGGAGATAGAGGGGGAGGAACGGCCGGTGCTGTACATTAGTCGTAAGCTCTCTAAGAGAGAGACTAAGTACAGCACCGTAGAAAAAGAATGCCTTGCCATCAGGTGGGCCGTCCTCACCCTCCGCTATTATCTCCTGGGACGGGAATTCACCCTCTGTTCGGACCATGCTCCTCTGCAGTGGCTCCACCGCATGAAGGATACCAACGCGAGGATCACTCGTTGGTATCTAGCTTTACAGCCCTTTAAGTTCAAGGTGGTCCACAGGCCGGGTATTCAGATGGCCGTGGCCGACTTTCTCTCCAGAAATGGGGGCTGCAGGCCGGACGGCTCCCGGCCTGAGTCGGGCGGTGGGGGTATGTGGCGGGGCGTGGTTCAGCGAGGTCTGCAGCGGGAGAGAGTCGGGAGGCATACGGTGAGTGAGTGGGTTAAACGTAATTAACAAACACCTGTCTCTTGTTTCAGTAATTGGTGTGGAGAGAGTATAAGACGCCAGGAGAAACAGGAGCGTGTGAGAGAGAGAAGGACTGCTGACAGCTGCGAACTGACTTACCGGTCTAGAAGTTACGTTGTGACCGTGTGCTTTCTGTGGTGCTTTATGCACAGCCTTTTTGTGTTGAGTTTGAAAACTTTAAATAAAGAACTGTCAGCAGTCACGCCGACCCTGTCCTCTTCCTTCCCTGAACAAAGAACTTCGTTACAGTGAGCTCATTTCAAATTTGATGTCTGCTACAGGTCTCAAAATAGTTGGGACGGGGGCATGTTTACCATGGTGTAGCATCTCCTCTTCTTTTCAAAACAGTTTGAAGACGTCTGGGCATCGAGGTTATGAGTTTCTGGAGTTTTGGTGTTGGAATTTGGACCCATTCTTGCCTGATATAGGTTTCCAGCTGCTGAAGAGTTTGTTCTCTGTAGGTGAAAGATCTGGACTGCAGGCAGGCCAATTCAGCACCAGGACTCTTCTACGACGAAGCCATGCTGTTGTAATAGCTGCAGTATGTGGTTTTGCATTGTCCTGCTGAAATACACAAGGCCTTCCCTGAAATAGACGTCGTCTGGAGGGGAGCATATGTTGCTCTAAAACCTTTATATACCTTTCAGCATTCATAGTGCCTTCTAAAACATGCAAGCTGCCCATACCATATGCACTTATGCACCCCCATACCATCAGAGATGATGGCTTTTGAACTGAACGCTGATGACACGCTGGAAGGTCTCCCTGCTCTTTAGCCTGGAGGACACGGTGCCCGTGATTTCCAACAAGAATGTCAAATTTGGACTCGTCTGACCATAGAACACTTTTCCACTTTGAAACAGTCCATTTTAAATGAGCCTTGGCCCACAGGACACGACGGCGCTTCTGGACCATGTTCACATATGGCTTCCTTTTTGCATGATAGAGCTTTAGTTGGCATCTGCAGATGGCACGGCGGATTGTATTTACCGACAGTGGTTTCTGGAAGTATTCCTGGGCCCATTTAGTGATGTCATTGACACAATCATGCCGATGAGTGACGCAGTGTCGTCTGAGGGCCCGAAGACCACGGGCATCCAATTATGGTCTTCGGCCTTGTCCCTTACGCACAGAGATTTCTCCAGTTTCTCTGAATCTTTTGATGATGTTATGCACTGTAGATGATGAGATTTGCAAAGCCTTTGCAATTTGACATTGAGGAACATTGTTTTCCACAATCTTTTTACTCACTCTTTCACAGCTCTGCCCATCTTTACTTCTGAGAGACTCTGCCTCTCTAAGACATCCCTTTTATAGCTAATCAAGTTACAGACCTGATATCAATTAACTTAATTAGTTGCTAGATGTTCTCCCAGCTGAATCTTTTCAAAATGTCTAGCTTTTTCAGTCATTTGTTGCCCCCGTCCCAACTATTTTGAGACTTGTAGCAGGCATTACATTTAAAATGAGCTCATTTAGTGGATAAAAGTGTAAAATTTATCCGTTTAAACATTTGTTATGTTATCTATGTTCTATTGTGAATAAAATATTGGCTCATGTGATTCGAAAGTCTTTTAGTTTTCGTTTTATTCAAATTTAAAAAAAAAAAAAAAAAACATTCCAACATTTCCAGAATTTGGGTTGTAGAAGCACTTTCATAACCGAACCCTTATGCATATAGTGATGACGGCTATTCAAAAAATTTGTCTAAATGAATCACTTGCCTTCCACAGCAAAAATGTCACACATGCTTGTGAACAATGACAATGACTTGCCAAAATGTGTCAAAGTAGCAGAAAACAGTGTTTGACTGTCAGAGGGAGGTTTGGGTCATGTAATGTTGTCTAGAATTAACCAAACACTACGGTTTAACCTTTGACCATTGTGGGATGCAAATACAGTCAGTGCAAGGCCTAGACGTACCTTGGTCTGTGTTTAAATTTCAGCTCACGAGCCCTTTGAGTTCACAAGTATTGTCAAAATGAGACAAAATGATCAGTGATCTCTGAGTAATCGCTGTCCCAGCAAATAGACTGTTTTATATAATGTGGTTTGCGGTGAAGGCTGCTCAGCAGTCCGACTGAGGAAACACAAAAAGCTTTAGGTATGCTGTTTCAGCACTATCTTGGCTATGACACATTCGCCCAGAAGGCAAAATCTCTTTCCTGCTTAAGTAGACAGATAATATTACCATATTAAGTGGACTAATATTTCCCTAGCGGTTTAAAAGGCATACTATAAATCATAAATATATTGTTTTAGAAATAACCAGTCAAAGAACTCATTTTCATGTCACATACCTTATGCAAATTGCCTTTGGAGTCACCCAAGAAAACAATAGTATGCCCCTCCTTTACACTAACAGCAACAGCAGTGAGACGGGCGGATGGGCTGTCCCATACGGCTTTGGCTTTAACTGGGTCCCGGTTCGCCATTGGGCTCGGGGTGTGGTCCGAGCCACAGGGATAAGCGTTCAGGGTGTTCTGCAGGACACAAAAACAAGATTTCGTGACTTTGGTTTTGGCAAAACCGTTGTAGCATAATCCAGTTTCATGTTGTGTAATAATAAACTCTGCAAATCTCCCTTTTTTTGTACCATAAGGGTTTAGTTCTCAGACTATTGCCTCAAGGCTGTCAAATCCTCTTAGTTCAGAAAGCCAGATTAGATGAAGATTATCTTGGTCTCACACTAGGATGGCAAGGCTGCTCCTTTCTTTGAGACTAACGCTATCAAATCTGCTCCAGCGGTCTTTGATAAAATCTAGCCTGAATGTCATGCCATGTTCCCTCATTATTAGAAGTGAACTGTGATTCTGTTTGTGTACCAGACTAAGGAACATATGGTGATCAGGAAAATGCGTTTGAAAGTTTGAGGATTTGCAAGAATCACAAAGAATCATGTATTTGGGTGGTGGTTTTTGTCTCTGGATCAGTAACATCCTACTTAAAGGGATGATTCACCCAAAAATTAAACGTGTCATCATTTTTTCACCCTTATGTCCTTAAAAACCCTATGACTTTCTTCTGTGGAACAAAAAGTGAAGAATGTTCAAGCCGCTCTTTTCCAGTCAATGATGGGGACCAGTTAGGGTTGACAAAAGTACTGACTTCGGTACCAAAATTTTAAAAATGTGCATTTCCCCCTTAGCATTTTGAGCGCTGCTGAGCAGATTCTTAAACACTTCTGATTGGGCATACACACGGGAGCATTTGAAAGCGTTAATATATCCGCTAATAGATGGATCCACTGATAGAAGCCTGCTTTCAAACGCTCCCGTGTGTATCTGTGTAAGCGCTCGCTGAAGAGCGTCAAAGATGTCTGTTTGCAACATGTTTTTGAAGCGTTGATCATTGTAGCCAATCACAGACATATCTGTTGAGCGCGTGAGCACAATGGCCAATCAGAGGTGTTTATAACAACGTGAGTAAATTATGTCAGAATTTATAGTTTTATGTAAACTATCCTTTTAACAAGCAATTCTATTCTTTCTAAAAGTCTTCTAGATATCTAACCCTCCTCAAACATGTCTTTCTCCTTCCTACCCCCTCTTCTAGCAGACATCATTAGTAGTTTAAGCTTGTGGGGTTTATTGATCCGAATAACCCTGTTTAGGAGAGAGCAGGCCGGGTTCTGGATGCTGAATAGGCAAATACATGGAGGTCATGAAGAGGCTGTTTGCCTGTGAGCTCACATCCTTGAGGTCTTTGATTTGCCTAAAAGATCTTGTTAGGACTAATGCTAGGTAGGCCTGTCTTACGCTCATCAAAGAGTAAATCATAATTCACTCAGATCATGGCAGGCAGAATAGTATGAGCTAAAGCAATTTGCCTGAGAATTAATGAGAAGCAATGCATCTAAATTAGGATAAATGTTAGTTTGAACACACCGTTAGAGGAAAATGACGCGGCCCAGTTCCCTAGAGTTACATTTTGGGCATCCTTTTCCCATTTTCCCATGCTTTTCAATCAAAGTTAAACTACTATGATGATTATGTGGGAACGGTTGACCTCAAAACCTATTTATATGGATAATTTATATGTATGATGTTTCAATGTGAAGACGGTGAACTGCATCTGTAAGACTGTAAGACTGAGTCAGAATCAAGTGTGATAAACCAAATACATTTTTAGCATCAATTCAATTTTTATACAGTGTGCCATAGATATACAGTGTGAAAAAACTAAAACACACCATTCACACTCTCGCCAGTTTAATTAGTCTACTAACAAAATCCAAAAGCATCATTTTACAGAAGAATTCTTGTGAAAATAATTACGTCATTTCTACCATCATTTCATTCTTGCATTTAATAACATTCTGTGGCGCAAATGACATTTTTGAATAACATTTTTGGAATAAAATGGCTGACTCTTTTGTCTTGTTAAAGCTAATTTCACAACTATAGGGCTGGGTGGTATGATTTTTTTATTAACAAAGATAAAATAAAATATACATAACTTTACTATGTTGTGATATATGTTGTTATAACAAAATAAAATACTCATATTGTGAAACAAGATTTTGGTCATATAGCCCACCCCTATTCCCAACTAACATTTTATGGATCCTAAATACATGCAATTAAATAATATCTTCACAGTATTTTTCATAATTTGATCAAATTACAGCAATAAATTCTGTTCAAAGTGATATTTGCCTTGATTTTTCTTGTTTTATTCATTATATTATGTGTCATATTTCATCTCAAGCATTGCATTGACACTATTGTCTCTTTTATAACTAAGTACACTAACTATTGAAACAACTATATTAACAGGCAAAAATGTTCAGTGTTAGAAATTATGACAATTGTGGGACAGCTGTAATTATTTAGAATCAATAGAAATCTGTTAAAAAATAAAAAAAGATTATTAAAATTTTATAATAATGTAATATTAAAGTCACAATGAAACAGAAGTAGTGACATCTTTTCTTCCATATTGTGACGTACATTTGAGTGTAATACATTATTGAAAAAGTACTGTAGGGACAATAGGGACAGTATATATACACTATATATATATATATATATATATATATATATATATATATATATATACACACACACACACACACACACACTACCAGTCAAAAGTTTGGAACCGGTAAGATTTTTAATGTTTTAAAAGAAGTTTCGTCTGCTCACCAAGGCTGCATTTATTTAATTAAAAATACAGTAAAAACAGAAATATTGTGAAATATTATTACAATTTAAAATAACTGTTTTCTGTTTGAATATATTTTATAAAGTAATTTATTCCTGTGATCAAAGCTGAATTTTCAGCATATTTACAAAGTAAATTAAATAGAATTAATATTTTACAATATTACTGTTTTTACTGTATTTTTAATTAAATAAATGCAGCCTTGGTGAGCAGAAGAAACTTCTTTTAAAAACATTGAACGGTAGTGTGTATATATATATATATATATATATATATATATAAAATGAAACATACGCACAGATAAATCATTCACAATACGATCTATAACATTCATTTTGAAAATAAATAGAGTAAAATTTTCATTTCAAGCCAACTTTAAATTTAGGAAAAGGTGATTTTTACTTTGTTTCAATAATATTGTGTCATGCCTTTATACTCTCTATCAATTTACTTACTGTGGGCAGGTTGGCACAGTTGGATTTAACGTCGTACTCAATGTATGCCACCCTGCTGCCGTCTTTCTCCCCATACTGCGTGTAGCACAGGTCTCGTGTAGCATCGATAGCACGGTCCACTTCATCCAGAGAGTACACGCACAACGCCGATTCCTCACTGGGTCCATTAGCAGCACTAGCCGCCGTCGAAAAAACTCCCATCAAAACTTGCGAGTTTCCAGATTCCTCACCACCCACCTGCGCCCCCTGGAGGAAATTGTAGTTCCTTCCTTTTGAGTGACACATTAGCGGTACCTCAACGTAAGAGTAATATGCCTGATCGTCCAGACAAACCCGTGCCACATACGTACGATATTCCCGTGAGGCCTTCAGGTCGCGCCTATAGAATAAAAAGTAGACGTGGTTGCGTCGCGCAAAGGTTGCGACAAAATTGTGATCGTACTCCGAGAGGCGTCCGGCAACGGCAAGTTTGGCAGTTTCCTCGTAGGAAAACACTGGCTCTGTCAAAAGTTGGCGAGTGGAGACCGGCGGGTGACTGCTGGTGTAGCCTCGGCCCACATACAGGACTGGATCCTTGTCTTGCGGTCGCACCACAAGCCCAACCGTTGATACCGTAGGGTCGTTAGCCGCCACATACTGCGTATCTACAGGTCTCTCGGCAGAGAAGAGGACTTCCTTCACATTGGCTAGGCTACGTTTCTGGCAGGTGCCCTGGTGTACGCTGCCACAGGTGATGAGCTGGAGGGAGTATGGATCCACCAACAGGAGCTTGTTGTGGTTGCTAACAAGCCCAGCCTGAGGGCAGTTCTCCAGGGTTACCGGAGGCAGACAGTCCTTGCTGTCTCTCACTGGGCCGGTTCTTTCATCCACTTCAAGACGGAGGCCATCAAGGCCAGCCAGCTGGAACAGATGGTCCCGAGCCCCCACGTAGACCGTTCCTACGCTGGGGTCAGGGTGCAATGCCAGGTGCTGGAAGACCGTGTTGTTGGAAGAGAAGCGAGAGTAACTGCTGTGGACCCCCAGAACACCCAGGATGAGGGACTGAAGCAGGGTCAAGATGAGGGCCATCCCACACTGCACTGCAAAAACACTGATCGCATAAGACATGAGTCAGTATTACAGCAGTATTAGCTCACAGCACAGTGCCAAACATAGTACAGTTAGTCAAAGACATGTTAAGGATAGCTTTATGCAAATTAATGATTATCAGGGTTTAGTTTCAATGGGACTGTCCTGTCCTGTTTGATGGTATCAAATAGATGTCACTTTGATATATACCACAGAATAATATTCCATATTATACCACAATAATATACTATAGTATAGAAACTGTATATAGATATTTCATAGGAATAATTACAATGGCCCATGAGCATGGTATTATCATGGTAATTTGGTAAATATAGTATTTTTCTTTTGTTTTGTGACATTTTTCCCAAAAACTGAAAACGTGGCAAAAAGTAAAAGTACAAACATGGTTAAAACAACAAAAACAATATAATATTATTATTGTTTTATGTTTTTTTTTTTTTTTTTTTGGACATGGTACCATGTTTTTAAGTGTACAAAAAGAGCATATTTATACCATTTTTTTAAACATGGTATTACCATGGTACAAACCCAAATAAACCAAAAACAAGGCATTAATATGGTAAATATATAATAAAAATAAATGAATCAAAAACGAGGTGCTATAGGTACAAATAACATAACCACGTATTTGTAAGTGTGTAGGCCTACATACATACTATATAATTAAGTAGTCTTCTACATAAATGAATTATGATTTTGACACAAGACAACAATCTTCAAACAAGGCCTGTAAAAACAGCCATATTTAAGAAATATGATGGGAAAGTAACACACATACCATTTGTCAGACATATAATGTTCGGGAGGCTGCTGTCCTCTTGGTTATCCAGTGGCATAGCACATGCCTGTGGAGACAGTCTGTGAGGGTAGAAAAACATGCCGATTAGCTCTTACACAGAGCGGCATTGAGCAATCTGAAGAGAGGAGGCTTAATGCCATTGTGGCTCATGGGAGACACAGCTGTTGAGCTGAGCAATGCTTCCCTGACAGGAAATTGGATGATATGGGCCCTAAGTCACCATCGAGACCCTAATGCATTGCTCTGCAGTTGCAGATTGGCAGAGATCCTGTACTCTGAGGAGGCAAACTGTCGATGATGTTTTATATAAATTAGATGTGATTAATAAGAGGCCATTATAGTGTAGTAGTCTCCGCTTTCTTGAGGCAATTCAAGCTGACCTAAACAATCAATAAGATAAAAAGTGAAATAATGTGATTTGATGACTTGTGTTATGGCTCAGCTTCACCCCTGATTCACCATTTCCCTAAGTGGAGCACCTTTCTTTCATTACCTACATTCACTTGTCCACTACTGGTCTCGTTCTCCAAGTCAGCATGGAATAAATGGGCACAGTTTAAATGCACAGTAGAGAGACACTTACAGAACTGACTACAGGTCAATGAATAAGATGATTACATGTTAGCCGGTTAAATATCTTTGGTTTGGCTATTTTCTGCTAACAGATGATTTGTGTGATAGATTATTAACCTGGTAATACCTATGCAGCCACTTTGGAATACAGGTTACCAACTTCAAAAGTGGATTTTCTCTATTAAAAGACTAAAAGATAAAAGAGGGAATGGGAATCACAAAGAATTAAACAATCCTGATTCTTGTTCCTTAATGGTTCCATTAACGATTCTTTTGCATTTACATAAGTAGTACAGAAAGCAGAAATGCTTGGATCATTTCAATAATTGATGTAAAACAACAAAGAACAAAACATGTGGTCACATTAATTGTTTTTATAAAATACAACTGACAAAACTCACAATGCATGTCTTTAACCACACTTTGTCATATGAACAACAAGTCAGAAACAACATTAATTTAAATCTCATAAGTCATAAGTACAATATAAAACAGTCACTCATGGAGTTGGAATATGACAAAATTAAGGACTTGCGGTTCAGGGAATTATTTTGCCCCAACAGACTCATAAAAGTGATTCACTAAAAAGTAGCGGCTCATAAGAGTCATTTGCTTGGTAAGTCTGATTGCTGAGCAAAACACTCTTACAAGCAGGTTATTTTTATTAATTGCACTGTATGATTTTGATTCACTAAAATGAATCAAGTTATAAGAGTCATTCGCTTGGTAAGTCTGATTCCTGAGCAAAAGATTCTTACAAGCAGGTTATCTTTATTAAATGGGCTGTGTGATTTTGATTCACTAAAATGAATCAAGTTATAAGAGTCATTCGCTTGGTAAGTCTGATTCCTGAGCAAAAGATTCTTATGAGCAGGTTATTTTTATTAATTGCACTGTATGTTTTGATTCACTCAAAAGAACCGGATCATAAGAGTCATTTGCTTGGTAAGTCTGAATTCTGAGCAAAAGACTCTTACGAGCAGGTTATTTTTATTGATTGCGCTCTGTGTTTTTGATTCACTCAAAAGAACTAGTGAAGAAGAATCAGACTTCACTAGTCATGCTGTATGTTTTAGGTTCACTAAAAAGTAAGGGCTTATAAGAGAATAAGAAATGAGTATAAGTATTCAGCTGGTCATATGATTTCAACATGGCAGCCACCAAGAGAGGAGACCACCATTATGTAGAACAAAACACTGTTTTCTAGGCTAGTCATTTCTTATTAAAGTGCATAATTTTAGACACATAGTATATAATTTAAAACAGTGCAAAATAGAACATCACTTAAAAAAAGTACGGTGTATTTCTTTGTGTAAACCTTGTAAGAAAAAGTTTTGTATGATGCACCACTAAAACAAGCATCACAACAGTCTGAAGATGAGGTGTCTGCTACAACCAAACGTTTGTATGGTAAGTAGGCACTAACTAATGACAGACTTGTTAGCAAAAGCATGCTAAAGCTAACAGAGCGAGTGCTTGTGCCAAGCCATATAATAAGACAAACGTCCAATTAATTCACTGTATTTCACCCAAGTTAACAGAGAACGACTTGACCCCAATATAGTTACTATTAACCAAACCAAACAAATAAAAGTACCCCAAGCTGACCTATTACCAGATTTTGGAGGTGTGTTCTTCCAAGAGGTCCTGTTGAGTATTTAGAAACCCCCCTCAATATTAGGTTGTACCCTGAAAAGCAGCACAGACAAAAGGTCTCAAAAAGAGCTCAACCTCCACAGTTAGCGAACAGAAAACCGAATAATAGAGGCTCGTTAGGCCGACTGCTTTTAAATCTTCACTAGAATAGACATGCAGGTGGTGTTGATTTAACACCAATGACAGTTAAGGCCAACACAATGCAGAATCTCCTCTTCACAGACCAGTCATACAAAAAGAGGGGGAAGGAGGAAGCGAAAGAGAGAGAGCAAGGATTCCACACAAGAATGACAAGCACTTCACCCTGTATTAAAGGATAAAACTCTGAGCCGGCCCCTCCGAATCGTCCCTGGGCTGAAGGGAGTGTATTGTTTGGAAGCGTTCCCAGGGGCATAGATAGATGCCGGGACCGGCAGGGCAACGTCAGGCCCGTGAGGCATGCCTCACACAGCAGCGCCAAGAGGAGACTGACCCCTCTGTCCCTCTGGGAGGGGTTGGCAGTGACCCCACATTTTTATGGCCCCTAACAGAATGTTACGCTGTCACGCCTCATTGGGCATGACAAAGAACATGAAAAGTTGCCACTCTGAATGATTAAGAAAGCTATTTATCCATCTCGTGGGACAATGCGGCCTTTCAGTAAGTAGAAAGAGGACTGAAACATAATTCACAGCATATGAGACGTCTTTTCAAATATCAAACCAATGTCGTTAGCCTCCCTGCTAAAGGAGATTTGTCTGTAAAATATGGTGAATGGATGTTGCGAACAATCCTCGGCTGTATTTCGGATTTTTCCAAGAAGGCGTGAGAATTGAAAGAGAAATGAGGGAGAGTAAGAGGGTGAAACAGTAGCATGCTCATGAGAGAGAAAGTGTTATTAATAGAGCTCTTCAACATAGGAGGGCATCGCAGCATACTCTGCATTCCAGACACTATTGTTGACCTTTCCATAGTCCTTCTTGCGTAGCCGGACTTTTCACTATTGGGATAATGTCTGTACAACTTTGCAGTTTATACTAGCCAAGAACTGCCCACCTAGACAGGGAAAACGCATCAGATCTAAAATGACCAACCATGTGTTATGATTGAAGTGGCATTTAGAACACGGAGTAATTTGAAGTGATTGACAGTTCAGCGTGGGAAAAAGTCATTCAATTAAGTGCACAGCAGTGTCCATCCATGGATGGCTGTACAGAAAATTGTACCAAATTTTACTTGTACAGAGATATTACCCCACTAGTGGTAGCAAACAGAACTGCAAAAATAATGATAGTTTCCAAACAAACTTCAAGCTGCTACTAGGGCTGTACGATCTGGGAAATGTGTCTTTGTTTACAAAATTGATCCAAGACCAGGTAAAAACTATATAGACACTGGCTCATGAGTTCACAGAGATCATCGCCCCCCTAGTGGCAAAGCATTGAAATTTCGAAACAGTTATGATGTAACGAAACATCGTTTACTGAAATCACGTGACTTTGGCAGTTTTCGTGCTGCGTAACAAGAATGAACCTCATTGGTTCTTGCTGGAGGTCAAACATGCTGCGTAACACGAGAACGAACCTCACTGGTTCTTGCAGAAGCTCAAATATGCTGCGTAACACGAGAATGAACCTCAGTGGTTCTTGTGGAAGCTCAATTGTGCTGCGTAACACGAGAACGAACCTCATTGGTTCTTGCTGAAGCTCAAACGTGCTGTGTAACACGAGAACGAACCTCACTGGTTCTTGCGGAAGCTCAAACTTACAGCGTAACATAAAAATGAACCTCATTAGTTCTTGCGGAAGCTCAAACGTGCTGCGTAACACGAGAACGAACCTCATTGATTCTTGCACATCAAGCAAACATGCTTGAGCTTCCGTTTACCATAACTGATGTGAGTTGATGAATGTTTATATGTTAATAAAAGCTTAAGTTAAATCTGTTCAGGGTATAAAGTGAAAATTTGGACTAAACCACTCAATTCATAAGGATTTATTCTACAGTCTTTTTATAAACTTTTTGAATCATCAAATTGGTAGTTGCGCAGGCTGTCAATGAAGGGACAGAAATCACTCAGATTTCATTAATAATATCTTCAATTGTGTTCTGACGATGAACGAAAGTCTTACGGGTGTGGAACAACATGAGGGTGAGTAAATAATGACAGAATTTTCATTTTTGGGTGAACTAACCCTTTTTCATGCAACATGGCCCAGGACTTCCCAGCAACCTGTCTGCAAAGATCAGGCATAAAAACAAATAAATTATCCATAGCAGTGTTACACTCAATCCCAGACCTCTGACAGAGTGTCCCACTTCCTTTAAGCAGACGAACTTCCCATGACAGCTGGACCCTCATCACTATAAATATCCCCATCCTAAACCACTGATGTCACAGTTTCAGATCGGGTGGAGACACTACCAAACTCACACAGCCAAGTCTACTGTTTCTCATCAGTCTCACTGTATCTGCCCGTGCCGTCGCTGTCATGCTGTGGTCTCTCTAAGTCTCTTTCACAAGCTCGCCTGTGCCCACAATTACACTTGGCACAGAAACCAATGTGAGCAACTTTATTTGTGGCTCAATGTGCCAGTGTACTGACAGAAACGCCATGAGACCCTACAAATGCCACATCACATCACAGAAAGCAACTACAGCATAAGAAGAGAACCACGTGAGAAAAATATTAACATATAATTAATATCATCATGAGTTGTATAGCATGCTAAATGTGAAGTACGCAAAATTAGAAGCTGTGTCCCAAATTGTTCAGAGTATGCACTCATGCATGGCATTTTGGGCTAATGTTACCCACAACACCATGTTCAAGATGCAATTTATGATTCAATACTAGCTTATGTAGAGAATACTTCTGGCCTGAATATGCAAATGAAGACAAATGCTTAGCCAGCACATTGAAAGTGTGTGTGGTACTGTACGAAAGGGGGCGATAGAGTTCAACTCACAGCTCCCCAACCCAGTGTTATTTTAGTATTATTCATATACTATTATATTATTTATTAATATTTTGAATTAGTTTTTATTTTTATAATTTTAGTTTCAATTTTAGTTTAAGTTTTAGTAATTTTGCCATTTGCTTTTGTCATTTTGATTAGTTTTTGTTTTTTAATATTTCTATTTAGATTTATTTTTTTTATTTCAGTTTTAGAAATATTAGTACTTCAACTTAAACTGTTCTTTTTTTATTATATTATTTCAGTTAGTAACCAAGCCAACATTTGAATGAACATTGAATGAACTCTAGAATGTATAAAGGGGGTCAAATTCTTCTGGCAGGGTCTAATTTTTTAAATGTTTTATCAATAAAAGGGTCATTGATGAATAAGGTTTTTAAAAGTGTCAAAAAATATAATGGAGATATAATTCATTTTGAAGTTTTATTAAGTGTTAACAATGAGATTATGTGGTTTTTATAATCAGTTAACACTGCTTTTGTCATTTATTACAAGATGGACAAAATTTGTCACCAAAAAGGTTTTACCAAATGACACTTGGTTATACCGAATGACGATATTTTCAAACAATGCTAACAGGCTGATATCTAGCTATCTAACAAAAGGACAATCAAACATTTTATATTTAGTTTTTAAAATATTACACCATTTTCCATGTTTTATAGCGGTTGTACCGAATGACCTGATGTTTCGGCACATGCGTATGAGCAAGTAAAAACATGAATTTTTCAAATAGTTAAAAGAGAGTTAGTTACTTTGCTTCATGACCATGTGGTCCTTTGCAGGTGTCTGAATGATGTCACATCCTGTCACATGATATTGACCGCATGACTTGATCCAAAATGGTCCCTTTATATTGGTTACTCCGAATGACATCAATGAAATTTGAAAAAACTTCTACACATAATTTTAATACCATTTTGCACTATGTTGATATGTGATGATATAAAATCATGCCAGAATAAAAAATATATACATTTATTACATTTAAAGATATTTTAATCACTAATGAAATGGCTGTGTTGACCTTCGGACGGTTAAACCAAATGACCTTTTGAAACTTCAAAATCTTTAAAATACCTTTATATGTAGCAAAATATAATTAAAACCTTTTGAATTCGATAAAAGAGATCTAGTTGTACTACCTCACATACTTTGGATGTCATATCTTTGTTTTTTTTATTATTATTAAGGCCTTTGGACAAAAAAATGACCCGTCACGTTCTTCAAAAAAACTTGTTTCTGACTCCATCAATGTCTTTTTCATATTTCTAGGTCATAATGTGGGGGGGAAAAAAAATACATTTCTGGATCACTACCCCAACAAAAAATGACCCGTATTCATTCCCTATGGAATTTTCCCTAGTTTTTTTTTTTATTTTTTATATATGTTTTTGTAAATAACATATTTATAATTTATATTTATTTGCTTGGAACTCTATGGATTGCTCAAAAATCTGCTGTGCCTTTGACTATGAGCCAAAAATTCATTTTTGAGTGAACTATCCCTTTAACTAATGTTAACAAATGAGACCTTACAGTAAAGTGTTACTGTAAATCCTACATCAATTTTTTTCAGTGTATGCAAATTAAGATTCAGTCTTTTTGAACAGGTCCTTCCCAAGTGATCAATAATGCAGAAGCACAACTGCAGATCTGAATCTTTATATGGTGAAGTACTGAATGCTGGGCAACACCACAATAGCAACTGACAGCAGCTGCCAAACAGAGCACCAAAAAACAACTAGATGCTGATCAAGAAAGGAAGGAAGCGGAATCAGCGATTGAGAGTGAGGAAAAGAGGACATCTGCCAAGATTAATTACTGAAATTATATGTAATCATAATTAAACCGACTGCATTTCAGGATTTGGCAAGACATTACGGACTTGTGCATCAGATGTCAGTCAGAGTTCAAAACTGATAAATCAAATTTAATGAGGCACATGTTAAACATCACTAACACAATGCAAGTCACTTTGTTTGAAGAGCATTTAAAGGCCCCCGGCAGCTTCTTAATATGGCTGTGTGTCATGAATTTTTCATGGGTTTTCCCATCATAACCTTTTTTTGAAGGGTGATGTCCGTCCCCCTCTGAGAAACTAGCCTTTGTCCTGCCTGACTGACCAGAAAGGAAATCCCACGGCTTCATCTGAGCGGTAAAAAACAAAACCGGTTTCAAACTGTGGGGTGGGGGATGACCAGCACACCTGCAGGTGAGGGTGAACAGACACTTTTGGAGCCCTATCACACATTCAGATGAAAAGAGGGTTCACGTGGCCACATTTATCGGGGGAAGTCCTGGGACTGGCATGAGGTTGGGGCGTTTTCAATTATTCAACACACTCTTAGCCTTTATAGTGATCTCCAGATGCTGGCTGTGTGCTGCTTTGATGAATCGTACAGCGATGGGACAAGGGAAGAGTGTCTGAGTGACCCCAGATGTGACAGGGACTTCATTAGGCGTCTTAGGCTGGTGCCAAGCTGAGGTCAGTGAAGGGTCATGAGAATCAAGTCGCCATTTCCTAACATGCCTTCAAGTACATGTGAATATTAAAGTGACAGTTCCAGACCCAAAAACAACATCATTTACTCACCCTTATGTCATATCAACTTAATTTGTTTTTAATTTTTTAAGTATATTCATGATATTTTCCGATAGCTTACCATAATAGCCAATTGCTTTATGTTAAGAACATATTATTGTGATTATTCAATAATACACATAAACAATAAATTATATGAATTATTAAAAACAATAATTTAATAATGAATTAGTAATATTTTAATAATTAATTTAATAATAATTAAATACTATTTTGCATAAGTAAATCATATTTTACACAATTGCACTCACTGATAATCTTACAAATAACTACTTGTATAATACATTTTTCATAATAAATTTTGTGTATTATGCCAATATGACAATAAAATAATAATAACAATAATATTTACTACTGTTTTTATTAAATGAAACATTAACCAAAATAAGAAATAATACTATTGTAATATTTCACTGTAAAAAATAAAACAAAACAAACAAACAAACAAACAAACAAAAAAACAAAAAAAAAAAACAATATAATTATTAATAACCACTCGGTGATAATCTCAAAAATATCTATTTGTAAAATAAATTTGTATAATAAATATTTCATATTATTCAGTTTATTACGGCAATATGACTATAAAATAGTAATAATTACTTAGTTTATAGTTATATTGTCATTATACACAGAATAATAAGAAATATCTGTACAATAAATATTTATTATTCTGTTTATTATAGCAATATGACTAATTATTTATATAGAGTAATTATTATTATTAATGATTACTATCATATTGTTGCTAAATGAAATATTAAACAATAAGAAATATTACTATTGTAATATTTCACTGTAAAAAAAAATACAATAATTATTAATAACTACTCGCTGATAATCTCAAAAATATATAAAATAAATATTTCCTATTATTCTGTTTATTATGGCAATATGACTGTAAAATAATAATTAATAAAAATAAATGGTAATAATAACAACAATAATAATAATAATTAGTTTATAGTCATATTTATAGTCATATTTCCATAAACAGAATAAGAAATATCTGTATAATAAATATTTATTATTCTGTTTATTATAGCTACATGACTATAAAGTAATAATTATTATTATTATTTTTATTATTAATGATTATCATATTGTTACTAAATGAAATATTAAACAAAATAAGATATATTACTATTGTAATACTTCACAATCACTATAATTATTAATAACTTCTCACTGATAATCTTCTTTTTTTGTTTATTATGGCAATGGTTATTAACAGTCTTTTCAAAATTCTTCAAAATTCCCACAGAAAAAAATAGCATATGGGTTTGATATATTTGCACTGAACATGACTACGCCTTCAAACATTCAGTTTGGTTTCATTTTGACTCGTGTCCTCTGTCTAGACGAGACAACGCTGCCTTCTGTGAGTCAGGGGACATGTGCTGTGTCAGACAGAGGCAGTGACTGTACGCGTCAGGCTGGAGTAACTGATTTACAGCAGTATGATGAAACACTGGCCAATGAAGGAGCCAGCTGATATCAGCCCTCACATTCACACTTCCCTGAATTATGTCGGCTGGTCATACGAAATCACATTCCTGCAGGACAGCTTCATAAATGGCTCACTGATTATGGCAGCTGAACAGGAGCCAAAGGCCTCTGCATAATATCGGCCATCCATATATAGTTAAAGCCATTCAAATCAACATGGATAAACACTTCATAGGCAACCACTGATCACTGTGAAACCTTTTAGCCTCGTGTTTTACCCTCAACTGATTTGGATCTTTGTTTTTATACAGCCTGTAACAACAACAGCAACAATACTACTACTACTAAAAATAATATTTAGAAATTAACCTATTATTTTCCCTTCAAGTCATTTTTATATGTTCATCATGGCTCAATTCAATTCCAGTTTATCCTGACAGATAACTAAAGTTTATCATTTCTGTACGACTGGAGCAGAAACACAAAACTACAATAAAACAAATAAAAATACACCATGTACTGCTATATCAAAAAATATTACTTTGAAAAGACTAAAATGAAAAATAAATAAAAAATTAAATAAAACAGATTATGTACTTTTTACAAAAAAAAAAAAAACTATTTTAGTCTTTCTACTTCAACATTTTATTTTTAATTTAAAGTGTTTCATAACATTTATTTGTAATTATTTGTGAAATGTACTAGCAATTTCTGAGTGAAAATTGTTTTGAAGTAATTTTGAAACAAAGGCTGATAACCAGCAAATGGTTATTGGATATTGGTTCATTTGTTATTTAGACTTTTCTGTCTAAATAAATTAAAAATAAAATACTAAGCACTACAATCAATCATTTTAAATGCTACAAGTAAATTTAGGGACCACAACATTATAATGTATGAAAAAGGGATATTAATTTTTGAGATTTGTTAAAGATTACATTTAACAGTGTTAAAGATGATCTTTGAGTATTAGATGATGGCAAAGGTAATCTATATGTAAATTTAGGGAAATTAGCTAAATTAAATGTTCAGTATTGCCACATAAATTAAAAATTGGCATTAATGTTCTCACCATGACCCACGGAATCTATTAAGACCAGTCTCATTACAACAGGACACATTTGTGATTTTTAAATTTCATTATAACACTTGACCACAAGGAGGCGCTATCTCAAAACCTTTTGAGTACCTTCAGAACATGGTGCCGATGGCACATACTGAGTTTCGTAATGGTACATCAATGCATTCATATAATGTAGCATTTTTATTATAATACTGTACTGTAGTTAATGACAATTTCATGTTTTGTTCAATTATAGCGCCACCAAGAGGCACAATGCCACTACTTTTTTTATGTGTCCTCAGAGTGAGCCCATACAGGTGTGTGTCAAATTTGGTGAAAATGTCTCATTTCGTTTTGGAGTTATAGACATTTATATGTATTAGAACATAAAAAAAATTATTTTGTTTTGATTTTTTTTTTTTTTGCCACTTCCTATCAAAATGTTGACATTAGGGCATTAGCGTATTGTTAACCAGCTAAGGTTCTGTGTTTCCTACGCTAGTTTCGTCTCGATCAGACTAACGATTTCGAAGATATTCGCAAAAGTTTTTTAAGCGCTAAATCACCACGTCGCACAAACCGTAAGGTGAAACCTAGCATGTTTGGTATCGTTGGACTTGGCAAGGATTCAGGAGTCTAATGAGATGACTCCCGTGAAAATAAGCCATCCACATCAAAAGTTATAAGCGTATAAATAATTTATTTCTCCACTAGGTGGCGCTGGTTCGAAACTTCTCAGGCTCCTTCAGGGCATCGTGCTGATAACCCAAACAGAGTTTTGTAACGATGTGCTAATGCGTTCGTAAAATACAGCATTTTTGCACAAAATTCAAAATGGCCGATATGGGAAAACTGGATATCATTCTAACAAGACCAAATTTATGATTTTTGGACAAACCTATCAGAAGTTATAAGCAAAAATACTAATTTTTCATATCTCCAGACCAGTAGGCGGCGCTGCACTGAAACGATGCATGTATGCCTCAGGTCATGCTTGTGATGACATGTACCAAGTTTGGTCTGAATACGATAAAGTGTTGTGGAGATCCTTATGTCTATTTTCACAAGTGCTAGGTAAAATTCGTTCACGTGTTTTTTGAAAACGGTTTGAGAAATCAACTTGAATTTCATAACCTTTTGTCGGCATGGTCTGAAGATGATCTGGTTCAAATTTTCATGAAAATCGAAGTAACGGCCTAGGAGGAGTTCGAAAAAGAAGGTGTTTCGCAAAATTCAAAATGCTGGAAACTTTTCCTGACGGAAAATGACGTCATAGGGTGCAATCGAATCATTTTGAGCCAAGGAATCAGAGAAAAAAAAATTGAATTTTGTTTCTAACCTTTATGGCTCAAAAGTTATTAACATAAACATGAGTGAAACTTTGGACAGGTGGTGGCACTAGAGGGACTGAGTTAGAGACTCCAAATTTGCTATGGACACATTTCAGAATGCCCTCTATCAGTGTGCCAAATTTTCCCGCATACGGTTTTATGGGCTGCCACAGACTTCCAGAGCGGAAACGGAAGAATAATAAGAACACCAACAAATAAAATAGGTTCCTACGCACCTTCGGTGCTTGGCCCCTAATTACTCTCCATCAAGTCGTTCCAAACCTGTATGATTATGTACAATTCTGTAAACATAACTGTAGTTTTCAAATATGTTTCCAGAAAACTTCCCAGTCAGCAAGTGGTCAGAGAAACAGACTACCGCTACAAACTCACACCATTGGTTCAGCCAGAGTTGCTAGTCAGGATGTGCGAAAAGGCACAACATTCATTTTAGAGCTTATAGTCTCTCTGCATATAGTTCTGTGATAGAGTCATTAATCTCTCAGCTGTCAGATTCACTGTGACATGAGTTCACATGTGTCCATATGTAATCTGTATGACCATCTCCAATGCTAATTCATCTTGCTGACAAATGGAAAGCACGTTCAATGTGATCCTCTGTTTGTGGCTCAGATATGAAATGCGCCAGTGAACAGAGCAGAGTTAGCATGCTTATTCGTCTGTTTGCACACTAAATGAATATATTACTTCCCACCCACAACTCCAGCACAAAAGCCCCTCTCTCTCGTGCCTCTGAATGGGCCTGAGAAGGCTCTTTGTAGCTTGAGGTTGTCTTGACGACACCCCATGGTCCAGTGATGAGAGGAGTCAACATGGATACATGCTCCAGTCGGGGAGTCCATTAGCTCACACCTAAACAGGGCCCCAAAAAGACCTAATATTATTAGCTAAAGTTTACACCCAACTGAGGATGAATGACAACTTCAGCGTCCAATCACACTTTAAACTAACTAAATGTGTAGTTGTAATTTACAGCATAACCAAATCTTGTATATCTTTAGATTACATACGAATTAAAATTAAAAATCTTAATTTGAATGCAACTGACCCGATGCAAGACGTATTGACGAACATGGAAGAGCAGAGGATAGAGCAAAACAATTCATGAATTTTAAGTCTAAAACGAGAATTTTTAAAGAGAAATGTCAGAGGATTTCAATATCAGAGAAGAGGAGCTTGAGTTTATTTCCCAGCCCTATTTGTTTAAACCTTGAGAAGTGTCTATTCTCAACCTAAGCTTACGCTACTCCTACGTCATACGTCAGGTCAGAGGTCACTCTTCTGCCGCTCCTCGACTTGCGTACAGCCGTTTGTCGGAAGCCAGTTATTATAGTTTATAAAGTTTTAAATATGGATATTTTTTAGGGCTGGGACAATACATCGATTCTCGATCGATACAATGAATCTGGATCAATCAACATCAGAATCGATTCGGGAGAGAATCGCGATACATCTGAAAATATCACAATCGCTCCAGATTCTTCGTATTGCGAATCGAGATTCGATGCATTGTCCCAGCCCTAATATTTTTCTTACAAAATCCCATCGCTTCGCTATAGAAGGCCTTTACCCTCTGGAGCCGTATGGATTACTTTTATGATGAATGGATGCGCCTTTTTGGTCTTCAAAATCACACCCCCCATTCACTACCATTATAAAGCCAGGTTATTTTTTAATATAAGATCGATTGTGTTCGTCTGAAAGAAGAAAGTCATATACATCTAGCATGGCTTGATGGTGAGTAAATCATAGGATAATTTTCATTTTTGGGTGAAATATCCCTTTAATATGCCAGGCAGAAGTGATGTCAAGTACAGCCACACTGAACACAGTGATAAGTGAGCATGATTTCGACTGCTATGTGTTTGAGATGGCAGTAGAGTCAACAGGCACTGTGAGGAGCTGATGTAATGGATGTTAATTCATTCACAGGTGCCTGAGGCTGTGTTATTTTCAGAGAGGATTGCTGATAACACTGACTTATGAAATACCCAAGAGTCTTGAACCTCAACTGCGACAGTAATGGAGAACTCAACATTTTAACTATATGGACCCTGTGGGACAAATGCGCCTCATTTTTCAGCATTTGGAAATAAGACATTTTGATTTACAGATTGTGAATTGCCAATAATGAAATGTCAATAACATATCATAAATTTTCTTTTCACACTGTGGTGTATTTGGAAAAGGTTTTTAGTTTAAATGAAAATTGAAAATTGTGTCATTGTGTTCACCCTCATGTTGCACCAAACTGTATGACTCTCTGTTTTCATTCTGAAGTCATTCTTTCGAAATGATTGAAGTCAGAGTACTTTCCACACCATTAAACAAACTTGCCAAACATACTGTGTATTCAAGCAAATTTTACTATCAAGATTTTATAGACCAGAAAATGTAATACACACTCCAGTCCACCACCATAGATCCGGTTGCAATGTCCCTTTTGGTTATAATAGGTCAATGCACAATGACAAGTTCAACTGCATGTGAAAAAAAACAATCCTGATGACGTACATAAAACCAAACATACAATTTTGTTCACTTTTTTACATTCTGTTTGACTGGCTTATTTTGATAATCCATTCAAAACTGGGAAACAAAATATAAATGGTCACACTTTGCAATAAGGTTCCATCTCTTAACATTAGCTAACTATATTAATAATTAACATGAACGGACAATAAAAATGCTTCAAAAAAACTGTTAAGTAAGGGATAATGAACATCCAGCCAGTTGTTATCTCAGAATAAACCGACGTGAAGTGGAGAAGTCTTGCATCAGCCTGAAGGTGTTTATTCTGAGATAACAACCGGCTGGATGTACATTATCCCGCTTATTACACGGCTACTTGCCACAAGTAAACAATTAGACACGAAATATTGATCTGAATCAAAATATTTTCTTAGCTCTTTAAACACGAAGCTTCCACGGAGACAGCAGTTACAAGTGCGGCAAGTTCAAACTAGACGGACATTTAAGGGATACGGTACATTCACACCACATAAATAATTACAGGGATAAGAGATATTGATCTGGGATGAAACTGTTTTAAAATCATACCTGTTTGTAATCTTATAATCCAACAGTGTACAAAACAATAGTCACAAAATGGCAGCAGCTGCGTTTGTATGAAATGAGAGATTTTAATATTTTATTAGCTCGCCAAACGCAAAACTTTAACGAAGAAAAAAACGTTCCTAGCAAGCGTATAGCTGACTTCAGTAACCCGGATGAGCTTGTGTTATCTGTTTTCAGCGGTTGTTATCGGGGAATAACATACCGCTGGATGGTGCGATTGACCAATCAGAATCAAGTATTCCACAGAGCCGTGTAATAATATAATTTAATAGACCAAATAGAAAAAATACATTATCAGTCAACCTTAAAGGGTCATGGAACCCCATTTCAGCAGCAGTCAGTTCTCACCACGGTTTTGAAAAATGCTACAGAAGTGGGCGTGGTTAAGCTGCGGAGTGGAGGGGGATGAGGGGAGACTGACAGCACCGCAACGGCTTCTGATTCAGACTTTTTATTTCGCTCTCATTAAAAGCATAAAAAAAGCTTCCAACAAATCATGCATGCGGCAAATTACTATTACATGCAACACAATATACACGGTATTTGCTATAATTTAATACACAAATAAATGCACAGCTATTCGCATTTTGTTCTCTGCATCGAATACGAACACGCTGTTGCATATTTTGAGACTTATTTTGCACTGTTTTTATAAGCCGTTTGATTGGTTAAAGAGCTGTAAAGAACAGTTACACTCAGTGTGGATGAATTGCGTTTGTGTCGAAGACACAGATATTGAAGAGAACTTGTGCGACGCAGAAACTCTTACAAAGCAAAAACAAACACTCATTTTAGATCCATTAATGCATCTCTCAATTATTGTATGTGATCTCACTGTTTGAGTCAAACTTATGTGATGCAGAAACTCTTACAAAGCAAAAACAAACACTCGTGTTTGACCCATTAATGCATCTCTACCTTACTGTATGCGATCTCACTGTTTGAAGCGCCTGTCAGAGGATGAATAAGGCCGAAGTCCACCTTTCTCCCGTTCTCGTAGCTCTCTCGAGAAAAATGCTTGCTGCACACAAACAGTTTCGATGTGTCGGTAGTTGATGGCCAACCGACCGCCCGCAGGCAGTCTTGCCCTGGCATCATCGCGGGGAAAGCCATGCAACACACCCGAACATTTACACCACAAAAACAAACACTTAAGACCCATAAACGCCTCATCTACTGCGCGATCTAACAGTTTGACATGTCTGTCATTTGAAAGAATCACGTGGTGTCTTAGACTCAAAGGATAAGAAAACTCAGGCTGCGTCCGAAATCGCGTACTGTAGAGTAGGTACTACATTTGAATTTAAATTTACTTCACGACTGTTGAAAAAGTACGTTCTATATAGTACGAATGCGTGTAGTATGAATGAATTCAGACGTACTACATCAGCTATGTTTTTACCATCACACCAGTGTCAGTTACGTCCCTTCAACTCCATTCACAAATCCTCTCCCGTGGCCTCATGGGATAGTAAAGTGTCCATCGTATGCACACTTCAGAATCTCGCCGGAAGTAGTAAGTCATCCGGGTACTTTTCGCCTACTGTTTTTCGAATACTATGAATTCAGACATACTACTCTGTTCGTATACTGTTTAGTGGAGTAGTATTCGATTTCGGACGCAGCTTCAGTCTCATTAATAATTATGACACCGACGCGTCATCGAAGTGTCACAGCTTGTGACGGGTGTAGATTTTAAACCCGGAAGACGAAAATAGTGGAAAAAATCTCAAAATTAACCACTCTCCCTCTACAATTAAATCTAACAGATGCTAACATTGTATTCAATGATGTTCAACACACATACCTCTGTTAAAATCTCAGAAAATTTAGTTTAGGGTTTCATGACCCTTTAAACCCACATTTTTATCCACTCCATCTTTATTCACCAGCAGCATAAAGATCTTATTGGCTGAATTACAGCAGCAGGTCCGGTGTGACTGCCCTGTTCTCACTAGTGTGAACAATAGTTTCTCACCCATTTGCCAGTGTTGTTTGATCCAGTGCCAGAGAACCCATGCTGAAGTAATCATGAAGGGGCTTCAGTCTTCCATGAAGCTCACCACAACCAGCCTTTTGTTTTAATACCCAATCCAATCTGGTTATAAATTTACACCAAACACTGCAATAATAAAATAACTAAAAAGTTTTAGAAATACAAAACAGCCTAGGGGCTGCACCAACATACATCCCAAATGAATTAAGATCAAATCAACTCAAATCGACTCCAGAGTAATGGCTAGGAAGTCAATTTGAAGTCAGTTGTTAAGCAAGAAGCCAAACAAACAGCCAGACACCACCACTCACTGTGAAAATAACAATCTATTTTTCCTGATTGATTTTTGAGTGGGCAAAACCTGGGGGAAAATAAGCGAACATTGCCAACGCAGTCATGCAGCTGTTATCGCATATGGATCATTTTAAACAAGGGAATTACTGAGAGCTGACGACATATGAATCGCAATCAATACTGGTTATTGGTTCAGATAAGACTCCTGCGTACTCCGCATGAGTTCATCATTTTTAATATTAATGAGCGCGGAGAGCGAGCGAGTAGGCGTCGTTGATGAATTACTCTAAATACAGGATGACCGGCGGTCTAGGACAAGGTCAGTGTAGAGGGACTGCGAATTTTGGACCAGCATCACAATCAGCAGAATCTGCATCAACAAAGAGGTCCACCCACGAATGAGCTTTTCAAGCGTAGGACGGAGGGAGCTTTCATGACCTTCTGTTCCAGTTTTGGAAATGGGACAGCTTCATTTGAAAGACAATGGACTACCCCCGGACACACACATTGTCCTTGCTGGCAGATTGCAAATGAGAAGAATCTAAGCCATAGCGTTTGGAGTGGGAGGTCTACAGTTGTCAAGCACTTTATAAAATCCCTTCTCTTTGGTTTCATTCACTCACTTGGATTGAAACGCACAAATAAGCATGCACACAATCCCACGCCACACAATTAGACAATTGCCAGTGATCAATCTCCAGCCCTCTCAGTCATCGTAGACAGGAAATCGTTGCCGATCGATGTTCTTCACTTGCCAAGTTGAAAAGCCCCAGTGTCACAGACTTTGGGCATGAACGTGGGTCGGCAAGAAGATCGACCCTTGTGGGTGGGTGGAGCTCTGCAGGTGGTAGAAAATAAGACATCTGTCTGTTTGTTTCCTCAGTGTGAGGGATGGCACAGTGAGAAAGGGGCAGAAAGCGAGGATGTGAAGGGGTGACGAGTTCCGCCTGGGCTGAAAAGAGATGGAGACTGGAGCTGAAGAACAAGAGGTGGTCTCTGAAAAGCACAGCAGATGCCTCCTCTCTCAGCGAGAGCTCTCCACAGCACTGTCCACCAGGACGCTCACATCTGCCCTCAAATCCAGGACAAAGGACGCACGTTTGGGCATCTGCATCGGGCTGTCATTCAAGAAAATCGAAAATTTATCAGCCCACGCGCTAGTTACCCTTTAACCTCACTCTTAGACCCGTTTCACATCACACACATAAGAGGATGACGGTGTATCAGTGACTCTGACTTCTGGGTTACTACATTGATTATTTCTTTTAATATAAATTATAAAAATAAAGAGTGGGCCATTTGATAATCATTACAAAATTGAACATCATTAAATTCATTTTGCATCCAAAGATCTAGAATGAGTCAGATTTACTGAATAGAAAGTGCTTTTTGTGTGATTTTCTGAAGGAAAATTTGCCATTGCAATCATAGGGATTTGCGATGCCTTTGCTATGGTTTTGCTAAGATGTTCTGAGTAGGTTCTAGAGGTGTTGTGATGGTGTATGTTTTCATGTGTCATGCATCTTGCAATGAGGTGCAAGTTTCTGCCTGAGACTTTTGTGTTTGGAATGACTTATAGTCCCCCAGTGGTGAAAATCAAGGTTTTAATGTTGTTTATATGTCTATGTGGTGTTTTTAATATGCTTTAAGACAAACCATGTGCAAATTCATAAGTCAACACTATTGCTGAGTATTTTCTCTTTAAAACTGCAGTGATCTAAAGACAGCCTCAAACACGCGGTTTGAAATCGCTGGTGTTTCTCTTAATTCACAAACTACCTTGTAACCAATCACGTCAACATGCTGGCATGCTTTAGCATATCATTAACTATGACCGCTCTGAAGTAAGGGAATCTCAAGAGAAGACCGGGATATTTTTCTGCTGATATGAAAAATGGGGTAGATTTAGCAATATAGCAGATGTATGATGTATTACGATGTTATGATGAACTACATGCCTGATGTTCTGAGTTGTTCAGAGCATTTGTAAGGATGCTGAATTTCAACTTGCGTATACTGAATGAAGCAAGGGTGTAGAGTTACATTCAAGCTATTTTAAGGCATGAAGAAAACATTTTCACAGCAAAAAAAAGTTATTTCGGTGATCAAAGATGAGTTTTAAAGGATAAAATTACTGACTACTGGGGGACTTTAAAAGTCTGGTAGTATGCAATCCACTGTCATTTAGAGTATGATGCCCAGTTTTTCTCTGTAACCATTTACAAGGAATAACTGTTCAGATATTAAAAGTCATGCAGTGTATTCCAGCTTTTGTCAAAAGAAACCATTTTTTGAGTCTCCAGAATTTTGTCTGTTTTATTGTCCACTAAAAATATGATTGCTTTGAAAAGTAAGAGCACACCTCCATGTGTCTGTTCAAATCTCTAACCCCAAGTATGATCAATAATAGTAATGAGAATAATATGATATGCACTTATTCCAAAGTGTTCTCTGCATGGTACCCAATAAACCATTTAGTGCACTCTAAGGGGCTGTTTACACGACACCGTTTTCAACTAAAAACGGAAAACTTTGTATGCGTTTTGGCCATTCATTTACACGACAACTGCATTTTGGAGGCCTGAAAACGCAAACTTTTGAAAAAGGGTTTCAAAGTGCAACATGTTTAGTCTAATAATGCATATGTGCGCAGGCGCATAGTCTTTATTACAAAGTGACATCGCCAACTACTTGTCTGGCATGCATAATACAGTGTTTTTAGTTATTTGCGCAGATCCGTGTGAACAGGGATAGTTTTGATAACAACATCTGTACAAAGAAAAAAGTTTCTGTTTTTAGTACATTGTTGTCATGTAAACGTACACTAAAACAAAACAAAGAAACAAAAAAAAGGTACAAAAGCTTGTACTGAAACCTTTCAAAAGACACTAATATTTACAATTTTGCTACTAAAACGTACCTCTAAGGAACTAATATGCAACCTTTAGGGGTAAATAAGGTACAAAGGTGTACCTTTTGAACCTTATTTTTCTGAGAGTGTATGATAGTATTTGTGGAACTTGCGTGGAATTAGCATCTGATACATCACTCTAGCATTGTTTTTTTGAAGAAAGAACTATGCAAAGATGGCCAAACCGAAACAAACTAAAATCCTAAATAGACACTCACCCAGCCTAATTTGAAAAAACAACATTGGCGTTTTCATGTGATTTACTAAGAGAGCAGAGCATGTGACATGAATAACCAGACAGCAGCATGTGGCTTCCTCAATCTACAGGGAGCAAAGCGGAGCTAGACAGCACACGGTTTCCAGCAACATGGCTAATGGCTTAAGGAACCCCGCCGTTAGCTTAATTGAAGCAATCTTTCCAAAATCAGGGATGGAAAGAGATAGAGCGTGACAGAGGGTGGGAGGATGAGGCTGTAAACCCTCAGCTGGCATGAGTGGCCTCTTGAGATTAGGTGAGAAGTGAAGCAGAGAGGTTTGGAAGGATGGGAAGTGTGCAGAGGAGAGAAGCAGTGGGAATCTCCCCTGTGGTCACTGCAAGTCAGTTAACAGGCCAGACACCTGGGAACCACATAAATGATTAATATGAGCAGAGTCACTCGCAGGACAAGCTCCGCTGGGCAACAGACACAGAGATGCTCTGTTCTCCCCGGAATCAATTGCGAGAGCCCGATCCAGACAGCCTGATAAAGAACGCCATCGCAGTGCAGATTCTCCGCTTATCTATCGGAGCTTTGATTAGGGCTGACACTGAATTAACAGACCATTATTCAATGCTCTACTCCATTAAAAGACTGCCTTGGCATTGACCTTGAACAATGTCTTCTAGCCAAGGGCATTAAAAAAAATCTGACAATTAACACTGTCAATATGGAAAAATATAACTAAAATGAAATGTATAATACAAATAAAAAGAAATGAAATGGGCATTTCTCTGACAGTAGTCTAAACAGCCAACGGTTCAATGGAGGGAGAAGTTTAATATTCAGTGCACAGCTCTCTGTGAGGTCGGAGACAGAGAGCGCACGCTCCCACACTCGCTTCAGCCGCCGGTCATCCCACGATCCCCCCCTTTCCTCCCGTCCCCGACCGAGAACGCAGTGAAAGACAGAGAGGAAGTGGATTCTTGGATGTGCTCTGCATGGAAACGACCGGATGCCTTAACGAGGGAGGCGGCCTGTCAGGTTTCTAATTCCTCACTCCTCCTCAGTCGAACGGACGTGAGCCATTTGGTTTAGCCTTTAAGTTGAATGCTCCAAGGAACATTAACCTGAATGACGGCCTCAAAAGCAGTTCTGCAAACAGAGTACTGGGGGCAAGTACATTTTATTTACGAAGGAAGGAAGGATGGAAATAAATGAGATTAAACAAAAAAAAAAAGAAGTAAAAGAAATAAAGGAAAAAAAGGAAAGAAAAAAGAAAAGAGGGAATGAAAGGATAAAATGAAGAAATAAAAGAAAGGAAGGAATGAAAGGATAAAAAGAGAAAGAAAGAAAGAAAGAAAGAAAGAAAGGAAGGAGGAATTAAATGAAAATGGACACAAAATGAAAGAAAGAAAGAAAGAAAGAAAGAAAGAAAGAAATGAAAATAATGAACACAAATGAAACAAAAATGGAAAAGGAGGAAAGGAAGTGAGAAAGGAAAGGAAACAGGATGTAAGGAAAAAATAATTAACTGAAGTAAGGAAAAGGAAGCATTGAGAGGAAGAACGGAAAAGATTAGAGGAAGGAATGAAGGAAGGAAGGAAGGAAGGAAGGAAGGAAGGAAATGAAAATAATGGACACAAAAATGGAAAAGGAGGAAAGGAAGTAAGAAATGAAAAGGAAACAGGATGTAAGGAAAGAAAACAATTAACTGAAGTAAGGAAAATGAAGCATTAAGAAGGAAGGGAAAGATTAGAGGAAGGAAGGAAGGAAAACATGGAAAGAAGGAAAAGAAAATAGACACAAAAATGGAAAAGGAGTAAAGGAAGTGAGAAAGGAAAGGAAACAGGATTTAATGAAGAAAAATGATTAACTGAAGAAAGTTCAAATTATTTCAGAGTGAACTTTTTATTCCTCCAAGCCTGTTCACATGTGCTCTTATGCAGCTAACATGAGCAGGACAAACGGGAGAGTGTGTAACAGTCTGATGTTGCGGTTCCTTTTAATGTACACACAGTGACTCAACTGTGTAAACAGCTGAGGCTACAAAGGCAGTGTGGTGTTTGCTAATGTACATGCTCACTGCTCTCTATGAAGACTACCACAATACACAAATCACAGTGAAGTTCAAAGTCCAAAAACTGCTTACTATTCAAACATTTGCCATTCAATTTCAAACAACCCCAACTCTTGATGTCTTGATGAATACATATGCTTCTTATGATGCTTCAGTTCAAGAATTTCCTCACACATTAAGCCAGTTTCTGAGTCAGAGCTGGTTTAGATTGCAACAGTAACTGTAAAACAAGCATATCATTTTACAGTTTCACGCATTAAGACTCAATTTCACATGCAGCAAATGGATGCTAATCAGACATCTTTCTTCTGAAATACGTCTCATTTCCTCGATGCGGGCCAGATTGCAACTGTTGGCACGTTGAGAAAACACCTCCTTGAATATCCAGCACGTGATGCAGGGAGCAAAAACAAAAGACGGCGCACAGCTGGCAAAACAGTGTAACTGCACTGGGAGCCAAAAGCAACAGCAAGATCAACAACGGCCCAATCTAGTAGCAGACTCCTGCAGAGCAGAGCAAATGGAGAAGATCCCTGCTTTAAATGGATTTCAGAGGGGTTTAGAGAAGAACGGCTGCTAACGTTCACAAGAGAATTACAAGAAATATGAATAGTACTGAATATGAGTGGTGACAAGTCACATATCTAGTAGTCTTGTTTAGCTAGCAAGAGCTTTAATTAAATGGCATACAGTCTGGTCCACATTGCAGCTTATACTTGCCAAGAAATGCTTACTTGGACAGGAAAAGACCACATGACCAACATGTAAAGTGATCATCCACAGTCTGTTTTGTTTTAATCTGCCATTTAAGGGTTGGTTTATCTGAAATTTCTCTAGGATTTTATTAGAATAATAGACTGGTGTGGGAAAAATATATAAGAAAAATGGTGTAGCGGTCTCTGTTAACAGCTGTACTACACTATAACTTGTAATATTAAGCGCAAAATATAGTTCTGCTTGTGGATATCAAGTTAACTTGTTTCTCAAACCACACTTTGAATGTGTTAAAAGCCACTAACTCTGCAAACTTTGGAAAATTCAGTGATTATATCATTTTCAAAAGTGCTCATTGTATCAGTCAGGTCCTGTTTACACCTGGTATTAAGATGCGTTTTGATCACAAGTAGACCAGGGAGACACATTCACGTTTACACCTGGTGTTTTAATCCGTCTCTTTTGTCCACTTTTAACCATTTCTGTCCTGATTTCTCTGAGGGGAGGGTCTATGGGTGGGTAAATGTGTGGGCCTTTTCACATCTTTTGATGTAATGGCCGAAATAAGCTTGTACAATTTACATATGAATGCACTGAAGACGACGGAAAAACACACAGAGAGCATCAGCTTTTGTTTCTGCTCTGACAGACGCAAGAACACGTCGAATGCTGTAAGCGTGTGTTAGAAATGGAGAGCATTGTGCTTGGTACATTTTTCATCTTTAAACCAAACTTGGGTCTTCAGCCGACAAAGTTTAAATCCTGTCTGGCTAGCAGGCTTCCCATAATGTTTACACGTTACGTCAGTAACCACATGAGCTTCTACACTATGAAAGCAATCCAGTCGAATGCGTTTTCGACTACCTCTGGAAGTGGTCGAACGTGGACAATCTCAGAACGTTTTAGACCCTGTTTACACCTGTATTTAGCGCCATCCACTTGTGATCAGATTGATGAAAATGCTTAACACCAGGTGTAAACAGGACCTCAGACACCTTTTAAACACAACATTGTTTAATCTGTTTATTCTCGCAAAGAACCACAACCTTAAACGAATGTAAAAGTGTAAAACAACCAATCACAGTTCACTATTATACATGAAATTTAAGGCCAGGTAAAGATGACTTCAAAAAAACTCTTACTTGCTACATACCGTTCAAAATTCTGGAATCAGTAAGATTTTTTTTCATTGTTTTCGAAAGAAGTGTCTTCATCAAGGCTGCATTTATTTGATCGAAATAGAGTAAAAACAGTAATATTGTGAAATATTATTACAGTTTAAAGAAAATTCTATTATAATATATGTTAAAATTTAGTTTTGATTTGATGTTCAAGAAACATTCCTTATTATTATCAATGTTGAAAACAGTTGTGCTGCTTAATTGGGACATCGGATGCCAATTTTCCACAAGTCAGTATGATTCTTTAGGGTCTTCATGAAAAGTCTATAACATACTTTGATTAAAATTTCTTAATGGTTGTGTAAAAAAACACCCTTTTTACCTTGTCAAAAACAGCTCTGCTCACAGTGTTCGGTGCGTGTCCCATTAAATGATAATGAGCTACTGTTCACCACACCCCTATCTTCCACGGGCGGCTGTAAACACTATTTGGCAGGTATTGTATTGCAACTCACCATTCTTATTTATGCACTAATAAATGCTCAAAAACAATTAAAATACATTTAAAAATTACTTGTTAGTCATTAACACCTTTATAAACCTTACTGTAGTGTTACCATGTTATCTTTACATAAAATGTACACAGTTTGTAATAAGACAATCACCTTAATGCATTGTTCATCATAAACGTGCAGTTATGAATTACAGTGAGAAGGTTCTAAATGGAAATATCTGTTTGTTCGACTGTATTATTTTGATAATGAACAAGCTGCAATCCCACACAGCAAAAGGACTTCGCGGCAGATCGGCCGCGGAGGTATCGCGGCTTCCGGAACGTATCCGCGAACGGACCCGTATCGGCGTCCACTTGCGTGCAGTGACGGATCCACAACGAAGGCGGATCGCGGACCCGCCGTGGCTCCGCGCTGCATCCGCGATTAAAACCTTACCTCCGAGGCGGGTCCGTTTGGGACCCGCAAATTGATATAACAGTTACAGTAAAGGTGCGTGTGCGTCCGCGGATCCGACATGGGTCCGCTCAGGATCCTCTGATTGACAGTAGAATTTACGGCGCCGCCCGGAGGCGGAGCTGAACCTCTGGGTGGCGCCAAAACGAATGTGACATTCATGCGGGTTTGGCGACTTGAATGCGGATCCGCCTAGGAGTCTCCTGCTGTGTGGGATGTCACATTTGCAGTGCTTTGTTGTGTGCGTGAGGCGCCGGGACTTGCTCACCGTCATGGCAACAGTTCGTGTCCAGGTCAGATTACGTCAGAGTTTGTTGTCGTTTGTTGGAAAATCATACCACACTGCTCAGACATTCCCCGACCCAACAAATGTTGATTAAACATGTTCAGTCGGGTGAAAACAAACTCCGACCAACGGCAACAGACGCCGACAGGAGTATCACACTAGCTGCGTCTCATTTCGGAGGCTGCGTCCTGATCAACAAACTCCAAAAAACAAACTTTTTAGCGCAGACATAAACACATTTAGGTAGATCCGGGGGCTCATTCCCTTCAAAAACAAAATTAATCCACTGTGTCTTCAGCGGCTCAGATGTCGAGAATAAAGGACGACTGCTATGTTCATTCTTATATCCAATAACAAAATGCCTCAGTTGCTTTGGAGACATTTTTGTCGAAACAATGGCGGACTGTTTACAGCTCACTCAGGGCGGGTCTATGCTAAAACGGCAGTGTCCATCAACAGTCGTGGGAGGGGCCTGTGCAAATTTACGTCACTTTGCCGAGAATCTGTGAACGGCTTGATCTGACAAAGTGCTTATGATTTGTGAGGATTAAAAAAAAAAAAAAGCACTGGGTGGATTTTTATCATTATAAGGTGGTTGTGTAGACACACTGCCAACATACATATATGTCCAAACACCATGTAAAAGTGAATTTTGCATCCGATGTCCCCTTTAATATTTTTGTGGAAACCCTGATACATTTTTTTTTTTTTTTCAGCATTCTTTGATCAATAGAAAGTTTGAAGAGCAGCATTTGTTTGAAATGGAAATCTTTTGTAACACTATAAATGTCTTTTTTAATCAATTTAATTCATTCTTGCTGAGTAAAAGTATTAATTTCTTTCAAAAACAATTTTACTGAGCCCAAACTTTTGAATAGTAGTGTATAAATATCATGCACTAAACAGAGCAGCCCATTATCTCGTAAACACAACTTTGTTCCCTCACAGACTAAAACTCGTGTCCACCCTGACTTTTGAAAAATGCATAAAGCCAGTCAAATCACATTGCAGCTTGCTGTTTTAAATAAAACTAAGCAACAAATAAACCTACCTGTGCCTACTCTCATCTAGCTCACTGAATGTCCCTGGAGGGATAGTTGAACAGTGTGAGGCCTAAGTGCTGCTTTAGCTCTTATAGAAGTACTGTGGTTTAAGAAAGAACGCTAGACCATAAATCCAGCTGACATGTATGAAAGCATGAAGAGAAAAATGATGAAGTGATGTGGGGATATCAACATTTTTCAACACACCACAGACTTTTGTCAAGCAATAAACTGGGCGACGGCCAATTAAAGAACTTCACCATGAGAGAGATGACCTTATATACGCAGTAACATGCCAAAACCAAAAGGACAGTTCACATAAAAATGAAAATGTATGATTTTCTTTCTTAAGTGGGGCACAAAAAGTAAAATTGGTCTCTTTAATGCTGCTTTCAAATGCTCTTGTTTGTGTTCGTTTGAGCATCAAAGGTTTCTATTTACAGCATATTTTAACTAGCGTCGAGCATTGTAGCCAATCACAATCATATCTGTTGAGCGTGTGAACCACAACGGCCTATCAGAGGTGCTAGTCAGTAAGATCCACTTAACACTGCTGAACACTCACAAGGTTTTGTTTTGTTCAACACGAGCCGCATGCTTGCGAATCCTTAAAGTGTAAACACAATGTAAATAAGAGATTCTTTGTACAAATAAGGCAGCTTTTTTATAACGGGAGTTTTCACGACAGTGCAGAATTCACTGAGCTTGCGCTTTAAAGATTGACAGCCTTAGTGATTATAAAATCACTCTTGCTTTCTGTTTCTTAACCATTCACAATCTGAATACAAGTTTAGTTTTTCATGCTGCTAAGTACACTGCAAAGTTTCTGGATTGACAACCATATTTAAAAGCGCAACTGAATCAGAAACTTTTTGAAGTACTTAAAGGATTAGTTCACTTTCAAATGAAAATTACCCCAAGCTTTACTCATCCTAGGTGTATATGACTTTCTTGTTTCTGACAAAGACAATCAGAGAAATATTAATAAATATCCTGACTAGGGTTGCAAAGGGGCGGAAAGTTTCCAGAAACTTTCCACGGGAACGTAACCTGGGGAATTTTGGAAATATTCCAATTTGGAAACTTAACAGGAATTTACAGAAATGTATGGGAATTTATGAGATTTTATGGGAATTAATTGGAAATTTTGGGAAATTTATATAAATGTATAATATTTATATAAAAAGTATCATATACAAACATAAATATAAACATTTTGTTTGGTCATAATAGTTATTTCTTTTTCGCATTCAATTAATTTTAATTTAGTACATATGTAAAATAAATATATTTTTATTGCAGCAATTGTTATGTGTTATTTATTTCAGAGTCACATGATCCTTTAGAAATCATTCTAATATGCTGATTTGATACTCAGTTATTATCAGTGTTGGAAACAGTTTTGCTGCTTAATATTTTTTTTGAAACCTGTAATACTTTTTTCAGGATTCATTGATGAATAAAAAGTTAAAAAGAACAGCATTTATTCAAAATGGAAATCTTCTCTAATCTTTTCTAACAATATCACTTTAATATCACTTTTTATCAATTTCACACATAGTTGCTGAATAAAAGTATTAATTTCTTTCAAAAAAAGAAAGAAAAAAACTTCTGACCCCACAATTTTGAGCGGTAGTGTATATTGTTACGAAATATTTATATTTTAAATAAATGCTGTTCTTAAAATTTGTATTCATCAAAGAATCCTGAAAAAAAGTATCACAGGTTATAAAAAATATTAAGCAGCACAACTGTTTCCAACATTGATAATTGAGTATCAAATTAGAATATTAGAATGACTGACACTGAAGACTGGAGAAATGATGCTGAAAATCCAGCTTTGCATCACAGAAATAAATTATATTTTAATGTATATTAAAATAGAAAACCATTATTTTAAATTTTAGTCATATTTCACAATATTACTGTTTTTTCTGTATTTTTGTTCAAATATGCATGTTATGGACTGGGGGAATGCACAGTGCATGCAGGGGGTGTGGCCTCAAGCCTTGCAGTAAGAAGTGTGCTGTGTGAATGTGATTGAGGAATGTGCAGGGTAAAAATTCAACTGAAATTGCATTATATCTGGTTGTTTTAACCAAAATTAACCAAGATGTTTTTTTTTTTTTTCCAACTACATTTAAGTGCCCTGTTATAGGCTAACCTGCAATTTTGCAAATTCCCTGTTTATTCCCATTAATTCCCGTTAATTCCCATATATTCCCGTTAATTCCCATATATTCCCGTTAATTCCCATGGAAAGTTTCCAGCTTTGAAAATTCCCGGAATTTTGCAACCCTAATCCTGACGCATCCAAGCTTTATAATTGCAGTAATGCGCTACCAAACAATTATGAAGCTGAAGAAAATGTCTCCATCCATTATAAACATACTCCACACGGCCCTGGAGGGGTTAATAAAGGCCTTCTGAAGCGAAGTGATGTGTTTGTGTTAAAACTAATATCCATATTTACCAAGTTATGAAGTAAAATATCCAGCTTCCGCCAGACCGCTTTCCATATTCTTCAAAAAGCTTACGCTGTACGTCCTACGCCTTCCCTATTCAAAAAACGCAACGCCAGTTCCGTTTTTTTCGTAATTTGAATACGGAAGGCAGTCTGGTGGAAGCTGGATATTTTACTTCATAACTTGTTAAATATGGTTTTTTTTTTTTTTGTTTTTTTAACACAAACACATCGCTTCAGAAGGCCTTTATTAACCCTCCGGGGCCATGTGGAATACGTTTATGATGGATGGAGACGCTTTCTTCAGCTCATACTTGTTTGGTAGTGCATTACTGCCGTTATAAAGCTCGGATGCGTCAGGATATTTATTAATATTTCTCCAATTGTGTTCATCAGAAAGAAAAAAGTCATATAACCTAGGATGGCTTGAGGGTGAGTAAAGCTTGGGCTAATTTTCATTTGAAAGTGAACTAATCCTTTAATTCAACAGTTATGCTCTAGACTGAAAACTGGTAACAAGAACCACAAAATTTTACTGGTATTGGTACAACCCTGCAAGTTTGTAATGACACAATGGTGAGCAAGTGATTTTTACAATTTTAATTATTTGATGAACTATCCTGTTAACACAGAAGATAAAATAAATGAGCTGCATGGTTGTTTTTACATTTTCACCATATGACAACCCTGATGCTGTAATGACAGCATTCAAGCATACTGGAAACGGAGCTAAAAATAAATGGATAAGATTCACAGCAGTTTTCCAACAACCCTCCCGAAGGCCTGTTTGTTCCTTCAGAGCCTCGGTGTGTAATGTTTAACAAGCTCTGGCTGGGACACTGCGGTCTTTTTCCATCATTGGGTCTCACTAAAATGAAATAAAGAGAGATTTGTGATGTTCGAGTGAAAGTTTACCTTGGGCTGACGTGAATGGACCTTCTGAGGAGGTCTAGCTGTTTTGCATGGTGTCAGCGCAGAGGGTCCACCCATTACTAATGCAGTGACAAACGGCTGTACTAGCACCTTAGCCAAGCACTTTGCCATTAGCTTATGCACTTAACACAGGCAATTATGCATGCCTTTAAACAGCGTTTTTTTGTGCTTGAACACCTGACAGTGAATAATGCTGTGTACATGCTTCAGTTTATGACATATGGACAAACAATGAGGTCCATTAAGACTTCCTGTGGCTGTCATTCTATGAAGTATATGTGGAAAAATATGGCCTGGTCAGTGTTGGTTCAGTAATACACCAACTAGTGCCTTCATTCTAAATGATATATTTCTATGTCCCAATTGATTGTATGTTGAAAATAGTAAGTCAAAGGTTGTCAGTGTCACACTATTCTCAGGGGATTTTTAAACTATGCTTTCGTGGAGGGTTTTTATTAGCTAATATCAGCCACAAGCCCACATGGATAAGGAGTTTGTGACTGTTCCCTTTTGACTTTTTTTTTTTTCAATCGCATGAAACTGACATGGAAAACTAGGCTGAATTTAGCTTTAGCCCAAGCTTGAGAAAACACAAATGGTACATTACAAAATATCAACATCATCAAAAATACAATAAAACAGTAATATTGTGAAATATTATCCCAATTATATATTTTAAAATGTAATTTATTCCTGTGAGGTCAAAGCTGAATTTTCAGCATCATTACTCCAGTCTTCAGTGTCACATGATCCTTCAGAAATCATTCTAATATGATGATTTGATGCTCAAGAAACATTTATTATTATTATTATCAATCTCTAAAACAGTTGTGCTGCTGAATATTTGTGTGGAAACTGTGATATATTTTTATTCAAGATGATCTGATGAATAGAAAGTTCTAAATAGAAATGAAATAGAATTCTTTTGTATTTATTGTCATCAATTTAATGCTTTCTTGCTGAATAAAAGTATTAATTTCTTTAAAAAAAAAATATTTGAACAGTAATGTATAAACAGAAGTACTTAAATATCATTAAATTCCAGAAGAAAGAGGTCGTCCAATCATAATGCTACACTTCCTTGGCCATGTAAGCATGTAGGTCATGACTGCATATATTTAATGTGTGCATTCTTTAAAAAATATACTGATCTGACTATGCAACGAGACATATGGATAGAGAACGTGAATATCCCGAGAGGTTGTGCGCATGAAGCTAAACAGATGTCAGCGATCATCAAGAATCTGTCTCTGTATGGTTTCAAAGTCTAGCGATGTCATAAGTCTCCGATTAGGTTGACATACTTTTTTAAACATATTAAAAGAAAATCAACAAGGAGAAGACAGTTTTACTGAAACATTGTAGTACCATGTAAACAGTGTAGAGATATCCCTGCATGCAACAGTGCTGGCCAAGAAGTGTCTGAAGATAACATGCTCCTCAGTGGTCATAACATGGCTTGCAGCGATTTCCTCTTTACGGACCAAAGCTGGAACAAACAACATCCCGAGTCCTCAGCCAACTTCTCCACTTAATTACAAGGCTCAGCAGTTAGGCCATGAAAAACCCTCTCCCTCCTCTTTTTTCCCCCTTCCACCATCTTTATTTTTCCCTCTTCCACCATAACACTAAACTCAGTGAGTGGATCTTTCATAGGAGGGTTCACATCTCATGGTCCATGGAGCAAAACCCAGCCAGTAAACACAGTAATTTTAAGCCACTCTCCTGGTTCAGTCTAATCATCAGTATTGCAGAGGAGGCCTCAGCCTGGATAACTCCAAATCTGTGTAGGAGGACAACAACAACTCCTTGCATCCACATAATGATGTTTAGCAAGCTTCCATGAAGTTCTGGTAGTAATACACTGGGTTGATTACGGATTAATGACATCTCTCTGAAACAGCGTGCTAAATGTATTAATTATTGTATAGCTATTGAATTAGCTAGTTGTACAATATAGGGACACACAATATTAAAGCTCTGGCCGATATGAAAAGCTGATAATTATTTTCATGTTAAATTACAATTCTAGACAATTCTGTTTAAACAAATATACCAATCCGGAGCAGACGTCACTGTTACGTCACTTGCAGCTGCATGAGTAGAGTTGTCAAAAGTACCGATTTCGGTACCAAGTCGGTACTGAAATTTTAAAAAATGTGACGCTTTGAGCGCAGTTGAGCGGATTCGTAAACACCTCTGATTGGCCATTGTGTTCATGCGCTCATCAGATATGTCTGTGATTGGCTATAATGATCAACGCACGGGAGCGTTTGAAAGCACACGGAAGTGTTTGAATTTGAAAGCGTTTTGAAAGCAGGCGTCTATCAGTGGAATGATCCATGAGAGATGCCTGCTTTCAAACGCTCCCATGTGTATGTGTAAGCCCTCGCTGAAGAGCGTCATTAATGTCTATTTACAACATGTTTTTGAAGAGTTGATCATTGTAGCCAATCACAGACATATCTGTTGAGCTTGTGAACACAATGGCCAATCAGAGGTGTTTACGAATCCGCTCAACAGCGCTTAAAGCGTCACATTTTTTTAAATTTCAGTACCGACTTGGTACCGAAGTCGGTACTTTTGACAACATATTGGTGGCAGAAAATAGCGGTAACAAGTGGAAGAAAATGGGCAAAATCCACAGAATAAGAGAAAAAAAGTTTTGATGTGCCTTTGGATGTCAAAATCAGAATGCAAAAAATAGTCTTCATTTTTAAAGAATACCGTCGTTGAAGACGCCCTTTGAAGCTAAATGCAGATGTTTATGTTGCAAGTCACAGACTGGACTGATGAAACCTGCAATGATTAGTCTACTATTAAAGCATGAATTTGATGTAAACAGTAACACTGTGTCTACACCAGACGCAACTGTCTACACCAGTACAACTAAAAGCTGTACTGAACGCGACAAACCGATCGTTGCAAAGCACTCGGACTACGTCAGAAATAGAACGGGGAATCTGTTTACTGTCTGGAATATGTTCTGTTGCGTTGCGCCGCATCCAGTGTAGACAACATCACTGATTATAATGGGTTCTATTATCATTTGACGCATCGCATCACGACGCTCATGTCTGGTGTAGACACGGTGTAACTATACATAATATTCACATATGCAGTTCATAGTGGACATATATAGCAGTTACAGCATGAAATAATATTTAAACCTGTAACATTTTACATAGATAACTTTTAAACATAGCCTATAACATTTTTATTTTACAATTCTGACATTTTTTTCTTGCATTTGCATGTTTATTTCAGTTCCAGTTCGTACTTTATAACTTGTAATTGTGAGTTTATATCACAATTCTTAGGGGAAAAAGTCAGAATTGCATATAAACTTGCAATTCTGAGGGGGAAAAAAGACAGATTAATGAGTTTATCTCACAATTCTGTTTTTCGTTCTAAGAATTGTGAGATATAAACTCGAAATTAACTTAGGCCCATTTTATTCTTTTATTCCGTGGCTTCCATAGACTGCTACTGCAGAACTGTCATTTTTTGCCACCATGTAGGCTCCGCCCACAAAAAAAACATCGCTGTTTGCAAACACAAAATAGGTCAATAAAATAAAATAAAAACTAAAATCTGGGGCTGTAACCAGTTTTGGGGAAAGTTACTTTTAAAAGTAATGCATTACATTATTGCATTACTCCTTGAAAAAAGTAACTTAGTTAATTTTTATGGAAAGTAATGCATTAGGTTACTTTTACGTTACTCCCGATTTCTCTCAACATGGGGACAGGAGAGGCGTCAGTCAATAAATGGGAAAACAAAGTATCTTGCATTACTTGTTTAAAAATAATGTAAATTTACAAGTAATGCAGTACTTTACTAGTTACTTGAAAACAAGTAACCTGATTACCTTACTCTGATTACTTGCGTTACCCCAACACTGGCTGCAACCATTATTTTGATAAGTGATTAATCTGGAAATAAAAACGAAGGGTGCTCCGATCGATTGGCGAAAATCTTTTTATATAGTTTGATTGGTGGCCTCTACAAAGGTCGTTCAGAAGAACCGATCACATGATGCAAAACTTGCGAGATAATTGTTCATATGCGCAGCTAAAATTGCTTCACTACATTCACTGCTGTGGCAGTTCTATCAGGTGTCTGAAAAGGACAATAAATTTACAACGTCATTGTGGAGACCTTGCAATGACAGCAAGAAACTAGGGCTTTGTGATTTTAGTGCATTTCTTTCCTTCACAGCGGTGTATTTTCGTTCCTCTCTAAAAGCCCAAATTTAATGCACAAATGAGCGACTGCAGGATGTGCTTTTACCATTTTATCATGTTTATCATCATTTAAGTAGTAAAAGTCCCCTAAAAAACAAACTTTGTATAACAAGGCTTAGGCACTGAGAAGATAAGCAACCAGCAGTGTGTACATGGCCTTGCACTACTGTTATGGTTAGTAGGACACAGAACATAGAAGTTATATTAGATTAGAATATTTTATGAGGTTTATTTTTTTAGAAGAGATAATCACACAACCATTTTCATGAGCAGACATTATAGAAAAAAATGTGACTGCGTCAAAATCAAATGAAAGAGTATATAGCTGTGATGACAGACCACAGAAATTCACTCTAATTCTATCAGCAGAACACTGCTGTCACTATCCCATAATAATGACACGCAGCAGATTCACGGAGACCATGGGAAATGGTTACAAAAACCCTTTATGCCTCTTGCCCTAAAGGCACAGGCCCGGCTTAGGAATGCATCATTTCTTCATTTATGAGTATGTTTAGTTTAATTTCTTGTCAGGAAATCCATTAACTTTTTCACCCGTCTGTGTGGAATACAGATAATTCTGCAACAAAATAGAAACTGTAACACCCTCAAGACAGAGAGTGAATCTTCAGCCAAGGCTGACACAAGCCAACACGATAGCAAGAAATGCATTCCTCTTCTTCCTCATTTTATCTTCTTTTATCTTACTTTTACATGCAAATTAAACAAATGATTTGTTTTACAAGCAGCCGCATTGTTCCTTTGACTGAGACTCAGAAGGCAGAAATTAGCTTAAGAATTATTCAATGACAACAGAATCAAATCAGATATATGCTGTGAGCTTTTTAAAAGTATTTTAGCCCTGATTTGACTTTGAACACAGCATTAGAGATAAAACAAGTGCTGGAACATCCTCTCAGCAAGAATGTCTTTGAACCAACTCCAAATCCAAGAAAACATTCCCTTCATTCAGCAGTAAATTCAGCTGTATACTTACTGAAAGTTGTTACATAAATGCAAACCTCTGCCATGAACAAGTCCAGTGTGCATTTATTTTTATAGGTGAAGCAGGTAATTTTAGGTTAATGGGGACATATCATGAAAATCTTTTTCCGTGTTTAAGTGCTATAATCGGGTCCCTGGTGCATCTACCAACCCAGAAAACGTGAAAAAGGACAACACTGTAACCTTGCTTTAGTAAGTCTTTCTCTGCAAGCATGTGAAAAAAAGGAGCCGCTCAGATTTCGCTCTCCTAATGACGTAGGAAGGGGATCTTATTATAATATTACCACACCTTAATCTGCATTTTCCACCCAGGGAGCCGCCATTTTGTTTTTGCAAGCGACAACGCTACCAGTTCTAATGCCATGGCCAATCAATTTATGGGTCAATTCAACTCTGGATTTACACAAAAGATTCATGCTAGTCGGTGAGTTGAATCAACTCCACAGCAACTAGATAAATTTATCCACTAACCATTCAGAAACGTCCAGTTTCATTCTAAAAGTCGTAATTTCTTCCTGAGTCTCTCCATCAGTGTCGACTCCGGTTTGAACAATGTAAGGCTGAACACCGTTACTGACAATCCTCATTTTGGCTGCGTGAGATTCTCCAGCTTTGTTGTTGTTGAGCGACCGAAGCGCGAGCTGTTAAAGCTCCTCCCTTTTCTGGAAAGGAGGCGGGAGCAGCAGCTCATTTGCATTTAAAAGGGGGACACACAAAAAATAATGTGTTTTTGCTCACACCCAAATAGGGGCAAATTAGACAAGCAATAATAAATGATCTGTGGGGTTCTTATTATCTATTCGTTCTATATCTACACTACCAGTCAAAAGTTTGGACACGGTAAGATTTTTAATGTTTTTAAAAGAAGTTTGGTCTGCTCACCAAGGCTGCATTTATTTAATTAAAAATATAGTAAAAACAGTAATGTTGTGAAATATTATTACAATTTAAAATAACTGTTTTCTGTTTGAATATATTTAATTAAGTTAATTATTCCTGTGAATAAAGCTGAATTTTCAGCATCATTACTCCAGTCTTCAGTGTCACATGATCCTTCAGAAATCATTCTAATATGATGATCTGCTGCTCAAGAAACATTTATTGTGTACAATTGTACAAAATATTTGTGTACAATATTTTTTTCCAGGATTCTTTGATGAATAGAAAGTTCAAAAGAACAGCATTTATTTGAAATATAATCTTTTGTAACATTATAAATGTCTTTACTGTCACTTTTGATCGATTTAATGCATCCTTGCTGAATAAAAGTATTAATTTCTTTAATTTCTTTTCAAAAAATAAAAAATAAAAATTCTTACTGACCCCAAACTTTTGAACGGTAGTGTATAATGTTACAAAAGCTTTGTATTTCAGATAAATGCTGTTCTTTTGAACTTTCTATTCATCAAGGAATCCTGAAAAAAAAAAAAAAAAGTACAACTGTTTCTTGAGCAGCAGATCATCATATTAGAATGATTTCTGAAGGATCATGTGACACTGAAGACTGGAGTAATGATGCTGAAAATTCAGCTTTGATCACAGGAATAAATTACTTTATAAAATATATTCAAACAGAAAACAGTTATTTTAAATTGTAATAATATTTCACAATATTACTGTTTTTACTGTATTTTTAATTAAATAAATGCAGCCTTGGTGAGCAGACGAAACTTCTTTTAAAAACATTAAAAATCTTACCGTGTCCAAACTTTTGACTAGTAGTGTATATCTATTATTATTATCTATTCGTAAATATCAAGTTGTCTCTGTACATTAAAGTTGAATAATAGCCTTAAGATGATGTGAAAAAATACACACTTTGCTTTTAAGAAATAACTATTCAACTGTGTCTGTCACTATCTGTGAGTTACAGCAGTCTTCGCATGCTTTAAATGCTCTGTCCTCAGCTATTTGAAGCACAGATGTAGTGGTAGTTATAAATTGATCAGTTGATCAAGCAGAATTATTCTCAAAGCCAATGGGATTAAGGGATTATGGAGCAGGCATAACTGGAGGGGAGGTGTGTGTTGAGTCAGTCCAGCATCCCACCATCTCGCTCTCTTCCCCCCACTCTCTTCATTATCCCGATCATTTGAGATTTGGGGAAAGAAGGGGGTGATTCTGCATTGAGAGGTGTAATCCTCCTTTCTCTCTGAGGGTGTGATTGAAGTGAGAGGCAGATGCTTGGGATCGACACTTGAAAGGGGCTCGTTACCCGTGCAATGGTTTGGCCTCATTGATTTTAGCCATGGCATAGATCTTTTACAGCTTCCTGCCAAATAAGGTTAACTCAGCCAGCTTGTATTACTGTACAGCGGTGCCTGCAAGTGGAACTGAGTGCAAACTAACCACATTTAAAGCCATTATAAGCGTGAAATACTGTGTTAAATAGCACCACTATTGCCTTACGAGTAATTCACTCATGCATGTGGAATAATGACAATTTGCAGTTTTGCATGCATTTTCAGGGCTTGGGTTTATGCATGGCAAGATGAAGTGTGCGCCATTAGGCTTCCCAAACCCAACTGGACAAGCAAACAGATCATCCAACCCTGAACTGCATTGGTTGAGTCAGAACACACACAAAATGCTATTCATACATATAATGACTTCAATACACAAGTGATCAACCAAAAATATTGGGCCGAAAGCTGTGACATTTAACTAGCACTTCTCTGATGGCACATATTGACTGTGTCAGTGACTATTTTGTGCACATAACATGGATAAGATACAACAGGTAAACATGTCAGCTGTGTGGACACTAGGGCTGGGTTAACAATATTGATTTCTCATTTTTAATGGATCTTCATTTTGATGGGCCGAGTTCACTAAACAGTAACCAGTTCACTAAACATTATTTGTAAATAATTCGCAATAAACTTTATTCTTTATTACTTTTGATATGAAACAAAGTCTCAGCTTTCAAATTCTGTCAATTTTATAGTGAAATACAAACAATAAATGTGGTTTTGATGCTCTTTAATGTGGCGTGACAGGCCAGTGTAGTTGCATCTATTTAAGCAGCAGCACAGATCAAGCGTACACAAACCGACCATCTCTTCCTCTTTACTACTAACTATAGCACGAAATAAACATAAATGAACATCAGAAGGTATGTCGAAAGAAATGTCTCATTTAATCTCTCAATCAGTGTTTCAAGTGCAGAAAGACATCAATAATACAGCTTGTAAACAATGTCACATAACATTATACATTTACCTCAGGAAAGCCATTTAGTGTCCATAAACTCATTATTAAACTAGTAAAAATAACTCTAGAGAGGGGCATTTTGTTAAAGGGGACCTATAATGCCCCTTTTACAAGATGTAATATAAATCTCTGGTGTCCCTGAATGTGTCTGTGAAGATTCAGCTCAAAATACCCCACAGATCATTTGTTATTGCTTGTCAAATTTGCCCCTATTTGGGTGTGAGCAAAAACGCACTGTTATTGTGTGTGTCCCTTTAAATGCAAATGAACTGCTGCTCCCGGCCCCCTTTCCAGAAGAGGGCGGAGCTTTAACAGCTTGGTTGAAAACAAAGCTGGAGAATCTCACGCAGCCAAAATGAGGATTGTCAGTAACGGTGTTCAGCCTTACATTGTTCAAACCGGAGTCGACACTGATGGAGAGACTCAGGAAGAAGTTACAACTTTTAGAATGAAACTGGACATTTCTGAATGGTTAGTGGATAAATTTATGTAGTTGCTGTGGAGTTGATTCAACTCATCGACTAGCATGTGTCGTCATGTTAATCTTTTGTGCAAATCCAGTGTTGAATTGACCCTCGTTTGTGAAGCAGTCCGGCGTAAAATGAACAACACTCTACTACATCAACTCTTCTCTAAAGCAGCCCAACATGGCCTCGCTCCCTCTGTTGTGTGTTCTCGGGGGCGGGGTTTATGTAAATTTTAGGGTTAGTGATGTCACCAACCCGGGAAGAAGCTTGTTGTAGTCCCTACCAATTGTTTGTTGTAGTCCTTAAAAAGAGATTTCTGTAAAAGAAAATATCTCCCTTTGCATTGAACTTTGAGCGTCGTAACTTTGCAGATGTTGTTTATGTGCAACATTACACACTAACTAAAGTTAAAGAAAGTTATTTAAAAGACCCCTTTAAATACATGCACTATATTATATATTAATTATATTTTTTCTTAACCTGTTGTCTTCATTTCTTAATGCATGTTTGAATAAATCTGTAATGAAAACAAGTTATTACAGCCACCATTTAAATATTTATATTTCAACAACAACTTGGAAAATAAAAAAGTTTATATAAAAACTGCCTTACAGTATGTGCAATTTAAATGTTCATATGCAACTCTGTTTTTTTTATTATCATAATGAAGAAAACAGCCTCATTAGTAGAATGAGATAATTTGACATTTTATGACAAAGTAAGGTTAGTTTATGTTGTAAATTGTCATGTGGTGCAACTATAATTAAATCATTCATAACAGTGGCGTTTTCAACATTGTTGTATATTTGAGCAGTCTGACATGTCAACTTCTAACTCAACTAATGCTCATGTTTGGCTGAACAATGGCAGAGAAGTAAGCATTTGGGAAACACACACAAAGCACTGATAATATATGATAGTGTTTCTATTTTCAAAACAGTAGGAGGCCTATTTTGAGATTAGCCACAAACATATACAGCCACATTTTTGAAAACTCAAATAAAACTGTTATTAATATACTCCATACTATAGTATTGTTGTTTTTCTTGGTTTATTCATGTCACACTTCCACACAACAACTTAGATGCTTTACTTTCAGTAAGACAAGGCAATTACAATAATGGGGTGAAGCTAGCTGCACAGATGGACTGGCTGTTACCATCTGCACTGTGGTCTGTGAGCAATTAACTAACTAGCTGAGGTAAACAGATAATGAACTATACCACTGATCCATGACATCCACTGAAATCTTAGTCATAACAACAAATTTCCGAAGGCACTTAAAGGGATAGTTCACCAAAAACTTAAAATTAGTCATCATTTACTCACCCTCAAGTTGTTCCAAACCTGTATAAATTTATTTGGTCTGCTGAACACAGAAAGATATTTGGAAGGATGTTTGTAACCAAGCAGATCTCGCACCCCCATTGACTACCATTATCTTACCACCATTTATTACTACCATTTTTTTTTCCTACTATGGTAGTCAATGGGGGGCGAGATCTGTTTGGTTACAAACATTCTTCCAAATATCATCCTTTGTGTTCATCTAAACAAAGAAATTTATACAGGTTTGGAACAACTTGAGTTGTTTTCATTTTTGGGTGAACTATCCCTTACACAAATACATACACAAATGTATAAAACTATACTCTAACAACCCATTACATTGTATTTCAACAAGAGATGTATATAAAAATGTGCATAAAAATAATATATATAAAAAAAAGAAGAAAATAAAGCAAGATTATAATGCTACTGAAATCCCATCTAAAAAAAAAAAAAAAAAAAAAAAAAAAAAAGGCCTTTTCTCCCCCTTTAAGCTGCTGCCCACCAAAAGGTCGTTTGCCAACTCTGGTACAATTGCTTTGCTTCAGTAGTCGCAGCTAATATCCTCTCACCCAAACAAATATGTGAGTCACTGTGCGGATGTCCACAGATAAAGCCAATATATTGTCAAAAGGACCCCAGGTCAAACCCCCTCCAGTGGCTTGTAACATTTCAGCTAATGGATTAGGCAAAATGAGAGCAGATGCAGCTGTCATGTCAGGCTGCCTGTCTGTGACACAGACCCAGCTTACTGTACTTACATGGAGCCGTGTTTCGTATGGCTGGCATAGCTCTGCAGGGGACAAAGGCAAGTGGCGTATGTCAAATCGCCTCTTTTATAGTTCATCCAAAAATGAGAATAATGTCATTAATTACTCACCCTCATGTCGTTCCACACCCGTAAGACCTTCGTTCATCTTCAGAACACAAATTAAGATATTTTTGATGAAATCCGAAGGCTCAGTGAGGCCTGGATTGACAGCAAGATCATTTCCTTTTTCAATGCCCAGAAAGCTACTAAAGACATATTTAAAACAGTTCATGTGACTACAGTGGTTCATGTTATGAAGTGACGAGAATACTTTTTGTGCGCCAAAAAAAATAAATAACGACTTTTCAACAATAATAAGTAATGGGCGATTTCAAAACACTGCTTTGAATCTTTTGTTTCGAATCAGCGGTTCGGAGCGCCAATGTCATGTGATTTCAGCAGTTTGGCGGTTTGACACGCGATCCAAAACACCAATTCGACACAAAAGATTCGTAAAGCTTCATAAAGCAGTGTTTTGAAATCGACCATCAATAGATATTATTGAAAGGTTGTTATTTTGTTTTTTGGTGCACAAAAAGTATTGTCGTCGCTTCAACCACTGTAGTCACATGAACAGTTTTAAATATGTCTTTAGTAGCTTTCTGGGCATCTGAAAGTGTTAGTTAACTTGCTGTCAATGCAGGCCTCACTGAGACATCGGATTTCATCAAAAATATCTTAATTTGTGTTCTGAAGATGAACAAAGGTCTTACGGGTGTGAAACGACATGAGGGTGAGTAATTAATGACAGAAATTTCATTTTTGGGTGAACTAACCCTTTAACATAAAAGTGGTCTATCAAATGTATGCGCCATATTCTAAGATTCCAAAATGTAAGTTATTATATTATTCAGTGATAATCTTACCCTCCAGTGAGCTGTTACTTTCTGATTAATGAATCAGTCTGATTTGTTTACACATAGCTCAACTCACCAACTCAAAGGATTCAAAAGATTCTTCAAAACATGTCAAATTATTATTACATGAAGAAAAAAAAAGGGGTTTGGAGCAGCATGAGGGTAAGCAAATAATGACTGCTGGATGAACTATTCTTTAACAGAGTCAAATGTCACAGGAAAAAATAAATAAAACGAGATGAAATGTAGCTGATATTACAGGCAAAGAAACTGGAAAACACAAGAGTGTGGACACAAGAAAAAGAGTATAAACAAAATTTTAGTTTAGTCTGGTGTCAGATCAGAGAAAACATTTCATATTTTATGAGCTACGTTCTCCAGATTCACTAAAACCTCACGTAAAAACTCCATACATGGCCTCCACAGGAAAGCACACTTATGTCACAGCACATATGCAACGCTGAATATTTTTAGCTCAACAACTTGCCACACTTGCATAATATATCATGAACGTGTGTGTGGGTCAGTGGGAGAGAAACTGACCAGCATATGAGAGACAGTGAAAGTGTTTTGACATATTCGACACTCACTCAAATAAACCGAGAATAAGCAATCACCCACTCTGAAGTGATCATGCTAGCCACAACTGTCCTCGCCTCTTAGCACAGCCAACACCTCCACACGCTTCCTAATCTCGGGGCCTGTGAGGGCCTCTGTCAAACCACAGTCTAGATTAAAAATACAGGAAAAGCTCACTCTGGCAAAGTAAACACTTCAACCGTGCGCTAATAAAAAGGGTTATTTATGGACAGGGCACAGCTAGGATGGATGTTGGCACACTAGCCTAGCATTTGAGGTTTAGTTTCTCAGCAGGGCATACTGTAAGAACAGAGGTGTACAAAGTCATAAAATAAATATATATATATATATATATATATATATATATATTCAGAAGATCATCTCTCTTAAAGAAAGAATTAAAGTTACAAATATAGTAAACATTACAACTAGCGTGGTTTTATAGGCTGTAAAGTAGAGAAAATGTGAGAAAGCTGGTGTATATAAGCTAATCTGAGGGTCGTTAGTGTAAAAGTACCCAACAGGAAGAAAGGAGAGGTATGCAAGGCCTTTACACATGAGACCAGAACTAATGAGAAGTCCCGGGTGGGCTTTCTTTTAATACTCACACGCGCACACACACACAGACACACACACACACAGACACACACACACACAGACACACACACACACAGACACACACACACACACAGACACACACACACACAGACACACACACACACACACACAGACACACACACACACAGACACACACAGACACACACAGACACACACACACACAGACACAGACACACACAGACACACACAGACACACACACAAAGACAAAGACAATGCTGTCATGGTTTCTCTAAGAAAACAACATTATTTTAATATACAAATCTACTGTGGGAAATGTGGGATAGGTTGTGAACTAGCAAATTCAAAATACATTTTCCTGTGCAAAATGCTAGGGTATTTTGTGAGATTTTTAACAAGTTGCTATGTGGTTGCTAGGGTGTTCTGGGTGGTTGCTAGGGTAGGCTGTACAATTTTTGGGAAACAATCTAATTATGATTTTTCAGAGAAAAAAAAAAAAATCGATTGCGATTTAAAATGTGATTAAAAAACGCTTCAAGTTTGCTGTGCTTGTTTATAGTGATGCACAATTTGTGATTATATAACAATATGGTTATAAAATACTACTACTAATAATAATAATGATAAAAATTATTATAATTACTATTATCATAATTATTTTTATACTTAATAATAATAATAAATGTAAATAAAATATTACATGGTAATACAAAAATTACTATTGTAATATTTCACTGTAAACTAATATTTATGTTTTTTTCAAATATTTCAAACCATCAAGCTTTTATTTTGGTTAAAAAACCACAAGGAGCCCTTAACACTTCTCTTTTGTTAACAGCAGTGCTTCACTTCACTATTATTTATTTATATAAATCACAGCTTTTGCGATCTGATAATCACGCAAAGCCACATCGCAATTTCGATTCATTTTATTTTGATTAATCCTGGAGCCGTACTATGGTATTCTGCTTGATTGCCCAGACATGAGTTTGCTAAAAGGGTATTTTTAGTGAGTTTCTAAGGTGTTGGTTATTGGGGAGTTTAATATGATCACTTGCAAGATTTTCTGGTTTCTAATTCTGATCTAACCATATCTAACGTGTCAGCAAGAGTAACACAAAAGTTATTAATTTTTATCCCATTCTCATTCATTTCAATAACATTTAAATGGTAGTGGGTTAAGGGGTTTGCGAGGTGCTCTGTCCTGGTATACAGTGGGTCGAACTGACCTGAACTACAACAACAATCAAAAGAACGGGCCAATTTCAAAACTCTTTGCAAGCTTTCATCTGTTTGCCAGACTTATTATTAGTGAGCATCAGATCTTCTAACCGATCCTCAGATTACTCGCTGTATGTCCAACAGCTTTGAGGAAACTGACCTTGTCATGGCAGCACTGGCATAACATTAGAAGCAAGAAAGATTTATCATGTTCTTTCATTTTTTTTTTTTTTTGTACCTCAAGGCTTTTTCCACATATCCTTTGTAAACAAACACTAAATATGATTTTGCTACTTCCCATTTTCCAGTTCTGCATAACATTCTATGTGTGGGCTTGGAAATCATTACTGGGGTTAAGAAAAACAATGACAGAAAGACCAAAAATGTTATAAAAATAAAAAAAAGAATATTGGAAAAGGAGAATGTCTGATTATTTTAGGTTTTACACATCCTTTAACCAAAGAATTTCCACAACTTTTCTAGTGTTTTAATCTAATTTAAACATTTTTGATTGCATTCACAAACTTTTCTAGCTGATTAAATATTTTTGAGATGAGAAAATATTTACAAAAATGTCTCATTTGTTAACATCAGTTAATGCATTAACTAACATCAACTAACAATCACCAATATATTCTTACAGCATTTAACCTTTGTTAATATACTGTAAGTTAATAAAAATGTTCATGTTCACAGTGCATTCACTAATGTTAACAAATATAACGGTTCCACTTTATATTAAGTGGCCTTAACTACTATGTACTTACATTTAAATTAATAATTTGATACAATGCACTTATTGTGTACATACATGTTTTTACATTGTACTTATATTTTAAAAACACCTGCATGTAATTACGTCTGTAATTGAATTTATAATTACACTGTTGACCCATCCCTTACAATTTACCCCTACCCATACCACCAAACCTGTCCCTAACCTTACCCGTATCCCACCTCAATAGCAGCAAAAATGTTTTGCAATTCAGTATGAACCCAATAAGTACACTGTACTTAGTTTTTGATGTAAGTACATAGTAGTTAAGGCCACTTAATATAAAGTGGGACCAATACAACTTTTGATCTTAAAAATGTATTAATAAGCAGTGTTGGGGAAAGTTACTTTTAAATGTAATGCGTTACAATGTTGCGTTACTCCCTAAAAATGTAACTAATTGCGATACTTAGTTACTTCATATGGAAAGTAATGCATTACATTACTTTTTCTCAACTGGGCTGGGCTTGCTTTTTTTGTAATAACAACAAAAAAAAACCCAGAAGATATATTTCTGGCAAATGTAAAGGCCCTTTCACAGCAAAAGTGAAATGAATAAGCCTCAGGCTGAACAAAATGCAAATTCATCATTGTACAGTAAAGAGCGCAGCTCGAACAAACCTTTCAGCCGTGCTGCCATTCTGGATCACAGAAGAATAAGACACAGGAGGTGAAGGTTCAACACTCTTACTTCAGCAATAAAAACAAAAAAATAAAACAAATGTCATGTTTATCTAAAGTCATTTTTGCTTATTCGTATGGTTGAATTGGATCATCGAAGGTCAGCAGCAAAGACATTGGTTAATAAAGTGAGATTAAATACATTAAGTATATATGTGTAATTTAACATTTCATTATTGCAGGTTTGCATAATATTCTGTGTGTGCATTTCAATTTTTTTTATCCATTTTGAGGAATACTGAATCTGTTTTTGTGCAAGTGAGATTTTAGTGTAGACATTGTACAAACTACAATAACCATCATGTTTACACGTCACTGCACTTATTCCCAATTTCTCTCAACATATGGACAAGCTGTCAGTCAATAAATGGGAAAACAAAGTAACTTGCGTTACTTATTTGAAAAAGTAACTTTAAAAGTAATGAGATACTTTACTTGTTACTTGAAAAAAGTAATCTGATTATGTAACACACTGTTAGTAAATGATGAGATTAACATTAACTAAGATTAACAAATGCTGTAGAATTGTTAGTTCATGTTAACTAACAAATGTTAACAATTGTTGAACATAACTAGTAAAATTCATATTCACTGACAAGATTTCATTAAAGGATTAGTTCACTTTAAAATGAAAATTTTTAGTTTAACAAGTTATAAAGTAAAATATCTAGCTTCTGCCAAACTGCCAATTGATGTTGCGTCAGTTAAGCTTTTTCCGTAAGTTGAATACGGACGGCGTAGGACGCAGCGTAAGCATTTTGAACTGCAAGAGGCGTTACACTTTCTTCGTAAGTTGAATATGGGAGGCAGTCTGGCGGAAGCTAGATATTTTACCTCGTAACTTGTTAAATATGGATATTTTTCTTACACAAACGCATCGCTTCACTCCAGAAGGCTTTTATTAACCCCCCCGAGCCGTGAGGAGTACGTTTATGATGGATGAATGCACTTTCTTCAGCTCATACTCGTTGGTCCCGTTCATATCCATTTTAAAGCTCGGATGCATCAGGATATTTATTAATACAACTCAGATTGTGTTCATCAGAAAGAATAAAGTCATATACGGCTTGAGGGTGAGTAAAGCTTGGGGTAATTTTCATTTTAAAGTGAACTAATCCTGTAATTTCTATGACTTTTCCTTGCCTGGAAACCACCATTTTAAATTCCCTAATATGTTTTATGATCCCTGTTATTTGTATGGAAACGCAAGCCTGTGCGTGTAAAGAAAGGCCTAACATCATCTAGTTCTAATGGATCAACTTTCGCAAACAACCTGACGCAACCATTAACATGTACAAACTGAATTAGAATAAATCTAGATGTCTTGTGACTCATTTAAAATTCCCTTGCACTTATTCTAGTTGGAAATATTATGATATCATGACACTGTATAATGAATGTGAGGTTGCTTTGTGTTTCTTGGCAGAAGCATGAAACGGTGCAGATGTACTAGATCACTAAAATGTCAAGTTCAGTGTCTTATGGTTAAAAGTCATCTGAAGCCCTCCTGCCACAGCGACACAGATGCTTGGAGGCAGATTCATGACCTCCTAAAATACATGCTCATTAAAAACTCTTGTACCTCACACCTTCCTCTCTGAGCAACATGTTAAAAAAAGCAACAAACTATAAACTAGAATGCAGTCAATGCACTATATAATCTTTCAGTTTTCACTCAGTGACACATATAAGTTAATGACAGTGCTGACCGAATCGACTGACAGAATCAATATCACAAAACACAAGTTTAACGTACACCGAGTCCAGTGTTTTAGGCTAGGCATTTGAATGAGAGGGCCAACCCTTCAGGATCTATGTCTGCTACCACCTGTTAACCCTGGCCAACACCCTCCAGACCCGTGGTTTCACGCTACAGCCATCCCGTTCTGCTCCACACCACACTCCCATAGAACATGAGGTGAGGGGTTAATCTGATATTGTGCTGAAGGAAACTACAAAGCAGCGAGCAGATGGCCATCTTTGAACAAGGTTTCTGCTAAAACACGAAAGCCAGAGACGGAAACAAGAGAAGCATTTTCGACTTTAACCACAACATTTTTGACTTGATGTTCACGTCTTTATGCAGATAATGAAGAGATAAAACTGCACAAATGCACATGTGAGGTAAACCGAACCTTTAAGTGGGTGGATATGGAAAAACCAACAAGGGACGGGTCAAATTTAAGAGATATTATTGAATAATATGCTGAATATTGACCTGAAAAAAAAGTTTACTTTATTGGCCAAATACAGATGAAGACAGGAAGCCTTTACGGAGTATGAAAAGTGCAATGAACAGTTAGACGAAAGTCCATCATAGTCTTTCCCACCACATATCCCTCTGTGAGATCCGGCAGCACAATAACATTTGCTGGATGAGAGATTGCGGGGGTATTTGAACTTCCTCATGAGTCATGACATGTTTTTCCTAAGAGTGAGGGAGCTGGGGGGGTCACAAATTAAATATGTACATGGACACTTATAATGGCGCTACAGCAGGTTTTTGTGTAGTCAAGCTGTAGATTACAACCACATGAATCACAGAAAAAACTAAAAATACTACAGTAAAATATGTTAATTGTGTGAAATGACCACACACTCACCAACGTTTCAGGCTTTGTCAGTTGTGTTACCTTCCCATATGAAAAACTGTAAACAGTTTAACATTGTATTATACATAATTTTACCTTAAAATACTGTCAAATTTAAGGTTTTTTTATGTAACAGCTTTGCATTGCCGTATAACTTACAGTAGAAAAAAACAGTAAAAGGATTATTATATTTTATATATTTTTTGTTATCAGTAAAGGAAATAAGGGTGTTTTGTGTCACATTTATTGCATTATTTTAGTGTTGTCATGTGTTGTCTTTGTATGACCCTGTGCACCATCTATATATTGGTCATGTTTTATGGACAAGCTGCTGCTTACAATGAACTCTGTTTCATCATGAGGTTTTCTGCTGTTCCATTTGTATAGTTATGGTGGTTATCACTACATTTTAAGGTAAAAAGCAGATTTTGGTACCTTAAAGTAGGTTGGTAAATTAACATTCATTAACCTTAAATTAACATCACTGAAATATACAGTTGTAAGTTGTAAAAAGTATATATAGGCACCAATATGCCGTCCTGTAATATCTGAAACACTGTGTCCATATTATACCATATTTTTAATTGTGAATTTCTAGCAACCACAGGTGGCGTTGTTTTCTTTTTAGCATCAATTTAAGATATATATATATATATATATATATATATATATATTTCTTTTTCTTTCTTTCAGAGTAGATCTGTTAGTCTGACTTCACATATAACCAGATATGGGCCAGTTGCATAAACTTAGCCACTATGTTAAGACTGTGACTGTGAAGGATTACTTCACTTCAGAATTAAAATTTCCTGATCATTTACTCACCCCCATGTCATCCAAGATGTCTTTCTTTCTTAGGATTGCAAAATTCCGGGAATTTTCAAAGCTGGAATCTTTCCATGGGAATTAACGGGAATAAACAGGGAATTTGCAAAAGAGCAGGTTAGCCTATAACAGGTTACTTAAATGTAGTTGAAAAAAAAACATCTTGCAGCATAATTTTGGTTAAAACAACCAGATTTAATGCAATTTCAGTTGATTTTTTACCCTGCACATTCCTCAATCACATTCACACAGCACACTTCTTACTGCAGGGCTATTGAGGCCACACCCCCTGCATGCACTGTGCATTCCCCCGGTCCATAACATGCACATTTGATCAAAAATACAGAAAAAAAACAGTAGTATTTTGAAATATAACTACAATTTAAAATAATGGTTTTCTATTTTAATATACATTAAAATATAATTTATTTCTGTGATGCAAAGCTGAATTTTCAGCATCATTACTCCAGTCTTCAGTGTCACATGATCCTTCAGAAATCATTCTAATATGCTAATTTGATACTCAATTATCAATGTTGGAAACAGTTGTGCTGCTTAATAATCTGTGATACTTTTTTCAGGATTTTTGATGAATAACAATTTAAAGAACAGCATTTATTTAAATTAAAACTCTTTTGTAACAATATACACTACCGTTCAAAATTTTGGGGTCAGTCATTTTTTTCTTTCTTTTTAAAAAAAGAAATTAATACTTTTATTCAGCAAGGATGTGTAAAATTGATAAAAAGTGATCGTAAAGATTTATATTGTTAGAAAAGATTTCCATTTTGAATAAATTCTGTTCCATTTTATTCATCAATGAATCATGAAAAAAGTATTACAGGTTCCAAAAAAATATTAAGCAGCACAACTGTTTCCAACACTGATAATAACAGAGTATCAAATCATCATATTAGAATGATTTCTGAAGGATCATGTGACTCTGAAATAAATAACACATAACAATTGCTGCAATAAAAATATATTTTACATTTACTAAATTAGAATTAATTGAATGTGAAAAATAAATAACTGTTATTTCATGTTATGACCAAACAAAATGTTTTGTCATTTTATATAAATATTATAAATTTATACAAATTTCCCAAAATTTCCAATTAATTCCCATAAATTTCCGTAAATTCCTGTTAAGTTTCCAAATTGGAATATTTCCAAAATTTCTCAGGTTAAGTTCCCATGGAAAGTTTCCGGAAATTTACCGGAAACTTTCCACCCCTTTGCAACCCTATTCTTTCTTCAGTTGAAAAAAAAACGATGCGCCACGCATTACGTTGAAAGGTCACGCATGACATAGACGGAAGTACCGATTTAGGACGAAAATCTCATTTTTTCCTCCAACTTCAAATTCGTCAGACATCGTTGTTTTACCTGTTTTTGTAAAGGGGCGTTTGCACATTCGCTTCGTAAACACTGGATCGGTACTTCCACCTACGTCACACATGACCTTTGTAACGTGATTACATCATGCGTGCTGATCGCATCGCAGTGCAAGACAAGCATTTGTGGTTAGAAAGTATATAAACTTATTTTTTTTTTTAGAAAATGACTGATGGTTTCTCTAGATAAGACTCTTATTCCTCGTCTGGGATCATGTAGAGCTCTTTGAAGCTGCACTGAAACTGACATTTGGACCTTCAACCCGTTGAACCCCAGTGAAGTCCACTATATGGAGAAAAATCCTGGAATGTTTTCCTCAAAAACCTTCATTTCTTTTCGACTGAAGAAAGAAAGACATGAACATATTGGATGACATGGGGGTGAGTAAATTATCAGGAAATTTTAATTCAGAAGTGAACTAATCCTTTAACTAGTTTGCTCAACTAGCAGTTAGTTAAGAGGTAATCAGTCCTACTTTTCCAATTCAAATTAGACCAATCTTTCTTTTTATGTAACTTACTTTAAAAAGTTAGGACCAGTCTAAAAGAAAAAAAAACGTAATGACTACCTTAACCAGCCTAACGTCATCTAGTCTGACACTGACGTTATCAAATTGATGCACCCATTAACGTGTACAAAAGGAATTATAATAAAACTAGCTCTCTGGTTAATGTTATTTAAAATTCCCCTGCATGATCTAAACTCATTCCAGTAGTAAAATATTCACAACACTGTACAATAATATGAGGCTGCTTTGTGTTTCTTGGCTGAAGCCGTTCGGTGCAGATGTACCAGATCACTAAAATGTCAAGTTCAGTGCCACAAGGAAACACACACAGATGAAGAATGCACCACAAGGCAACAGATGCTGCAAGGCAGATTGATGACCTATAAAATACATGCTCATTAAAAACTCTTGTACCTCACACCTTCCTACAGTGGGTTTTCATGTAGTTAAGCTTTAACAGTTTCCATGTTGCTGGATATGGATGAAGTCCAGCTTGAATCGCATAATCTAGGTCTGTTAGTGCGACTTCACAAAAACCAGGGCCGCGTGAGCAAAGTTTATTGTGGAGACCATTGATGGCAATGCTTCTATGATCTACTTAGGCTTATGATGCTTTTGGGAAAGGTGGCCAAGACTGGTACAATTGCAGTCAGAATAAAGTGTTCACATGACATTATAAAAAGACTGGTTACTGCTTTAGTCCGACTGAAATCGAACTTTGAAAGTGCATGCAAACCCACTTTTTGACAACTAGTCCAGCTGAGCACTGGGATCCAAAGGATATATTTTCAAATGTGATTTTTAGTTTAGAGAATTACTGTTAAAAGTGCACTCTGTAACTTTTTCTTTACTGACACCTACTGGCCTGGGTGTATGAAGTTTTACTAACTGCTGCTACAATCCATTGAAACAGTTTTTTCTTGTTTCTTACTTACTTTTTAAAGTACTGGCTGAAAGCTCTGTATAAAATAAACATATTTTTAGGGATAGTATTAGTAGTACTTGCAATTTAGTCAAATGCATGGCTGGTCAGATGAAGTCAACAAGGTAAGAAGGGATGGATGGCCCGTTCCATGTCAAATCAAACATCTTTATCTAGAAGGCTAATCAATCAATCAATCAATCAATCTTTATTACAGACTCAAGGTCCAAATTTAAAAAAAAAAAAAAAAAAAAAAAAAAAAAAAAAGACAATAGGACAACATAAATGTTGTCTAGATGTCTAGAATATTCAGATTATGTGAGTTTACAACATTTTAATGATATTTCTCATAACCACCATTCATTACTTAACATTTTAATTCAGAAAAATGCACATTTAAGTGCAGCTGTTCATGACAGCAAGTTCACTGGGATGATGATCTACAGGTTTTCATAAAACCTGACCACCTTTTCATAAATATACTGTAATTCGACACATACCAGCCTAAACATTAACAATAAAACAACAATTATGAAACAAAACAAACAATCTCTATCCAACTGCAGCCTCAGAGACTGAATGAGCTCCTCCATCTAACTACAAATCAACATGACAATACAGACTACTGGCAATTCTTGCTAATTCATGTTCATTTTGACAGTTAACCTATATATATATATTGCCATTTAAGCGCTGTTTTCAATTACATTCTCATAATATATATTAAGTGCACTTAATATAAGAGATTGTGGGAGTATTTGAACTTCCTCATGACATTTTTTTTTTTTTTTTTTTACTAAGAGACATAGACATATTCGGGTATAAAAAGGTGTTGGCAACTTTTGTGCCTCTCACATAATCTGCGTCTATTTGGTACATTTCATCAGCAACTAACCACAGAAGTTAAAGTGCACGACTGCTAAACTCTGGCGTTCACATAAATAAAATAACAGGTTAAATCCAGCACTCCACAACAGAGTCTAAAATGCACAGCAGGATTGAAATCAACAGTGTTGTCATCTTCTTACCTGCAATTAAAGCGATGAAATCTTCTTTGGAACAAAAAACGCGACGCTTCGCCTCCCACAGACTCGCAGTGATTTGAATCCCGATTAATCCGCACGAGCTTGGAGACTTTCAGTGTATAAACTTCACCGGGAGCGCTTGTGCCCGACCGTGTACACACGTGTGTTTGTCCCTCGCTGTCTGTCTCTACGCAAAGAATGATTTCCTAAAAACGAATGAGTGAAATGAGTCCCTGGGTATTTTTAGAGGCGCAAACTCCGGGAAGCCCGTCTCTTGTCTATCATTCGCGGCTCTGTGTGTGTATTTGGTGAGGAATAACGGGAGGTGAGCGTCAGTTCACAGTGGAGTTATTGTCCGCTAGTGCGACCCGGCGGCCGCTGATGGAAAAGGGCTGGGCTTCAGACATCGCCTAGTAGTCCGTACACAAGAGACCCGAACACAAAAACAGCCGTGTTTATTCAGCTAAATGTTTTCTAAGAGTCTACACTCTAAAAAAAAAAAAATGCGGTTTGTTTGTTACAATAATCATCAGACAAAGATTTGTTTGTTTGATAATATAACATTTAAACAAAACATGTTTGTACGTTTGAAAATATAAGATTTAAACAAAACACATTTGTTTGTTTGATAATATAACATTTAAACACAACATGTTTGTTTGTTAATATAACATTTAAAAAAAAACATGTTTGTTTGTCTCTTTGTTAATATAACACTTAAACAAAAACATGTTTGTTTGTTAATATAACATTTAGAAAAAACATGTTTGTTTGTCTCTTTGTTAATATAACATTTAAACAAAACATGTTTGTTTGTTAATATAACATTTATACAAAAACACGTAGGCCTGTTTGTTTCTTTGTTAATATAACATTTAAACAAAAACATGCTCGTTTGTTTGTTAATATAACATTTAGACAAAACATGTTTGTTTGTTGATAACATTTAAACAAAAACATGTTTGTTTGTCTCTTTGTTAATATAACATTTAAATAAACCATGTTTGATTGTTAATATAACATTTAAACAAAAACACGTTTGTTTGTTTGTTAATATAACATTTAGATAAAACATGTTTGTTTGTTAATATAACATTTAAACAAAAACATGTTTGTTTGTCTCTGTTAATATACAATTTAAATTACAGTATTTGTTTAAACAAAAACATGTTTGTTTGTTAATATAACATTTAGACAAAACATGTTTGTTTGTCTCTGTTAATATACAATTTAAACAAAAACATGTTTGTTTGTTTGTTTGTTTGTTAATATAACATTTAGACAAAACATGTATGTTTGTTAATATAACATTTAAACATAAACATGTAGGCCTGTTTGTTTCTTTGTTAATATAAAACTTAAACAAAAACATGTTTGTTTGTTTGTTAATATGACATTTAGATAAAACATGTTTGTTTGTTAATATAACATTTAAACAAAACATGTTTGATTGTTTGTTAATATGACATTTAGATAAAACATGTTTGTTTGTTAATATAACATTTAAACAAAACATGTTTGATTGTTTGTTTATTAAAATATGCATTTATTTTGATGTTAAAATAAAGCATTATATTGTTTGTTAAAATAATGTAACCAGTATTTGTTTGTTTGTTGTTCATTCAGTGACTCATGGATCTGTGAATAGAGTTTAAAAAACAAATAAAAAGAAATATAGGCCTAATAAATTATAGTAGGGCTAAATAAATACATAAATCTATCTATCTATCTATCTATCCATCCATCTTGTTTATTTCACATTCACTTATACCAGCCTGAGTAGAGATAAAGCACTGCTAATTCAGGTCTTAACCCATACAATGTAAAATGGAAGCCTCATTCAGCTTTATAGAGGGGGTGACAGGGGCAAAGGTCATGTTTGGCCTAACTATCAATCGAAACAATGTGTGAAACTGAAAGGAAATGCTAAATAAATGGTGTAGGAAACAAAACTGCAGGATATTTTAAATCAGTTGATTTATTTGGTAAATTTTGTAATTCCACCTCTAATTTAATTATCCACCATTTTAAACGTGATACCTTTGGCTGTATTTGTATGTGTGTGACAGCCAGAGAGAGCAGAGGAGAGCCATGTTGAGTGTATATGCTCATGGTCACACAGATGGTGGGTGTGTTGAGTAGGTGTTTGTTTGAGTGGGTGTGTCTGTGCGGTGGGAGTTCACAGTGTGCCAAAGAAAGAACACACAAACACATTCATGAAAACACACCCAATCGCGCCACACCTCTCGCCCCGCATCACAGTCATGCGGCCAATCCCTTTTCACCTCACAGTGGGCATCATAAAAATACAACCAATCTCTTGTCACCTCTGTGAATGCCTCATGGGCAGTCTCCCCCACACCTTCAAAGTAAACCGACATCAAGGCCTTACTCTTTTCTACAAACACATCATGTTTATTTGACCATATCATACCAGTTTGATTGCTTTGAGAATTTAACTGTGTAATGGTGTATGTTTTGAGTGCATGTGTTGCGGTTATGGACACTTTCTAATACATCATCAGAGGTGACAAAGAGACCTAAAGCCAAGATTTATTTATATATTACCATATTACAAACCTCCATATAATAGCATTTACTGACTGAGCATAACCTGACTGATCTGAATTAGAGTTAGAAACACACACTGTACAAATGTCTAAAGATAAAAAAAGAAAGAAATTCATCTCACCTAAGACTTGTAATGCTGGCTACAACCAGAAGAGGCCACTGTTTGACAAATATTCAATTTATTATACAGCACAGGGCCTAAGTGTACACAGCCGATGTTTAGACACTATGCTATTGGCAATGTTTTTGTGTAAATAGACTACATATTTAGTGTAATTATCACTTTTTACTGCAGTGAATATTATGAGTATGATGTTTTAACCCTTGTGCATCCTTAAGGACATTTTTTTCTTTTTTTAAATCATTTTGCCTGTGTTAATGCCAAGTGCATCAAATTTGGCAGAAGTGTGTATTTTTATTGGAATTTTAATATCTCACCAAGAAACACAAAATAGTTTCAATCAGGGCCTGAAGGACAAAAAATGTCCCTACTGAAACCCTTAAAACTGCAATTTTTAATCCCATGGCCATTTAACTATAAAATAGTGTAGTATTTGTTAATAGGCTTTCATTCTGTTGGCAAGGCTTCAAAGTGGCACCATTTTCTCGAGTATAAAGCAAATACTTGCTTTATCCTGTTTTCTTCTTCTGCGTAATATAGAGCCAATTGGATAAATTATGCAGCTGTAATTGTGTGGATGTGTTGGTATGAATGTGAGAGTGTGGTTTGTAAAAAAATAGTGTGTGTTTGTGTAACGTTTGAGAGAGAGAAATTACTGTACTGCACACAAATCCCAGCGCTGTGTACACCGGTAAAGCTTTGCTGGCATCTACTGGGAATAATTTGATACTGCGCCCAAACAAGATCTTATTGAAAGCTTATTTTTTGAGATATCAAACTCAAATTTGGAACACAATTTATGGCTTTGAGTCTTTGAGTTCAACATGTTTTATACAATTTTTTATAAAATTTAAAAAAATATTTTATATAAAAATTTGTTCATGAATCATTTTCATAAACTAAAACCTCTAACTTTATTTTACTTCATCAACAGGACCTCAAAGTATCTTTTTTTAAATTGACGCACAAGGGTTAAGCCTAAATAAGTTTAATATTCCCTCAATTTTGCCTCAGAAAAAAGAAACATTTTGCTTTAGAGGGAATGTTGGTTTCACAATAGTTTCCATTATGATAACTTGCAGCGTATGGACATATATTGAAATATATAACTACAAAATATATAAATATATAAAAATACAAAAACTACAAAACAGTTCATGAAGCAGTAAAAACTGAAGCAATAAACACAAAAATATCAAACCATTCTTTTCTTCAAACCATTCCCACTTTTGCTAATTTAAACTATTTGAAAAAAATATATATATTTAATTAAAATAATTCATTCATTTTCTTTAAAACAGTATTAATATGACAACCTACCCTGACCAGACATAGAAAAAAAAAAAACCTTTGTCATTGAGCAGATATGATTTTTTTTTTTTTTTTTTTTGAATTCGCAGAAAGAAAAATAAATAAATTAAAAAAAATCATCCATAACCATTTATATTCACATTTTATGCATTTAGCAGACACCTTGTGTATCCAAAGCAACTTACAGAAGAGGAACAAAGGCAATTCTCAAAGAGCCGACAATATTCATAATATAGAAAAGCCAAGTTTATTAGACAATCAGATTAGGAAGCAAACTAGAGAAAAGGAGAAATGCAGAAAAGTGAGTGTGTGTGTGTGTGTGTGTGTGTGTGTGTGTATTTGTTTTATATGATGATAGTGGTGATATTATGAATATATTATGTTTTGAATGCGTGAGAAAGGGAACTGACCTTTGACCTTCAGTGAGAGAGTCTATTTATTCCTCTGAAATCCAGTGTTTTCTTACACACTGAAGCCAGAAGAGGAGGAATCTGCAAACACTACCTCTATTTGATGTAACACCTGTATGTGGAAAACACATGTAACTGAATCACCTCTTCCTTTGTGTTCTGTAAAAGAAAGAAAGTCATACAGGTTTGGAATGACATGAGGGTGATCATTCTAAATGATAATTTTCATTTTTCAATGAAGCAATGAGCCATTTTTTGTACATGCAGCTCGTACTGTTTCCCCAAGTCTCATGACCCTCTGACAAATAACAATGAGTCATATTATCTGCAGCAATGTCAGTGTAGGCCTATGTGGGACTCATCTGGAAGATTTCATTAATCATCACGGCACACTTTACCCTATGACAGCAGTGAATGTCATCTCTTCATATCTTGTCTTCTGTTCATTTGCTCAAACTTTGCTCTGTGGTCATGCTAGATTAGTCTCAGCCTCAAGCGTCACACACTCCGCCCACAGTCTGTGCACTAACTGTCTGATGCATGCACACAAACTGGAAAACACTTTTTTGACGTAATAAGTTTTAATCTGAAAAGTAAAAGCACAAAGGCCTTTTTATATCACTCTGTCTGGTGACAAAGTTGAGTTACAAAGTTGGAGTAATACAGCAGGTGCTTTTGAAGATGAAATAATCGCTTTTGAAGATTAAAGTTTGCAAGGTTAGTGACATCAAATCTCTAAATGATAGCTTTATTTGAGACTGCCACAACATTATTTAAATGAGTTTTTTCCACACTGGTATGGCATAAACAGCATGTCAGATGGTTCTTGACCAGACCTTATAACGTCCAAAGATCTGGCTACACAAGATACAATACTGTTGAAAAATTCGGGGTCGGTAAGATGTTTTAGAAAGAAGACTCTTATGCTCACCAAGTCTGGTCAGGATCAGGGTCTCCTGGTCTTCAGTGTCACATGATCCTTCAGAAATCATTCTAATATGCTGATTTGCTGCTCAAGAAACATTTATTATTATTATCGATGATAAAAACAGTTGTGCTGCTATCAGAGCTGGGTAAATTACTTACAAATTGTAATTGGTTACTGATTACAAATTACATGACAAAAATTGTAGTTGGTAACGTAATCCATTACATTACATTTTTAAGGTAATATAATCTGACTACTTTTACTTTTACTTTTACCCTGTGGTGGTCTGTCGAAGGGAATTTTGGCCATATTCCGCCCAGGGGAGGTATTGGCTCCAGCTGTCCTGGTTCCGGTGGCAGTAAACTCTCAGGTACCTCCCGATCTGGATCTTCCACTCAGTCTGGCCGTCGGTTTGTGGATGGTATCCGGAGGACAGGCTGATGGACACTCCTAGGAGTCTGAAGAAGGCGTGCCACACTCTAGAAATGAACTGAGGACCCCGGTCGGAGACAATATCTTCTGGGATGCCGAAATGATGGAAGATGGAAGGAGTATAAGTTTACAGGCTTTGGAAAATCTGTCTACCACTACCAGCACGCAAGTGAAGCCGTTGGAGGCAGGCAGGTCGGTCATAAAGTCTATGCCCGAATGTGTCCATGGTCTTTGTGGGATAGGCAGTGGCACCAGTTTGCCTTCAGGTAACCTCCTATGAGTGTCAGCAACGGCGCAGACTGAGCAACCCTTGATGTAGATGGAGATATCCTGAGACATGGAGGGCCACCAGTAGTGTTGTTGCAGGAGCGAGAGGGTACGTGCCCTGCCTGGGTGTCCAGAGCCCGGAGATGTGTGAGCTAAGTCCATGAGGGGCTGACGGTGGATTGGTGGTACATAGAGGAGCCCCTCAGGACCTCCCGGTGGAGCTGGTTCCAGGTGGTTAGCTTCGGTAATGCGTTGGTTGATGGACCACTGAATGGGACTGACGATCATGGCTGGAGGGAGGATAGGCTCGGGGTCGGGATTCTCTGGATCAGGTTGATACAGCCAGGAGAGGACATCGGCTTTGCAGTTCTTGTTCCCAGGACGGTAGGTTAACGTGAAGTTGAATCTTGTGAAGAAGAGGGCCCAGCGGGCTTGACGTGGGTTCAAAGGTTTGGCGTCACGGAGATACTCCAGGTTACGATGATCCGTTATGACCTCAAATGGATGTTTCGCTCCCTCCAGCCAGTGTCTCCATTCCTCCAAAGATAACTTGATGGCGAGAAGTTCTCTGTTACCTATATCATAGTTTTGCTCCGCTGGGGATAACTTCTTGGAGAAGAAGGCACATGGATGGAGTCGTTGTGGGTCACCCTGCCGCTGTGACAGTACCGCTCCGACTCCGGTGGAGGATGCGTCGACCTCGACGGAGAACGGAAGATCTGGGTTAGGATGGACCAGGATCGGAGCAGTTAGAAAAGCTTCTTGGAGATGGAGGAACGCTTCTCGGGCAGATGGAGTCCAGGACAGAGACTTGGGCCGGCCTTTGAGGAGCGAGGTGAGGGGTGCACTGAGGAGACTGTAGTTGTGGATGAAGCGACGGTAGAAATTAGCAAACCCCAAGAATCGTTGTAACTCCTTGACGGTGGTGGGTAAAGGCCAGTTGCAGATGGATTCCACCTTCCTCTGGTCCATCTGGATACCGTGTTGATCTATGATGTATCCAAGGAAGTGCACAGAGGTAGTGTGGAACTCGCATTTCTCCAGCTTCAGATAGAGATGGTGTTGGCGGAGCTTTTCTAGGACCTGGGAGACGTGTTGGCGATGTTTGGCCAGGTTCCGGGAGTAGATGAGGATGTCATCTATATGTAGACCACCACGAATCGGTTGAGGAACTCTCGGAACATCTCGTTCATGTAATTCTGGAACACAGAGCGAGAGTTGGACAGGCCATACGGCATAACCCGGTATTCGTAGTGGCCGGATGGGGTAATGAAGGCAGTCTTCCACTCGTCCACCCGGCGTATCCGGATTAGACTGTACGCTCTCCGCAGGTCCAGCTTGGAGAAAATGCGAGCTCCACGTAGCTGCACCAGAGCCGCGGGGACCAGAGAAAGGGGATAGCTGAACTTGACAGTTTAGGAGTTCAGGTGGCGGTAATCGATGCACGGCCTCAAGCCTCCGTCCTTCTTGGCCACGAAGAAGAAACTTGAAGTGGCAGAGGACGTTGATGGTCTGATGAAGCGTTGTTTGAGAGCCTCCTGAACATACATGGCCTTCTGTTCTGGGATGGACAAAGGGTAAACCCTACCCTTGGGTAGGGTAGCCCCAGGCAGTAGGTCGATAGCGCAGTCCCATGGGCGATGAGGTGGTAATTGAGTAGCCAACCGCTTGCTGAACACATCCTGGAACGCCCGGTATTCATGAGGAATTTCCACTTTTAGATCTGTTTCAGGACTTTCGACAGAGGTGGAAAGGATGGGTAAAACGTTGGAAGAGGAAGAGGAAGGTGACGGCTTCGGAGAGGATTTTCTTGGAGTAGATAAACACTTGGAAAAACATTTGTAACTCCACTTGAGGATCTCACCAGTGTTCCATTGGATGCAAGGTTGATGTTGACTGAGCCATGGGCGTCCCAGGATGATGTCCACGGTGGAACCTTCCAGCACCATAAACGTGATGTCCTCCGAATGCAGGCAGCCGATGCGGAGCGTCAGTGTGGGGGAGAGATGACGAACATGACCACGACCCAGCGGCTTTCCTTGTATGGTGTGGATACGGAAGTCCTGTTGGCATCGCTTGCGACGTACGTTTAATTTCTGGAGAATCTGGTTACTCTGGCAGAGCCAGAGTCGATGAGGGCTTGCACTGAAACATGGACATGAGAGTTAAGGAGATGTACAGGTGTTCTTGCAAGAGGTGCTATGCGAGCTGGTAGCTGGATAGTACTCACCGCTGGGCGTGGTGGTCGAACGGGGCAAGTGGCGATTATATGGTCCTCTCCTCCACAGTATAAGCAGAGATGATGTTGTAATCTTCGCTGATGCTCCGCACGAGTCAGGCGAGTAGAATCCACTTGCATGGGTTCAGGTGCTGGAAGGGCGACAGATGGTGCGGCGGGTAGAGGATTGACAGTGGGTGAGTTGAGCTGGCATGCAGAGAAGCGTTGGGCGACCCGGATGGTTTTCTGAATAAGATTTTCTAAGCCCATAGTATCATCGTACACAACCATAAGTTGTTTGAAAAGAAGGAAGTAATGGAGGCAGTTACCGGAGCATGGGAATCCCAGAGAGGTTGTGCCCATTGTAGTGCTCGTCCAGCGAGTAGAGAGATCACAAACGCCACCTGGGCTCGTTCAGAATGAAACAGTTGTGAATGTGCTTCGAGGTAGAGAGAACATTGTAGTAGGAACCCGCTGCAATCCTGCGCCGTGCCGGTGAATGTCGCTGGTCAGGCCATGGGACTGACAGATGCAGCTGGCGAAGAAGCAGCAGGTGCTGGATGTTGAAGAGCGTGCTGAATGGCGTTGAGAATATCCGTGGGGACTGTGGATGCGGTGATTGTGGTCGGTTGTGGGAATGAAGATCGTACTGCGTTGAACAAGGTGGCGAATGGATCCGCAGTACGATCCCCGCCTGTGTCCGAGGTGCTCTGCATGAGGTCTGGTCTTCTGTCAGGACACAGACAGAGGCAGATGGGTAAGTTAAACACACAAGTTTATTTACACAGAGGCACGAACACAGGGTTGGTGGATGGCAGGTAAGCAGATGAACAAGCACTTTGCAACAGTCACTTAGCTGAGAATGATTAGAGTTTCTTTTGTAGGAATGGATATCCAGAGCGCTGTTGGAGACTGGAGACTGGAGACAGGAGACGAAAAGAGGAAGCCACAGGTAAACACAGGTAAGTCACAGGTAAGGAGTCCATGTTAGTCTGATGAGACCAGACACTATGTGTAAGGAGTGAACGTCTTTTAAGAGTGTCTGGTGATGAGGTGCAGGTGCAGGTGATCAGAACTCCGGGGATTGTGAACGAGTGGGAGGAGCGTGCATGTCTGGTGACGATAGTGCTGGTTGTGACTCCATGACAGATACCATCTCTGTGTAAAACTACAAAAACGCGAAATTGTGAAAACGGTGACATCATGCGCATGCGTATTACATGTTCAGTTCATTGGCGCGTAGTGTTTCTTTACATATTGACATTGCCAACTAATGGCCTGGCATGCATAAACAGCTTTTTTAATTGGTTAAACGTTCTCAACTGTACGTGATAAAGGAAATCTTTCCATTTTTAGTACATCGTTGTTGTGTAAACGTATGCTAATATGTTATACGTTATATGTGTTTTAAAAGATATAGTCTGAGGGTACGTTTACATGATTACGTACTAAAAACGGAAATGTACAGATGACAACATTATCAAAACTATCCCCGAAAATGGCTAAAAACGCTGTATTACGCATACCAGACAAGTAGTTGGCGATGTCACGTTGTAAAGAAAGATCATGCGCCTGCGCAAACGCATTCTTATACAGAACACTCGCGCCAAACACGCAAGCCTATCCACCTTATTTTTATAGTTTACTTCACTTTGATATTCTTCTCATTATTTCCCTAGCGGCTAATAAAGTCTCACACATTCACAGAAATACCTAATTCCGCATTGACAAATAAGGTGGATAGACTAAATACGTATGTGCATGACGTCACCGTTTTCACAGATTCGCGTTTTTGCAGTTTACACGGAGATGACAACGGTATCGTTTTCAAAAACTTACACTTTAAACCCCGTTTTCAAAAGTTTGCGTTTTCAGGCCACTAAAACGCACTTGTCGTGTACATGAACGGCCAAAAAGTTTTCCGTTTTTAGTTGAAAACAGTGTAGTGTAAGTTAAACAGCCCCACATCATAAGTAAGTGCCATATTAGGCCTATGACAAATATTTTAATATTTTCCAGTACAAAAAAAAAGCTATCATAGTTTATACCAAAACACAATAGTTACTACTACAAATAGTTACTATTACTATAAAAACATAACAAATTAAAATGGGATCTCCCTCCAAGAGCTTTGATATTCTTCCTGATATTGTTTATTTAATTTTTTTATGGTAGTGGTCAATAAAACCCTCAACTTCCTGGAATTTCAACACGTTGTTATTGAGGAATAAAGACAGACGGCAGTCAGGTTTATTCGACGCAAACGACAAATAACTACTGTTATAATCATATTTCTTGTTTAAGCAGAACACAGGGACCCTCACCTAAATCACGTGACGGTGAAGGAGCTTGCAGGTGGGCGTGTTCTCGCGACTCTGACTGGCGCTCACCTGGGTCACTGTGAACAATCCGAGTGGTCGAGCAGTGCTCTTCGACGGAAGTGGACACGCAAAATAAGGTGGACGTCTCCATGGCTTCACCTCTGAAAGCGGGATTCCACAGACTGGAGATCCAGAAAACTACATGGGATGTTCCTGACCGATACACCTCACTCAAGCCTGTTGGCTCTGGAGCCTATGGGACAGTGTGGTAAGGGTCAGATTTATATATGTGAAAATGGAACTTAAATATGTTAAGGGGGGTTTATACTGATAAGGGGAATTTATATATGGCGTTAAATATGTTCAGAGGGATTGAAAGATTTACATAGCCTCTGTTAAGTAGTTTTATACATAGGTATAAAGGAGATTTATATAGGCTATGCCAGATTCTGGAACTGATTTGGAATATGAAGCAGATGAATAAAGCCTATTCAATTTCAAAATTCTAATAGAAAACAGTACTAATCAGTGGTGTAATAGATGTAGTAATAAGTAATAAGTCTTGACTTTTGCATAATGCATCATTGTTTTTACAAATAGTACTGTTGAGCACTAAAATCTGCTGTCATGTTCATAATGCAGATGTAGAGTTTCAGTAATGTAAATGATTTGCTATATGCATTTATGACATAGACTTGAGAGTAAGTGAGCTTGAGGTAAAATAAACAGCTGTGGGCTCACATACCTGAGGGGCAGGATTCAGCATGTTTGCTGATAACACAGAAATTCCCCCAAAATACTGACAGAGTCTCAATCAATATTCTTGTCTCAAGCTTTCTTCTGTCATGAGCCTGTATTGTTTTATTTATTTATAAGGACAATACACATTAATTTGGCTAATATTTCTGTAAATGTGCCATTTCCAACTGTAGTCATTTGGCCCGATGTTAAAAGAACCATTAAACAAATTTACAGACATAAATACAGACAAAATTTCGGCCACCGTTATCATATTAAAGCCAATAAATAGGATTATTTCCTTCAGCTGAGACACTTCAGATGCGCACTGTTCGCTATGATGGTTTTGAATTGCTTGGTATGATTGGAGTCACTTCAAAAAGGAAAATACAGTTAAGTGCAACATGTGCAGTGCAAATCTGTCATCAGAGCTGGGTAGATTACTTATGAATTGTAATCAGTTACTGATTACAAATTACATGGCAAAATTTGTAATCAGTAATATAATCTCTTAGATTACACATTTTTGGTAATGTAATCGGACTACTTTTGGATTACATTTAGATTACTTTTGTGCTAACCCTTATTTGAAGTCACATATATTGTAGGATAATCTTGTACTATTTTGACAGATACAAAGAAAAAATATAGTCCAAAAAAATATATTCTATTCACCAACAAGAGCCTCAACAGATTCTTTTTTCAAAGTGCAATGTATGGACAGTTAATACGTCAAAATACTAACACTAATGTACCTGTTAGTGTTTGCTGATAGAAACACTGAATAAAACAAAATCACATCTTATGATTTTAAAACATATTTACTTAAAATTAAGTAAATTTAGAAAACAGCAACATTACAAAAACAAATATTGAAAAACATGAAATTCACAGCAATATCACTGCTACATCAAATATTTAATCTATATTTAATATATTATTATTATTATTATTATTTTATATATATATTTCATATATATTTAATCTATAGTTAGTATATGTTCATCTATATTTAATATATATTCATCTATATATTCATCTATATTTCCCCCTCACCACCGGAAAAAGTCGAAGAATCACGGACGTATATAAGCGGCAGGTTTATTATGAAAAAAATATAAACGTTAAAAAAAATGAAAAATTAGGAGAATCAATGAATTGTGAACAACTTACTTCATTGTGTAAATAATATGTAATCATGAAATCCTTAAAAAAGTAACTGTAGTCTGATTACGAGTAATTTAAAAGTAGTTTACTCTAAGTACTGTTACGGTGTAGCGGTGTGAAGAGATGATGCGTACACGGAGATCCACAGTGATGGGTATTTTAATGACAACAAAGGAGAATAACCACATACACATCTTTAAACAACATAAGAACAGACAAGGAGTGAAGGGAAAGTGTCCATTATAAAGGGAGTGATGATGAAGAGGTCCAGGTGCAGGTGATCGGTGATGATGGGGAGATGACGAGGAAAGTGAGTGCAGGTGAGGAAACAAGAGGATGATGGGAAATGGAGTCCGGGGAACACGGGAACTGTGACAGTACCTCCCCCTCCCGGTAGGCGCGGCCTCGCGCCGTGGAAGGAGCAACCGGGAGGGGGTGGGCGCCCTGAAGACCTCACGCAGGTGCAGGGAGAGGAGTAGACGGGACCGGAGGTCTCAGGGCGGATCTAGGGCGTCAGGCGGCCATGGCGGGTCAGAGGCCGTGGGCGGCCATGGCGAGTCAGAGGCCGTGGGCGGCCATGGCGGGTCAGAAGGCCGTGGGCGGCCATGGCGGGTCAGAGGCCGTGGGCGGCCATGGCGGGTCAGAGGCCGTGGCGGCCATGGCGGGTCAGAGGCCGTGGGCGGCCATGGCGGGTCAGAGGCCGTGGGCGGCCATGGCGGGTCAGAGGCCGTGGCGGCCATGGCGGGTCAGAGGCCGTGGCGGCCATGGCGGGTCAGAGGCCGTGGCGGCCATGGCGGGTCAGAGGCCGTGGGCGGCCATGGCGGGTCAGAGGCCGTGGGCGGCCATGGCGGGTCAGAGGCCGTGGGCGGCCATGGCGGGTCAGAGGCCGTGGGCGGCCATGGCGGGTCAGAGGCCGTGGGCGGCCATGGCGGGTCAGAGGCCGTGGGCGGCCATGGCGGGTCTGGAGACTTGGCAGGCGGCCATGGCGGGTCTGGAGACTTGGCAGGCGGCCATGGCGGGTCTGGAGACTTGGCAGGCGGCCATGGCGGGTCTGGAGACTTGGCAGGCGGCCATGGCGGGTCTGGAGACTTGGCAGGCGGCCATGGCGGGTCTGGAGACTTGGCAGGCGGCCATGGCGGGTCTGGAGACTTGGCAGGCTCTGATAAACCTGGAAGCCCACCCAGGAGTTCCCCACCCACGGGTACCTGGCCCCCCCCCAAAATTTTCTTGGGGGATTTCCCCGTGGATGGCAAGGTGGGCTCGGCGGCGGCAGGAGCAGCGGGCTCGGCGGCGGCAGGAGCAGCGGGCTCGGCGGCGGCAGGAGCAGCGGGCTCGGCGGCGGCAGGAGCAGCGGGCTCGGCGGCGGCAGGAGCAGCGGGCTCGGCGGCGGCAGGAGCAGCGGGCTCGGCGGCAGGAGCAGCGGGCTCGGCGGCGGCAGGAGCAGCGGGCTCGGCGGCGGCAGGAGCAGCGGGCTCGGCGGCGGCAGGAGCAGCGGGCTCGGCGGCGGCAGGAGCAGCGGGCTGCTCGGATGCAGAAAACTCAGGAGACTGGGGCTGCACGGAGGCAGAAAACTCAGGAGACTGGGGCTGCACGGAGGCAGAAAACTCAGGAGACTGGGGCTGCACGGAGGCAGAAAACTCAGGAGACTGGGGCTGCACGGAGGCAGAAAACTCAGGAGACTGGGGCTGCACGGAGGCAGAAAACTCAGGAGACTGGGGCTGTACGGAGGCAGGAGCAGGCTTTCGGGGTGGAGTGGTCACGGGAAAGGTGGCGGACTTCAGTGCTGACCTCACTGATTTCATCATCGGGTCCGCCACCTTGGCTCCCAGGTCAACGCTGTTGGAGACCCACTTCCTACCCCGGGGAAATACTGGCAGCCAGGGATGGACAGGACCGTTGAAGCGGTATGTGCAGGGCTCTGGAGTGAGGTGAGCTGGTGAGGCCTGGTTAGCTTCTGATGGGGCTGGACAAAGGGGACGCTTATTCTCTTTTACTTCAAAATTAGAACCATTTAAAAAGAGAATCAGATTTATAGACTCGACTAGAGGGAAATTACAGGCAGGTTCGCTATAGCGAATAATGTTCCTGTCCAGTCCCATCAGAAAAACAGCATTGAGGGAGGCATCAGACCAACCCACCAAATAGGAAACTTCCAGAAACTCCTCCACATACCTCTCCAACGGCCTGCCCCTCTGCCGCAGTCGGCATAGCCGGTCCTCAGCTGAGACGTGGGGCTTCTGGGAAGCAGGAGGATCTGGAATCAGGTAAATACCCATTTTTAAAAACTTGTGGATGTCCAGTCGGTATTGGTCTGTTCTTCTGTTACGGTGTAGCGGTGTGAAGAGATGATGCGTACGGAGATCCACAGTGATGGGTATTTTAATGACAACAAAGGAGAATAACCACATACACATCTTTAAACAACATAAGAACAGACAAGGAGTGAAGGGAAAGTGTCCATTATAAAGGGAGTGATGATGAAGAGGTCCAGGTGCAGGTGATCGGTGATGATGGGGAGATGACGAGGAAAGTGAGTGCAGGTGAGGAAACAAGAGGATGATGGGAAATGGAGTCCGGGGAACACGGAACTGTGACAATTACAAGTACTTGATTTTTGGAATCTGATTACATAATCCAGATTACATGTAATCCGTTACTACCCAGCTCTGTCTGTCATATAGGCTACGTAAAATTATAATGATATAATATAACATCATTATAATTGTGTGCTTGGGACATGCTTTTAATGGTGAGACTTTTGTTTTTTTGTAATCAGGCTCTCAAAAATGAAGTAAAAATTTGGATTTAGATTTATCTGCCAATATATCGGTTATTGGCTTTCAAATATAAAGAGTTATCGGTATCGGCCAAAATATTCATATCAGTGCATCCCTAGCTCTTTCCTGAACATTTGTTGTACTGGAGCTAATTGTTTTGCATATTCACTAAATAGAGAGCAGTGGATTTACAAATATGCAAAATGGTTCTATAATTAAATTATTATTATCATTTAAATACGCATGAACTAAAATGTAGCAATCAAATGCACATCGTTTATTATCAAACAGGAAAATGATATATAATTTCTTATAAAATATGTAATAATACCAGGAAAGTGGGTGACATCCTTAGTTCTGTAATATTTCTTTATACCGAAATGCGAATTCATTAATAAATGATGAATAAATTATAGTGAAAATAGATTTTAGTTTTTAGTTGTATGATTTTTATCTCTCTGTTATCTGTGAAAATGAATTTCATGTCAAATGAATGTGTGATGTGATGGTTTCTAATGATAACTTCTGTGCAGTTCTGCAATTGACCAGAAGACAAAGGAAAAGGTCGCCATTAAAAAGCTTTACAGACCATTCCAGTCTCTGATCCATGCTAAACGTGCCTACAGAGAACTCCGGCTGCTCCGTCACATCCAACACGACAATGTAAGTCTCAAATTCCCAAGAGGAAGACTATAAATCTAGGATAGGATTGAATATCACGTTTCTGTATTATTTACATGGTTATTTCTTACTGACAGCCTCATACCTTTCATTTATCATTTAGACCAGAGCTTTACCATTTGTTTGAATGTATGTAGTTTGTAATAGCATCATAATCCTTCTGTCAATTGAAAGAGAATGAAAAGATTTCATGATACTACTGTTGTGAAAGCTCCCTTGATCTTCTCAAACCAGTTTCTGTGCTTAGTAAACAGTACGCCAGACCTTTAACATGTTTAACATGGACTTCAAGTTGAGTAGCAAGAGGATCAAGAATAATTTATGCAATATGTTATCCTCTTTTTAAATCCCAGACCAGTTAAGTCACTGGAATTACAAGTTCATTATTCTTTGTTTAGCAGCGTTTAGGTGAAGTTTGCCAGGGCAAAGTTTGCTTTAATGATTTTTTAAGCAACAGCAAATAAACATATCTGCAAGCAGCAATTATGGGTTCAAGCACAAAAGAACAGTGTAAGTCTTTATAGATTTGTGTGGTCATGACAAGTCAGTTAAGTAGATCAATATTCCTTTTAAAGGGATATTCACCCAAATGTACTCGTTTACTCACCCTCAACATTGTAAAAAAGAACTGTTGGTTAAACTTAAAAAAGTAAGTTACCTGGTTGCCTTCAAATTTTGAGTTCATTGAACTGTGATACAATGAAGGCGATTGGTTTAATCAACAGAAACTCAAAATATTATGTTATCTGAACCACGAAAAGAAGAAATTTTTTTTTTTTTTTGAAATAACAAATCATGAAAATATATGTTTTTTAGTGAAGTTGTTCCAAACCTGTATTTATTTCTTCCTTCTGCTGAACACAGAAGAAGATATTTTGATATTTTGAGGGTTTCTGGTCCCCATGACTTCTGTACTATGGAAGACAATGGGGACCAACAGCTGTTTGGTTCCCAACATTCTTCAAAATACCTTCCTTTGTGTTCAACAGAAGAAAGAAACTGAGGGTGATTAAATAATGACATAATTGTAATTTCTGGGTGAACTATTCCTTTAAATCCAATTCTGTTAGTGAGGCCTTGTTTGGAGATGATCTCAAACTTTATAGGAGTATAAACAATACACACATCTGTTCAAATTGTTGACCTTGAAAATTATCAATTATTTTATTCTATAAGCCCTTACAGAGCCCCTAAGGAGACATGGAAATGGAAAAAATTATATTTCAATGCTTTTGCGTTCTCTTGCAAAAGTATTGCGTTCCCCTGAGAAATTTAGCATTTGCTTGAAAAAGCAATGATATAATACAATGAATATAGTAATTCCTCTCATCTCATATTATTACCATCACCAGTGTTGTACTTTGTAAGGGAATTCAAACCTTTTGTGTTCTTCTGCAGAGTTGCTCAAGGGAAAGTAAAAGTTTAGCGGGTACAGACCAAAGTTTTGCGAGGGAACAAAAAGTTTTGCTATAAAAATACTAAAAATTTAATTTTTTCCATCTCCATGTCCCCTTAGACATACACTGGGTGAAAATGTATGATTTTAGGTAATATATTCAAAAGTTATAGGAATTTGTCTTATAATAACTTCAAACCAAAGTTGGTCTTTCATATACTTCTATTATGCGAGAAGCAGTAGAACTATAAGAAAATGAACCAATACTATATGTGCCATTCTTCCATTCTTGAGATAAATTTCATAACTTATATTGTCCTTCACTTCCTTGTGAAATGAATCATAATGAATGATGTTTAACAATTCATTAATTAGTAATGCACAGATCATTCCTGAATTCAAATGTATTCTTCTTCCTGTAGGTGATCTGCCTCCTTAATGTCTTCACCCCTGATTCCTCGCTGGAGAAATTTGATACTTTGTGAGTGTCAAGATGAACAGAATGCATTCCTGTGCAGAAATCTTGCGCTTGTCATGACAGGCTGAGGGATGCAGTGCATGCATGTATGCGTGTGTTAGTGAGAGGATGTGCTCCATACAGAGTTTTTCATGGCCATTTAAAATCTATTTGTGTGTTTCTTTGATTTTAGACTACTTTTTCATCCCAGCTTTACTAAATTACAAACTTCAGTGATATTAAAATGCCTACATTTTCTAATATTTTTCCCAGCTATATGGTGATGCCATTTGTAGCTCAGGATCTTGGCCACATAATGAAGAGGAAACAATTAACCAGCAAAGTCATCATATACCTGTTCTATCAGATACTGCGAGGACTCAAGGTCTGCCTTATTCATAGTCATTGCAACTCTTTCATTCTTCTGTACTTACGATTCACTAGCTTCCTTGTAATGACATTTAAACGTGAATATTGATTGATATTGCAGCTAATGATATGTTTTTTTCCTTAGTACATCCATTCTGCTGGGATTATTCATCGGGTATGTACTATGTAGAGTAAATCTTGCCTATTTATCCATACAGTGATAAATATACACCACTGTTCAAAAGTTTGGGGTTGGTAAGATTTTTTTAATGTTTCTGAAAAAGTCTTTTATACTCACCAAGGCTGCATTTATTTGATACAGTAAAAACAATAATATTGTGAAATATTAATACAATTTAAAATAGCTGTCTTCTATTTGAATATATTTTAAAATGTAATTTATTCCTGTGATCAAAGCTGAATTTTCAGCATCATTACTCCAGTCTTCAGTGTCACATGATCCTTCAGAAATCATTCTAATGCGCTGATCTGCTGCTCAAGAAACATTTGTGATTATTATCAGTGGTAAAAACATTTGCTTTATATATTTATGGAAACTGTGTTACTTTTTTATGCGATCTTTTGATGAACAGAAGTTTCAAAAGAACAGCATTTATTTGAAAATGAAATATTTTTTGAACATTATAAATGTCTTTAATATCACTTTTGATCAATTTAATGCATCCTTGCTGAATAAAAGCACTAGTTTCTTTAAAACAAATCTTACTGAGCCTAAACTATTGAACTGTAGTGTGTGTTTGTGTTATGTTCGTAACAGTAAGACATAAAAGCATGATTAAATGCAAAATGTTAGTCATGAGATTATTACAAATGTACTGTAGCTCATTGTTTCTTTTAATGTTAAAAATGTAAAATTGTAAATAATATAAAGGTTCATGCATATCCATGACACTTAAATAATCATAATATGACCAAATTCTGATTAACAATGGAATATTTCTGTGCATGTAAACACAATCTCTGATGAAACATGATGAAATGACACTAGTTTCTTATTTCAGGATCTTAAGCCTGGCAACCTCGCAGTGGATGAAAACTGTGAATTAAAGGTAAACATAGTTAAATAGGTATTAGTTAAAGGGTTAGTTCACCCAAAAATGAAAATAATGTCATTAATTACTCACCCTCATGTTGTTCCACACAACAGAAATTAAGATATTTTTGATGAAATCCGATGGCTCAGTGAGGCCTCTATAGACAGCAATGCCACCGAACTTCTCAAGATCCAGAAAGGTACTAAAAACATATTTAAAACAGTTCATGTGACTACAGTGGTTCAACCTTAATATTATAAAGCAACGAGAATACTTTTTGTGCACAAAAAAAATAAAAAAAATAAAGACTTTTCAACAATATCTAGTGATGGGCGATTTAAAAAAACTGCTTTGAAACTTTATGAATCTTTTGTTTTGAATCGGTGATTCGGATCGCGTATCAAACTGCCAAACTGCTGAAATTCAATATAAACAACTGATTCGAATCAAATGATTCGTAAAGCTTCGAAGCAGTGTTTTGAAATCGCCCATCACTAGATATTGTTGAAAAGTCTTTATTTTGTTTTTTTTGGCGCACAAAAAGTATTCTCGTCACTTTATAATATTAAGATTGAACCACTGTAGTCACATGAACTGTTTTAAATATGTTTTCAGTACCTTTCTGGATCTTGAGAAGTTCAATGGCATTGCTGGCAACAGAGGACTCACTGAGCCATCATATTTCATCAAAAATTTCTTAATTTGCGTTCCTAAGATTAATGAAGGTCGACATGAGGGTAATGTAATTAATGACAGAATTTTCATTTTTGGGTGAACTAACACTTTAAATAAAATGATCATAAAATAAATGATCAGCAAAATATAAGTAAAATATTTCAAATAAGATTACAAACAAATGACCATTTGTTTCCCTACCACTTTTTTCCCTCATAAAACCTTTGTCATCTCTTGTCCGTTTTTTATTTAAAGAAGTCATATTATGCCCTTTTTCAAAGTCTTAATTTTGTTTTTGGTGTAATAGAACAGGTTTTCATGCTTGAATGTTCAAAACACATTATTTTTCACATATTTGACATTGTTGCAGCTCCTCTGTCAGTAACGCTCTGTTTAGTTCCTGTCTCTATGAAGCCCCTCCTTCTGAAAAGCGGAATGTGCTCTAATTGGTCATCTGGACCAGTGTGTTGTGATTTGAGCGTATTTTGGAAATGTCACGCCCCTTACCGTAACCCCAGGTTTCAACATACTATTAAAGCAACTCAACCAGGCCTCACCCCCTTTATTTTGAGTATGCCTTGGGTGGCAATTATTTAAATGAGAAATACTGTGACATGTTTGTTCTTGGAAGAAAAATCAAGACTACAATCGATGCATTTCAGGGAGTTCAGAAACAGTGCGCACTGATATAAAGAATAACTCCCTTTGGAGTGAATTTGTGCTTTGTAACGTCGCAGACCTTTTTCATGCTCAAACAGCAACATTACACACTAAAGACAGTTGAAAATGTAAAGGTAAGGAACATTTCCAGTTATATTTCCACTTGAGCCTGGTACGGCACGGCATGATTACAAACCGTTTTCAGCCTGGAATTCTCAGTACGGTTGGCTGACCGTGTTTAAAGGTGCACTATGTAGGATTTCTGTCCACTAGAGGCCTATTCAAAACAGAGGCATAGCTTGATGACGGCAAGTTTGAGCGCGGAATCTTGGGACATGTGGTCTTCACCTCATAGCCAGTTGAAACAATCGGGATAGGACTCATGAAGAAATCATGTTCATGGATGTGATTATTAACGTTACTGTAGTATGAAGCAGAGCAGGACGAGTGTTGTGGGAGCTGAACGAGGACGCTGGAGCGATTGCGCGACACAAGCCTCACGAGCAGCGGGACTTTTATTATGACACAGTCGCCGGCGCCGCTTCCGCTTTTCCGGTCATGAGTATGAGGTAACGCAGCTCTGTTTATCATATTAGATACATTTGAGTGTGTTGAAAATGATGTTATAACGTTACTCTGTGCGTTCGCTCGGCGGCTGCTGTGAGACACTTGTTTGAGACACACTGCAGTAAGATAGATCGATTTTAGAATATCATATTAAATGCTGGATGGCTTGTGTTGATAAATGGCATGCAATTAATTTTAAAACGTATTGTATGATGAAGAAAATTCTGTATTACTGTTACTAAAAATAAAGCTGCATCTGATTATGCTATGTTAGCTACTTCACAAAATAGTGTTTTTCTCTGAGGCATGGTAAAGCATGGTACTCACAAAAAATCAAGAAAATTAGATTTAAACAATAAGACTAAACGTGTTGAGCTATATAACAATAATTAGTTTTCTGTCTATAAACGTAATCAAACAGCTGTTCCCTTGTCTATTAAAACGTAATATATTAAAGTGTCTTTGGTGTTTCCATGGTTTCTACAAAATAAAACCGAGGGTAACGCGGGTATGACGCCATTGAGCCTTGTTGAATATTCCTGGAGCCTTGGTTAAAATTGCAATTTTCTCACGATTTACAAAAAGTTGGAAACATTTGGGATATTGTAAGTACTCAAGTGAACAAAATATAACACTGGCCTAGTGGATATTTTACTGTAAAAACTTACATATTGCACCTTTAACTGTGCTGGTAGAATGCGTGTAGTGATGTTGCAACTCAGGATTGGTTACTTGTCTGTTGCCTGGCTGCCAGTTTCTCTGTAGCTGGCCAAGCACGGTATTTGAGCAAAGCTTTAAAATTAAAAGAATTATCTGATCATCCTCCATAACACGGTCGCTATATACGTCTCATATCGTTTGTAAACTCTTACGTTACCTGTTATCAGCCCCAGAGTGGAAAATAAAACCATATCCATGCCGGCTGGGCCGGATCTGCATGGAATGGAACGGTTAAGCAATAAGAACAGTTTGGTCCAACGGTGAAAAAGTGGCTTATGTGGCCTGTTTCTTACTCTCTTTGTTAGATTCTGGACTTTGGACTGGCAAGACACACAGAAACTGAGATGACAGGCTATGTAGTGACACGCTGGTACAGAGCACCCGAAATCATTTTCAACTGGATGCATTATACTCAAACAGGTGACCTTTGACCCTTTAATTATTGACCCACCCAACACTGTGTAAAAGTAGTTCTGTTTCAAGTCACTGTAGTCTTTTGTCACAATTTACTGTTCTTTGTTCAGTTGATGTTTGGTCCGCTGGCTGCATCCTGGCCGAGATGATAACAGGAGAGGTGCTTTTCCCAGGCAGTGACAGTATCCTTTCTCTTTCCTCGCTTTCTAAATATGTCTGTCAAGCAAAAGAGTGCCTATTCCTTAACGTTATGTTTAGGTATTGACCAGCTGAAGAAGATCCTCAACCTGACAGGCACACCAAACTCAACGCTTGTTATGAAAATGCAAAGCAAAGATGTAGGCAAATACAATCAGACGACTGTTATTGTCTATTTTAGGTATCTTTTTCTAGTCTGTTTGTCATTATTGTATTGATGTGTTGGCAGGCACAGTCATATGTACGCTCACTTCCAGTCCAAAAGAAAAAGGCTTTCAAAGAGGTCTTTTCTGATATGGATCCGACTGGTATGTCCACACCTACCAAATCGATTTCACTTTTATAAACATTTTAAACTAATAGCTCCCAGTAATAATTAACTTAACAGCTTTAATTCTCTTAAACTCTTTTGTGTGATATTGTATTGCTTTTGAATGAGTAAAAGTCGCCCTCTAGTGGAAGACCTCAGCATTAGCTGCTGTAGTACTATGATAGCTGTTTGATTCACAAGGCTTCATAAAGCCAATATCAAAGTTTGTCCTGACAAGGTTTCCCATCTGTTGCATCTTTTACCATAATTCAGCTTTGATTTAATGCGTGTTCCATCTACAGCCGTCGATCTGTTGGAGGGCATGCTGGTTTTGGACCCGGAGGTCAGACTTACGGCAAAAAACGGCCTTTCACATCCATATCTATCTGAGTTCCATGACCCTGAAAATGAGCCTGTGTCTTCTGCATACGATGATTCCTTTGAGAGTATGGATCTGGCCGTCAGCGAATGGAAGAGTGAGAGCAAATACATACACACATAAAACTCTGTCTTATTTAACATTTACAATTTCTTCTGCACTCTGTTTAACCTGCTCTAAAACATTTCTAAATTCTTATATTTGTATTTAAAGCTCTTCTGCTATTATGTCTCACAGGTCTTATCCACATGGAGATCATGACATTTGACCCAGACAACCCCAGAGTGACTGCAACATAATTCCCTCATCTTTACATCGAGAGAACAGCACTCCAAAGAATTAGACACTGATGAACTATTTGCTTTTTTTTTTATCAAACACCATTAGCTAGTTATCTTTAAAACCTTTGAAACCTGTTGTTATCAAACACTGTTAACTGGCTATCTTCAAACATAGATATTGACTACATCAAGTGTGTAAACCAATTTTTTTTAAAAAGAATTTTAAAGTACTCAAGTATTTTAAGATAATAATGAAATGAGGAAAGATAAAAGTGTAAAAAAAATAAAAATAAATGTGATTTTTTTTTTTTTTGTGGATGTCTTGTTCTTTCTTTATATTATATTATTATATTATATTATATTGACTTTTAATATTAACTGTTCATCCTCGTGTGAGGACACCCATCCTAAAATTAAATTTAAAAGGGATATTATACTATATACTATATAGTTGTATTAATACCCAATTTATACTGTGGAATTAATATATATCTAAAATATTGGGAAAATATTTAGTTTCTTTTATATAAATATTAAATATTAAAATATTTTATTTTTTGTCTTTTTACATTTTTTACACAGATTTTTTTTAATTATTATTTTTTTTTTTACTTTTCCATGAACTCCTTAACCAACTGTGCGACAGCAAAGACATTTATAATGTTACAAAAGATTATATTTCAAATAAATGCTGTTCTTTTGAACTTTCAATTCATCAAAGAATCCTGAAAAAGTATTGTACACAAATATTTTGTACAATTGTACACAATAAATGTTTCTTGAGCAGCAGATCATCATATTAGAATGATTTCTGAAGGATCATGTGACACTGAAGACTGGAGTAATGATGCTGAAAATTCAGCTTTGATCACAGGAATAAATTACTTTATAAAATATATTCAAACAGAAAACGATTATTTAAAATTGGAATAATATTTCACAATATTACTGTTTTTACTGTATTTTTAATTAAATAAATGCAGCCTTGGTGAGCAGACGAAACTTCTTTTAAAACATTAAAAATCTTACCGTGTCCAAACTTTTGACTGGTAGTGTGTATATATATATTTAAATGGTAGTTAGACGTAAAATTGACAAATAACCGTTAAGGGATGCTATTAAGTAGTATAAGTTAGTAATTTTAAAAGGGTGCAATGTGTAAATTTTAGGAGGATCTATTGACAGAAATGCAATATAATATACATAACTATGTTGTCAGTGGTGTATAAAGATCTTACATAATGAACCGTTATGTTTTTATTTCCTTAGAATGAGCCATTTCTATCTACATACACCGCGGGTCCCCTTACATGTTAAGTCGCCATTTTGCGGCGGCATGTTTCTACAGCAGCCCTAAACGGACAAACTGCTCTACACAGCGCGTTTGCTTGATGGCTTCTCTCTGCTGTCTCAGACGACAATATCTATGTCCTGTGTTGGCCACCGTAGCTTCTCTAAATTGCAATTCGCAACCTCACCGCTAGACGCCACTAAAATTTACACCACAAGTTTCCATTGAACAATGCCGATATGGTTTGATGTTTTCCTGCACTGTTAAAAGAGTACATTTCATTTTGGATAGCAGGATGATAATGTGTCAAGAAGCTGTATCAGGTTAGTTTGCAATGATACGTCATCATCTTCACTCTGATAAATCAATCAATGGCTTTAAACAGAGAGTAGTATCTCTCAAAGGACAATTACTATCAGGTTTATCCACTTAAACAACAACAGAATTGTCCTTTAAGGAGTATGAGTAATGTTAACTGACCTGCCAGCTAAACCCTCATTGAATGGAAGCTTAGTTTGCCTGTTGTAACCCGATATTTCGGCTCTGCTTGGTCAGGTGTGGTTTTTAGGTCCTATGGGAACACGTATGAATAGTGGTTGGGTAGTGTTTATCTGTTTAGCCAACATATGTTTAAAGTGTAGTGTACATTTAACAACGATATTTAACTCTTAGAAGTGTTGTGACTTTTGTTACCCGCATGTTTTCTGAATGTATTGTGCCTGATGGCCTTTTCCAAATCTTGAGGTGACGATCACAAGAAGTGTGTCATTTTTCCCTATTGCACAAGCTTCATGTCCTAACAACATTTCAGTATTCAGAAAAGTGGCGAGTTTTTGCATATTTGTTCCCCCACATTCTCAAACAGGTCACATCTATGGATCTGGAATATGAGATAGGCCTAAATGTCCTTGTTTGTAATATTATTTTGTGCTGATTTTAATTAATTTTATTAATAATTGCTGGTCTTGCAGCTTTGTCCCTTTAAAAAAAATAGTATTCCAAAGTATTTAAAAGAATACTGTCACCAAAAACATAATGACAATTATGAAATAATTTGTAATATTTGAAAAATATCTTAAAATATATTTTTAAATATTTTTGAAAGTAATGATTAGCTAATATGTGTACACTCACATGTATTTAATATTTAAGTTAAATGTGTTATTTTATAACTCTTTCATTTTATGGTTCCACTGTATTTTTAGATTTAAACTTTTCTTGAAAATGGTATAAAAGTTTTTTGAAACCATAAACTGCTTCATTTTTTATATTCCTTTTCTTGATTGTGGACACTCTTGTGTCATTGACCCATTTACCTCTATAGCAGTGATGATTAAATGATCAATTTTAGTTGCATTTGTGTATTCCTATGTTGTGTAAAAGAGAAAGCTTGATGAAATAAAAACTGAAGACAAATGATTGTATAGAACCCTGATTTATTGATGTTTCCATGTGGTACATGGTTCATGATTTGATGAATACAACAATTTTGACAGAACAGCTCATCAGCCCATCATCCAAAATCAGGTAAAGAAAAGAGTAAAAGTTACTCCTCTCTGAGGGAAGTAAAATCTCAAATGAGTAGCTTTTGTTGCACTGTAATGCAGCTGAAGCATTGACAATGCTGGTTGTAGTGACAAGGAATTTTTGTCAGTTGAAAAGCAATTGTTTGCATTTACATGTTGTAACACAGAGCAACAAAAGCTATTCACCTTGAGCTTCATGCTTTGTCTTCCTTATAAGCTCTATTCCAATAGTGCATCCCCTTAAGGACAATTTGTACTCTGGATGAGGAGTGATGCCAAAAGGAAACAACAAGAATAAAGACAACACGGTGAATGTGAAAAGACGTTCTGCAGGTGTAACACTTTGACATTAAAGTCTCTTTGGGTCATGGTGGTTTGGGGGGTTAAACACATCAAAAATGTATGAACACATTGAAATGCGGAGTGAAAAGATCTTGTTGCCCAGGTGGTAGATGAAGAGGAAGAGGGAACTGGGTGGACGAATTTAGAAGCGGCGCTTCTGGCTAGACTGCACCACAGAGGAGCGGGACATTGAGATTTGACTGCCGCCGCCGCCGCCACCGCCACTCATGCTCATGCTGGAGCCACCGCCATATCCAAAGCCACTGCCACCACCGAAGCTGCCACCACCGAAGCTGGCGCTGCCACCACCGTAGCCGCTGCCACCACCGTAGCCGCTGCCTCCACCGAAGCCGCTGCCACCACCGTATCCGAAGCCGCCGCCGCCACCACCTGTGAACCAACAAACAAAGACATTAGTTATACTGAACAACACCAATGCAGTCTATTACAGCAAATTATGTGCTGAAAATATCTTTTTATATAAGGTAAAGATAAAAATATAATAAGCTTACTGCTGCTTGACTCCTGGATGTGGATGGTTGCAGCACTGCCACCAGTAGCAATCCTAATAAAAGAAAATAAATGTCAATGTCTAGATATAGACAAATTTCAAGAGAATAAAACATACTTTAACTTTCAAATTAGAAAAATGACTGACCTGGACTCCTCTCCTTCCAGAAGCTTCCTGTAGGTTGCGATCTCAATGTCCAAGGCCAGTTTGACATTCATGAGCTCCTGGTACTCACGCACTTGGCGCGCCATATCCTGCTTTGCTCTTTGCAGGGCCTCCTCCAGTTCCTTAATGCGGAGCTTGGCATCCTTCACTGCCAGTTCTCCACGCTCCTCAGCCTCAGCGATCTGAGCTTCCAGGTTGGCACGCTGAACAATTCAAAGAAGACATTACAACTTTATCAGCATTCCTGTCCACTTCTCAGGGACTCCTTTACATTACATTATTCCTAACATGACATGCAAGTTTCGATAATTGGATGAACGTTTATTTGAAAGCATATTTAGTACACAACTAAGGATTTGGTTGGCAATCTAATTTAGGCCGAAACCTCGTCCAAAAAGCAACTACTTACTTGTCCCTTGACAGATTCAATTTCATTCTGAAGTCTGCTGATCATGCGGTTGAGCTCAGCAATCTCAGCCTTGGTGTTGCGAAGGTCATCTCCATATTTGCCGGCAGATGACTGCATCTCCTCGAACTGGGAGGTGAAAAAGGAGACAATGTCATTAGGATCTGTCAGTTGGTTGCTTCAAAATAGTCTTGATCTGATGCTTGAAAGTCTTTTTCTTACCTTCTGTTTGTACCACGACTCAGCCTCAGCGCGGCTGCGGTTGGCAATGTCCTCGTACTGAGCACGGACCTCGGCAACGATGGAATCCATGTCCAGGTTGCGACTGTTGTCCATTTCTACAATGACTGATGTGTCTTTGATCTGTCCCTGGAGTTCACGGAGCTCCTAAAATTGCAAGGTGGAGGTTTAAGGCATTGAGATAAACCTAACACTGGAATTGCAGTCATCATATAGTTCCATCAAATGCTCACCTCCTCAAAGATGGCTCTAAGGAAGTTGATTTCATCTTGAAGGGAATCAACCTTGGCCTCAAGCTCAACCTTGTTCATGTAAGCAGCGTCAACATCCTATGAAGAAATGCACAAAGCTCAATATAATGGGTGGACTCTACAGATGAACAATCAAAATAGTTGAAAATAATATAACTAGAGGGTTAAGAAAGCAGCCAAATGTGTTACCTTCTTGAGCAGGACAAATTCATTTTCCACTGAGGCACGCTTGTTGATTTCATCCTCATATCTGCAAAGATAAGTTTTCCATTTTAGCACATTTCTTGTGAAATTATACCATTCACACAAAGTGTGGTTCATAGACTCCCTAAACCTGTTCTTGCACAGCTACTGTACTTACTTGTTCTTGAAGTCCTCCACCAAATTCTGCATGTTCTTCATCTCTCCTTCTAGCTTCATCTTCTCATTACCAAGACCATCAAGCTGTCTGCGCAGGTTGGCGATGTAGGCCTCGAACATGGCGTCGATGTTGGAGCGGGTGGTTGTCTGGTCCTGCAGTAAACTCCATTTTGTCTCAAGTACTTTGTTCTGCTGCTCTAGGAAGCGCACCTGTATTTGAAATAAACCAATAAAGAATTTGAATAAATGGCTTTATTAGAAAAAGAAGGCATCAGGGCCATTTGATATGCAATTACTTATGCCCAAGATGTGTCTTCTGCAGTAATCATCAAGCACACCTCTTATTGCATATCTAGACTTGTGTTGACACACCTTTGGCAACTTTAGAGAAATTTGTTAGCATGTGTGCCATGCCATGTTGCCCAGCACAGATTCTTGGAGTAACTGTCCAATTAATGTGCACACTCCCCTTTGAGATCATAAAATGCTAACCTCGTATGACACCTCAACATGTTCAGACTACTCCTAAAACCTTTCCCTCCTGGCAAAAAGGCGAGGCTCTTAGAAGACCTGTGCCAAATGCCAGGCCTTAACAGAGATGATATGGCACGCCTTTACCCTCAGGTGCTAATTGTACCCTCCGTTCTGTAGATCAATGGCATGTAATTAATTATGTGCACAACCTCACAATGACTTTGAACTTGGAGGATCCACATAAAAAGAACAAAACATTGATGACATCAGTTGTTATTTGAGCTTCATGCTTGCTGATCATATCTCTTGTCAGAATCGCACAAATGGGCGTAGCACCTACATTAAGTAGGGGGTGAAATTTACAAGGTGTGGTGACATAATGAATTCCCCAAAGGTCTAAGAGAATCAAAACAGGAAACTAGGTTTGTTTAAGAAAAGATGAAAGTGACCTACATGAAGTTACGGCTATGAGACTTTTAGGACTATTTTATGACATGGTTATTACATTGAGTAATAGTTAAAGATGATACTCATCTGTTAAACACACATAATATACACATATCTGCATTGCTGCCATAGGGATAGATGAAAACTTGATCCATGCCCTTATTTGGATTGGTCCAGTCATTGTATCTTACCTGGCTTGGGTTTCCAAACTCACCCTCACTGTCAAAGAACAATTGCGTACAAGGAAAACAACTCAAGCCTGTGCTAAGATGTAGACTTTGACTGCTTGACTGAAGTTTAGTGATAATGATGCAGAGGTGGCATATGCAATGCCATCCTGTCCCCTATGTGCTTACTGTTCTACTGAATCGGACACTAGCAGGATTTCTGGGTGTGAGTGACTGGCTGTGAAATATTTAATGAGCAGAACCCATATCAGATGAAGGCCCTTGAAATGTGTGCACGAAAACCAAACATTCAAAATGTCAGATGTACAAGATCAGATTGTTGTGTTGTGCAGCTGTGCATGTTTGCAAAGAGAAAACTAACCTTGTCAATGAAGGAAGCAAAGCGGTTGTTGAGGGTCTTGATCTGCTCTTTCTCCTGGGTGCGGACAACTTGGATGTTGGGGTCGATGTCTAGGTTCAATGGAGCTAGGAGGCTCTGGTTGACTGTGACAGCTGTGATGGGTACCATACCACCATGTCCGCCGAATCCTCCACCAAATCCACCAGCACCACCACCGAATCCAGCACCACCACCGAATCCTGAACCACCGCCGAATCCAGCACCACCTCCGAAACCTGAACCACCACCGAATCCAGCACCACTGCCGTAACCACCTCCGAGACCTCCGCCGCCAATGCTGTAGCTGTAGCTTGCTCCAGATCCTCCTCCAAAGCCGATGCCACTGCCACCACCACCGGAGCGACGGAATGACACAGAGCTCATCCTGCCGCCAATGGGAGCTGCGCTGGCAGACATGCTAGAGAAGCTCTTTCTAATACTTCCACCACCACCACCAAAGCCGCCGCTCAAGCTTCCACCGCTGCTGTACTGTACTGATTTAATCGAAGTCATGGCTGCTGTCGTCTATGAGGGAATGAGGATCTGTCAGAGAAAGAGCAGGAGGAGACAGAGAGATCCAGAGCAGGTGAGCTCACTAAGAGGAAAGATAAATCCCTCTGAGTGCCTTCTCCAAGGAGTGCAAGAGCTTTTATACCTCTTATGCCACGGGAGGGGCTCATCTGTCCACTCCCCTTTCGGCCTCAGGCTCCTGTCCTGCCTTTCTCCCCTCTCCAACTGATACATACACCCATCTTGCTGGGCTGGTATGGGAGTACTTTCAGCAGAGAGGGTCAGGCCACACCCTGCCTTACATACACACACTCACGTAAAGTGCAAAAATTAAGAGAAGAACAGTGAGTAGAAAAACAGGGTCAAAACTTCCAGAAATTCTACACACCCTCCTTTTGCATCTACTACAAAACTTTTGTATTTTACTAGTGCTCTGTAATCCAAAACACAGTAGTTAAACATTCTATATATTAATGCATGGCAAACTAAACAGCTCCATGCATATTTCATGAATTTGGGAGGTACAGGGCTCTCTGTTTGCTTTAAGCGTCATGCAGGAGTATTAAATGGGGGAATATTTGATGAAGGGCTTGAATGTTGAAGCTTGGCGCTTGTCCTGAAAGCCATTGTGAACTGCAGGCTCCTTTTTCCAGTCAAACAATCAAGCCACTGTTCTCTCACCTCAATGGCTCTGTCACGAACACTACTTCACCACCTTGATCTGTGGTTCCCAGAGGGCTGATGCAGTTGCATGCAAAGTAGATTTTTATGTTACCGCGTAATAAAACACATGGCACAAATGTTAATGGGAATGTATACAGCATTGCTTTCATTAGTATGCTAGATTTGAACTTTATTGATAGTTACAGGTAAGTATCAGAACTCACAACAGTACATGGTGACTGCAAGAGCAGTGAGGTTATTTTTGTAGCTGTCCTTAGGTGGCATTATTTAGCAACGCGTGCTGCTTTTGTTAGCATGTTAGTATCGCCCCTATCATGTTTAAATGGTTTAGAACTGCAGACTTGTTGCTGAAGTAGACGGGTCTGAGAGATTAATGTAGAAACCTTGTAAGTATTCATCAGACAAAGTACAACAGGAAGAGAGAATGTCGGGTTTATTGACATGAGAGGGCTAGGACATTAGCAGGGGCCTCTATAAGCACTTGTTACTGAGGGGAAAAATAGGTATATTTCTTTGTAAAAAAAAGAAAAAAAAGAAAAAAAAGAAAAAAAAGAAAATCAGGAGTCACTCTAATATTTTTATTTTTTTATTTTTTACATGGTATTTTATCCCCCAGTGCATTTTTTTTAATGGTACAGCCCATTGTTAATCCATTGATCTGAACACTGATACTGTCAAGTCTTTGTCAGATGTTGAGGGGGTTTTGGTGAAGTTTCACCCCGGCATCTTTGAATGTACACAATGCAATCTATCAGGTGATACAAGTTACACAATGTGGGAGATTGAATTGTGAGATCAAAGATGCTGTGAAAAGCATCTCCTATAGAGACCACATGATTTTTATTTTTATGTGATTAAACAAAAGACATGAATTTAACATTCATTAACATTAGCGTGGGCAAATGTGAAATTTGTGTATTCAGTTGTAATTATTTGTTGTCACTTTAGTGTTATTTTTTTTTTATTCAATAACTGTAAGTAACTTTGCAACTACATGTCAACTAACAGACTGTTAGTGGACCATCGAAATAAAGTGTTACCTTCCCTTTAAGAAAAAAATGTATCTGTATCAATAGATACACACACACACACACACACACACACACACACACAGCATATAATATATATATATATATATAATATATATATATATTATATATATATATATATATAATATATATCTATATACTGTCATATATACATCATTTACAGTTAATCTTTAAAAACACTAATATTTAATAAAATTGTTAAATGTAATTTTTAGCATATATCAAAACAAATATTCATTTTTCATACTGAACATTAAAATTATAATGTTCAGTATGAAAAGTGAATATTTGTTTTGATATATGCTAAAAATTAAAATGCCTAAAGTCACTTGATAGCATTTAAAATGATAGATTTTAGTTTTACTGTTTTATTTGTTATTTATTTAGACAAAATGGTAACACTTTATTTTAGGGTCTTTTAACTAGCTTCTTATTAGCATGCATATTACTGAAATTAGTGATTATTAAGCATATATTAATGCCTTATTCTGCATGACCATATTCTACATTCTTAATCCTATCCAATACCTAAACTTAACAAATATCTTACTAGCTATTATTTCTTATTATTCTTATAAATTATGATTGCAGGAGGCACATTTGAACAACATTCCACTCTGTATTTTCTCATATAGCACCATGTTTTTTTTTTTTGTTTTTTTTTGGTTACATGTTAAAAAAAAAAAATTAAAAAAATAAAAAACACTACTTCTCACAAATAGCAAAGCAAACAATATCAAAATAGGCTGGCACATTTGTAACATCATGAAGCATGGTGGAGACAGGGCTTCCATCCAAACATAAAGCAAATCTTTTCAAAGTTTGCAAAAAAAGAAAAAAAATTAAGTGCATTTCCATCAAGTTGTTCGAGCAGATGACGGTGGTATTGGTAAGCTAGTAACCAACAGTAAATATGGCCTAGCCCACATGTACATGGGTATTTTTATAAATAGAGTTTTTCCTCCGTTAAAAAAATAAACTTAAATCTCGTCCACACAAGCAAGGTTTAAAAAAAATCTCTGTCCACATGAAAATGCAAAAACACGCTATGAAGTGCTGTCAAGAGCATGCAACACTTGGCAATAAAAGCCTAACCATAAAGCCATGTTGGCCAATCAAAGCCCTGTTAGCACAGTTATTAGCAGCAATATTTTGGCTACGTCCGCCATTGCACAGACTGGCTTCATGTAAATAAAAGAGATAGCGGCACACGATCTGACGTCGAACAAAGGAGATAACAAGACAAATGCCCTGTCCAAATACCCACACTTGCGGTCTTGGCCACTTGAGAGCGCGTGTACGCGACAGGAAGTAAGTGTGCAAGACTGTCCCATGTCTTAAAAACTCACGTGCCCTGAAATCGCGAGATGTCAATAAAAACATTCAACTGGTAGTAAAATATAAAGTTTTGCACATTTTATTGGTGCAAAGATAAGTAGGCTGTATTTTGTACATCATTTGCATCTGCTTTTTAACACTTAAAGAAGCACCACAATTTTAAAATTGTGTCTCCCGTTAGTTACATAGCGACCACTGAACAGACATTTAGAAGTGCATTTTAAAATGCAAAGTACTGAAAATAATAATAAAAAAAAAAGCTCTGTAAACGCTTGCATTTTTTGCAGGACTATAAGTGTGTCCCATCGGGTAATCAAAAGTTCTACACACATCTTCACGCCCACTTAAACACTTGAGCCAAATACAGGAAATACGTCATGTAAGATAAGTGGTCAAGTACAAAGACCGCAAGTGTGGGTATTTAGACAGGGCAAAAAGTGTCCGGCTTCACCGCCTACACGACAACACGGCAACTGGAGTTTCTGAAAATCTTTACCCTGCAGGAGTTTTCAGAAAGGTTCAGTTTCAGTGACCTGATACTGTGTTAGCATGTGGACGAATGGTCAAACCAAATGCGTTTTGAAAATACCCTTGATCGTGTGGACAGGGCCTAAAACACCATCAGGGGAAACAGCCGATTAGTCACGTGGGTTTAATGTTTGCTTCGTCAGAATTTTTTCGGCAAATGCATTATTCATATTAACTCTTTTTTCACACAAGTCAAAAACCACCTCAAGCAAGCGTAAAAACTTTTTTTGCGAATTAAGGGATTTTTTTCCTGAAATGTTTTCCTTTCTGATGTGATACTTCAAAATGCGCATAAAAACAGGGTGATGGAAACATAGCTAGTTACATCATACCCTATTAAATGGTGTTTCTGCTTCTAATTTATCCCCGTCCTCGCTCTCCCAATCCCAACAAAGGATTCATTGTTGGTGATTATGTATGACACCTGGCGTCAATCAGCATTGCCTGCTGCAGGAAAGAGAGGAGGTGAACAAAATCAGGAAAACTATTTTTGACAGATGACATTTTCAGATGGTGGTGAGCTTTTTTGACAGCCTCTACCTTAGTAAGGCCTTATGCTGCCTTCACATGCTCTCGGAATTATCGTAAATACGAGTTTCCTAGGAAAAAAATGCACATGAACGCCCTCCCATTTTGAAACTCGAATGCGATGAGCTCGTAATCACGACTTCAGAAGTGGGAATTATCAAATTTCCCATAGCACGTGAAGGCAGCATTAATGAAGTCAGACCAGACCAATTCCTTGTCTTCTGTCTTCCTTCCTCTGATGTCTGTGGATACCTTCCTTCAATGGACATTGTTTTATACACATACAGTTGCATGAAAAAGAACCACTTGCAGAATCTGTGAAAATGTGAATAATTTTAACAAAATAAGAGAGATCATACAAAATGCATGTTATTTTTTATTTAGTACTGTCCTGAGTAAGATATTTTACATAAAAGATGTTTACATATAATCCATAAGACAAAAAAAAAAAAAAAAAAAAAATAGCTGAATTATAAAAACGACCCGCTCAAAAGTTTGGGAACCATTGATTCTTAATACATAATGTGTGGTTACGTGGATGATTTATGACTGTTTGTTTGTTGTGTGATGGTTGTTCTTGAGTCTCTTGTTTGTCCTGAGCAGTTAAACTGAGCTCTGTTCTTCAGAAAAAATCTCCAGGTCCTGCAGATTCTTCGGTTTTCCACCATCTTTTGCATATCTGAACCCTTTCCAGCAGTGATTATATGATTTTGAGATCCATCTTTTCACACTGAGGACAACTGAGGGACTCAAACACAACTATTAAAAAAGGTTCAAACATTCACTGATGTTTCAGAAGGAAACACGATGCATTAAGAGTCGGGGGGTGAAAACTTTTGAACAGGATGAAGAGGTCCAAATTTTTCTTATTTTATTGAAATATCATTGCTTTTCATTTAGCACTGCCCTTCTGAAGCAACAGAAGATACTTGCATGTTTCCCGGAAGAAAAATTAAGTACAATTTAACTTGATATTCAAATTCAAAAGTTTTCACCCCCCGACTCTCAATGCATTGTGTTTCCTTCTGGAGCATCAGTGAATGTTTGAACCTTTTTTAAAAGTTGTGTTTGAGTCCCTCAGTTGTGAAAAGATGGATCTGAGAATCATTCACTGCTGGAAAGGGTTCAAATATGCAAAAAATGCTTGAAAACTGAATAATCTGCAGGACCTGGAGGGTTTTTCTGAAGAACAGAGCTCAGTTTAACTGCTCAGAATAAACAAGAGACTCATGAACAACCATCACAAAACAAACAAACAGTCGTAGATCATCCAGGTAATGACACACAGTATTAAGAATCCAGGGTTCACAAACTTTTGAACAGGATAAATTCAGCTATTTTTTTGTCTTGTCAACAAGATATAAACATCTTTTATGTAAAATATCTTACTCAGGATAGTACTAAATAAAAAATAACATGCATTTTGTATGATCTCTCTTATTTTGTTAAAATTATTCACATTTTCACAGATTCTGCAAGTGGTTCACATACTTTTTCATGCAAATGTATTTATCTCAAGAGCATTCTCTAAAAGCTTTGGCTTCACTAAAATGCTTTTGTGTTAAAGCTACTTTCGTATGCCATAAGTTTATAGCTTGTACCTTTGGTTTTACACAAGATTTCACTTGGATAATTACACACAGTCTGGCACGCAACAGTCACGAGATAAAAATCATGCAGTGTGTACGAGACTTAAGTCAGGCTTTGTGAGGCATCACCAGACTGAGTAACAAAGAAAGTGAATCGTTGATCGGTTAGTCATATGTGTTTTATATTGTCTGTACATGAAAAATGTAATTTTGCTGTACACATTAGGTGGGGCCCAAAAGTGCCAATAACGCAATGCTTGGAAATGGTCCAGATTGAGATTTATGCAAGTATTTACTGGAGTGTCTTTTTACTGTCTTGTAACTTCCACTGTTGAACTTGATACTTCATACTTTTACATGATCTTTTGTCTGTAATTTATTACTTCAGCGTGTGACTTTTTGACTGTAGCAAATTTATCTGTTTTATGCACTGGCAATGATAAAAAGAGAAAGTTATGGCAATACACTTGTAAAATCAGGAATTAAAGGAAAAGACTTGTTTTTTTAGATTCAGTTTTATTGAGAAATTGCAGTAAGGTGTATAGTGATGTCTTGATACTGAAGTGAATTTGCACTTGATCAGATAGCTAGCCTATCAGTAAGAAAAGTGTAAAAAAAAAATCCATTTGTAATGGTTATGATCAGTTTTATTGTCATTGTGTTTGGTTTTCCCTGTCTGCCCGCCCATCTGTGTTCCTAGTTAGTCTCCTACATCTGTTCTGTTTTACCTTGATTACTCTGTCTGTGTATTTAAACTCTTAGTTCTGTCTTTTCATTGTTCCGTGTCATTTCCATTTAACGTGGTTGTGTATTTTATATCCTGAGAGTTGCTATTTCCTGAGCTGTGTGATTATTGCTGTAACCTGTTTGCTTACACCATTTACTGCAGTGTATCTGTTTTGTGTGCATCTCACAAAAGAATGAGTGAAATTGGACTACAATGAAAAATGGAAACCACATTTTTTTATCTAGTTTTACTCTATAATAATGTCTTCTTTGTTTTCAGAGTCTTCTATAATGTATGATGCCGTTAAAAGTCAGCTCTTGAGTTGAAATCTGAGAGTTGCATGCTTACTCAGACGTACACGTATGCATCATGTTGAAACAAGGGATAGGGATCCTTTTCATGAAAGCCCACCAATCACTAATGAGTATGAAGGGTCCCACCCCCCTAGACCACACCCCTTAAAACACACCCCTTTTCTTGTCCATACCCAAGCCTTTGAGATTAATTTCCAAATATGGTTACAACCATTCACAAAAACATGGCCTTATGAACTCATGAAATAACTGTCTTTATGAAATAAAAATAACATTTACTACTGGGTAGAGTCAGGTTTGTGTGCATAAAATGATTTCTGCAGAGCGAAATCTCAGTTTGTGTTACATAATGGGAGTAAATGTCCTGTGTATAAAAAATATACACCTTGGGCACACTTTCACTTGTGTACAACTCTATGAGTAATAATATCAATTTGATCTTGTAGATAAGAATTAACTGTGCCAATCTTTTCCAAATAATCACTTTTCCTATTGGTGTGCCTTTAATTATTCAGATGCATTTTAAAAGAATGTGGAATGAAAGAAGATAAGAATGAGATTCTTCAGTATGCGCTTATTCGAGTTTCAGTGCTCTGAGAAACATATACATGGAATGAGTTGCAAGAACTATTTGTTCTGTCAAAAGGCACCAAAAAACTAAACTTTGTGCAAGTAAAATTGCCATGTCAATGTAAAAGTAAAAAGTGTGTTAAAGCATTGGAAATACCTCAAATTCATGTCATCACTGGGTAGACATACCATTTACCTGCAGGCTTGACTTTTGACCTGTGAAGTGCTTCATTCCTGCACTAAAATTACAAAAATAATGATTGTAATATCTGTTTTAAAATAGGTTCAAATATGGATGCACCCATTTTTACCATTTGTTTTCATGTTACAGCTGATAATAATAAAGCATAATAAGCAAAATAAACTAAAAAATAAAACTAAAATCAAAAATTTCTAGTAAATTTAGACATCATAACATTATAATGTGCAGTGTAAAAAATGGATATTATATATTTTGAGATTTGATATAGAGTACAGTTAACAGTGTTATTAAATGATTAGTGTTTTAAAGATTAATACTAATGATATATTCCACATTCCTTTGTTAAATTGAACAAGAGAAGGCACAAAGGGGTTGAAAATGGTGAAAAATACAGCACTTTTAGAGTTTCATCCCTCTGCCTAATGTGATCATAAGTACTGGGACGGTTTAACTTAAAGTAAATGTAAATGTGAAAAAGCTAATATTTAACTGTAAATCCCTTGCAAGCAATCACAGGAGCGAGTCTGTGACCCATAGACATCTCCAGACTCTTGGTTTCACACTTTGAAATGCTTTTCCAGGCCTTTAAAGGGTTAGTTCACCCAAAAATGAAAATAATGTCATTTATTACTCACCCTCATCTTCAGAACACAAATTAAGTTATTTTTGATGAAATCCGATGGCTCAGTGAGGCCTCCATTGACAGCAATGCCATTGAACTTCTCAAGATCCAGAAAGGTACTCAAAACATATTTAAAACAGTTCATGTGACTACAGTGGTTCAATCTTAATATTATAAAGTGACGCCAAAAAAAAAAAAAAAAAAAAAAAAAGATTTTCAGTATCTAGTGATAGCTGATTTCAAAACACTGCTTCGAATCTTTTGTTTCGAATTAGTGATTCGGATCGCGTGTCAAAATGCCAAACTGCTGAAATCACATGACTTTGGTGCTCCGAACCGCTGATTCGAAACAAAAGATTCGAAGCAGTGTTTTGAAATCAGCTATCACTAGATATCATTGAAAAGTCATTATTTAGTTTTTTTTGGCGCACAAAAAGTATTCTCGTCGCTTTATAATATTAAGATTGATCCACTGAACTCACATGAACAGTTTTAAATATGTTTTTAGTACCTTTCTGGATCTTGAGAAGTTCAATGGCATTGCTCTCAATGGAGGCCTCACTGAGCCATCGGATTTAATCAAAAATAACTTAGTTTGTGTTCTGAAGATGAATGAAGGTCTTACGGGTGTGGAACGACATGAGGGTGAGTAATTCATGACAGAATTTTTGGGTGAACTAACCCTTTAATGCAGCCATTTTCAACTGTAGCTTGTTTGGCGAGTTTCTGCCTTTAGTCTCCTCTTCAGCTGCTGAAATCCTTGTTCAATAGGATTTAAATCTGGAGATTGACTTGGAATATCCAGTTTGCAATGTCCTGAAAAAGACAGATCCCACTGGTAAGCTTCAGCAACTGACAACGACCAGGTCAGCTGAGAAAATCTACAGCAGTTGATGATAGACAAATGACAAGTGCTATGAAAGCCAGTTTGAATTTGCAAAAACACACAGAGATGAGCAAGTAGAGTTTTAGAACAGAGTTTTATGGACATGAGACAAAGATTAACCTTTATCAAAGTGGGTAAGCAAAAGTGTGGAGAAAAAAAGAAACTGCAAATGAGGCATACAAGCTCATCTGGAAATCTGGAGGTAGTGTCATGTCATGGGCATGCATGTCTGCCTCTGGAACGGGCTCACTCAACTTTATTGATGACTTATTCAATGATGGCAGCAGAAGAATGAATTCAGAAGTGAACAAAAGAATCTTGCCTACCAGTGTTCAAGAAAATGGCACCAGACTCACTGGGAAGTGCTTCATATGGCAACAGGACAATGACCCAAACACCAGTACTGCCAACTCAATCAAGATTATTGTGGTAAAGAAATTTTGGGTCTTAGATTGGCCAAGTAAATCCTATTGAACACGCATTTCAGCAGCTGAAGAGGAGACTAAAGGCAGAAACTCCCCAAAACAAGCAACCGTTGAAACTGGCTGCATTAAAGGGCCGGAAAAGCATTTCAAAGTGTGAAACCAAGAGTCTGGAGATGTCTATGGGTCACACACTCACTCCTGTGATTACTTGCAAGGGATATACAATTAAATATTAGCTTACATTTAAGTTAAACCATCCCAATACATATGCTCAGGCAGAGGGATGAAACTCTAAAAGTGCTGTACTTCTTAGTTGGTAAAACATTTTGTGTTGAAACAGCCAATAATAAAATGTGACATTCTGTACTTCTGCCTCATATTAATCTTTTAATCATATTTAAAGATGTCTTTACACCACAGTTAACAGAGCAATTTTGTCTTTACTGTCCCAATACTTACGGAGGGCACTGTATGTATGTGTGTGTGTGTATATATATATATACACTACCAGTCAAAAGTTTGGACACGGTAAGATTTTTAATGTTTTTAAAAGAAGTTTCGTCTGCTCACCAAGGCTGCATTTATTTAATTAAAAATACAGTAAAAATAGTAATATTGTGAAATATTATTACAATTTAAAATAACTGTTTTCTGTTTGAATATATTTTATAAAGTAATTTATTCCTGTGATGTCAAAGCTGAATTTTCAGCATCATTACTCCAGTCTTCAGTGTCACATGATCCTTCAGAAATCATTCTAATATGCTGATCTGCTGCTCAAGAAACATTTATGATTATTATCAATGTTGAAAACAGTTGTGTACTTTTTTTCAGGATTCCTTGATGAATAGAAAGTTCAAAAGAACAGCATTTATCTGAAATACAAAGCTTTTGTAACATTATACACTACCGTTCAAAAGTTTGGGGTCAGGAAGAATTTTTATTTTTTTGAAAAGAAATTAAAGAAATTAATACTTTTATTCAGCAAGGATGCATTAAATCGATCAAAAGTGACAGTAAAGACATTTATAATGTTACAAAAGATTATATTTCAAATAAATGCTGTTCTTTTGAACTTTCTATTCATCAAAGAATCCTGAAAAAAAAAGTATTGTACACAAATATTTTGTACAATTGTACACAATAAATGTTTCTTGAGCAGCAGATCAGCATATTAGAAAGATATATAAATCTTTATGTTGAGTTAAAAGTCAAGATGAATGGTTTATACAGTATATTAGTTGTCTCTGCAAATTAAATACAAGCATATTGTGATATTGAAAATAATAAATAAAAACTGTTAAGCTTTACGTTTGAAATATTAACCTTCTACCTGACTTTGTTATAATTGTTGCTGGCTTTGCCTTAAAGCTTCTTATACAGAAAAATTTTTTGATGCCTGTCAGCACAGGCTGAGGAATGCTTCAGGTGTCTCCTAAAATCCTTGCAAAGCACATAGTTCATTGTAACGCCCTTCTTTTACATTTCTGTATAATGAGAAGCATGTTTGATGTTTTCCCATGTAAGAAAACCAAACTAAGTGTGATAAGTTTGCATGTGGTGAGATGTGCGGCTCATCTGTGGAAAGAAGGAGCCCCCATGTGCAGCTCCTTTGGGAAGAGTTTTCCCATAGGAGTGCCTTTAATTATTCCGATGATAACTGAAACGTCCTGTTCTGTCTCAGAGTCTCCAGTCTGAGTCAAAGGGCTGGGTCAACATGCTCTGAGAAAAGGTGTGATTTAGGCCCCTTTTCACTCATAAACCCGACTTAACTTGGACCCACCAGGTGTGGTGATGGGCGTCTACAATAAATGTGAGTGCACATGGGAACTGGTGTATATGAAGTAAATGATTTAGCAAAGTCTACAGTTGCTTGAGTTTCACTTGACCTCTCTATCCTGTTAAGTGATATTCACAGATTTCTCCATTTCAAAAGACTACAGTTAATAACATGCAGGAAGCTCCAATTCCACTTAAACTCACACTTTCACATGCCTAGCAATCATTTAGGATACTGGTGTTTAGATAGGAATACAATACATTCTGTTTTGAGCTGTAAATGTCACTTATTTGATATACACTGCGTTTGTAAATACCAGTTTAAGATATTGAAATACAATTAATTACTAACTAAAATTTTGGACTTATCTTGCTGTTAATACTTGAACAGCAAGATAATAATGCAAAATTTGCAAAATGCAAAATTTGCCTGTGAACAACAGCTACTTTGACCCACCCTCAAACATTGTAGCCTGAGGCCTTGAAGAGTTTAGTTCATCGACATGTCGTGAAAATGCTGTTTTTGGCACTGTGAAAGTAAATCCACTTTGCATGCACTTCAAAAGGAGAAGGACTTGGGTTTGAATTGATATTAACCCAACTCACTGCACGATGCCATCATTACTGTTTGTAGCACTGTGAATCAAGTGCTGAGGATGATCTGGAGCTGAAATTCAGATATGGTAATAGACGTTTCATATCTGACACATGCTCTAAGCGGTCAACCATTCACAACAGACTGGGCGATCTGACCAATCAGAGCAGGAAGCTCTCGAACAAACCGTTTTCAGACACTTTCCAGAAATTAGGTGATGTGCAATGTATAATATTAGAAAATTAAAGTGTTTTTTACCTTTGATGCATGTAAAACTATTGTAGTAGATTTCCAAAACAAGATCAGGAACCTTTAAAATAGCATTATAGGGGCACTTCTAAAAAATATCCTAGGAAACATGTCAGGGGTCATCTGATGAAGGACACAAATCTTTCTCTTCCTTCACTCATTTAGACCCCTTTATTGTCTATGGTGTGATATAAACCACCTGTCCATGGTTTCAGGAACAGCAGCTCTGAACACACCAACTCAGCTGGGACTCGAACCCACAACCTCCAGATGCAACAGTATGTGTTCTTACAGCCTGAGCTAACACATCATTTACCTAAACTTCAACCTACCCACAGGACTTTAAAGTCATTGGATAAAATGGATGGTCTCATGTCTTTAAAAAAATATGAACTATTTAAAAAATGAAAGACTTTTGGTTAGAAACCCTTAATGGTGATTCTTTTACAGACTTAAAATATAATGAAATGTATAACTAATTGGAGATGGTAATATTCAACTATTTGATGAAAAACTTAATTATTAGAAATTAGAAATGCTGCCTTGGCACAATAGACAATAGAACATAGATAACATAACAAATGTTTAATCTGAGAAATTTTACAATTTTATGCACAAAATGAGCTCATTTCAAATTTGATGCCTGCTACAGGTCTCAAAATAGTTGGGACGGGGGCATGTTTACCATGGTGTAGCATCTCCTCTTCTTTTCAAAACAGTGTGAAGACGTCTGGGCATTGAGGTTATGAGTTTCTGGAGTTTTGGTGTTGGAATTTGGTCCCATTCAGCCTGATATAGGTTTCCAGCTGCTGAAGACTTCTTGGTCATCTTTGATGTATTTTTCGTTTAATGATGCTCCAAATGTGCTCTATAGGTGAAAGATCTGGACTGCAGGCAGGCCAATTCAGCACCCGGACTCTTCTACAATGAAGCCATGCTGTTGTAATAGCTGCAGTATGTGGTTTTGCATTGTCCTGCTGAAATACACAAGGCCTTCCCTGAAATAGACGTCATCTGGAGGGGAGCATATGTTGCTCTAAAACCTTTATATACCTTTCAGCATTCATAGTGCCTTCCAAAACATGCAAGCTGCCCATACCGTATGCACTTATGCACCCCCATACCATCAGAGATGCTGGCTTTTGAACTGAACGCTGATAACACGCTGGAAGGTCTCCCTCCTCTTTAGCCCGGAGGACACGGCGTCTGTGATTTCCAACAAGAATGTCAAATTTGGACTCGTCTGACCATAGAACACTTTTCCACTTTGAAACAGTCCATTTTAAATGAGCCTTGGCCCACAGGACACGACGGCGCTTCTGGACCATGTTCACATATGGCTTCCTTTTTGCATGATAGAGCTTTAGTTGGCATCTGCAGATGGCACGGCGGATTGTGTTTACCGACAGTGGTTTCTGGAAGTATTCCTGGGCCCATTTAGTGATGTCATTGACACAATCATGCCGATGAGTGATGCAGTGTCGTCTGAGGGCCCGAAGACCACGGGCATCCAATAAAGGTCTTCGGCCTTGTCCCTTACGCACAGAGATTTCTCCAGTTTCTTTGAATCTTTTGATGAAGTTATGCACAGTAGATTATGAGATTTGCAAAGCCTTTGCAATTTGACGTTGAGGAACATTGTTTTCCACAATCTTTTTACTCACTCTTTCACAGACTCTGCCTCTCTAAGACATCACTTTTATAGCTAATCAAGTTACAGACCTGATATAAATTAACGTAATTAGTTGCTAGATGTTCTCCCAGCTGAATCTTTTCAAAATTTCTTGCTTTTTCAGCCATTTGTTGCCCCCGTGCCAACTTTTTTGAGACCTGTAGCAGGCATCAAATTTGAACTGAGCTCATTTAGTGGATAAAAGTGTAAAATTTCTCCATTTAAACATTTGTTATTTTATCTATGTCCTATTGTGTATAAAATATTGGCTCATGTGATTTGAAAGTCTTTTAGTTTTCATTTTATTCAAATTTCAAAAACGTCCCAACATTTCCGGAATTCGGGCTATAACTGAAAATTTCCAGAAAATTACTGGAAATAAACTGGAAAATGGAAATAAATAAAACCTATTACTAAACTAAACCAAAAACTGAAATAAAAATAAATTAAACCTAAATAGTAATATTTTAAAAAAAAAATACTAAAAATGATACAAGTACACTAAAACAACAAAATTAAACTGAAAATATTAAATTATAGCTAATTCAAAATATAATATAATATATATATATATATATATATATATATATATATATATACTAAAAAACATTAGTAGAAACAAAATAGTTATGAATGCATAGATTTATTATTTATATATTTATCTGTGTTTTATGGCTGGTCTTCATTATGTTTGACTAATAAAACAAAAGTTTTACCACTGCAACACCACCCCACATTATAGTGAGGCATCAAAGATAACTCAGGTTATCTAGTGTTCCTGACACGGATCATAACTTGTCTTTGGTAATTACCTCTTTTTTAAGGGGCAAGGTCTCAACAATGCTTTTTACCTCTTGAGACCAGATCGAACTGGCATGAGCCAGCTTGTTGTGAAAAATGCAAAACTGACAATGGGTGGCCTCCTTTTACTTTTCTGAATCACACATTTGGCTAGAGCACCAAAAGACTCACAAAGCATCCACAGAGAGAATGTCAATTAGCTCACAGTTGAGACTCGCCCTCACCGAGTCATAAATCAATTGTTTTTTTTTATGATCTATTTTGACTGTAAAACCAGTTTTTGCTTAAGCTATTGGTTTAGCGAGTGTCACTGATATCATGGTAGAATTCACAAAATGCATGTAGCCTATACAGAAAATAAATGTTAAAATTAAACAACAAAATATTGTTTAGTTTGTTGAATTCGCTAGTTATTTGGCCTACACTTCTACACTACACTTATTTTTTTTCAATGTAATTGTAGCTTATGTAGGAATTAACATGAACTAAAATTAATAAAAAGCCTACTGTAAATTGTTCAGTGTTAATAAGCTATTGTTTTAACTAATGTGGACATTCAACTTTATTGTAAAGTATACCGTTTAGTTCGAGTTCTTCAGTCACAGTAACAAGTCTTAAAACTGCTGTCTTTTGCACATTTGAAATGCTTTCTACCCTGCAGTGCTTTAGCAGAAGGCTCATAGTACTACAGTGATTTCATTAGGATGACATGTTGTTGGACACACCTCTATAACTAGGGCATTTGAGAGCATTTGCTGATGGTGCGCTGTGTGAACATGTTGCCTTTTTATTGCAAGTGTAAGATAATCTACTAGAATATTTAATTCACAGAAAGAGCTTTAGTGTACTAGTAATGATGTTTGTGCTAATGCTAGTAGACCATCTTGTGGATCTTGTCATGTCTTGACAGGTCATTCTCAATCATTCTCTGGTCCAATAGAGTTTTTGGGTTGCTCACTGTAAACCTAAATAAGTTGGCAATCAGTTGCCTCAAAATGTTTAAGTTAAGAAATTCAATGTTTAAGTAAGCAGAACTGGGAGATTTTTTTTGTATTTAACCAAAGACTATAGAATAACACAAGACGCGTCACTCGTATTGTTTAGAATGGGAGAAAGTGCAGCGCGCAATATGGCGGAATAAGTCCCGCCTTCTAAATAAGAGCCAATCGCGATTGGTGAAGTCATCACGTCACTGCAGCAGCCGTTAGAAGCTTCGGTTCCTATAGAAACACTCAGATACGAGCTTCCTATAGAGACGCGCTCTTAGGACTGCGCATGCACATTAGCTTGATTCAACCTGAAAAATACAGTTTTTTTTGTCATGATTTGAGCGTTTAGAAACAAAATTTATGAGACAGTTGTTGTTAGATTTTACTGGTGATTTCAAATATGAAATTTAATCGAAAGCTTGGCAAACAGCTTTGGAGAATTTGATGTTTCCCCATTCAAAGAAATAGGAGCTGCACTTGCATGTCCGAGAGGCGTTTCTAAGATGGCCGCCAAGTGAAATGACTTGTCTTAAAGGGACTTTAGTTGCGCCCCAAACGACGCACTATACACTATGCACTTATACACTATGTACTTATGCACTATGTACTCATCCATGTAGTGCGTGAATTGTATAAGGTTATTTTGTCATTTAACAACGGAGCCCGATACCCCCTCCCCCTCCACTACGTAATTAAAGCTGCGACAGCAGAGTACATGAAGTGTCCAACGTTCCACACTTCGTTTTTTCTGTTAATTTAGTGCATCATCCAGGTATTTAAAGTGCACTTTTTCATTTTGGAATTTTCAGTGTGAACGCACTACTTGCACTATGTATACTTAAAAACGTCATAGAATAGTGCATAAGTACGCGAATTGGGATGCACCTTTTGATTTTGCTCTCAAACCAAGCCGCATGCACCACTTGTCACCATGATGGTAACTCTCCCAAAACCCACATTAACAGAAACTCTTCTGAATTAGCATAACAAAACATTAATCACTACTAAATCTCCCTCTTAACATTAATCTTACACACACACACAAAAACATTATATAACACTTAATTTTAGCATTTATTCTCCCTTTCGAATGCCGGGGACAAGGCATGCTGGGAAATAAAACTCCCAGCCCAGTTTCTGTTGAACTTAAGTTTGTCTAAATTAAAAGAAACAAGTTCATAAAACTCAAAACAATGAAACAGTTCAGTATTATATCAGTTCTGTGGACTTGAAAGAAAAAGAAAGTGCTAAATACTCATAAAAGTTAATTTGACTGAACTAATTTGTTTAATTTAAGTTTGTCCTACTCAAACCAATTAATTATTTTGAGCGTTAGGGTTTACAGTGCACTTGTTGAACAACATGTATTGTATAAAGTAGCCTCTTACATTTAAACAAAAGCAAAGAATGTTTGAATCAGTTAGCATAAAGTGGAGTAGATGGGCTTGAAACCTGTTTTGAACCTGTTGTACTTATCAATAGGCGTGTTAAGGAGGATCTGTCACATTGTTCTGATTCTTCATAATTATGTCCTCTGGGTTTGACTGCAAATGGACATTTGAGACTCTGGAAACCCTTGGGTCATATTGACCCTGAAGGCGTGGTGGCCCGTATCTGTTCTGTGTTGGTTTCAGGATTCAGAATGCATTCAAACCTGTAACTCTCAATGGTCTTGACAAGCACTTTTTCTTCAAAGAGAAAAGAAGAGTAACAGGAAGATGTTCAGCAGGCATGTATAAGCTCATCGAAATACCACCTGCAGTAATACACTACAAAGCTAAAACTAACATCTGGTATATTTGTGTTTTTGTGCATCTCACATTAGTCATATTACTCTGTTGAAGACACTTCAATACAAAAAAAAAATATATATATATGAAGTCAAATAGTTTTTGAGTTTCATCCTCTGGCTATGAGCTCAGTGTGCATGACTGAGCCTGTGCAACAGCTGGATCATTACATAAACGCTGTACTTTTCCCACAGGCTTAGGTGATGCACTGCATCTTTTTAATAATTGCAGTGACATGAGTGCTGATGTTGAACCTGCAGCAGTGGCATTGCAGTAAATGAGGGTGCAAGTGAGAAAGCAACATGATTTCATCTGTGACTGAAGGCATTTGTACACAAAATGTGGTTCACATGCACCTTTTGCATAGATACTGAAATGTACATTATAAGAACAGCATCTAAAACACCAGCATTTGACATTTGAACAACTGTAGAAAGGTACTTCGCTCATGACAGCACTCTGGAGTAGTTTGTAACACATTTAATTAATAAGAAATATAAATGTAAATAGGTTTGGTTTTCACAAACAAAATCTGCTATGCTGCTGCTCACTCTGCTAAAACAAAAAGAAATACAGAGAAGAAAACATACTGCTGCTGTGGAGCAAAGTATGAAGACTTGCTCTGTCAAACCCCAGCAGTGTATGATAATAAAACATGCTGCTCCAAGACTAAGGTGAATCCCGGTGCAGATTTAGACAGGTGGTGCTGGGGAGGAGGAGGGTTAAAGTCATGGTGCGCCGACTGAGGTCCATCTAGTCAGAACGGAAAAAATTAAGGCAAGCATAGATAGAAAGAAGTGATTGAATGGCTGAAGAACCGGCGACCAGACACCCAATTAGCGGCATGGAAGAGTTTCATGACTGAACTTGGTATAAATGTTTGAGGTCCCTTTTTGCTTTACAGAATATTGACTTCAATAGATTTTATTGAGGGTTTTGTGTGTGTGTGTGTGTGTATGTGTATATTAAAAAAAAAATTTAACATTTTTTTCAAAAAAATTTAAAAAAAAAAAACAAAAAAACGTCCCAACATTTCGGGAATTCAGGTTGTAATTCTTAGTTTGTTTGCCATAAGAAAATGGCAAATACACTGTTATATATAATATAACTGGTATAAAGTGTACCAATATTTATATATTATAATATATTCATGAATATTTTTACATATCTAAAGCTGTGCATATGTTAATACCAATATGTTTATATTGTTTCAGTATATATATATATATATATATATATATATATACATGTGTAAACGCTTAGTTCAAAAACCTTCAAATACATTACTAATGAGATCAGGCAAGCGCGTATAGCAAAGAGGAAATCAATGGAAAATTAAATTATTTAAAGCATTTTTTTTTTCTAAAATAATGTCACTATCACTATATAATGAAAAGCCTGTGGCACTGAAGCTACAATGAGCTCTAAAAGGTACTACATTTCCATTTTCAAGGCATTTTTAAGACGCACAGGTGTGCATACAAGCTGACACGTAGGACCACATACTTTGCTATGTCAAACTAGCTCAGGTTATTATGAGATCACATAAAATGAGTCTTGTTCAAATAATGTTTTTGCTTTGTTTATGCATTCTGGTCACCTCAGTGCACAGTCATGTGTAATTAGAGAATCAGTCATGCAAAGCTAAGCAAAAACGTTTCTTTTCTGTTGTGTTCTGGATGTTTGAACTATGAAGACATCACTTAGGAATAGAAATGACAAATGATTTTAGCTGGGGTAAAGGGCCATTTGTGCCTCCTGTTTGTTCTCAAACCTATCTGTGAAATATGAAGACAGTGTGCAGAAAGTGTTATTTTCAGTTGGGGGAGGGAGAAACATCTCTTAATATGTGAAATTTCACCTAAGGTACAATCTTACTTGGTAAAATGATTTTGTTGAGTGTAATACATGAATGTTCTACAACTTCATTTTCATTTATTTGTTTGATAAGTGATTTATAAACTGTAACTAGTTAGTGAATAAAAGTGGCTGTATTCTAGTTGCTGATTTGGGAGTGAAAGAAGGGTGTGTCTGCATTTGTCTCACACCAAAAAGGATTTTAAAGGGACCAGTCTAATGTGTTTATATATGGCAGGTTATAATCTTATATGCTTTAAACAGATGGAGGTGTTAAAAGGTTAATGTTTTGTGACTAGGGTTATTAACATATAAAGCCATATTCCAATAGCATTTGATTTACAGGTGATTTTATTGTTCTGTCACTGTTTTTCACCCACCAGAAAGACAAATTAGAACAAACACATTTAAATATGGATGTAAATTTATTTTTAACACAGTAGAATGAATGAATTAGTGTATGAATGCATGAGACAAAATTGCCATCCAAAAAAGTGCTTAAAACTAAATTAAGTTGTTGAAAACGTTTTTTAAAACTTAAAGTATTTATTGATTTATAAAATATTTATTTAACCAAAGTAAATGGAAAAACTATAGTAAACTAAAAATGAAATAAAATAAAATAATAAGCTAAAGTAAATAGTTGTTTTGTGTTATCTGATCTGTCTTCACAGGATAGTGGAGTCATCTGACTTGTGTGTACATATGGTGTAGTAACAGAGCGTGTGAAAATGATTTGCGAGGTGTGAACAAAGTGACTCTTATTATAGATGCATGGATACAGAAGGTCTGACTGCATCACACCCAACCTACACTAGTAACCAGTGCAAAACAACAAAACTAAATCATGTAGCCTAGCTCCCATTATAATCAATGATACACTGCAAGCATAGCAACATCTATTTCATTTTATTGCACTGCAATAAAAGGACAAAAACTATAATGCAATAAAAGGACAAAACTATAATGATAAAGATATAAAAATCGTTCTAAATGTAAAAAAATAGCAGAGCCCACACCATGATAAAGATACAAAGGAACAACATTGTTGAAATCACTTTCACAATGATATTTTTTTCAGCTGATGAATGATAAAAACATTGACAGCCAATCAGAATCCATCCTGCTTTAAAGAGCTCGAACATTTAAAGTGGCAGACAACAAAACAGACGCATGTGCTTGTAATAAACAGAACAATATCCTGCGTTGGAGTGGATGCTAATAAGCGGTGCGTTCCAAATGGGATATATCGCCCTCCGATGGGAACACAATCATGGCCGCCAAGGGTTGTTCCAAACCAAAGTGCTCAAAACTGAATATGTATACAAAGAGTACACCAGGGGAAATAAAGACGAAGGCACTTCCTTGATTGTCACGTTAAGATGACGCAGAAGTGCATTCCAAAAAAAGAGTTTTTTTGACCCCTACACCCTTCATAGTTAACATCAGTGTTGGGGCAGTGCATTACAAGTAACGCAAGTTAGTAATCAGATTACTTTTTTCAAGTAACTAGTAAAGTAAGACATTACTTTTAAATTTACAGCAAATTATCGGAGTTACTTTTTTTCGAATAAGTAACACAAGTTCAGTTTTTTTCCATTTATTGACTGACAGCTCTCCTGTCCCCATGCTGAGAGAAATCGTGAGTAAGTACAGAGGTGTTGTGTGCGCTGTGTAAACATGATGGTTATTGTAGCTCTAGACTTAATGTGAGCATTTATTTACTCATCTCACTTGCACAAAACAGTGTTGAACCTTCATCTCTTGTGTCCTATTCTTCTGCAATCCAGAATGGCGGCACAGCTGAATGGTTTGTCTGAGCTGCGCCCTCTACTGTACAGGCGTGAATTTGCGCAAGTTCAGTCCAGGTGAGAAAAGTAACGTGAAAGCAATTTAATGCATTACTTTCCATAAAAGTAACATGGTCAGTGGGAGTAACGCAATATTGTAATGCATTACTTTTAAAAGTAACTTTCCCCCCCATGGTTATCGTTTTAGTTATCGTTATTGGTGTGAACGGGCCTTTACACCAACAATTGCCAAGGTCATGGGTTCTAATCCCAGGGAATGCATGAACTGGTAAAATGTAAATCTTGAATGCAATGTATGTCCTTTTGGATAAAAGCGACTGTATGCATGAATGCGTCCATATGCATGAAGGCATGCATGAATGCAAAATGTTTTAGGTACAAGAGGTACTGCACACAGAAATAATACCGCAAAATAACTTGCACTACCTTAATTCTTGTCTTATAACATTATTAGTCTCAAGTTAAGTCCTGACATGAATCAGTCATCCCACCAATGTTACTGACAGAAACTCAGAGGCCCAGAGGACATAAGCCTGTGACATAACCTGCCTGACAAGAAGCAGATACACTGGTTCTCTCTCACACACTCTTCCACAGCTTTGCATGATATATTCACCTTCATGTGCATGTCTTACTTTTGCATAGATTTTAATATAAATGTAAATGCACTCCAGTGCATTTGAAAGAGGTGTTTTAGTAAAATTTGAATAAAGTGTTTTAGTACTCACTATATTGAAATAAAAACTGGGAAATTCATCCTGAACCAGTAAAAATGATAGAATTTATTGTGACAAATTATTAAACAATATGACAAAGACAGGTCAGTCCCACTACTGCAATTATATTGCTGTTATTCATCAAATACAATGCAAGCTGATGTTTTTAAATCCCAGCATGCCAAATTTATACTTTCAGCTCATTGTGTTGCAAGATTGGCTGTTTTCCTCAATTAGTGTGTTTTGTTTCAAACGTTTAAGCCAAAATTTATTAGATGTAGTAGGTAATTCAATCAGAGTTAAGATCAAGCCATTCATTCCTTTAATCCTTCAAAATGAATTCCTTTACTCACTGTGTTCCCATCCTCTGCTTTCCATTCTCTACATAATAATTCATCTACTGCCACATCCCAACCCTCTGGCTCTCTGCTCCTGTGCCAGAGAGCCCTGTTGGGTAACACTTTATTTCAATGGTCCACTTTAGACATTCTACTAAACATAAGTAACAAGTACATATCAACTTATTCTGCTAACCCTAACCAAACCCTAACTTAACTGTCTACTAATACTCTAATGAGATGTAGTTGCAAATTAATGAGAGTTAGTTTACATGTAGTTGCAAAGTTACTTATAGTTAGTAGAATGTCTAATGTGGACTATCAAAATAAAGTGTTACTCCCTATTGCCCAAGATATGTTAGCGATGCACATGGGGCAGACTCTTCTCTTCATAACTAATGAATGCCTTATAAGGTATAAGGATGTAAATGTAAATGTATAAGGTATATATTTACATCCTAGGGAAGTGAACCAATGGCCTTGTTGTTGCTATCAGTTTAATAGATCAAAATTCTTTTGATAACTTTTTGCCATGAGGGTCTCAAGATGATGCACATCAAATTTTGTTAGTCCGATTGACTTTTTTTTTTTAAGTCAATCGGACTAACTGTTGCATAGTTAAAGCTTTTGTTTTTATAATAGCGCCACTAAGCTGTGAATCGTCACAGATTTTTTTTTGTGTGTGTGACCACAGAATGAGATTGTACATGAGTATAACAAGTTTGGTGAAAATATCTAATCCCGTTCACGAGTTATAGCCATTTTAGTAAAAGTGGCTCCGCCCACTTCGAACATTTTGGCGGCCCTTAGAGACAGTGAATTAAAATTTCAACTTTGTTTTTTTTTGATAATGATTGACAATTAGACTCCAGAGAATCTTGCTGCATAGTTCGTAAAAGTACATTTTCAAAAAATCCAAAATACCCAAAAATTTCACGATCAAATCAGAGGCATGCATTTTATCCGACTTGAGCCAAGGATTCCAATGGTATAAGATGGAGCGAAGGCTGGCACATGTTGTCCAATCCAACAGACGAGCTACTGTAGCTCAAATTGCTCAAGAAGTTAATGCTGGTTCTGATAGAAAGGTGTCAGAATACACAGTGCATCACAGTTTGTTGCATATGGGGCTGCATAACTGCAGACCAGTCAGGGTGTCCATGCTGACCCCTGTCCACCGCCGAAAGAGTCAACAGTGGACACGTGAGCATCAGAACTGGACCGCAGAGCAATGGAAGAAGGTGGCCTGGTTTGATAAATCATGTTTTCTTTTACATCATTTGGATGGCCGGGTGTGTGTGTGTCGCTTACCTGGGGAACACATGTCACCAGGATGAACTATGGAAAGAAGGCAAGCCGGTGGAGGCAGTGTGATGCTTTGGGCAATGGTCTGCTGGGAAACCTTGGGTCCTGCCATCCATGTGGATGTTACTTTTTCACGTACCACCTACCTAAGCATTGTTGCAGACCATGTACACCTTTTCATGGAAACGGTATTCCCTGGTGGCTGTGTCCTCTTTCAGCAGGATAATGCTCCTGACACAAAGCAAAAATGGTTCAGGAATGGTTTGAGGAGCACAACAACGAGTTTGAGGTGTTGACTTGGCCTCCAAATTCCCCAGATCTCAATCGAATCGAGCATCTGTGGGATGTGCTGAACAAATAAGTCCGATCCATGGAGGCTCCACCTCGCAACTTACAGGACTTAAAGGATCTGCTGCTAACATCTTGGTGTCAGATACCACAGCACACCTTCAGGGGTCTAGTGGAGTCCATGCCTCGACGGGTCAGGGCTGTTTTGGCTGCAAACGGGGGAACAGCACAATATTAGGAAGGTGGTCATTTGAAAGGTCTAAAGGTGGTCACCAAAGGGTGAGATCTGATTGAATGCTCATAAAGAAAGGTCACCCCAATGGAGATGTGGCCTAATTCCCTGATTAAAAATAAGGGAACAAATGAAAAACTTTATCTTTAAATCTGCTCTGTGAAAATGTATATTGCAGAAGTACTTTATAAAAACAGCCTTGACATTCAAAACTACATCAGTGCTACAATCTTTACTGTTTTTGTTTCACCTTTAATTGTCAGTGTTTCAAGATGCATTATGTACAAACAATCTAAGACATGATCTGTGTGAATACAGCATTCCCTTGATGCCACTAACATTTGTTATTCTGATGCTGGCGTCAGCAATGCAAAAACAATAGAGTTGTCAAGGTTTTGGCAGTATTTAAAAATTTTTTAAGAATAAAAGGTGTGTAGTTTCAAGAACTTGAAACCCTGAGGATTTCTGGCAGAGACTCTAAAGCCTTTTAGTTTCCCACTGCCTACTTTGTGTGTTTCTCCCCCTGCAGCTATGCAGGCACAGGCATATGTTCATGATGGAATTTTCTCGTTCTCTATTAAAAGACCCCCAAGTATGGTCGGGTCTGTCATGTTAGGAGTGTATGTATAATATGTGTGTGTATGTGTGTGTGTGTGTGTAGGGTTTTGCATAAACCTGTCCTGTACTGTAGGGTATATGCTCCTTCCTCTGCTCAATAAAAAACATTTTTTCTTGTCTCTAACTGACAGACCACTCTGTGCTTCATCAGAGCTGTCAAACCTGTGATCTTTGATCCCTGAGCCATATGCTCTCTTACATAACATGAATGCTGTATCACATACACATGAACATGTCCACACAATGAAATATCTAGTTCAGTCATGAAACTCTAGAGAGCGCAGACTGATAGGTCCTATACATGCAATCTGCAATCAATCACATCATTACTGCATGGCACAAGCTGATTGGCCTCTGCTGATCCTGCAGTCAATGAGATTGCTTTCTCAACATTCAAATAGTCTGGTTCAGTGTTTTCTTTTAAGCTAGTCCTGCAGTGTGCTATCAGAGTTCCTCTGAAACCCTCCACCTCCCCAGCTCCACCTGCCTAGATCTGCTACGGGATTTATGTATGTCTATTTTTGCAGCAGCAGCATATCTTGTATGCTCACAGCAGTGTGTCTGTGTATCTATTGGCAGTAGCAAGTCTATGCTTGCTCTGCAGTAGCAGCAGCAATACTCAACAGCAGCAGATCTAGTCGACCAAGACCAAATAAATTAACATTGCCATATTCAATAACATGCTAAAATTATTCTGAGAGTTGTCATGATTAAAATATGATTTAAGCAGAAAACATTAATATTTTTTTGTAAAAACATGGGGGTGGTAATCTACATGCACATTGCACACCCAGTGTTGAAGGTCCAAGTACATTATTACGTAGTCTCGCATAGCCAGACCTTCAGACTGATGGCAGAAGGTCTGGACTCTGTCGCAGCTTTCAATGGCCAAGGACCGCCCAAGAGGGCGTTTGACTGACATGTAACGCAACCAACCACAGTTCGTTTTGTTCCGCATCATGTTTAGGGGCGTGAAAATGTAAAGTCGATGTCCCTACAATAACAGACCGGCGTGCCTCTATAAATTATTAATTCAAGAACGTTGTGCAAGTTTACAGCAACAATGGAGCCACGAACTTCACATACTTTTGAAATTAAGCTGCATCAATTTGAAAGCACATTGCATTGAGAGGATCTGTCCCAGATCCCTGGTACAGACTCCTGATAATCTCTGTAAAATGAGGTCAAACTTAGTGGTGACCTTTGAGTGATCAATCAGCAGAACTCACTCACTTTACCAATGGGACTGCAGTTTGTACAAGCAGTGCCACAGGCCTATTGTCAATCATCTGTAACCAGCAGTTTTCATCCCTACAGCATGATGCCTGTAGCATCGTAAGGGAGTCTGTCAACTCAAATCAACCTGCAGTTATGGGAACTTATAGGTTTAAAGTTTGCATTTACTCTAAAAACAAAATATTTAGACTTTTTACATTTACTATTAACAATTATTTAACTTATTTTAGTGATATGGATGGGCCTTGTATAAAGTTCAAAAACACTAGGAGTAATGGACCATTTTATATGGTTCTCATCCCATCTATTTTTGTGCTTTACTCAGCATGGTATGCTAGGCAAATTAACCACCAGATCTCACCCATTATGAAAATAGATGCTGTTTGATGACAGAAATTTTCAAATCATGAGATGAGTAGAACAGTAAGTTTGAGCATGAACTGCTGATTTTGCCATATAATGAGATATTTTGGCATTCTGCCTTTGCAAAAATTGTTGCACTCCCCCAGAACACACTTCTCCCCCTAGGAGTACATACACACCATTTGGGAACCACTCAAATGGAGTTAGAAGTCTTGTTTGAAAGCAGTTAACACAGTAATTGAACACAAATATTATTATTACTATTATGAAATGTTAGGACGTTTTTTAAATTTAAATAAAATGAAAACTAAAAGACTTTCAAATCACATGAGCCAATATTTTATTCACAATAGAACATAGATAAAATAACAAATGTTTAAACTGATAAATTTTACACTTTTATCCACTAAATGAGCTCATTTCAAATTTGATGCCTGCTACAGGTCTCAAAATAGTTGGGACGGGGGCAACAAATGGCTGAAAAAGCAAGACATTTTGAAAATATTCATCTGGGAGAACATCTAGCAACTAATTAAGTTAACTGATATCAGGTCTGTAACTTGATTAGCTATAAAAGGGATGTCTTAGAGAGGCAGAGTCTCTCAGAAGTAAAGATGGGCAGAGCTGTGAAAGAGTGAGTAAAAAGATTGTGGAAAACAATGTTCCTCAAATGTACGTCAAATTGCAAAGGCTTTGCAAATCTCATCATCTACAGTGCATAACATCATCAAAAGATTCAGAGAAACTGGAGAAATCTCTGTGCGTAAGGGACAAGGCTGAAGACCTTTATTGGATGCCTGTGGTCTTCGGGCCCTCAGACGACACTGCATCACTCATCGGCATGATTGTGTCAATGACATCACTAAACGGGCCCAGGAATACTTCCAGAAACCACTGTCGGTAAACACAATCCACTGTGCCATCTGCAGATGCCAACTAAAGCTGTATCATGCAAAAAGGAAGCCATATGTGAACATGGTCCAGAAGCGCCGTCGTGTCCTGTGGGCCAAGGCTCATTTAAAATGGACTGTTTCAAAGTGGAAAAGTGTTCTATGGTCAGATGAGCCCAAATTTGACATTCTTGTTGGAAATCACAGACACCGTGTCCTCCGAGCTAGAGAGGAGGGAGACCTTCCAGTGTGTTATCAGCGTTCAGTTCAAAAGCCAGCATCTCTGATGGTATGGGGGTGCATAAGCAGGGTGCGATTTGTAGGGGGGGATGAGGGGGGATTTCCCCCCTTCTGGTCTATGTATCCCTGCCTCTGCTGAATTATTTTTTATCCCTAGTGGGGATAAATAAATATCCCCCCCGGGTGATGCTACTTCACAAACCACCAACAGAGCATATAAAATACCAAAAATAAAAATATTTTTTAAAACATCGCCAAGTAAATGCTGCATTTATTTAGAACTGTCTCTTTACGACCACAACAAACGGGACACTTTTCAGATGCACTTTCCAACTTTGCCTCCGCGCCAGGCGCAAAGTGGAAAAGGTAGTTAACGACGAGGGAGCTTCAGTTGAACAACAGTGAACTGCAGTCAGATGATGTCAGGCTATGTCAGTAAAACTCAGAAAAATGAACATGACTGTCTAATCAGCCGTATACTGTGCACGCGGCACGCACTCAAGAATTGCACACATAAATGTGGCGGTGCATGCTGTAAATAACTTTATTATAGATGAAATAAAGCGCAAAAGAAACTACGAGCATGCACTGTCGTTGTTCTGTACACCAGGTAAATCTACATTTTCTCGGGGGAACATGCCCCCGAACCCCCCTAGCAAACTACTTTTTGTGACCTCGGTAATTAAGAAACCCTGTGTACGGCCCTGGTTCTATTCTATCTAACGAAATCGGACATAAACGTGAATTTCTCCATATGTGCGCGCTTGGGGACTAAAAGTTTGTGTGTGTATGCAATGTCATCAAAAATACATGGGAGCAAACGCGATTGAATGTAGAAGTTTGTATCTCGTTATTCTATTAAAAAAAATCAATAACTACCGATTAATTTTTCATTCCTTTCAGAAATTAAGAACTATTAGTTTCATTGTAAATAGTGGTCAAATATCCAAGCTATCTAATACTTCAAATCTCAAGGTTAAAACTGTGGTTTATGATTTATTTTCAAGGATAAAGGAAAAAAAAATATATATATATATATATTTTTATTTTTTTTTTTTTTTTCAAAACATCCTCCCCTCTGGTTTTTTCACAAATCACACCATGTGCATAAGTGCATATGGTATGGGCAGCTTGCATGTTTTAGAAGGCACTATGAATGCTGAAAGGTATATAAAGGTTTTAGAGCAACATATGCTCCCCTCCAGATGACGTCTATTTCAGGGAAGGCCTTGTGTATTTCAGCAGGACAATGCAAAACCACATACTGCAGCTATTACAACAGCATGGCTTCGTCGTAGAAGAGTCCGGGTGCTGAATTGGCCTGCCTGCAGTCCAGATCTTTCACCTAGAGAGAAAAATGCGTCAAAGATGACCACAAACTCTTCAGCAGCTGGAAACCTATATCAGGCAGGAATGGGACCAAATTCCAACACCAAAACTCCAGAAACTCATAACCTTGATGCCCAGACGTCTTCACACTGTTTTGAAAAGAAGAGGAGATGCTACACCATGGTAAACATGCCCCCGTCCCAACTATTTTGAGACCTGTAGCAGGCATCAAATTTGAAATGAGCTCATTTTGTGCTTAAAATTGTAAAATTTCTCAGTTTAAACATTTGTTATGTTATCTATGTTCTATTGGGAATAAAATTTTGGCTCATGTGATTTGAAAGTCTTTTAGTTTTCATTTTATTCAAATTTAAAAAACGTCCCAACATTTCCGGAATTCGGGTTGTATTTTTACATTTTACAGCATACTCACTATGGTACTGGGAACTCCTTAGTTACTGTTGCCACGACTATGACTGAATCAATCAATATATTAATTAATTAACTTGGAGCAAATGTAGATGACTGATTACATCTTGAAAAGAGGGCTGACACATCAGGAATGGTTTAGGGATAGGCTTGAATGCAAGTTTGCTTTGTTAACCACCAGATTTTAATTTTAATTTTAATTTTAAGATTTTGATTTTAAACACACAGGACTTGAGTTGCCAAGGTAGGATTTGTGATTGCCATTCTTTTAAATGGGGCTCAGCGAAGGGTCAGTTGGCAAATTTGATGATGATCATTTCAATTTAAACAATATCTTTGATGGTTTTTCTTATAGCTTCCCCCAGGGCTAGAATTTGACAAAATTTAGCATCTGTCCTGATAATGTCCTAGTTTCAATGTGCAACAATTATCATCAAGATTGTTTGTTGTTCACAATTAATCAAATGAGTAATTTCAGTTGATTCTATTTGTAATTTGATGATTTTTTTTATATACAATCTTTGCTACATGATACACATTTATGAAATGTGAAAATACCTCATACAGAAAACTCTGAAAATATCTTGACAGTAATAAAAAGCATGTGATCACTGGATTCAGAAGGACTGATTTTTGAATTTTGATTCTAACCCTTAGGTTTCTTGAGTTATAGGTTGATCGAAATGATAAATTCTTTTATTATAGTGCCACCTAGTGTCAGAGGGATGTCTGTTCACATGAAAAAAAAAAAATCTAGATGCCACTCTTGATCCGCTCACAGTTTGAATCTGTCCTGTTATAACTAATATAATAAAGTACAAAATTAACCAAAATTAGTACATTTCAATAATAATAAAAATCAGCGAGTGTCAGGCTATTATTCTTACTTATCAAATGAATCTATGTGTTATGCTATAGATATAGTATCCTAACAGAAAGACAGAGACTTCCAAGTGGTTTTGATCCACTTCAAATGTTGATTACTATATAATGTTATATAGATTATGTACGTACATTAAGTACATTTTGTTTGATCGTATATTGTTAATTTTATGTGGTGCTGAGATGCATTAATCTGGCAGGACTGATCGAACTTTACACTCTCTTCTCTTTGTTCTGCATTTTCTCAGTTTTGCAGTCTGAATCCTCACATACATTTATATTTATGCATAGAAGCTTTTATCCAAAGCAACTTATAAGAGAGGAACAAAATTGTCAAGGAGCCAACAATATTCATTATTCGTACTATACAATGCTAGGTTTATTTTATAACTAGATTAGGACGCAAATTAGAGGAGAAATTCAAAATTTTTTTTTTTTTTTTGTTAGTGCATTGGTTTAAGGGTGTAGGGTGGTTAAGTGCTTGTGGAAGAGATGTGTCTTCAACTGCTTCTTGAAAATGATGGTCGCAGCAGTTCAGGTGGAGGTTGGCAGGTCATTTCACCTGAGCGGAACAGAGAGGGTGAAAGTTCTGGAGAGTGACTTTTTGCCTCGTTGAGAAGGAACAACAAGGCATTGTTTATTTAGCTGGCGGGAGGGAGCGTAAACTTGGAGTGAATTGAGGTACACTCTCAGGAAAAAATGGTACAAAAGCTGTCACTAGGATGGTACTAATAATATGAGCTTTTTAGGTACAAAGGTGTACCCTTGAAAGAGTACCGCCCCAGTTACAGCTTTTGTACCTTTTTTTTTCTTTCTTTCTTTCTGAGAGTGTAGGGAGATGCTGTTTGAGTGGCAGCTCTGAAAATTAATATCAAAACCTTAAATTTGATTCTGATCACAATGGGGAGCCAGTGTACTGAGATCATTAGGGGTGTGACATGGGTTCTCTTTGACTGGTTGAAATGTTAGCAAGGTTGAGCTGTAGATGACGCTCCTTCGTCCAAGCAGAGATGTCTGAAAGGCAGGCAGAGATACAGGCTGAGACAATTGGATAATCAAGTTGAACTGACAGATAGAGGTGCAAATCATCTGCATAGCAGTGGTAGAAGAAGCCATGTGCCTTTACGATCATTCCCAGTGAAGTTGTGTAAATGGAGAAAAGAAGAGGAGCAAGCACTGAACCTTGAGGCACACCAATGATCAGTGATTACACCTTGAAAGATCTGCCTTGAGTTAAGACTGAAGCCACTGAAGTATGTACTTATGATGCCCAAGTCAGTTAGGGTGGACAGGAGGATCTGGTGGTTTACAGTGTCAAAGGCAGCTGAAAAGTCTAGTAGAATAAGGACAGATGATCTGGAGTTCGTTCTTGTCAGCCGGAGAGTTTCGGCTCATTGAGTAGGTTGTTCTGTGATAGAAAGGCAGATTGATCAGCTGATTGAACACCTCTTTCAAGTGAGACTGCTCTGTAGTTTTGAACAGTGGGGTTACCCGAAATGTGGTTGGAAATTTGTGCGCAGTGAGGGATGTGTTGATGATCAGAGTCCGAGCAGGTAGCGATGTTGGTGAGATGTCCTGTAGAAGGCGGGAGGGATCGGGTTCTGAGGGACAGGTTGTAGGATGGCTGACAGATAACTTTGGAGACCTAGTTTTTGGTTAGGAGAGAGACGGAAGAGTGAAATGTGTGTGGGTGGAGGTTGATTGAGGATAAGTGGTTCAGAAAACTGGCTGCTGATGGTTGCCAACTTATCTGTAAAATAGCTGGCAAAGTCATCAGCAGTCAGAGAAAAGTGGGAGAAGGTGGAGACAGAGGGGACAGAATAGAGAGGAGAATGTGATTAGTTTCCGGGTCTCTGAGGTGTTGCTGCTTTTGTTTTGATAGTAAGTGACTTTGACAACAGAAAGAATATTTGCTCAGGTCAACTGGGTCTTTGTTTATAATAGAAGCAACGTTGGTTTACTTAATTATACATACATAATTTGTAGACAAATCATCCAAAAATGATTTATCAGATGTGACAACAGGCTTTTGAGGGATGTTTATTTGTTCATCTCTCAACCCCCCACAATGAAAACTACAGAGCTTTGATCATAAAACTAAGCACTGAACTACCATCCTAATAAGACATATTGGAAGATATATAGTGAAATATTTATGTAAGCAGTGTGCTATACAGATCTTACTAATTTACATTACAAGCTTTTACTTTTTGGCCATATGAGCAACTGCATCACATTGTATATTTCTGCTCATTTTGGGCCTCTGAATATTTTTTTTTCCTCCATGTGTATGCGCTCCATATTCTTACTATATCATATATGAGGCCAAAAAACATGCCTTTTTTTATTTTTTGATATATTTTGTCTAAAGGTCATTATTTTTCTGACTATTATGCCATAGGCTTTATAGGGTTAAACATGTTTGGATCAAAATAAGTCTAAAGGTCTGTCCGGATTCAAATGAATTTCGATGAGCCTTTGGATTGAGGCCAGATGGACCTGGCTGAGGATCCTCTGAATCTGTGACGGGCTGTGGTCGAGCAGCGTGCACTTTGTTGCTTTGGCGATAACAACAAAAATTGCATTTTACTGCCTGCCATGTTCTCGTATGGACACCTTTCTTCTTTTTCACTCCTGTTTCTTTTTTCTAAAAAGGAGAGAGAGATTAAATAGATATGAGTAAAAGAAATTACCATCAGAAATCTCTTAGACATCAAGAACAAAAAGACAACACATTTCTAACCATTAAATTGAGTAACAGTAAGATAACCAGTAATCTTTTATTTATGACTGAAACCTTTTATTCACCTGACAACATTAAAACCTTCATTAAACATGAAATGCTACCGCTGTACAAACAATAGCCTGCATACAGTAAACTCCTGTTCACCATTATGGACACTAGGGGAACCGTCAGGAGAAGAGACTTTATGAGAAACCTCTTCTGAAGCTTCTTTTTGTCATTTCTCCACTATGAAGTAATGATGGGCGCTTCTGAAACACTTAGTGAAGCTTCATAACCTTTGCGAATCATTTGAACCAGTGATTCGGAGCATGTATTAAAACTGCCAAAGTCACATGATTTCAGTAAACAAGGCTTCATTACTTCAAAAATGTTTCGAAATGTTTCAAAATTTCAATGGGTCGACACTAGGGGGTGATGATCTGCGTGAACTCATGAACCAGTGTCTAGATTTTTACCTGATCTCGAATCCATTTTAAAATTTGTGGACATTTAAAGGCACAATATGTAAGATTTTTATATTAAAATATCCAAAAACCACTTGGACAGTGTTATATATTTCATTCAGCATTCTTACATTATCCTAAATGTTTCCAAGAATTTGTAAATTCAGAGAAATTCACAATTTTAAATCGTGCCCGTCCCTCCCTTGTCGCCTGTCAATGACGTAATATCTGCTGTTTTCCGCTTGTGCTGCATAGAAACCATGGCAACAGACGCGGACAGCTGCGTAAGGTCTAGCGGCATGCTGTTTTTCTCATTCAAACATTATGGACCATAGCAAGCAAACTTTGGGACAAAAGGAGAAATAACCAGGATCAATATCGGTGTGGCGTTTTCGAGATGGTGAGAACTTTGCGACAACTTTGCGACAACTTTGACTTGACAGAGACGCCGCTCTTGCACGTTATTAGACAAGGTAAGCAAATGTACATAAGATGAATCAATGTTATATAGCTCAACAAGATGAAATGTTAGAATATCATCAGTATGATATTCTAATGTTGATCTAGCTTACTGTTAAGTCTCATACAGCCAACAAACTAATACATAGAATAACATTACAACTTTCAACACACTCAAATGCAGTTTGGTAGTGTAACGTGAGACCAAGTGAAACAGCGCTGTGTTACCTCACAATTTTAATTCATCAAATAAAATGACCTGTATGAGAAGTATTTCATTTCAGCTTTGCGAGTAGTTCGGTAGAATGAAATGTCCTCATTCCTTTATATCCCGGGCCTCGCTTGTGGCACTGATATCTGTCTCTCATTAGCAATCAAGCCCGCGATTCTCGGCCACGCCCTGCTTTATACCACAGTCGTGTTAAAAACATGAATGAAGTCACTCATCCATAAACATGATTTCACCATAAACATTATTAGATCCATCGGTATGACGACAAGTTCCATGATTCCACGCTCTTTGACTGCATCATCAATTTACACCTTTGTCATTGTTTTGAAGAGGTTAGCGACCCCTAGTGGCGAAAAAAACATACTGTGCCTTTAATGAAAATATAATAAAATAATAAAAAGTAAATGTTGTAGTTACAAGTCTCTTATTGGTCTGAATAACCAAGCTCTCCACAAAACAAACAAAAGCCCTCCAATTTAACCCTTCTGACACATAGAGGTCACTACAGTGGACAGCTATTCAAAAAGCAGTTTTCTTGTGTATACATGGGTTTTGATTGCGCAGTTGCACATCAAACTCTACAGTGGACTCTAGTGCATGATCCTATACACTGCCACCAAGTGGCAAGCTGTTGTATGTGGATTTTTTAAATTCTCCAGACTGGCCAATGGCCAGTCAGAAATGCCAAGTTGCACTGGAATATCCATCCATTCCTTCTAGGAGACTCTTGCAGATAAAAAAGAAAAATTGTCAGCTTGATGCCACTATATGTCTCTGTGCAGTCCCAATATACACCTGCATGTCAGTGGTACCTTCACACACGTGCAAGTCACCCATGTCATTTGCACTGATGCCCCCTCTTACCATGACAGATGTTTGCTTTTGCACCTGTCCGCTGTCGCTGATGAAAGTCTGGATGATCCCTTTCATATTTGGGAGTTAACTCAATGTCCATTTTCCCAAAAACAAGCTGAAAGGTGGACTCATCTGACCACAGCACATTCCCACTGTCTTTTTGACCATCTGAGATGAGCTTGGGCCCAGAGAACTCTGCGGCATCTTTGCATAGAATCATTGCATAGGTTTCTCCTTGCGTAACAGAGATTCAAGTGGCATTTCTTAATGCAGCGACATTACAGTGACAACAGTTTTCCAAAGTACTCCTGAGCCCGTGTGGCTATTTTTTAACACAGTGGCATGATGGTTTCTCATGCAGTGCCATCTGAGGGCTTGAAGGTCACACACATTCAACAGAGGTTTCCTGCCTTGACCTCTACAGACTGAGATTTCTCTGAATTCCCTGAATCTTTTCACAATGGATGGTAGATGGCGAAAGACCTAAATACTTTGCATTGGGAAATGTAATTTTTGAATTGTTTCACAATTCTCTCATGAAATTTGGCACAAGGTGGTGAGCCATTGCAAAAACCAGGCCTTTGGTGGATCTTCCATTTATACCCAAACACGATAGTCTCATCTATTACCAATTCACCTGCTTATTGTGGACTGTTTCAAAACAGTTTAACTTGGATATTCTATAACCTTTCACTTTTATTTTGCCTTGTCCCACTATTTTAAAGTGTGTTGCAGCCATCAAAGTCAGAATTTCTTTATATTTCCAAAATACAATTAAGTTGGCCAGTGAAAACTTTGGCAATCTTTTCTTTGCACTTTTGACAGTTAAAGGTTTGAGAGAATTAATAAATCACAGATTCTTGATTTTATTGCATTTTACAAAATGTCCCAACTTTTCTAGAAGTTCTAGGAGTTGTAAAAGTGAAAAAACAATAAAAGCCTACATTTAGCAAATAATAACTGCAACCAGGTACATTATTGGATTTTGCCTATTGGCCAGCTCTTTAACTGTGCATGAATGGAACCTGACCTGATGGTAATGTCGCAAACATGATAAATCATGAAACTATGCAGTGCCTGTAACAGGACAGCAAGTATGGTAGGTGCTATTCATCCTTTTGAACACCAGATGGCCACAAAAGATTAGCAATAGGCCCTTTTATGATACTGTTGAAAGTTTTGGTAATTCCTAAAGCTTAGTTTTACAGTCAGCAAACATCAGTGGAATTACCATCACTTCATTTCATTCTCTCTTTGATGATAGTGCACTCAAGTGCTATATGCATTATTTAAGAATGAGTGAATGAGTGAACCATAACAACAATGCACAACAATGAAATTGACAAAGACAGTAGGGCTATTATTCAAGGAATCAGCTCTTTTTGTTCCCACATACCAAACGAACATTAGAAACGTTGTCATTTGGTTGTGCAAGGGTAATATCTGTGCAGGTTTTGGGTCTTCTTAATTTCTCTTATAAATTAAAGTCACATGACTTAGCTTTTTCTGTTGAAGACCCGCTAAGCAATTTGCATGTCCACAGAGTTGTAGGTTACTGATTCCATAATAAATTATAATTCACACTATACCTATGATAGACCTATAGTAATAATCATAAAATTAGTTTGTGTAGTTAATATTTTATCCATACAGAATAAGCTTTTGCCATTAGTCACTACAGTTATTGCTATTGCACAAAACTGGTAATTTGGTATAAGCCACCACTGTTTATCAAACTCTGAAGGTTTATTTCATTGTTTGAAAGATTCCATTTTAAACAATTCCGTTCTTTTTTCTTAAGCCATTTTAATCAGATGTTCTCCTGCCAAAATGTAGGCCTATCTGATTTTCTGGAATTATAGTGACTAACTGTTTGAGTCAGGCAGCACAAAGTCAAAATATCATGTATGAGTAAGGGGTTGGCTGCAAATGCTTAAAAAGCTTAAAAATAGGTGGCTTCCCAACCTTTGTTGTCAACTGAACTCTATATGATTTAAAATTACTAACATTTCAATATAATGAATGGCACATATTGTATAAGATGACAATAAAACGTTGTATTTAACTTGTTTTCAAACATTTTATTTTGTTATGCATTTCAGTTTAATTTTGCATTTGCCTTTGCATGTTTATCTTAATTTCACGAGCACCTTGCAGTTCCATCATGAACCTTTAGAGGTCGCAAACCCTTTGAGAATTAATTTGGTTTCTTTTGAAACAAGAACACGTGTACAAAATGAGAGTCGACGTGACATCCTGCAGAAATACAATGTCACTACTTAAAGGTGTTGTAATCATTTTTTTTTTTTTTTTTTTCAGAATACCACACAAAGCTTTTTGCTATAGTTTTTACTGTGTGTTATTGAGTGTAATTTGAGATCATTATTATGTTTAGATGGTGTAATTACAACATCTGCCAGAAGGGGCTAACTGGACCATTCTAAGCAGCCAAATGAGAGCCCTTAGTTCTGACATGTCTTAGCAGGTTGTGACTAGTTATTTAACACACACACAAAAAGACATTAAGACAAAGTTTTAGGTAAACATTTATTTTTGGTAGCAAAAACAGCACCTTGGAAAACAGTATACACAATGGGCAACTTTTTCTTATTTGCCAGAATACAATGAAATGACAGTCTCTACTAAATAGGCAAACCACATGGATCTACCACTAACATGCTAGTAATTTAGCACAAACGCAAACATATCCTTCATGATTAATGTGAAAGTCAATTACTTAGCATGTTGAACAATTCAGCTAAATGGCTAGCTCATGTTAGTGGCACATCGAGGAATGTCCAGCCTACAGATGTGGCCATGTTGTGCATATTAAGACTTGAAGACAATATTGCTGTGCAGTGGCCTAAGGGCGTGTGTTTTCAGTGATGTGGATTAAGGCACGTCAAGAGCAGTGAGATTATTTGGTCCCTCTGTAATTCTTTGGCCAGAGTGAATGGTTTATTGCTTTACAACCTGGTTTATGACTGCAATCCTGTCTAGCGCCTTGGACCGCAGTCATAATGGTTGAAAGGGGAGGTCAGGAATGCATAAGAGGCGTGAGATTTAGAGGACAGAATTGGGGAAGGGGACTCGCTCAATCTTGGACAACCTCGGAGGACTCGGACACAACTTTGCCATCCTTGGTCTCGATCATCTTGATCACAACACTCTTCTTGGTCTGAGTGATACTGTCGCCGTAGCCGCTGCCAGAGCTGTAGCCGGCACCAGAGCTGTAGCCACCACCGTATCCGCTGGACAAACCACTGGTATAACCGCTAGAGTAGCTGCTGTAGCCGCTGCTTGCACTTTCCATGGGATAACCGCCATAGCTCGCTAACGGGATAGAAACATGGAGAAGTTAGATGAGGATCTTCTGCATTTCATATAGTTATAAGAACTGTCATGTGAAGAAGGAACCCTGAAAAGGCCAGCATGAAATGTCCATGATACAAGGGCATACCAGAACCCCATGCTGGGCTTTTCAACACAGTTCTCTGTGATAAAGAGTCAAACTTACTGCTCTGTTTTGAGATATTGATAGACTGGATTCCACTTGCCAGTCTGTTGATAAAGAGCAAACAAGAAGTAATGAGAATCTCGCGCAGAATAAGAAATCTGAATTTCATCTCAAATTAGATTATTAGGTCTCACAGCAAGCATGCATTTGATGAACTCACCTGTCCTCCTCTCCTTCAAGGAGTTTTCTGTAAGTGGCGATTTCAATGTCCAGGGCTAGTTTGACATTCATCAGGTCCTGATATTCCCTAATTTGGCGTGCCATGTCCTGCTTGGCTCTCTGCAGGGCATCCTCCAGGTCCTTAACACGGGCCTTGGCGTCTCTCACGGCCATCTCGCCACGTTCCTCTGCCTCTGCAATCTGGTTCTCCAGATTGGCACGCTATTGAAATGAGAAATATTTGTGCTTAGTTTTACTCCTAATATCCGTTACCTTACAAAACAAAATTAATGATAAAATATTTGACATTTTGTGTTCGTGTAGTTGCATACCTGTCCTTTCACTGCATCGATCTCGGACTGCAGTCTCTGAATCATGCGGTTAAGATCAGCGATCTCTGTCTTTGTTGATCTAAGGTCGTCACCGTATTTGATTGCAGATGACTGCATCTCCTCGTACTGAGAAACAGAACGTATGATCATGTGAGATACATTTAATGCACTTCAATAGCAACTAGAACAAGACTTTACAGTTTGGATGATATCCCAAAAGATAACACACCTTGCTCTTGTACCACATCTCAGCCTCAGCCCGGCTTCGGTTAGCGATGTCTTCGTACTGAGCGCGGACCTCAGCGACGATGGCGTCCATGTCGAGATTCCTGCTGTTGTCCATCTCCACAACAACTGACGTGTCCTTAATCTGAGACTGCAGCTCACGGATCTCCTACAAGTCCACAACGAGAGAAAGTAATGTTATTAAAGTGTGTTTTGTCAAATACAAGTGAAAGGTATGGTTGAATGGAAACTCTAGTTGTAATTTACCTCCTCAAAGATCTGCCTGAGGAAGTTGATCTCATCAGTAAGGCTTTCCAGTTTGGCCTCCAGCTCAACCTTATTCATGTAGGCCTCATCAACATCCTACAAAAAACAATTATGATTTAATCATCATTTAAGTTGAAGCCAGCGTTCATGAGTAGTAACACTTCATTGAACTGTGTAACAGACAATCTACGAACCTTCTTGATGAGCACAAACTCGTTCTCACACTCTGTGCGTTTGTTGATCTCATCCTCATACCTGAAGAGAGGTGAAGAGAATGACATTGGTTAAACTCATTGTAGTTGAATGTTTTGAATTGTTTATAAAGTTGTACACTAGGAGGCAGCAGTGCTCCATCTTTGTAGTGAGAAAGAGTCTTTCTGGATTCAGTTCAGTGTTTCCCTTGGGTCTTAGCATTAATCGGCCCATCAGATTTGTCTAGAGATCCATGAAAGGTGCTGCGTAGATGTTTGTTTAGTGGCTGTAAATCTGACTCATGCTGACGCCCACTTAATTGCAGTACAGATGTGCTTTTTAAATGGGATATTATATATATCATTGAAATACCTACAATTTGACTTAAAAAGGTTGGAAAATGGGCAAGTATATTAGTGAGTGAATAGAGAAACCATGCGGTTTCTGTATCAGTTGCATAAGCTATGTTGGATCATGAATTGAGTTTATTCCTATCAGACCTATAAAATATGTTTTCCCTTCATTCAAATTTATGGAGCCTCATTTATTCTGGGATCACTTAAGTGCACCACAAAAGCCTGCTTTGACAATACTTGTCCATCCCCCAGACCAAACGTCCAGCCAAACTGTAATGGGGCTTTTGTGAAGACCATTGTACGTACTTGTTTTTGAAGTCCTCAACGAGACCTTGCATGTTGTGAAGGTCAGCCTCCAGCTTCATTTTGTCATTGCCAAGGCTGTCAAGCTGTCTGCGCAGGTTGCCGATGTAGGCCTCGAACATGGCGTCAATGTTGGAGCGCGTAGCTGTCTGGTTCTGAAGGAGGCTCCATTTTGTCTCCAGCATCTTGTTCTGCTGCTCCAGGAAACGTACCTACATTGGCAGGATGAGAATAGAGGTTTTGTCTCAATCAAGGCACAAATGAAAACCATACTTGGCAGTGAGCGCAGCTTCAGAGAGCAACGCCCCCAGACCGATGCTGCAAAGTCAGTTTGGAATAATGGTTCTGTGCCAGCTCAGAAGTGCAACCATATGCCAACATATTGCTTGTGGTTCAGTGATCTTCACAAAGAAAAGCACTGTTTTCCTTAAATAACGAGAGATGCATGTGTTTTCAGTTTGCAACACTTTTTTCCTTTTGGAAACTGTGACGCATATTCCAGTAGGACATCAGGAAGGGTGACCACAGCCTTTCCTATATCGAATTAACTTTTTGGAGATTGAGATGGAACTATAATAAAGGTTTAATCTACATGGTTAATATTTAAGGGGCAGCAGAAAGAGACCAGTTCAGATCTGCTGGAGACACTTAAAAGAGTGTGTAGATGGTGGGCGGAGAGCAAATAATTCAATGATAAGACTTTAACAGCTTGAGGTGAACATTGCACACTCAACTATGTTACAGTAAAGGTATCACTGAGCCAGTTGACATTACTAATCAACTGTCTTATTCAAAACAGTCAGTGTTTTAATCAAATAATATAATGCAAAGCAGACTATTATAGTTAAGAGGAAGGGCATAAGTCTTAAAGGCTTAAAAGTGTGGCAGAATATTTCCTCTTCTCATTGTTACGTAACCTATCCAGTGCTATCCAGAATATGACCCTGGCTCTTCAAATTAAATATTAACTATCATGGTATGTGACTGACTTCTTTGTTATATTTAGTTGAATGCTTATTTTGTTTGCAGTTTGGAAATGTAGTACATCATCTTTTGTAATAATTAAACAGTTTCATGTCCTGCAGGACGTCCTTATTTGGGTGTGGACTCTCCACAAGGGTTTTAGAAGAGCCTTAGGGCATCCCATTCAAATGAAAAACCAATCTACTCTGGCCATGTACACACCCTTTTTTCCCCATTTTCCATAAGTCTCATTGATGAGAATGTATCCGAACCCCACATATATTTTATATGCCGCATTAGATTAAATTCTAGACACATTTTAAGCAGGAACATACACTCATTTTCATTCCCTTGTGGCATTTTCTGGCCACCTGTAAGTTAATACAACTTTTAGTTTGACTTGTACTCTAAAACCTCATATCTGGGAACTTTTTGACTAGTAAATGTACAAAGGATGTACCTTATCAATGAAGGAAGCGAAGCGGTTGTTGAGGGTCTTGATTTGCTCTTTCTCTTGGGTGCGGACAATCTGGATGTTGGGGTCGATCTCCAGGTTCAGAGGTGCCAGGAGGCTCTTGTTGACGGTGACTGCTTGAATGGGTGCCACGGTGCCAGAACCCATACCCATTCCCATACCCATGCCAAGACCATAGGCTGAAGAGCTGCTGATGAAGCCACCACCTCCCATTCCAGCTCCCATGCCACGATTGGCACCTCCATAGGAGCTGCGCACACTGTAGCTCTGTCGGCTGGCGCTGGGGCCGGAGTAAGACATGCTGCTAAAGCTGCGTGGGACAGATCCCGAGGAAGAGGACTTCACGCTGTAGCTGGTTTTCTTGGTGAACGACATCCTGCTGATGTGTGTTGTATACTGGTAGAGAATGACCTGTAGCTAGGGGGTGCGAGAGCAGCAGATGTGAGCCTTGTCTGCTGTGCTGGAGAAACTCGAGCAGATAGAGAGAGCAGCAGACTCTGCCTCCCACTATATGTATGGCTGAGTGGGAGGAGCCAAACTGGCTTAAACTGGCCAGTCATTACCAGGTGGGTGTAGGCTGAAATTCAATACTCCTATCCCTGCATTCCTATTCTAACCAGTATGTAGATGTTGTGATAATTCAATATGACTAGAAACAGATATTTTCTGGGAATGTTAAGAGCTTAAAAAAAATTAAATTACTTCTATATTTGACCCTTTTCTTTGGAATTTTTTTGTAATATATATTATTTGTTTTGTAAAAGAATGGGTCACATGAAATACAGAGTGTAAATACACAATATGTCAGTAATATTAAACATGAGAGTTGAAGTACTTTAAAGCAGCACCAGCATCTACAAGGCAATGTGACGCACTGAAATAGCTTGCATCTATGGATTTGCCTATACAAATAAGACATCTGGAAGGCTTTAAATTTCACTCTGACCCTGTGTCATGTTTTATCTCTCAACACTGTAAGCTGTACAAAGTGGAACATGTGACATCCAACTGTGCTTTAGCAATATCACTCAACTTGCTTGTAATCTATGTGATATTATTTATATACCTTATATACTTGAAGTACCATCATAAAATGGACATATTGCAATTAGAACATAAACATGTGAAAAGTTGATGGTGGGAATTAAGTATGTTACATACTGTAATACTTGACAGACATAATTAAACAAATCTAGTTGAAACTGCCCCACATCATGGAGGCCACCAACAGTTTCTCAGTTTGAGGAAGGCAATTATCATCAGGTTTTAAAATCTACCCCCTACGGTCCTGAAGCTCTCTGGAATCCAGAGGTCTCCTAAAGTTATCCAGGTTTATGGTCATGCTGCGTTTATAATTTAATTGCCCAAGGCTTTTTTTTTTAAAACATAGATTAAGTTGAGGAATGTTCTAAATTGAGCTTGAATTTTGGGAAGAACTGTAACATTTTATGATACTAGGGAAACCATGAGATAAGGTTGGGCATTCACCAGTTTAGTTTCTGTTTATTTGTTTATGTGGGTTTAAAATGCCACTTTCTCTGCATGGTTTTGAACTATACCTTTCCAGTTATGTAACTTTTTGCTGTGATATCTTGATCTATTTTAGCCATTGCATATTCAAAAGCTTCTACATGACCACACCAAAGCCCTGAATTCTCTAAGCATTACAGTATCTGCTCAAACAAAACTAGATCTGCCTTGACCTGTTACTCCAGCACAGTCCTTTCCATTGACCACACTGATTTCATCACCAGGTGTTTCAATGGTTGGGTCATTAGGCGTGAAATGTGCTGATACATTTAAAAGGCCTCATTACTGAAGTCAATAATGTTAATTAAGTTAGATAACAACTTCAATCTCCCAAGCAGTATCTATTGAAAGGGACTGACATGCTGTGGTGCACGTGTCAATTGTTTTCTTTCTGAGTGACAAAAATCTTGGCACCTCACACAATGTCAGCTGTCTTTCATTACTGGATACTGCTTAATACCAAAGCATGTAGAAAAGTTACTGATTTAATTTGTTAGTATCTTGAGATCCCCTTTACTTTCATCTTCTTCAGTGGTTTTCAGTCACGGAGTCATGATATCTTTAGGCACTGGCTTTTCCTAAGACTTACAGAATCCCGGCTATTGTTTTTGAGAGGAACCAGGGAAAACCTGATCAGGCTCACTTTTTCCATGCAGAGGTAATACGGCCTTCTTTTCAGGCATGCTCCGATAATAATTGTGCACTACACCGTATCCAAACATTTAACAAGAAGACCTTTATTTATTATTATCAAAATAGCTGACTGAAAATAACAGTCTAATCAAATCCCACACATTTATGGATTTTGACTTTAGCCATTTGTACCACTTTTGGATTTTATATCAAAGTGGTCTATCTAAGTTTCTTAAGTAAGACAGCCCTGCAGGAAGCATTCATGCTTTAATTTCACTGAAACGGTGATATTTCTGTGGTAAGACAGTCCATGTGCCTATGACTCACTCACTCTGCCCAGAGAGTGAAAACGCGCCTTTAGAATTACAACAATATCTCTCTGTAATGCAAAATGTGATACATCCAGGGCCTAAAATTAACACTCAACAAGCACCAAATGCGAGTAAATATCGGCACTGGTGAGTACATGAAATGGTGTCACTTGCCAGTTGGCCAGTAACATTTTTATGAATTTTAACAATTCATGAACATGAACAAACGTGAGTAACGCTCAGGACAGTTGACAGGTCAGCGCTTCATCATCACGAACGCCTAACACTGTGTCCTGACCAGACGCGATGCGATAAGTTTCCAGCGAGAAGCAATTTGTACGGAGGCTGCATTTTCAGGACCGCATTTCTAGGACCACAGTTCTAGGACCCTAGCAATGATTTAGTTGTTTAATTGATTAAGTTTAATTTATATATTGTCCTAACCAACCCCTAGCCCTAAACCTACCCACTGGTAACCCTGTTGAAATATCTTTCACAAAAACTAGGGTCCTAGTGCAGTCCTGAAACTGCTGCGGTCCTAACAGTGCAGCCTCTGGTATTGCAGGCAGATAATATTGACCAGATGTGAGATACGACAGAATCAATCAAAAACCACAACCAATCAGAACAGCATGTGGGCGGGCTCTTGCGGCACGTGCACGGCATCAGAGATTAATCTTGATGGCACTCGCAAGGAAATAATCAAATTCACAAATATTACAACATTTAAACAATATTGAAAATATGCTTTACTAAAATAATCTTTGTCATAGAATACACTTGTTTGTTCAAAGTTTGAATGTTCTTGTTTCCATTTGTTTCATTTCAAGATCTGAGGTGAATTATCCATTGTTGCTTTTAGTACGACTACAAAGCTGGGAGCACTAAATGATATTCAAAGTTACATTACACACTTTTAAACATAAAATAAAGCACATAAACATTACCTGAGATTATCATTGCCATATACTTTGTGTTGTTGTTCTAGCCGCAACATCACAGAAAAATAGAAACAGTTTTAAAACTAGAATCGTTGCTTGTCGCCGTCGAAAAAACTCTGATTAACATGGAAAAGATAGGGATAGATTTATCGTGTGTCACACGGACAAATTCACACTAAATAGCAAGTATCCTAGTAAACATAGTCGGTTATGTCTTAAATTAACGTAAACAGTTGCGAAAGTAAACGCCATGTGTACAGTGTCAGTATATTAGATCCATGTATTCGCTCTTAAAGTGACAGAAGCCTAATATTCCTGCTACTAAAGAAAGAAAAGAAAGAAAAAATCACTCACTGCTCTTGACTGAATATTATATTTATTTGTGCTTTTGCTTGTAATTTGATTATTTGTTTTTATTATATTACTGAATGTTTACTTGTCTTGACTCTTTAATAATGTTTTAAATTTATATTAGTTAGGCTAGTAGTTTGGTGTCATTACTGAGTGTTTTTGCAAAAATAGTTTCATGGCCGGTAAAAAAATCAAGTCACCGGCCATTGGCAGGTGTGGCAAAAAGTGGATAACATCTTTTGACTTCAACTCTGCTGAATTTACGCAATGTAGACCATAGATAGTAGTTAGTAGTGGAATGTTTTCTAACATTCTCTAAAACAGGTAAAAACGGGTGTGTCTGTTCTGTTTTGAACTTTCTCAGGACATTTTGCTGCCATTCCCTGTATCTTATCTCACAATCTGCAAGTTATGAATCTGCCAGTCTCTGCCCTGATGATTGCTTAATTGTAAGATTCCTCTGTTTACGCAGTTACAGTGATCGAGGATGTCACTTTTTGTGACAGCCAGAAAGAAAACTGATTTAATGTCACATAGTGATCATGCCAATCCGTGTGAATCTAATGGGGCCTTACCCAACTTTTCCATGCTGTGAGTGTGAATTAGAAATAAAGCTTTTCATTTCATAATGCACAGTCAGTTAAGATGAATTAAGAGTCAGTTATGAAACATGTCAAATGAGGGTTTCATCAAAGATCGCAAACCTGATATTCCTGCTGTACGTGTGTGTAAAATCTAATTGAATCACTCTAATTTGAGGCTTGATTGTATCTGATCACATCAAGTGTCTGATAGTGTAAGAATCAGCTGAGCTGTGAATGAAGATGACCTTTTAACAGTCACTTCACACCCCAGCAGAGAACAATAAATACAGTGTGAACTTTGTGTTTTAAGAAACAATGATATTTGATCCTTTGAAGGTTCAGGTTTCAATGTTGCTTAATGCTTTCTCATGTTTTGCTTTACTGGTTTCATCCATTCAGCGCATACTGTGCTTGATTATCTGGTAAATGTAAATCAGAAACACCCCATTACACCCAAAACACACACGCATATACGATCACTCCCTCAGGGTGCGTCATATACTAGATTACATGGTAAAATACTGACCCGTGTCGAATGCGGGCAACAGGTTATGATGTCACGATGATGTCACGATCAATTGCTTCTGTTTTATTACATATAATTGAATTATATATTTTTTAACAAATGTACATTATAAGTTACAAATAATAACTGGTAATGTAAAATATTATCCACTCTACTGTCTAACATCGAACTTCTAAAGTGACAGTAAAGACATTTATAATGTGGAAATAGAAAAGATTTCTATTTCAAATAAATGCTGTTCTTTTGAACTGTTTGTTCATCAAAGAATCATCATAAAAAAAAAAATCCACAAAAATATGAAAATTACATTTTTAAATATATTACTATAAATAAAGTTAATAGACAGAAAACAGAAACAAATAGAAAACAATGATATTAAATTATAATATTTCACAATATTACTGTTTTTACTATATTTTGGATCAAATATATGGATCCTTGTGAGCACAAGATACTTATTAAAAAATGTTTTCATCACTAATTTATGGTAATGAAATTATGGACCTATGACGTTGCAGTTACTTTGCCAATAAGTCATTAAATTACTAAAGTACTACAAATATAGTACATTATTGGACCATTATTGGTTACTTTATAACTCAAGTCATTTTTGCAAATTTGCTATGTTAGCTGACTACATTCTTGATGACAGATCAGCAAAATTTGCAGTAACAATGTAGAATTTACCACAGAAAACTAGGTATGCAATAATTAAAAAAGATGTTCAAGATGAATGACAGATCTGTCAGCTGGCCCAAAACACTGTCATAAATGGAAGTCGATGGACACATTCACCCGTCGTTGAAATGTTTGTAGGTAAAAACTTAGTCTGGCATTGAATTCACACTACAGATATCCCAATGTATTGTAAAAAAAAAAAATGCCAAAAACTTGGATCTGGGATATTTTCGGACAACCTCCAATCTCAATGAGTCTAAACAATCACAGCACAAAATATCTGCAGAGTTTGTTCAAAAGCTGTAATCTGATAGCAGGACTGAGAAAGAATGTAGTGTACCATTCCTCAGAGGTGAAATATTCAGTGGCTTTCAGTGGTTAGCTGAGCTATTTTTTCATACCGTATGCCTCTTCAGAACTTCCCCAATGGCTGCCTGACCAAAAGCCACACCCCTCGTTGTCATGGCAACAGGGTTACCACAGATCACAAACTACTGACACATATTCACAAGTTTCCGTTGTCCTCTGCTACATGGCGATTGGTTGTTGAAAGTTTGATGCGTTACCATAGAGACTTTTGATGAGACATCATATAATTACTAGCAAGCTTATCATCAAGCAAAATATGTTTGGGAAATGAACGGTTTGTTCATGTTTACAAGAATAAGTGTTGATTACATGCTTGGATGAACATATATATATATATACAAGATAAACATCATAAAACAAAAATTACCCTGGAAAACAAAGTGAAAGTTACTTGGAAATGGATTTTCTTTCTTTCTTTCTTTCTTTCTTCTAGAGCAGTCTTTTTTTCTTTCTTTCTTTCTTTCTTTCTTTCTTTCTTTCTTTCTTTCTTTCTTTCTTTCTTTCTTTCTTTCTTTCTTTCTTTCTTTCTTTCTTTCTTTCTTTCTTTCTTTCTTTCTTTCTTTCTTTCTTTCTTTCTTTCTTTCTTTCTTTCTTTCTTTCTTTCTTTCTTTCTTTCTTTCTTTCTTTCTTTCTTTCTTTCTTTCTTTCTTTCTTTCTTTCTTTCTTTCTTTCTTTCTTTCTTTCTTTCTTTCTTTCTTTCTTTCTTTCTTTCTTTCTTTCTTTCTTTCTTTCTTTCTTTCTTTCTTTCTTTCTTTCTTTCTTTCTTTCTTTCTTTCTTTCTTTCTTTCTTTCTTTCTTTCTTTCTTTCTTTCTTTCTTTCTTTCTTTCTTTCTTTCTTTCTTTCTTTCTTTCTTTCTTTCTTTCTTTCTTTCTTTCTTTCTTTCTTTCTTTCTTTCTTTCTTTCTTTCTTTCTTTCTTTCTTTCTTTCTTTCTTTCTTTCTTCTAGAGCAGTCTATTTTTAAAACTGCACATGCATATTTTCATGGGTATGTGTGTTAAAGTCTGCTTTTGTTTCAAATTATCACTGAGGGCGAAGTTACTTCAAAGACTCAAGCCATAAATCTCTCACCTTGAATGTACTCTGGTATGTCAGATATTGCAGGAAGGTGTGAATGTATAACTGCTAAAATATGTATAGTAAAAACACAAGCACACTGAATGAAATGCAAACACTGATGAAATGTATTTTAATTTTTAATTGTATTTTTTTATATTAATACTTGCCATTTTAAACTCATGTTGATAATTTCCTTCATTCCAGATGGCCATCCCAGGAAACAAACGACATACCAGTTATGTAATTTATTGTTACTTTTTTGTAATTTCATAACTTCCTAATTGATAATGCAACTATTAAAATGTCGTCAGTACGATCTCCTAAGGTTATAAAGTAACCATAAACTTTCCAATTATGTACTATATTCGTTATACTTAAGTAATTTCATGACTTTTTAGTAACTGCAGTGTCATAGGTCTGTAATTTCATTACTATCAATTACACATGATTTATGCTCTGATGACCAGAGTTTGTAATTAAATGTTAATCATAAAACTGAAATGTCCCTTAAGATAAATTTTTCATTTCACCAAATCAAAAGATACAGACGATTTGCTCTTATTGAAGTTATGTACAATTAAAGAGTGCATGTAAGACACATGCACAGATAGACCCCAGGTGGTTAATTTTGTAAATATTAATACTTTTGATAGTATTTGATGTCACTAAGTTAGCCTATATTGTGGAAACTTTAGTTATGTTGTCACAACGAAACTTTGGTCATAATGTACTTGCTGTATATATTTAATATTATCATTATTTATTTATTTTTAATTTATATATATTTTTAATTTATATTTTTATTTATTTTTAATTTATATATCTTGCTCTTGTTTAATGTTTTGTTAATCTGTGTTTTTCCTAATAAATGAACTGAATTAATTTTTAGTCTGCATTCTTCATTCACTTCTATTGAAATAGCCTTTAAACAAAGTCCCTTTAAAGTCATCATGAAATCAAAATGGACCCTATTTACTTTGTTAGTACATATTACTAGTCTTGTGGTGAACAATTAATCAGTGCAAGTTAATACGCAGAAAAAAATTGTTTGTCGTGGTAATCTTTGATCAAAATCTAAAAAAGTTACTTCCGGTCTGGAATTGGCATTCCTTCTCTAATGACGTCAGTTTGACGGTTTGGGTTGAAAACGCTTAAACCACTCCCCTCCAACCGTTAGTCTGCAATGAGCGAGAGATAGAGAGGAGGAGCGCTAAAGTAAAACCCTGCCCTCTATTCAGTATTCCGTTTCACTTGGAAATACGTCACAACACTGGAGAAAATTCGTTTGCAACTTCCGGTTCACGGGGACTTTAGGACAAGTCATTTTACTCAGCGGCCATCTTTGAAATGCCTCTCGGGCATTCAAGTGCAGCTCCTATTTCTTTGAATAGTGAAACATCAAATTCTCCAAAGTAGAGGTCTTCACGGGTCCAAAAATTCATACCCGAACCCGAAGAGACCCGTAAATGTGCTACACGGAACCGACCCGGGCCCAACTATTATTTTGAAAGTCGGACCCGGACCCGTGCAGAACCGAGAAATGCCATAAATGCACTACCCGGAACCAACGCGGACCCATCTATTATTTGAAAGCTGGACTCGAACCCGGCCGGGAAGACACAGACCCGACTAGACCCGACTGGACCCGATCGGCACATAGGTCTATTCCACAGCAAATAAGTCAATAAACAAGTTGCGAAAATAAAACGTTTTGTCTTACCTAATGTTAGTAGCCTTCTCCCTTGTACCTGACTGTGATGCACTTGCCAAGAAAGTTCATCCATGTTATTCCTCTCTTGCCGATTGAAATGCTTAATCCACTCATTATTCCAGCTTTAAAAGTCCACTTGCTGTCACGATGACAAATGCGACTTCGCAGTTTTGCATTTTGTTGTATCTCGAGTCTACTCACATAATAAAATAACTTTGACTGTTCGCCCTTTTGAACTATAATAACGATTGCTTGTTCAGTGACATGGCCGCTGACGTTAGCATTACTTATTTGTGATAATTTCTGTGCTTTCTGAGCCGAGTCTGACCAAAACTTTAGATATAACAAGACGGTTCATTCATAATATTATTATAAAAATAGGAGAAAGAAAGTGCGCTCGCATGAGACTGCACATGCGCGTTAGCTGGAGCAACCTGAAACATAAGCTTTTAAACGCATTTTGAGCGTCATAGAAAACATTCATGTGATAGTTCATCTCAGATTTTGTTAATGATTTGAAATATGTTGTTTAAATGCGAGTGTTCAAGGTTACAAGCAGTTTTTGAGATTTGAAGTTTGGCCAGGTGATCTCCGAATCAGATCGGCTCGGGTATACACACAATGTTAAACAGACCCGGGAACCGAAGTAATAGATTAGGACCCGACTCGGACCCGTCTGACCATTTAAAATATAGACCCGAACCCGTGCGGGTCCCGGGTCCTCGGGGCTCGGGTCCTCTTTGTAGACCTCTACTCCAAAGCTGTTTGCCAAGCTTTCGATTAAATTTCATATTTGTAATCACCAATGAAATCTGACAACATCTGTCTCATACATTTTGTTTCTAAACGCTCGAATCATGACAAAAAAAATTGTGGATGGATCAAGCTAATGCTCATGCGCAGTCCTAAATGCTTGAGATGAGACTATTGTGTCTCATTTCGGAGGCGCGCGTCTGACTGTTTCTATAGGAACCGGAGCTTCTAACGGCCGCTGCAGTGATGCGATGACTTTACCAATCGGCGATTGGCTCTTATTTAGAAGGCGGGACTTATTCCGCCATATTGCGCATTGCACTTTCTCCCATTCAAAATAATACGAGTGACGCGTCTTGTGTTATTCTATAGTCTTTGCTTTAAATTAGCAAATGAGGACAGAAATTAGGTTAAACTACTGCATGCCCACCCATAGAAAAGCACATTTTAAAATATTGACAACGTAACTACTTCCAACAATCTATCTATCTATCTATCTAATATTTCCTATTTCAGTCTATATATCTATCTGTCTAATATTTCCTATCTATCTATCTATCTATCTATCTCCTATCTATCTATCTATCCATCTATCTAATATTCCTATCTATCTAATATCTCTTATCTATCTATCTATCTAATATCCCTATCTATCTATCTAATATTTCCTATCTATCTATCTAATATCCCTATCTATCTATCTATCTATCTATCTAATATTTCCTATCTATCTATCTATCTAATATTTCCTATCTATCTATCTATCTATCTATCTATCTAATATTTCCTATCTATCTAATATTTCCTATCTATCTATCTATCTATCTATCTATCTATCTATCTATCTATCTAATATTTCCTATTTCAATCTATCTATCTATCTATCTATCTATCTATCTATCTATCTATCTATCTATCTATCTATCTAATATTTCCTATCTATCTATCTATCTATCTAATATTTCCTATCTATCTATCTATCTATCTATCTATCTATCTATCTATCTATCTATCTAATATTTCCTATTTCAATCTATCTATCTATCTATCTATCTATCTATCTATCTATCTATCTATCTAATATTTCCTATCTATCTATCTATCTATCTATCTAATATTTCCTATTTCAGTCTATCTATCTATCTATCTATCTAATATTTCCTATCTATCTATCTATCTATCTATCTATCTATCTATCTATCTATCTATCTATCTAATATTTCCTATCTATCTATCTATCTATCTGTCTTTCTATCTTTCTCATCCATCCATCCATCCATCCATCATAATCAGATTCAGTCAGAATCAGAGAGGTGGTCTGATCTCCTCCTTCTCTGTTATCTGTTTTCTGATCTGTCTGAACTCTTTCTTTTTCTTTTAACACCCTGTCTCATCTCCTGACTGCCTGAGCTTTGGTCAGCAGGTGTTCTGGATCCTCCGGATCTGATCTCAGATCTGTTGTTGACCCGGTGAGAAGGTCCAGGCTGGTCTTCATCTCTGGATGTTTCTCCAAGTGATGCTGGAGGAGAAAACGTTGAGCTGAGGAATCACTTGAAGAATCAGAATCAGAGTGGTGGTCTGTTTTTTCCTTTTCTGTTCTCTGATTTCTGATCTCCCAGATGTCTTTCTTTTTCTTTTAACACCCTGTCTCATCTCCTGACTACCTAAGCTTTGGTCAGCAGGTGTTCTGGATCCTCCGGATCTGATCTCAGATCGGTTGTTGACCCGGTGAAAAGGTCCAGGCTGTTCATTATTTGTGCTGGAGCCATTCATAGATGATCCTCCAGCTCTGGCCTCACTGTTGTTTCTGTGAGGTCCAGGCTGGTCTTCATCTCTGGATGTTTCTCCAAGTGATGCTGGAGGAAAAAACATTGAGCTGAGGGAATCACTTGAAGAATCAGAATCAGAGTGGTGGTCGGATCTCCTCCTTCCCTGTTCTCTGCTTTCTGATCTGCCAGAAGTCTTTCTTTTTCTTTTAACACCCTGTCTCATCTCAACCTGACTGCCTGAGCTTTGGTCAGCAGGTGTTCTGGATCCTCCGGATCTGATCTCAGATCTGTTGTTGACCCGGTGAGAAGGTCCAGGCTGGTCTTCATCTCTGGATGTTTCTCCAAGTGATGCTGGAGGAGAAAACGTTGAGCTGAGGGAATCACTTGAAGAATCAGAATCAGAGTGGTGGTCTGTTTTTTTCCTTTTCTGTTCTCTGATTTCTGATCTCCCAGATGTCTTTCTTTTTCTTTTAACACCCTGTCTCATCTCCTGACTACCTAAGCTTTGGTCAGCAGGTGTTCTGGATCCTCCGGATCTGATCTCAGATCGGTTGTTGACCCGGTGAAAAGGTCCAGGCTGTTCATTATTTGTGCTGGAGCCATTCATAGATGATCCTCCAGCTCTGGCCTCACTGTTGTTTCTGTGAGGTCCAGGCTGGTCTTCATCTCTGGATGTTTCTCCAAGTGATGCTGGAGGAAAAAACATTGAGCTGAGGGAATCACTTGAAGAATCAGAATCAGAGTGGTGGTCGGATCTCCTCCTTCCCTGTTCTCTGCTTTCTGATCTGCCAGAAGTCTTTCTTTTTCTTTTAACACCCTGTCTCATCTCAACCTGACTGCCTGAGCTTTGGTCAGCAGGTGTTCTGGATCCTCCGGATCTGATTTCAGATCTGTTGTTGACACGGTGAGAAGGTCCAGGCTGTTCATCATCTCTGGATGTTTCTCCAAGAGATGGAGGAGAAAACGTTGAGGTGAGGGAATCACTTGAAGAATCAGAATCAGAGTGATGGTCTGATCTATTCTTTTTCCGTTCTCTGCTCTCTGACCTGCCAGAAGGCTTTCTTTTTCTTTTAACGCCCTGTCTCATCTCATTAGATGAGGATAAATATTCATGGAATGAGGGACAAAAGAATCATTTAAAGAATCAGAGAGGTGGTCTGATCTCCTCCTTTTCTGTTCTCTGCTTTCTGATCTGCCAGAAGTCTTTCTTTTTCTTTTAACACCCTGTATCATCTCCTGGCTACTTGAGCTTTGGTTAACATGTGTTCTGGATCCTCCAGATCTGATCTCAGATCTGTTGTTGACCCGGTGAGAAGGTCCAGGCTGTTCATCATCTCTGGATGTTTCTCCAAGTGATGCTGGAGGAAAAAACGTTGAGCTGAGAGAATCACTTGAAGAATCAGAATCAGAGTGGTGGTCTGTTTTTTTCCTTTTCTGTTCTCTGCTTTCTGATCTCCCAGAAGTCTTTCTTTTTCTTTTAACACCCTGTCTCATCTCCTGACTACCTGAGCTTTGGTTAACATGTGTTCTGGATCCTCCAGATCTGATCTCAGATAGGTTGTTGACCCGGTAAAAAGGTCCAGGCTGTTCATTATTTGAGTTGGACTCACTCATAGATAATCCTCCAGTTCTGAATTCAGATCTGTTGTTGACCTGGTGAGATGGTCCAGGCTGTTCATCATCTGAGCTGGACTCACTCGTAGATGTCACCACATGTTCTGCAGATAGGCCATTAAAATACACTGGATAAAATGCAATTTGCATGGACTCACCTGATGCATTAACAGTGATGGACCAGTAATCTGCATTCCAGGCCAACATGGAGAGCAATGGATTGTGTTCAGGACCAGGAGTCAGGGAATACTGAGTAAGTTCATTGAGAGATCTTCGAACCAATGCAATAAAACCTGGATTAAAAGCAACGAGATGACGTGGTATGCGTATTTCTGGAAGAGTCCTCTCGACATCATCTTCTGTCATTGTTACCTGAAGCACATATTGTGGCCACATTTCAATAAAAAGTAATGCATTGGCATTGTTGAGCTCAATGTCAGCAGCAGCGATGTTGTCATCAAAAGGTTCACCGTGAGCCATCTGAACTGGATACTAATCTTCTGAACTACAAACTGGTATTTTATCAGTAGGAGTCAGTGAATACTGATATCCTTTCTCAACTACTGCTGTTATGAGCCTCTGAGGTGCATCTGCTCTATATATCTTCTCCTTAGAATGCTACTGTGATGTCATCAGTGGAACAAGGGTTTAAAAAACAACACATTCTGTACAGCTGTGAATGTTCTAATGAATTAAATGGGTTATCCAGTAAGGTAATTTGTGTGCGTGTGTGTGCATGTTTGTGCGTGCGTGTGTGTGTGTGTGTGTGTGTGCGTGTGCGTGATTTATGAGGATTTTGCGATTTATGAGGACACAAATTTGAATAATGACATGGGTATTACACTGGTATTACGACGTAAACATGAAATATGAGAACATTTCATGAGTGCTCATATTTAAAATAGCTTTAAAAACATACTAAACAATGTTTTATTAAAAATGTAAAAATGCAGAATGTTTTCTGTGATGGGTAGGTTTAGGAGTGGGGTAGTGTAGGGGGAGAGAATGTACAGTTTGTACAGTATAAAAACCATTACGCCTATGGAATGTTCTCACTTTGATAGCCAAACAAACCTGTGTGTGTGTGTGTGTGTGTGTGTGTGTGTGTATACCATACTATATATATATATCACACACTGTATATATATATATATATATATATATATATATATATATATACATATATGATAAGTGTTTGCTGTTAATCAGTCCTCTGTGTTGTCTTTATTAAGACCATGGCATTCAAAGCCATAAAAAACTGCAACAGCAGTATTCCCAACTAGAAATATATATATATATATAATATACATTAAAAAAAGAATTAACCAAACACATAAAGAAATCCTAAAAACATGTACTTAAATCTCGGTATAACTCAGGTAGGTAAAACGTATCTCATCTGCAATCACACAATGAGCTGGTAACCTTTTACACTATTACAAAAATGTCAATACATGCATTAAAATACTTTTTTTTTTCCTTTTAACTAAACTTTTTCAATAAAAAAGTGAAAGAGATAAGGGTTTGCCGTTAATCAGGCAGTCCTCTGTGTCGTCTGAAGATGCGCCAGGGTTGCCATGGCAACTCTAGCTCTCAACAAGAAAATTAGAACTAGCTCTGGTCAGAATTGAATAATATATATATAGGATTATACACAGGATTGATACTACTCAATATGCAATTCATTCATCAAAATGAAAATGTAAGGTTGAGCACATTACATTATGGGCTATGAGAGCTTGTGAACATGTTGCATCTCACAGTTTTCTTGTGTTTTAGTTTTGGCAAGCAAGACATTAATTTCCAAATAAATAGTACATATGGGCCTGGAAAAACTAAAATTAACAATGCAATTTTTTTTATTATTATTATTTCTTTCAGTTAAATTAATTGTAAATGTATCTGTTCAAGTGTGCTGCTGTCACTCTCAGATTCATTCATTTAAATACCCTTGTTTTTGTGCCAGAAAAATACAACTGATTAAATTACAAACAGCATTACTGCATGTTTATATATTTAAACAGATATTTTCCATTTAAGTAGCTTCAATGTAGATATAGGCTACTTTTTAGCTATTTGGTGCTGCAGAACATGATTTCATCAAGTACAACATGTTCCTCGGACAAGTTTGTAGTTTGTCAAGTTTAGACTTAAAGGGTTAGTTCACCCAAAAATGAAATTTCTGTCATTAATTACTCACCCTCATGTCGTTTCAGACACCTGTAAGACCTTAATTCATCTTCGGAACACAAATTAAGATATTTTTTGATGAAATCCGATGGCTCAGTGAGGCCTGCATTGACAGCAAGATAATTAACACTTTCAATGCCCAGAAATTATATTTAAAACAGTTCATGTGACTACAGTGGTTCAACCTTAATGTTATGAAGCGACGAGAATACTTTTTGTGCGCCAAAAAAACAAAAACAAAAACCTTTATTCAACAATATCTAGTGATGGGCGATTTCAAAACACTGCTTCATGAAGCTTCGAAGCTTTACGAGTCTTTTGTTTCGAATCAGTGGTTCAGAGCGTGTATCAAACTGCCAAAGTCACACCCCCAGTGGTGAACCACTGAAATATCGAAACACTTATGACGTAACGAAGCCTCGTTTACTGAAATCACGTGATTTTGGAGCTCTGAAAAGATTCGTAAAGCTTCAAAGCTTAATGAAGAAGTGTTACATGAGATATAGTTGAATAAAGTTGTTATTTTTGGCACACAAAAAGTATTCTCGTCTCTTCATAACATTAAGGTTGAACCACTGAAGTCACATGAACTGTTTTAAATATGTCTAGCTTTCTGGGTATCTGAAAGTGTTAATTGTCTTGCTGTCAATAGAGTCCCCACTGAGCCATCGGATTTCATCAAAAATATCTTATTTTGTGTTCTGACGATGAACGAAGGTCTTACGGGTGTGGAACAACATGAGGGTGAGTAATTAATGACAGAATTTTCATTTTTGGGTGAACTAACCATATAAAACTATGCTTTTACATCAGTGTAATTCTCCTGTCATTTCCATCTGATTTTATGGGTAGGGATAGGGATATGGTTAGGATTCAATTTTTGGACAGGAATGTTGTTCCAGGATCAACTAAATATGTTGACCCAGGAACACGTCAAACTCTGCAAAATCAGTACGTGTTTTGGCGCTAGTAACTTGTGGCGTACTACTTTTTCAAAATGCTTTGTTACTTTAATTATGAGTCTGTATGACAGCTACACTGGAACATTGATTAATAATTGATACATGTTTATACAAGGCCTTTTGTATGCAGGGTTTGGTTGTTGGGTGGAGATTTCTCACTCCTGACAATAGAAATCATTATATACTTCCTCTCCAACATATGGAACAAATATGATGTCAAATGCAGCCTCTCTCTGGTTAGGACCTGGATATTTTTGGACTGCATGGGAAATCCATGGAAGAATTTCGACCGTTGTAGTATTATTGGAACCTGCGTGTTCATGATTCAGAGTTTCTACAACTCAGAGCTATTTCTGCCGCCCAGACCCTGTTTGTGTGGGTGTGTCTAGAAAGAATGAGGAGAAAAACTCGAGCAGAGTTGGAAGAGAGGAAAAATCAATGTGGTAACATTGTTCAAATAAATGTCTCTCTTCCTCATAACTTGACTAAGGCTATGTTTGAAAGAGCAAACTACCATACTACTTTTACCATTTCAGTTTTCTGCAGTACATTACATTTGCCCAAACTTTTATCTACAATTTGCTTGACTCATTATTTGATCAGACTACAAAAAAGTAAGACATTTTTATACAAAAATAGATTAAAATGTAAAATAATAATAAAACAACAATAAATGATTGGAGATAATGATAATAATAATAATGCAAATAGGCAACATAATGAGGTAATGGGACAAAAACATACTATACTTTTTAAAAAATGTTTATTTTTCCATATTGTGCTGTTTCACATGCTATGTTTTTTAAATAGCAAGCTGTGTATAGTGTATAGTATGCAGCAAACTAACAAAAAGTTGTCAAACCTTTCCGTAGCACACAGTTGGACTTCTCCTGTCATTATGATATGAATGAGGAACAATTCATCCAAGCACATTTCTGTCTCCTCCCTATTCACCTGACACCTTCTGTAAATGAATCACCTGCTATACCTGACAGGAATCTCTCACAAACATAACAAGTGTATTCTACCTGGCAAGATGCCATTTCACAGTGTGTCTACGTAACAGTTTTCAGTTTCATGATTACATACACACACCCTGTTCTAACAGTTAAGGAACACTTCCTTTTACACTTTGATTACGATCAATTTGATGTTTGCTGTTGCTGAGTTTTTTTTGTTTTTGTTTTTTTTGTCCAGTTATTTTGTTGGGGTTTTCCTCAACCATTTTAATTAAAATCAGCAAACACACACGCATTTCTCTAGCCACCTGTCAAACCTGTTTTGTGTGTCCACCTCTTTTTGCAAGCCACACCCTTCTGCTAATCAAATAAACATGCACCTGCATATCAGCCAGGCAAGTCACAGGTCACAACACACCTCTTCTAATGTCAGTCCATTTAGTCACATCTGCTGAACCTGAATCCTGACCCTGCTGTAATCTTAGATTACTTGAGTATTACATGCATTTCCACATAATGGGATTGGAGCCGAAAGAATGTGGGTGGGAGTGTTTTAGCACATTAACATCATATGATATCATGATCCACAGTGATTTGAGCCGTACCTCAGAGATGACCTCAGGACCCATCCCCGCATTAAATATTTGTTTTCCTGCTGGGTTACAAAGTCAAATTAAAGGGGATTTAAATCAGGTTTATATTATTATATTTATATAGGTTACTATTACCTATGATTTTTCCCTCAATAAACTCCTAATTTACTGCTTAAAGGGTTAGTTCACCCAAAAATTCTGTCATTAATTACTCACCCTCATGTCATTCCACACCCGTAAGACCTTCGTTCATCTTCAGAACACAAATTAAGATATTTTTGATAAAATCCGATGGCTCAGTGAGGCCTACATTGACAGCAAAATAATGAACACATTCAGATGCCCAAAAAGCTACTAAAGACATATTTAAAACAGTTCATGTGAGTACAGTGGTTCAACCTTAATGTTATGAAGCGACGAGAATATTTTTGTGCGCCAAAAAAACAAAATAACGCCTTTATTCAACAATATCTAGTGATGGGCGATTTCAAAACACTGCTTCATGAAGCTTCGAAGCTTTACAAATCTTTTGTTTTGAATCAGTGGTTCAGAGCGTGTATCAAACTGCCAGAGTCATGTGAACTATTGAAATTTCGAAACACTTATGACGTAACAAAGCCTCGTTTACTGAAATCATGTGATTTTGGCTCTCTGAACCACTGATTCAAAACAAAAGATTTGTAAAGCTTCAAAGTTTCATGAAGCAGTGTTTTGAAATCGCCCATCACTAGATATTGTTGAATAAAGTCGTTATTTTGATTTTTTTGGCGCACAAAAAGTATTCTCATCGCTTCATAACATTAAGGTTGAACCACTGTAGTCACATGAACTGTTTTAAATATAACTTTAATAGCTTTCTGGGCATTAATGATCTTGCTGGCAATGGAGCCATCGGATTTCATCAAAAATATCTTAATTTGTGTTCTGAAAATGAACTTATGGGTGTGTCTTATGGGTGTGGGTGAGTAATTAATGACAGAATTTTCATTTTTGGGTGAACTAACCCTTTAATAGTTATTAATAATTAGTAAGGTAGTTGTTGTAGTGGTTAAGTTTAGGTACTGGGTAGAATTAAGGGATGTAGAATGTGGTCATGCAGAATATGGCTTTAATATGTGCTTTATAAGTACTAATAAACAGCCAATATGCAGGCTAATAAGCAACTAGTTAAAAGTGATAATTGTTCCCCATACTGAAGTATTACCCTTTTTTTATGTTAAAGTGCCAATATTATGCTTTTTTGGATATTACCTTTCATGTAGTGTGTAATATAGCTGTTTGTGAATGTAAAAGTTCAGAAAAGTTTCAACAATCAAAGTGTATGATGAATGGAGTTATTGTCTCCCAAAAGAAAGAACCGATTCTGAACTGTCTGAAACGAGTAGTCAGTAATTCCAGTCTCACTTCCTGCACAAACCTATAGGTTTGTAACAGATTTGCATAATGCCATCCTATGGTTTTCATTGGCTGACCGTGAACAACGTCTACTTTGACCCGCCCTCAAACACTAGTAGTAGCTGAGGCCTGAAAGAGTTTGGTTCGTGCTGTCGACATGTTGAAAAGACGCTGTTTTCTGCTCTGCAAAAGCAAATCCACTTTGCATGCACAACCACAAGATGAGGAATCAGACTCTAATTGATACGGTAAAACCGACACCATCTTTACTGTTTGTGTCACTGTGTATCAAGTGCTGAGGATGATCTGGAGCTGAAATTCAGATATGGTAATGGCCATTTCATTTCCGTCACGAGCTGTAAGCGGTCGACCAATCACAACATACTGCGCCATCTGACCAATCAGAGCAGAGTAGACCAATCACATCAGACTGGGAGGAGGGGTTTAGAGAGACCAAATCCTTTATCGAACCGTTTCAGATACTGTGAGAAAAGTGGTGATGCTGAAATATATATTATGAGAAAATATAAGAGTTTTTGACCATGCATGTAAACATTGTAGGAGACCTCCAAAACAAAATTAGGAACCTTTAAAATAGCATAATATGGGTAATGTAAAAGGCAATGAAGTATTTAGATGTCTTCTCAATTATATTAATATATATTTGAAAATTACTTAGGAGAGATGTTCAAAAATCACGAGCAATCAGACCATGCCCACACAGAATATGTACACACACAAATCTGCGGATTTACACAATGGAATTACTGGAAAACTCATCATTAACGTTCAACAAATCACACACTTCTTGTATGTTTGTTCATTAAATCTACAAAAAAAGTTAGTATTCTCAGCCCATTTTTTTTACCATGGTCTTCTACAAATTTCCCCCCAATAATCATACCAGAAGATGCAACCAAACACAAACACAACCACAACAAAAACACAAAACATTCACAGAACCTTCATAGATTGGCGATCAATTGCTTTTAATGTAAATATCCAACACAAATCCACAACCAATTCGTATGTATTTTTACGAGGTGGCTAATTCGTACAAATTTGTCCAACCTCACTCGTACGAATTCATACGATTTATCTAATCTCCAGTGACGTGTAGGTTTAGGGGCGGGGTCAGGGGTAGGTCATTTGTACGAATACGAATTAGCCACCTCGGAAAATTCGTACAAATTGCCGTGAGATCGGGTTGAAATATCACTCACTTTTTAAGATCCAACAGTTCCAACAGCAGACCAATTCAGTCCCACTATCATGGAGACCAAGATATACCCATGAAACTTCAAGACCATGTAAGTGGGTGAAAAGAAGCTGGAGAAAGTTAAAAAAAGCTGGCAAAGTTTTGAACTTTCCTAGGAGCGCTGTGACGTCCAGTGAAACGAAATGGAAAATACACAACTCAGACCAGGCCATCTTGCTAAAAAAGCAATTGTACAAGAAGAGCTAAAATGTATGAAAAGTGATCCAGAGGCCAGAAACAAGAGAAAATGTCCAGACGTCAATACTTTTAGCGCTTCACAGATCTGGCCTCTTTGGGTGGGTAGCTAGAGGGTCCACGTCACGTCTGGGTATAATCATAAATGTAATGAATTTATTATGATGTTGAAGGGAGAAACATTTGAAGTTAACAAAAAAAAAAAAAAAAAAAAAAAAAAATTGCAAACAGCAATGGTCTAAATACTTTCTAAAGGCATTGTAACCTCAGTGTGGTATCCAGAAATTCAGATATCTGCTTCTTTGTGAAAGAAAAAACTATTTTGTTCATATAATTTATCCCAGCTACAGACATCAAACTATGACTGTGTTACAAAAGGAACATATTAAGTCATTTTATGTATTCTAGTCTTTGTGAATTTGCTCTTTGAAGCCCTACAATTGTCTAAAAGAAAGTCAAAATATCCAGGGGCATTGTAACAGGTTTCCTGTTTTCACTCTAGCCAAACTGGCTACAAAGTGAATGCACAAATGAACTCTGGTGACACCAGTATGGCTTTATTTCATGATATTTTATAATTATTCTAATAAGAGTTATGAGTAATTTAAACAAATTCTCAAATTGTTCATAACACAAAGAGCATCTGCTTCTCCACACTTGTCTGAGCCCTATGCGACATACATAAAGATGTAATATTATTGGCTTTTTATCTAGATTGGACTGATTAGATAAAATTGTTTGTAATTGGAGTAATGAATCTAATAATCCTCTAGTGGATGACTGTTTGATGATTTAAGGCTTAAATTTAAGACTTAAATTTGTTTAGTACTATCCTTGTATGAATATATGATTAATGGCCAAAAAAGCATCGTTTTTGTGTTATTTTATACTTTTACTAAGCAATTTAGTAAGTAGTCACTTAATAGATTCTTACAAAGGTTATGTTCACACCACAGATGAATGTGGCCAAATTAGATTTTTACCCTCACATGCAATACAGATCTATAGAAGCTTTTTTTCGCCACTAAATAAAAAAATAAAAAAGGTAATTGCGACTTTTTATCTCAAAATTGTTCTTTTCTTCTCACAATTGCGAGTTTACATCTCGCAATTCTGACGTGTTTTCTCGTAAAATAAAGTCAGAATTGCAAGTTATAAACTCACTTTGAGTTTAAAAATGTAAATTTGCAATTCTGGACTTTTTTCTTGTAATTGTGACTTTATAACTCGCAATTATGAGTTTATATCACACAATTCTGACTTTATAACTCGCAATTCTGACTTAATAACACAATTCTGACTTTATAACTCACAGTTCTGACTTTATAACACAATTCTGAGTTTATAACTCGTAATTGTGAGTTTATAACACAATTCTGACTTTATAATTCACAATTCTGACTTTATAACTCGTAATTGTGAGTTTATAACACAATTCTGACTTTATAATTCACAATTCTGACTTTATAACTCGCAATTGTGAGTTTATAACACAATTCTGACTTTATAACACACAATTCTGACTTTATAACTCGCAATTCTGACTTTATAACACACAATTCTGAGTTTATAACTCGCAATTCTGACTTTATAACTCACAATTCTGACTTTATAACACACAATTCTGACTTTATAACTCGCAATTCTGACTTTATAACACACAATTCTGAGTTTATAACTCGCAATTGTGAGTTTATAACACAATTCTGACTTTATAACTCGCAATTCTGACTTTATAACTCACAATTCTGACTTTATAACTCAATTCTGACTTTATAACACACAATTCTGACTTTATAACTCGCAATTGTGAGTTTATAACACAATTCTGACTTTATAACTCGCAATTCTGACTTTATAACACAATTCTGACTTTATAACTCGTAATTCTGACTTTATAACACAATTCTGACTTTATAACTCGTAATTCTGACTTTATAACACAATTCTGACTTTATATAACACAATTCTGACTTTATAACTCGTAATTCTGACTTTATAACACAATTCTGACTTATAACTCGCAATTCTGACTTTATAACACAATTCTGACTTTATAACAATTCTGACTTTATAACACAATTCTGACTTTATAACTCGCAATTCTGACTTTGTAACACAATTCTTACTTTATAACTCGCAATTGTGCGTTTATAACACAATTCTGACTTTATAACTCCCAATTCTGACTTTATAACACAATTCTGACTTTATATCACACAATTCTGACTTTATATCACACAATTCTGACTCACAATTGTGTTTATCTCTCGCGATTCTGACAATTTAGAAAGCTATTGTGAGTTTATATCTTGCAATTCTGACTTTACAACTCGCAATTGTGATTTTAAATTACGCAATTTTGACAATTTAGAACACCACTGTGAGTTTAAGTCGCAATTCTGACTTTAAAACTCGCAATTGTGAGTTTATATGATGCAATTCTGATTCAAGTCTGATTCAAGTCAGAATTGTGATTCAGTGGAGGAAACAAGCTTCCATACAGATCACATGTGACAGATTTTGGATGAAAGTGCAAATAGCAAAAAAAAAAAAAAAAAAAAAAAAAAAAAAATATATAGATATATATAATAGATAAATAAATACATTAAAAATCCCCCTCAAAATTCCCACTGAAACTTTGATATTGAAAAATATTTTTAATGATCTGATCTGAGCCACTTTCAAATGTAGAAAGAAATGATTTTTGCAGTGTTGCCCTGGATGCATCAGAACATGTTAGCATTTAATGCAATGTGGTCACATATATTATTGATAATGTATGAATGTTGTTCGAAGGATGGGAAAAACTGTTAAACTGTGTAAAGCAAATGCTATTTCTGTACCAGCTGTAAATAAAGCCCAGTAAAAAAAAATCAGAATTTTGTTTTCCAGTAACTTGAGGTTGCACAACAAGTCATGCAGGGTTTGAAGCTACAGCATTCCACTTACCAGCCCACCACGCACCCAAATGATTTAAGTTTAAGTTGGCAGATTTACTCAGTCAATTGATTTATAACATTTGCTAATATGCTGCTGAGATGAGCAAAGACATGAAGCCTGTAAAAGACTTATTGAAATCTTTATAACTTATTAAAACTTTTGCATGGCCAACTGTGTGCGAGTGTTGTTCTGCAGTCATGTTTTACTTACATATTCGTTCTGAGACACTGTAATATGATCTTGTTATTAGTGGGCGTGGAGTGTTTGTTGGTGTGCCTGGTCTAAAAGTGCACATCCGTATTAGTGAGGTTCGTATACACAACTACACAATCCAGACAAAAGGTCACAGTTTGTGTATCTGTGTGAGTGTAAAATCATCTGTCTGTGTGTTGACACAGTTTTAATGTTCTAGTGTTGAAAGAGTTGTAGCAGAACGGCTTACCTGATTGGACGATGACTGACATGAATTGAAAGCAGTTTGCCAGGCTCAGTGTGTTATCCGTCTTAAAAGCCATTACTGAAACATCTGAAGTATTTAAAGCTCACCTTTAAAGACTAATACAAATAAGGGATTCTAACACATGCGGTTCCCTCTCATTGTCTCTGCGGCTCCAGTGTCATCTTACAATGATTTTGCACATGATTAACGGCTGCCACATTTCCTAAGGCTATGTAGAGTTCACAAATACATCACTGATCTGTCATTTAGTATAACTGTGCACACGGCAAAAACAGAAGAATGCTCTAGGTCATTTCTCATGAAATCTAATACATCACAAATGTAGTAATCATCGGATAGTGAGCACCTTGGAGAGACTCACTGAGCAGTTGGAGTATTTTATTGGATATCTGGTGTAGATTAGTAGCTTGTGTTTGGGGAGTGAGTCAGTCTTTATCGAAGTCTTGCATGCATGTGGTTTCAGCACAGCCTATCAAAATAGTATCTGCTGATCTTGCTTCAATTAAATGTTCTCTTTGTGGAATGTAATCTTCACAGCAAATGCAGAACATAGTTGCTTTCTTCTTTATGAACAAGAGATTAAGGCCAAGAGTTTAGTCAACAATTAAATATTAAATCAGTTAAGTATTTCATTATTTAGCAGTCTTAAAATGTGAGTGATTCTGCAAGGAACTCGTCCTGCACCTTTTGTGCTATGAACATGAATGAAACCTCAAATCAGGTTGTTCATTTAGTACATATAAAAAAAATTAAAAAAACCATCTCAAAATACCTTAGCAAAAGCATTACAGAAAAAAAAATCTGAATATCTTAGCAACTGCATAGCAACAACAAAAAAAGCATCTCAGAAAACTTTAGCAACTGCATAGCAACATGACAAAACCACTCCGAACACCTTATACCACTCCAAACACCTTAACTACTGCATAGCAACATGACAAAACCACTCTGAACACCTTAACAACTGCATAGCAACATGACAAAACCACTCCGAACACCTTAACAACTGCATAGCAACATGACAATACCACCCTGATCACCTTAGCAACTGCATAGCAACATGACAAAACCCTCCGAACACCTTAACAACTGCATAGCAACATGACTCTGAACACCTTAGCAACTGCAAAACAACATGACAATACCACCCTGATCACCTTAGCAACTGCAAAACAACATGACAATACCACCCTGATCACCTTTGCAACTGCATAGCAACATGACAAAACCACTCCGAACACCTTAACTACTGCATAGCAACATGACAAAACCACTCCGAAAACCTTAACAACTGCATAGCAACATGACAAAACCCTCCGAACACCTTAGCAACTGCATAGCAACATGACTCTGAACACCTTAGTAACTGCAAAGCAACATGACAATACCACCCTGATCACCTTAGCAACTGCATAGCAACATGACAAAACCATTCTGAAAACCTTAACAACTGCATAGCAACATGACAAAACCACTCCGAAAACCTTAACAACTGCATAGCAACATGACAAAACCCTCCGAACACCTTAACAACTGCATAGCAACATGACAAAACCACTCCAAAAACCTTAACAACTGCATAGCAACATGACAAAACCACTCCGAACACCTTAACAACTGCATAGCAACATGACAAAACCACTCCGAACACCTTAACAACTGCATAGCAACATGATAAAACCACTTTGAAAACCTTAACAACTGCATAGCAACATGACAAAACCACTCCGAACACCTCAGCAACTGCATAGCAACATGACTCTGAACACCTTAGCAACTGCAAAGCAACATGACAATACCACCCTGATTACCTTAGCAACTGCATAGCAACATGACTTCGAACACCTTAGCAACTGCATAGCAACATGACAAAACCACTCTGAACACCTTAACAACTGCATAGCAACATGACAAAACCACTCCGAACACCTCAGCAACTGCATACCAACATGACAAAACCACTCCGAAAACCTTAACAACTGCATAGCAACATGACAAAACCACTCCGAAAACCTTAACAACTGCATAGCAACATGACAAAACCCTCCGAACACCTTAGCAACTGCATAGCAACATGACTCTGAATACCTTAGCAACTGCAAAGCAACATGACAATACCACCCTGATTACCTTAGCAACTGCATAGCAACATGATTCCGAACACCTTAGCAACTGCATAGCAACATGACAAAACCACTCTGAACACCTTAACAACTGCATAGCAACATGACAAAACCACTCCGAACACCTTAACAACTGCATAGCAACATGACAAAACCACCCTGATCACCTTAGCAACTGCATAGCAACATGACTCCGAACACCTTAGCAACTGCATAGCAACATGACTCCAAACACCTTAGCAACTGCATAGCAACATGACAAAACCACTCCGAACACCTTAGCAACTGCATAGCAACATGACTCTGAACACCTTTGCAACTGCATAGCAACATGACTCCAAACACCTTAGCAACTGCATAGCAACATGACAAAACCACTCCGAACACCTCAGCAACTGCATAGCAACATGACAATACCACCCTGATCACCTTAGCAACTGCATAGCAACATGGCTCCAAACACCTTAGCAACTGCATAGCAACATTACAAAACTACTCCAATCACTTTAGCAACTGCGTAGCAACATGACTCCGAACACCTTAGCAACTGCATAGCAACATGACAAAACCACTCCGAACACCTCAGCAACTGCATAGCAACATGACAAAACCACTCCGAACACCTTAGCAACTACATAGCAACATGACTCTGAACACCTTTGCAACTGCATAGCAACATGACTCCAAACACCTTAGCAACTGCATAGCAACATGACAAAACCACTCCGAACACCTCAGCAACTGCATAGCAACATGACAATACCACCCTGATCACCTTAGCAACTGCATAGCAACATGGCTCCAAACACCTTAGCAACTGCATAGCAACATTACAAAACTACTCCAATCACTTTAGCAACTGCGTAGCAACATGACTCCGAACACCTTAACAACTGCATAGCAACATGACTCCGAACACCTTAGCAACTGCATAGCAACATGACTCCGAACACCTTAGCAACTGCATAGCAACATGACTCCGAACACCTTAGCAACTGCATAGCAACATGACAAAACCACTCCGAACACCTTAACAACTGCATAGCAACATGACTCTGAACACCTTTGCAACTGCATAGCAACATGACTCCAAACACCTTAGCAACTGCATAGCAACATGACAAAACCACTCCGAACACCTTAGCAACTGCATAGCAACATGACTCTGAACACCTTTGCAACTGCATAGCAACATGACTCCAAACACCTTAGCAACTGCATAGCAACATGACAAAACCACTCCGAACACCTTAACAACTGCATAGCAACATGACAAAACCACTCCGAACACCTCAGCAACAGCATAGCAACATGACAATACCACCCTGATCACCTTAGCAACTGCATAGCAAGATGGCTCCAAACACCTTAGCAACTGCATAGCAACATTACAAAACTACTCCAATCACTTTAGCAACTGTGTAGCAACATGACTCCGAACACCTTAACAACTGCATAGCAACATGACAAAACCACTCCTAACACCTTAACAACTGCATAGCAACATGACAAAACCACTCCGAACACCTTAACAACTGCATAGCAACATGACAAAACCACCCTGATCACCTTAGCAACTGCATAGCAACATGACTCCGAACACCTTAGCAACTGCACAGCAACATGACTCCGAACACCTTAGCAACTGCATAGCAACATGACAAAACCACTCCGAACACCTCAGCAACTGCATAGCAACATGACAAAACCACTCCGAACACCTTAGCAACTGCATAGCAACATGACTCTGAACACCTTTGCAACTGCATAGCAACATGACTCCAAACACCTTAGCAACTGCATAGCAACATGACAAAACCACTCCGAACACCTTAACAACTGCATAGCAACATGACAATACCACCCTGATCACCTTAGCAACTGCATAGCAACATGGCTCCAAACACCTTAGCAACTGCATAGCAACATGACAAAACCACTCCGAACACCTTAACAACTGCATAGCAACATGACAATACCACCCTGATCACCTTAGCAACTGCATAGCAACATGACTCCGAACACCTTAGCAAATGCAAAAAAAATAGTAATGTGCAGAAAAACACTATGAATACCTTAGTAACTCCATAGCAACGTGCAGGGGAAAAAACCCTGGTAACCACAGACAACACTCCAACGCACCACTCACTTTTTCTTCGTTAAATGTAGAAACAGTTTTCTTACATTTCTAGTTTGACACTTACTATGTGTGTGTCCTTTAAAGGGATAGTTCACCCAAAAATGAAAATTGTCATCATTTACTCACCCTCAACCTGTATAAATTTCTTTGTTCTGCTGAGAACAAAGTAAGATTTTTTTTTTCTACTGTGGAAGTCAATGGTGCCCCAAAGCAGCCTGGTTACAAACTTTCGTCAAAATATCTTCTTTTGTGTTCAACAGAACAAAGAAATGTATACAGGTTTGGAACAACTTGAGGGTGAGTAAATGATGACAGAATTTTCATTTTTGGGTGAACTGTACCTTTAAATGTGAACTAAGGCAGCCATCAAAATGAACCAAAACTTTTTCAGTGGTCTGTGTGAGTCACTAGCTCTGATTATGGTCAACAAAAATGAGCTTTTTGTTTTGGACTCGAAGGGAAATGACAGATTTGGATGCAGCATTATTAGTAACCACCAGATGTTGGAATGTGTTCCCCTTTTTTTGGCGTTTCCTTTTGGTAACCATGGTATCCATTTCGTTGGCATGAGTCATCTGTCTGCCGTATCATGAGGGGAATTGAGTAGGGTGTGGGCTCGTTGTGAAAGTAGCATGTTTTTTGTGGCCACAGACTCTCTTTTTACACAAATGGAAAGATTGGTCCAGAGCCAGCTTTAGAGAACTCGGGATGCTCGGAGGAAAACTCTGCCCCCTTTCCCCTGTTTTCTTGTGTCAATATTTTCCTCCTGTTTTGGACGTTGCCAACGACTTTTTTTTCTTTTTCATCCCCCCTCTGTAGTAGAGCTGTCCGGTAACAGCAAAGGTCTTTGTGAGCAGGTCTGCGAAAGGGCAGAGCATGATTGGTCAGTTCGGGAAGCGTGTGAAACAGCAGCAGATATGATGGCAGAGGATTGGAATGCTCTGCCGTGGCTGGACAGGGCAAACGAGTGGAGGAGTAGAGAAAGAGAAAGGAAGGGTGTGGGTGGGTGGAAAGCAATGGGTGAGTCTAGAAGAAAATGAAGGGATTAAATTTATAGGAGCCATGGGTGCTGGAAAATATGGCACACCTCACATCAGTACAAATGATTTTTTGTTTTTAGCACTTTAGGGAAGGTTTTTTTTTGGCTTCGATTTCCCCACAGGAACTGCAGTCTGAAAATGTGAATATGTGGTTTAATAGGTAGTTCTGCTTTAGGACCCAGATTTTACACCAGACATCGAGGGGGGACCAAACACCCGTATCTAAAGGGATAGTTCACCCAAAAATGAAATTCTGGCACCATTTCTCATCCTCATGTTGTTCCAAAAGCCAAACCCAAAATATCATGGTTTCCACAAAAAAGCAGCACAACTGTTTTAAACATTGATATTAATAAGAAATGTTTCTTGAGTTCCAAATCAGCATATTGCACTATGCATTTTGTATAATAATAAATAATATACACCACATAAGTGCATTTAAATCATGACAACTTTTGGAATTAGTTTAGTATGGCAATGTTAAAGTTTTTGGTCTTGGCAGACTAGATCTGCTATGCTGCTGCTGTTGATTATTGCTGCTGCTGCAGAGCAAGTATGGACTTGCTAATGGATACACAGACATGCTAGGTCTATTAGATTAGATCTAGGCAGGTGGAGCTGGGGAGGTAGAGGGTTTCAGAGGAACTCTGATAGCACACTGCATGACTAGATTACAGCAAATAATGTATTAGTCAAAGCTGGTAGAGTAGATAATCATTGGGTTGCCAAATCCAGATTTCTTGCTATCTCTTTTATTCTTCTTAATCTCTCGTTATATCTCTTTTTTCAGGAATTGCATAACACACCTTTTCTTTCCTGATTCATAACCCAAAATCTTTCCCTGATAAAAGATCTTCACAAAAGTACACTGCCCCCCACTGAGAATTAGTAATTATTTCATATAATCCAATAATCCTGCCTATATTGTACATTTGAGAGCTTCTAAACCAGCAACCATAAAATATAGCAAACAATGAACCAGATTATTTAAATTTTGAGCAAGCAATCTCATTGGCTGAAAGAAGATATTTTGAAGAATGTTGGTAACCAAACAGTTTCGACTCCCATTGATTCCATTGTATTTTTTGCCCATACAGAAGTCAATGGGAACCGAAACTGTTTGGTTACCAACATTCAAAGTATCTTCTTTTATGTTCTGCAGAATAAAGAAATGAACACGAGTTGAGGGTGAGTAAATTATGACCGAATTTGACCAATTTTGGAGTGTCTATTTACACTAAGTGGAAATAGCATCCCTTGTTGGCAAATGCTATTTACACTAGCTCCGCCCACCAATGTCTGGTTGGGTCACTCAAGTTTTAAAAAAGATGCACAAAATTCAACGTCTTTAGCGATGCAGTAGTAGCAAGTACCTGACTTGGATCCGTCTTTTGCCGAGCTTGTGCTTCTCCATCACATATCACATCAAAAAGGCATTTATTTTCAATAATTTCTAAAAGTGGAAATAAACTGCAAACGAGTGTTTAATAATATTAAAAGTGTTTATTGGGTAGGTTAGGGGAAGGTGTAGGGAGGGTTTTTATTCTCACAATAAGGCAGCATCCATTTAATAATTTTAATAAATATAATCATTTACACTCTATGATATTATTGCATTCTGTTAATGTACAAAAATACTGAGGTGCAAATAGTATCTGCCAATATAAAGTATAGATAACATCTAATTACTATTTACTCTAATTGCAAAGAACTGATACTTTTACATGGTGTAAATAGAATATATCGCTATTTTCACCTAGTGTAAATAGCTGCTGCCTTTTTAATTTGGGGTGGACTATCCCTTTAATGTATTCTGCTTCCTTTTTGAGGATAAGGGCATGTCACACAATGTCCTTGTTGGCATCTGCCTAATTTGACTAGCTTTTACTAAGTGACCTATTGAGTTTGTCCCAAATACCAGTTGGACGCACATCCTTTGACATCAACAACAAAAGTTATGTTAAGCATCTTCTCTTCCCTTTTAAAAAGTTCTTAATCCTAGTTTTGCTATCCTAAGTATGCATAATTGTACGGTTATCTGCAGTTTATTTTTTGTAATTATCATTAGTTTCTTGATCAGAAAAAAACCTGCAATCCATTTTTGGGTTGCGACCCATCAGTGTAGACAACTGTGCTTGATTATACAGTTATGTCATCTGTGTTTGGAAAGGAAAGGAGGAGGAAACCCTTAACTTATACATTCTAACATATGGAAATGGTTAAAAGCGGTGTGTTTTGGATGGTATGTATTAGTCACAGTTTGGGGCTGTTGAGTAGATAATCATTGGGTTGCCAAATCCAGATTTTATCTGCCATCTCCTTTTTTATCCTTTATCTCCTTTTTTCAGAGAAAAAGGAGATAAAGGATTTTTCTTTCCTGATTCGTCACCCAAAATCTTTCCAACCACCTGATAAAACATTGTGGCCACCACTGAGAATTAGTAATTATCTCATATAATCCAATAATCCTGCCAATATTGTATATTTGAGAGCTTCAAAACCAGCAACCATAAAATACAAAAGCTAAAAACCCCATATTAGGGGAAATAAAGTGTAAAAAACAACATTTAAGGGATTAGTTCACTTTCAAATGAAAATTAGCCCAAGCTTTACTCACCCTCAAGCCATCCTAGATGTATATGACTTTCTTCTTTCTGATGAACACAATCGAATAAATATCCTGACGTGTCTGAGCTTTATAATGGCAGTAAGTGTTACCAAATGATATGAGCTGAAGAAAGTGTCTCCATCCACATCCATCCATGATAAACGTACTCCACACGGCTCCAGGGGGTTAATAAAGGCCTTCTGAAGTGGAAAAAAAAAAATCCTAACAAATTATGAAGTAAAATATCTAGCTCTCACCAGACCACCTTCCATATTCTACTTAGGAAGAAAGTGTGAAACTCTAGCAGTTCAAAAAGCTTATGCTGTATGTCCTACGCCTTCCGTATTCAACTTATGGAACTGAAGCGACGCCAATTCGTTTTTTTTCGTAAGTTGAATACAGAAGACGGTCTGGCGGAAGCTAGATATTTTACTTCATAACTTGTTAAATATGGGTATTTTTTTACATAAATGCATCGCTTGTCTTCAGAAGGCTTTTATTAACCCCTGGAGCCGTGTGGAGCACATATTTATGATGGATGGATGTGGATGGAGACACTTTCTTCAGCTCATACTCGTTTGGTAACTCTTACTGCCATTATAAAGCTCGGATGCGTCAGGATATTTATTAATATTTCTCTGATATAGTCATATACACCTAGGATGGCTTGAAGGTGAGTTAAGCTTGGGGCAATTTTCATTTGAAAGTGAACTAATCCTTTAATGCATATCTCTGCATATGCCAAGATCATATAAATAGACTACCATTCAAAAGTTTGGGGTCAGTAAGATTCTTTGAAAGAAATACTTACACTGTAAAAAATGATTGTGATTTTAATGGTAAAAGATTGTAAAATGCAACAATAAAAACCTGTTAATTGGTTAACAGTAAGTTTCCTTACTATATATAAGGTGAATAACTAATAGATCTAATCTTATATTTAATGTAAGTTTACAGTAAAATACTGTTAAATATACTTTTTGGAAGTGAAAAAGAACAAGTCATTGTATAATTTACAGTTTAAAAAAAAAAGCGTAAATTGACATTCCCAGAATTCCCTGCGTGACACTTCAGATTTGATGTATTTTCGTTGAAATAACTGTTTCTTCTTAGTTTTTTCTAATCATTTATGTACTGTCATGAACTGCTCTGACCCACATGGGTTGAAAATCTACAGTTGAGCCACCCCCTTTACACAAACTTGTAGATAATTTTTGTATGTGGAGGAGGAGTTGTCATATCTTGCTGTTTGTAATTAAATGAAAGATCATGGGAAAGTAGTTTTATTTAAAGCAGAATTATTCTGCATGTGACATCAAACACTGTCTCCCACAGTGGACCTCACAAACACTGAACACTGAAGAACTACATCTGCCAAAAAATAATCTTTGTCCTCCGCATCAGTAAATCATTGGAAAATCTCATAGACACTTGTTTGTTAACGTTTATGTTGACATTATGTTTAAACTGTTTAGCCAGAGGAGACCTGACCCCAAACCACCACCAAAATGGAGTTTTTGGTTCCTTGCATCTCCTCACTGGGAAATTAAAGCATAATGACGTAAATTTAAAGGGTTAGTTCACCCAAAAATGAAAATAATGTCATTAATTACTCACCCTCATGCCGTTCCACACCCGTAAGACCTTCATTCATCTTCAGAACACAAATTAAGATGTTTTTGATGAAATCCGATGGCTCAGTGAGGCCTGCATAGACAGCAATGGTACTTCCTCTCTCAAGATCCATAAAGGTAAAAAAAAACATATTTAAATCAGTTCGTGTGAGTTCACTGGTTCTACCTTAATATTATAAAGCGACGAGAATACTTTTTGTGCGCCAAAAAAACTAAATAACGACTTTTTAACAATATCTACTTATGGCCAATTTCAAAACACTGCTTCGGAGCGTTATGAATCTTTTGAGTCGAATCAGTGATTCGGATCACGTATCAAACTGCAAAAACTGCTGAAATCACTGATTTGATTCGTAAAGCTCCGAAGCTTCATGAAGCAGTGTTTTGAAATCGGCCATCACTAGATATTGTTCAAAAGTCGTTATTTTGTTTTTTTGGTGCACAGAAAATATTCTCATCGCTTTATAATATTAAGGTAGAACCAATGTACTCAAAGAAACTGATTTAAATTATGTTTTTAGTACCTTTATGGATCTTGAGAGAGGAAGTACCATTGCTGTCTATGCAGGCCTCACTGAGCCATCGGATTTAATCAAAAATATCTTAATTTGTGTTCTGAAGATGAACGAAGGTCTTACGGGTGTGGAACGACATGAGGGTGAGTAATTAATGACATTATTTTCATTTTTGGGTGAACTAACCCTTTAAAGCTTTATTACATATGACTCCAGGAACAAGGTGATATAGTATTTTATTTCATAAAATGTCACATCAGAATTTCACAGCAGATACAAGCTATATATTCAGTAGTGTGTCTCATTCACTGTAAAGCCTAATGCTCAAAATACTTAATTGTTGTGAGTAGGACAAACTTAAATTTAACAAATTAGTTCAGTTAAATGAACTTTTATGAGTATTTAGAACTTTCTTTTTCTTTTGAGTTCACAGAACTGATATATTTTAAGTAAACTGAACTGTTTCGTCATTTTGAGTTGTATGAACTCATTTCTTTTAATTGAAACTGGGCTGGGATTTATATTTTCCAGCATGCTTTGCCCATGACACTCGAAAGGGAGAGTACATGCTAAAATTAATGTTTTTTTGTGCAAAATTAATGGATAAGGGAGATTTAGTAGTGATTAATGTTTTGTTATGCTAATTTAGAAGAGTTTCTGTTAATGTGGGTTTTTGGAGAGTTACCATCATGGTGACAAGTGGTGCATGCGGCTTGGTTTGAGAGCAGGTAAGTTACATGTTTTAAGTTGCTGTACTTATTCAGTAAGTGTTATACCATGCTATTGTTAACATGTTAGCAAATTAGCAAGTTTTTCTGAATTTTCTTATTAGGGTTTGCAGTGAAGTAAATATTTTTAATATAAATATTTTATGTTAATTGCTATTAAAGTGTATGAGTTAGCTAACTCAGTACTTCAAGTTAAGAGCAATTAAAATGCATGAGTACTACAAACTCAAAACTTGATAGTTCTGCTTACTTAAAATTGGGAACATCATAACTCAAAAAATGATGTAAAATTTTTTTTGAGTTAGCCCAACTTATGGACCTGAAGAGCTGCTGGATTCAGTGCAGCAGGAAGTAGAAGAGCAGAGAACAGCAGAGAAACAGGAAGCTCTGGGTGATGCTCTGAGCACCGTTACACAGGTTCCCCTCACAACATGAGATGCCCTCAACATTAGGAACCAATGATGTGGCATCACAAATAGATTTAGAGACACAGCCTTTTACAACCACTGGCTGGCCTCCAAAAACCCCTGATGAAAAGAAAGAAAACAAAGGTTAGTCCAAGTTGATTTGTATTTAAAATGAATGATGGAGAAACAAAAATAACAACAATTTTCTTTGTCTTTTTCCAGATTCTCACCTGTTGCTTTAATGCAGCGGTCTTCATTCCCTGAACACATCAATATTTTTGAGCAGCTCTGTTCATCACAAGAGAAACATGTCTTTCCATTTGGGACATTAGTGCTGGGATCTACAGGAGGAAAACAAGTATTATTTTATTTTCTGTACAAAACCTCTAAAGAAACAACACTCATTTAGCTGCTCCATTTAATCAGTTCACGACAGACAAGCCACACCCTGCATTTTATTTCCCGATTAAATATCCTTTGGAAGCAAAATGAGTGTTATTTGTCAGTAAAGCACAATACCTGGATCATCCTGGACGTTACACTGGTTCGTGTTACAGCAGGAAGTAGTCATCTTTAGAATGTTTATGTTCAAAGACAAACTTTGACAGGAGGCAGGAGCACAATCTTTAACATTCACCTTAGAAGTAATGCCACCTAACAACATGAATGATACAGGAAAGACCAATTCCACTGGAAAATTGATTTATAAATGTCAAAATTTTGCATTTTTCTCATTTCAAACTATTTTTAAATACAAATCATAACAATCTGAGAGAAAACAAGTAGCCGTTCTGTCACAACACCAGTAAATTACAGCAGCATCTCCATCAGTCAAATATAACAGTAAATTTACTTACTGATTTGTGTAACTGTTGTTAAACTCATGCACTGAGAAGATCCACTGGGACATGTTTTTACCGTTTGTCCTGCACAAGAACCCATCGTAGGCTTGCACTCATAACAGTGGAGAGAGTGTCCTTTAGTAATAAAACAGAGAGAGAGGCATCAGTGATCTGTTACTGAATTTAACATTACAAACACTATTTGCCTTTGTACCTGCAGTGAAAAGAATGAACAGAAGAATAACTGAGATTTGCAGATCCATCTTTGATCAGGAGGCGAATGAAATAATGTGCTTGTTTCAGTGCTCAGTTTAGCTTCTCAGAAGAGGAGGGTCTTTAGGAGAAAATAAAACAAACTTCAGCTTACATAATGTACTTGCCAGTTAAAGGATGTGCTCTTAAAAAAAGCACATCAATCCATCATGAAAGTAATCCATACGGCCCCAGGGGGTTAATAAAGGCCTTCTGAAGTGAAGCGAGGGGATTTTGTAAGAAAAATATCCATATTTATAATATGTGTGTGTGTGTGTGTGTGTTGTTTGGATCCAAACATTCTTTAAAATAATCTTCTGCAGAAGAAAGAAAGTGATACATCAGTTTACATATAGATTTAGGTATTACATTCAGTGGTGAGAATGGAAAGTTAATGAGAAACCAGGTCAAGACTAGTTCCATAATGTTTTTACTTAAATATACTTAATTGTTGCAACATTAATGAGTGCAATTCAGTAGTACACTTACACACTGTGTGGGACATGCAACAACCGGTTTAAACAGAATAATAACTTTCCTTTTTTTTTGAAATCATTAACAATCAGACTTAAGACTTTAATGAGAACACATCAGAGGGAGCTTTTGTCATTTTCATCACATTCTGAATACATTTGTCTGAAGAGTTCATGACCTCTTGGGGAGCCTATTAGGTAAAATATGTTTTTCTTTCTTTATTTTTTAATTACTTGTTTTAGGTTTTTAACATAAAAAAGCAAGGAGTACAAGGCAAGAATGATAGATTTCCAGTTTATATGCAGCAATAATATTTTTCTCTTCACTAAATGTTGTTAGAGCAGCATCATTTGGATGAAAGGATGTGGTACATTAAGACTGAGATTGAAAATAATATACAAGGCTATAAAAGGACTTGTATCACTCTCATGGCAAATGCAAACATATGCAACATATGAAAATATGTTTTAATGACAAAACAAGGACATTTTTTCATTGAGTCCTACTGTTAGAGCTGCAAAAAAATGGTTTGAGGCATACAGTATTGTTGATGACATTAAAATTAGTAATTTCATTTTATACAAGCTAAAATATGGGTTTGGAGTGCACTCTTACTCTTTTAATATTATGACAATTAAGCAATACTTCAGTATAGACCTATTGAAAATAACTAAGCAAGAAAGGAATTTTCTGTTTATTTAATTATAAGCTCTTAAATATTCATTGCATGTGATTTTGCATCGCAACAAACAGACGTTAAAGGGACAGTTCACCCAAAAATGAAAATTATCCCAGAATTTACTCAGCCTCAAGCCATCCTACTGTAGGTGTATATGACTATCTTCTTTCAGCCAAACGCATAGTTATATTAAAAAATATCCTGCCTCTTGCAAGCTTTATAATGGGAGTGAATGGTGCCATCCATCATAAAAGTAATCCATACGACTCCAGGGGGTTAATAAAGGCCTTCTGAAGCGAAGAAATGCGTTTTTGTAATAAAAACATTAGCACTGTCATGTGTTAACACATGCAATTAATTTTTTTCAGTTTAACGTGTTAAAAATATTTAAAGCACTTAACTCAGCATCCGTTTTTTCGTCGTTGCATTATATTATAATGCTCTTATTCACACAAATGCTTTTAGACCATTCAAGCGCCACAAGACAAACGAGAACGGGCTGTCTGTGAATGCCGTCTCTGTGGGACACACACGATTAAGTATTGAGTTCTCTTTCACGCTTGAACAAATAACAACGCACAGAATTATGCCTAAATGCCAGTTTTGTTGAGTGTCTTCATAAGAGCAGTCTTAAAGGGATAGTTCACCCAAAAAAGAAAATTATCCCATGAATAACTCACCTAAGCCATCCTAGGTGTATATGACTATCTTCTTTCAGACGAACACAATTAGAGATATATTTAAAAATATCCTGATGGTTGTGAATGGGGGCCGTGTTGTGAAGATATTTTTTAAAGCCTAATAAATGCTGAAATTGATAGCTTTCAGTTATACTGTAAAGCTGAATGCCTATAATTAATGTTTTTTTTTTTTTTAAATCTATTTCATAGAGACATCAGTAGCAGTATTACTTTTTTTTTTTTTTTTTTTTTTTTTTGCAATTTCTAACAAGCGTTTACCAATACTTAAAGTACTTTTTCTAAACTCTTAACACAGCAACACATACATCACACAACTGGCCAAATAGTTAATTTTCTGCATAACCATATTTTGTTAAATAAACACAAACTCTACATTTCAAAATGCTAAAAACCTTTTTCTACATATACTAACTCTATCAAAACACAGCAAACCTGATTCAAAATCGAGTCGTTCTGATAAAACATAGCACTAGTTTGAACATATAGTCAATCAAAGCACAGTGACTGTCAAAATACTAACAGTTGATGACATTACGAAAACTGCATTACTTGTCATGTTTCAGTTCTACCTGCAGAAAATATGAAATCCATTGTTTTTATAATTTAGTTTCCTTTTACTGCAGTAAAAGTAGAATGTTTACATGTTTACATTTGGTTGAGTGTTGAATGTGTGCATTCTTGGCAACATAGCAACATATGAGTCATTACTTTATAGAATGTACCACAGAAAAAGAGAAGAAGAAGAAAGTAACAGAATTGCTCAGGGCAGCTACTGGTCAAATGTGTCCCCTGTGCAGAACTTCAGTTGCCCCCTTGGTTGAACTCTCTTTCTGGGGTGGGTGTGTGGTGTTGATGGAGCTCCTGTAGAGGGTGGGATGGTGTCCCCTAGGTAGTTAGTGCCCTACACAGACCACATATTCTGCATATATGGGACAGTGGTAGTGGAATCAGTGTAGTAACATCGTTGCAGTATGAAGCTTTTACTGAAATTGCTGCCATTCATCAACAACAAATTCAACATACATGGTCTTTGGTTACTGTTGAAGCTTTTTTTTTCTGCCACAGAATAAAAAAGTATAGCAAGGTAATTGTGACTTTTTATCTCACATTTCTCATTTTTTTCTTGCAGTTGTGAGTTTACATCTCACAATTCTGACTTTTTTTCCTCAGAATTGTGAGATATGAACTAGGAATTGAGAGAAAAAAGTCATAATTGTGAGATAAAAAGTCACAATTACCTTTTTTATTTTCTATTTATGGCAGAAATAAGTCTTCATAGGTTCCACATGTGTACTATAGAGATGCACAATCCAGCACACATTCTTACTATTCCTCTCTCTCGCCCAGACATTATTTTTCTCTCTCTCTGCTCCTCTGTGTTGCTCTGCATCCACACTGAACAAAACCAATTCAGAGTCCTACTTTACTGTATATAATGAACAGAACTTCAACACCTGACTGTGCCTCCAACTGAGATTGGACTTAAAAATGCCACTTAAAAATGCTCATCAATTGTTTCAGTATTTGTTTTATATATTTTTTTTCAATACTTTTGAGCTGCTGTTGTAGAAGTAGAGGTTTTATACTATATTTAAAGATTGGAACATTCGGTCTTCATTTCTGACATGCTGTGTTTAAGCATTTGTACAGTAAATAAGATCGGGAAGATCCATGATTTTGGTATTGGGTAAGCTTGTATGAAAAGAAAATTTGGAAACACTTTATTTTAGGGTCTTTTTAAACTAGTTTCTTATTAGCATGCATATTACTAGAATATTGGCTGTTTATTAGTACTTATTAAGCACATATTAATGCCTTATTCTACATTCTTAATCCTACACAATACCTAAACTTAACAACTATCAGTTTTTTTTTTTAAAGCTTTGGTGCAATTTTCACAAGCAATTGGTAAATTTTCAAAACTCTTAGTTCTAATATCACAACAGATCATCAAAAGTGCACTTTTTTCAAACATTTCAGCATATTTTCAATTGTGTTAGTACAATACACAAAATCACAATGCAAAATAAGTGTTTCATCTATATAAATGTTTCATTCACAGTAACTGCCTTTCATAATGCTATTACTGTCAAACTTTTCATTTGCATCTCTTTTCGTTCAGTTTAATACATTTGTCTATTATTTAATCCAACTGGACTTAATGGATAATCAGTGAATTATTTGGTACACCTATAGATTTCTATAGATATTGATTCTATAAAACGTATTTGCAATTTCTGATATGGATAACCAAATGTAATGAATGATTTTTACATTATAAGCAATTTATCTTAGATGATAACCACAATTTTCAAAGTGTGTGTGGAAAGCTGCATTTTGAACCAAATGTCCCAACAAGGATGGTAATACCGTTTTTTTTAGACCTTGGACATTTTTTGGTCTCCATGAGGAAAACAGCTAATAAATCATATGAAGGGAAAAGAAACAGTCAATGACTGTATAACATCAGATTGATCAGAGATGCATCAGAGGAAGGGAGCCAAACCAAATGTTCTCATTAAATATCACAATGATCTTGTGCTTTGAAACAGTGATTATGTAGAATGAAAATTTGTACAACTAGAATGAAAGAATGAGATCATGTTTTGAAAGAATGACTAGCTGTGTTACAAGTGTGATTAGTTTGGATTTTTGTACTAAGAGTTTTGAAAATATATACCTTACTTGTGAAAATAGTACCAAACCAAATTAAAAAAAACTGTAATAAGCAGTAAATTAGGAGTTTATAAGGGAAAAGTTGTAGTTAATAGTTTTTATGTGTTCCCTATACTAAAGTGTTACCGAAAATTTAAGCATTATAGAAACACGTTAATTGACTGCATTTTGTATGAAAACAACATGAATTGTGTTAATGGTATTGCCACAACAGACAGATGTTCTGCTAAATGTGTTAAGAGTTTTGAAAATGTGACTACAGTTTGGACAAACATATGTTAGCAATTTAAAAGAAACTGCAGTATCAGTGATATTGGCCCTCATTCATAAAAAGATGCCATTAAACAAATATTTAAAATATACTGTCTTTAAGTTGTTTCTACATTTATTTGGAGAGTAACAGTGAAATTATTATAATATAAAATTATGTTATGTAAAATTATGTTTTTAAGTGTGATTAATTGCAATTGATTAGAGAAAAAATGTGCGATTAATTAGTTAATTTTTTAATCGATTGACAGCACTAAAAATTGCCATAATTATAACTTTATACTAGCTTCTGCTAACGGCTGTCCACGTGAGAGTCCAGTTCCGGTGTTGGATGTATAGCGTAAACTTAGGTGAGAATAGACGCCTCTTGAGGTTCAAACAAATAGGGCTGGGCAGCAAACTCAACAAACTCGATATTTCTCTTTAAAGTGCCCCAATTAGGGATTTTTGAAAATTACCTTTCATGTAGTGTGTAACATAGCTCTAAGTGAATGAAAACATCCTGCAAAGTTTTAAATCTGAAAGTGCACTGTATATAACGTTATTGTCTCTCAAAAGTAAGAGTCGACTTGGAGTCAATTAAACGAGTAAAACGAATCCAAAGCCGTGACGTCACAGCAAAACATTAGCAGATTGCCCTCCCACTTATTGCGTGTGCAGACAGCAGGGAAAATTAATTTTTTTTCAACAATACCACAGCAGTACAATCTTTTGTTGTGTTCCTGTCATTTTCCTGACGACTGCTTCTCAAACCTCAGGGAGTTTAACGCAGGATTCCCCAAACGATTGGATATGGATCAATGCCCAGTTTATTTGGACCAGCTTGCTCCTCTGAATCTCAATCTTTAAGTATGATTAATAATTGATGTTTATATTTTCTAGCGATCATTCAAAATTCGTAGTTTTGTATGTTATGTTGTATAACCCTTAGTCTGTATGTCTCCGGTTAACCGGCTAACTCACGTTTCTGTAGTTCTGCTATTCAGATGTGGGTCCAATATTGTCTAAACAATTTGTCGATTAATGCAGCTTGTCTGTCTTATTCCTTGGAGTAATGATGGAGCATGATTTTTATTTACAGAGTGTAATGCATTATCAGCTATTCACGTTTGTGGTTGGCTAACATGGGAGTTTATAACATAGCTGTGGGCTCGGTTCGCTTGCATAACTTTAAAACAAACAGTTTTTTTCCTCTGCGTTTTTATTATTACAGTAGTGTGGAGCTCTATCTGTATTGTAATAGGATGTTAAAATGCGTGCACTCTCCGCACTAACTAGGTGAAGTATTCTTTCTGTAAACAGTAAACACAAATTGTAATGTCAAACAATGATATAGCCATTTTTTTACTTTGTTAATAGTTATGACGAAAAAGTCTGTGTACACATCTGGCCTAAATGTTTATCTTATGTTTAGAGGTTTTCAGCTTCGCTTGGCATTCTGATACAGTTCCCACAGGTGCACCAACATAAAGTATAACAGTGATGCTGCTATCACGTCTTATAAATAAATAACTAGGTGACACTTACCATAGAGAAACGTCCTACTCTAGTCGTGATTGCGAATCAGTTTCTGGTTGATCGACTACTTCAGACTGTGACGAGCAGGGCGGGCGAGAGCCGTGAGGGTCTCGAGCCTCGAGTCTCTCACGGAGGAGCTCCGGAAGCATAAAAGGAGGAGCGACGACAGTGAAGGACGAGAGAGGACCAGGCCCGGACTTTACTTTATATTTTATTTTGTTTGTGTGGCCGGCAGACGTCCGTGAGGGACTTTTGTTTCGTTATTTTCGTTTTGTATTTGTTTATTTTATATATTAAATTGTGTTGTACGTTCGCCGGTTCCCGCCTCCTTCTTCCCGTACATACGAACTGTGTTACACAGACGTTTCATCATCGGACTCGGGCTCGAATTGGAAAAAAAAAAAAAAAAAAATAATCGATGCTATCTTTTCTGTCCATATATTGTATACAATGTCTTGCAAATTGATAGCAGTCATTCAGTTATGGCAATGGGCGCGTGGTGCGCGCAGTAGACCAGTCACAAAGGATTGGGCCATCTGACCAATCAGAGCAGTGTAAGCTCACGGAAAGGAGGGGGCTGGAGAGACTGATTCTTTGAACTGCTTCTAACGAATCATTTACAAAACATTGAGAACTGAGATGAAACGAAATGTATATGAGAAAACAAAAGTGTTTTTTGACCTTGCATGTAAACGTGTTGTAGGAGACTCCCAAAACAACATTAGGAACCTTAAAAAAGGCATAATAGGGTCACTTTAAAAATTCTAATTAGTGAACGGTGTTTTGTATTGCTCTATCCTCTGCGATTCCGTGTTTGTCAAAACATCTTGCGTCAGGTCAGAGGTCACTCTTCGACTAGAACTGGACTCACATACGGTTGTTACCGGAAGCCAGTTATTATAGTTTATAGTTATAAATATGGATATTTTTCTTACAAAAATGCATAGATTCTCTTTAGAAGGTCTTTATTAACCCCCTGGAGCCATATAGATTATTAGATTTTAGATTTATGATGGATGGATGTACTTTTTTTGGGCTTCAAAAAAAAAAAAAAAAAATGATACCATTCATTCCCCATTCACTTCATGCTCAGCTGACATTCTCAACTTTTGTTAAAGCAATTGCAAACTTGTAAATGTGGGTGTGGGTAATGTGGGTCCATGGGTGCATTAAATTGATGAAAAATGACAGTAAAGACTTGACAAAACATTATGTCAAAAGATTTAAACTTCAAATAAATGCTGTTTTTTTGGACTTCTATTCATCAAAAAATCCTGAGGAAAAAAAGTCTTATCCCATAGCTGATCTAGGCAGGTGGAGCTGGGGAGGTGGAGGGTTTCAGAGGAACTCTGCGCTGCAGGACTAGCTTACAACAAACACTGAACCAGACTATTTAAATGTTGAGCAAGCAATCTCATTGGCTGCAGGATCAGCAGAGGCCAATTAGCTCATGCCATTCAGTAATGATATGATTGCTTGCAGTCTGCATGTAAAGGACTGCGCCCTCTAGAGTTTCATGACTGAACTAGATATATATTTATTCACTAGATATTTATTTAATGTTTTTATTTTTTTAAAAAAACCTGCAATACTACAGGCTACAGATACACTGATGAAACTACCCCCACTCTAAATGTCTGGCACATTGTTTACCCTTGTACACCTGTCATTATTAATGAAACTGCATTATTAATAAAGCCAAATGTGCTTGGATCCATGCTGTTGCACCACACCTTTTACTGATACCTACAAACTTCATTCAGTATTCAGTATTCATGCCATGCCAAAACTACTATTCAGACAGCTGCGCCTCTACTCTAACAGACAATGTTAATGAAACACTATTCCCGGGACAGGTCTCTAGTGCTGACAGTATTTACACTAGTTTTACTCCCATAGGATCCACCCAAGCAGAGCACACATGACGGAGCATTTGATTATGTGGTGTGACTTGGGAACATTTGCAAATTAGCTACGTTGTGTTTACATGAGGCACTGCAAAACAAAAACAAAAAAAAAGTTCTTCCTCTGTATTTTTGTTTTATTTTTCAGTATATCTAAAACATTCTTAAATCAAGACTTGCGAAGCAAAATGGCATAAGGTTACAAGTCTTCTTTTCTAAAAAATGTATCAAAATTAAGTGACTTTATGCTTAAAACAAGAAAATAAAAATGTCTGCCAATGGGGAAATAAAGAAAAATAAACTTCTTTTCCCTTAAATTTATGTTTTTATTATCCCATTGGCAGATTGGGAGTTTTATTGTTTTAAGCATAAAGCCACTTAATTATGATGACTTTTTAAAAGAAAACAGGGCTTAATATCTAAATTTTGCTTCTGAAGTAAATGTGTCTTGATTTAAGAATGTTTAGATATTTGTACTGGAAAACAAGACAAAAGGAAGAAAATCATTTTTTGCAGTGGGAATCTATGAGTAAGAGATGATAAAATTGTCCGGTAAAAACAAGAGAGATGAGAGGGTAGTGACTCAGGACGAAGGGGAGATTTTTCGGAGTGTGCTGGTGTCCTTGAATCCCCTGCAGGAGATGGGGGGAGAAATGGGAAGTGGAGGGATTGGGTTACGCAAGACAGAGTGAAAAAGTGCAACAATGTGTGAAAGACCTTGAGTCCATGAGAGCAAGCTCTTAAAAAAAATATACGACAAGTGAGAACATTTTAATTCCAATTTGTTTGATTTAATGGCCAGGATGGACAAAAAAGAAAGAGAGGAGGAGGAAGAGAGAAAGAGGAATGCAGATGGTTGAGGCAGCAGGACGCTGTTATTTCCTCTGCAGTGTGTGTGCATTGTTCCGAAAACAGCTGTCTGGAGGGCTCGGGCCAGCATGGAAGATTGCCTTTCCTGCTGTCCCCTCCCTAACTTTCCCCGGTTGTTTTGGAAACTGCAGCACACATGGTTTGTTAGGTATGCAGGGGGCATGTGATACGGGAGGCTTGATTTCACTCATCTTCAGTTTTACCTGTCCATACTGATGTCGCAACAGCGAGGTGACGCCGTAACGGAAATGATTTATTATGATGTTGTGGACAGAGGTGAAGGAGAAGTGAGGAGTGTGGGAAAAAAAGGAAAAAGAAGACAGCAAACCTGTTGCAATTACCTGTGCACACCTGCAAACTGTACTTCTGCCCTCTACTGTAATAAATGGGAAGTGTAATGAATTACCACCAGAAGGCCATCATATGATTATTTGCTGTAATAATGAATGTGTACTTGAGATATTAACTTAATAAAGGCATACAAACAGTCATAAATAAATGTTCTACAGTGTTGCTTGTTCCACTCAGGGTATCTGCAGTGTTTTTAAAGCGTTCAAATTTAAAATAATATCAAAACTCAAGATGTGTTTTATTCAGTATATACATATGTATATGTTCTAATACATCAATACATACAAATTAGAGGTTGAGCAGTATTGGATTTTGTTGATACAATTGCTGATACTAGTAAAATCTATATATTGAATAATGTTAACATATTACAATATAAACACCATAAAGTAAACAGTCATAATTAATCAAACCATTGACAACTCCTTGGTATAAATGTGCAGTATTTATTGATCGCAAACTGCTCTGAAACTGAGGGCTTATAGAATGTGCAAGAGTGTCGTGTTTTGACTCTGAATGGGCATTTATTTAATGAAATCACTGCCTTTCATTAATAGTTTAATAATCACATTAGGCTGTTTCATGGTTTTTGTTTTTCTGTCCCCAAATTTAACACCTTTTGGAATGATAATTAAGACTTTTGTTATACCGTTAAAGATATTTAAGACTTTTTAAGGACCTAACATTTGATAAAGCAGAATTTACGACATTTTAAGACTTTTTAAGGACATGCAGGAATCCTGTCCAAGAACCATATCTCACTCTATTTTGTCCTTATGTGGTTCTTTGAACAGTTTTTTGGTTCTGGCCTCTTTAAAGCAGCAGTACACTGTACACTCAGAAAAATAAATATTTGGCTTAACTTGACTTAAGGGAATAGAGTGCTATAAGTTTTCAAAAGCATTGGTTCTGGAAGTATTTTTTCCATTAATTTCTCCCATAGGGATTTTTAAAAAAGTATTTTTTAAAGCGTTATAAGCCATGAACCAAGCTAAGCTATGAGGTGAATCACAATCTTTGATTTGCATTTGAAAACATTTGAAAATCAGACATACAAAGATACAAGACTGTGTACTTGACGGCTTTAGTGATAGAAAAACACTACAATGAAGCATTGCAAACAGCATAATGGAATTAAAACTGAAGGAGAAATATGCAACTACTCATTTAAAAATGTTCTAACATTTCCGGAATTCGGGTTGTAGCATACAGTAAATGTTATTTTTTGTTACATAATGATAAAAAAAAAAAGCAGAATTGTCACTTTTCAGCACAACACTCAGAAAAAAGGTACAAAAGCTGTCACTAGGATGGTACCCTTTAAAAAAGTTCTAATATGTACCATTTAGGTACTAATATGTATACTTTTGGTACCAATATGTACCTTCAGGTACAAAGGTGTACCTTTTGAAAGGGTACAGCCCCAGTGACAGCGTTTGTACCTTTTTTTCTGAGAGTGAATGGTAACCCCAAAACATAACAGAAAATCTTCAAAATAACACCAAAACCTCTCACAGTTGCAAAATTATTGATGTAGTTCCAAGTGTATTGAGTTAACTTCCATTTGATGAATATAAATGGACTGAACACAGTGAAAATAAGTAAATTAAGTGACAAAAAGCAGTTATAAAAATAAAAATAAAAAAAGCAGCAAAAAACAAGTAGTTTCTGTAGAACTAGAGAATGGCATCAAGTTATAAAACCCTTTTTGATCCTAATTGGAATGTTTATCAAACACAGCAGGGTTACAAATCTACAAAATAGTCAGTGACGGTAAAGTATTAGTCTTAGTGTGGAGTGATTTAGGATCACAGTCCAAACTGAGTGAAAGACAGAGCTACTAGTGACCTTTTCTCTACCAATCCACCAATCATCACTTGTTCATAATATGTGCAGACCAATCAAGTACTGGTCAACCAGCCTGTAAAATTAAACATATCAAGGGGGAGTGTCCTGCTCATGGACAGGAGCTGACTTTTGTGATTTTGGAGGGTTGTTTTAAAGGTCACTGGTCACTGTGAGAACATGAAGTGGTTACTCATTTTATTTGCAAATGAAGCAGTTCAGCTGAAATGGTGTCTCATTGTGAGCACTAGTCTGCCATTCCCAGAACGCTCTTGTGCTCTCAGGGTCACTGACTGATTGAACACTGCCAAAAAACATACTCTGGATTTTGTTTTACTTGGATGAAGCATGACAAGGATCCTTTGGCCCTTGTCATAAAATGTTCATTCATGTTTATTTCCATTCCTTGGAATGGGAAAGTATAATAATTAAACTGTCGTTTAGAGACCTAAAAGGGGAATGATGGCTTCCAAGCACCAACTGTGCACAGTCACACAGAACAGCTTTATTGTATACAGTAAATAACTACTGTAACTCTTTAGAGAAAATATACTGCATGCAAAAGAGTGTCAACAATAGTTAAAGGGGTAATGAACTGAGCTGTTCTATTGTTTTATAATGTTTCCTGGGGTGCACTTATAATGTCACTATGCTTATAACATCAACAATTGTCATAATTTAGAAATAAAATTTCTCCTACCCTGATTTTATCCCTATATGTTGAACGTTCTGTTTTAAGGGGCGTGTCTGCTGTGAGACTTCAGTGTAAACGCCCACTGCTGTGATTGGCTGACATCTTTGCATATGAAATAGTATTACTCTCTCAAAAACTTTTAGCAGGGTTTTACTATTACAGCTCTCAAGGTTAACTAATCGTGAAAAGTGCTGCATTTAGATCTTTGGCATTATATTTAGATTGTGGCATGAAAGGTTGCAGTGATGAACATTGTAGCCGATCACAGACATGTTGAGCGCATGAAAGCAGTGATCTCGTCATTGAAACTCAGTTTCTGCACACTAACGAATGCTTTCATCATAAAAACGCAAACGCGATGTAATTAAAAGATTAATGAATAAAATGGGAGTTTTGGCACGAGTCACTGATAAATTCGCACTGTTTGATTGACAGCTCAAGCGATTGTAAAGGGAGCGTTCTTTGATCGCTTTCTATATATAATTTAATCACCATTTATATAACAGATTATTTTCATCCTACTAAGAGAAAACATGAAGTTGACCATTTGTTCACTGGTTTGATTTACTGACATGTGAATCATTAATATCAGATCAGGCATTAGAATTAACACAGTTACTTAAATGTTGTTGCATTACTGTCGAGTCCATGTCGTAAAAGTCTGTTTGCAAAGCCTGCACCGATATGCGACTGATTTACCAAAGAATCCACAGTGAAATGTACCTAATACAAATAAATAAATTCCTAGCATTAGGATTCTTTGAAAGGTAATGTTATTTTTAGTCCTGTATCACTCTTTTCTGCTCCTCATCTCACTAACATGCCAGTGGGCGGGGCTAACATTGCAATGATGAAGTAGGCGTTGATTTCTTCTGTGGAGGCGGAGTTTCATCTATAGGCACATTCTGGGACGAGTCGTCCGTTGGGCCTGGTGTCAATAAAAGCTTTTTTTGGGCTAACAAGGAAGTTTTCAGTTCTAAAACTTATAAGATATTCTTACAGTACGATGACCTGTTATATATCAAAAGCCCAAGGAAAAGTTGATTTCTCAATTCAAATGAATCGTGGATCAGCAAAACTACTGTCAAAAGTGTGTCTATCATGAAAATTCATCTGAAATATCAATCATATATATATATATATATATATATATATATATATATAAATATAAAGGTTCCATGGAAGGGCCTTTATTTTTTAATAAACAGAAATTCTCCTGAAATGTACATCGCTTAGCCATTAAGTTTATTTAGGTGTTTGAATGTTTGGACCTTTGTTGGGAAGGACTTTAGAGACTTGGAGCTTTAATTGAATACTCCTGTTTCATCTCTCAGGACACACAGCTGCCAAGTCATGTAAGAAGGACCTCATGTTCCAGTATCCTTCTGTCAACAGAAAATGAAATACTCAAATAAATGTACACAGCAGGACCAACCAAATGTGAGCAAGATAAGAAAATAGACCCAGAGGGGGTTTACGAGCAGGACTGCGGTTTAGAGCCTGTTAGTTTTAGCATAAGCTTGGATGAGAATCCCTACCCATGAGCCTCCGCTGTTACCTATTCACTCACATTAGCCTGCGCACATTCCGGCACATTCCAGAAGGGGAAAAAGTGGCATAAAGAGAGAGGGAGGGATTTGAGAGAATGAGTGGGAGGCTTTAGGTTCTCTGTCCTAACACAATCCAGGCCTGTTACTTGCCAGGAACTGCCTCTCCCAGGTCAGAGGTCACCGCTGCTGAGAGAGCAAGTCTGGAAGTCTTGGTTGTCTCTTTGATCACGACTGATGCATACTGAACACCCACCTCCTCAAACAACCTAACAAAACAGTGAGAACAAAACCTGAACAAACAAAACATCCTCATGTTCTTTTTTTTGTTTTGGGCTTATGATGCATTTTTAAAAAGTGGAGGATCAGGCTTGAAAATCATGTAAACAAATGTGAATCAGCAGGGTCTCATACATAGATAGAGTTACCGTAGTGGCTTTTAGTCAGTGTCTGTGCTAGACTTATCTAATCAGTTTAATCTGTAGAACAGTGGAGATTTCTGTAAACCTAGCAGTCACAGCTCACACATCAGGGTGTTGACTCACACGCAACTGGTCTTTGCAGTGTGTCATTAGGTCAAATTCCTGAGGATCTCCTCTGTGAAACCACTTGGATGAATGGCAAAACGTGTAGTAAATGGAAAATACAGCAAAACTACTGCTAAGAGACAGAGGTGTGCTTTTCAGAACGGTTATGTAATGTATTCATTAAACTGCACTCATTCACTTTGGGTGGACTGATTGATCTGCATATACAAATATCAAGCCTAAGTTTATTATTATTACTGTTATTATTATTGATTAGACTATTTTTTTTTATGTTGCTTTTTTAATCCATTAATTAATATCCTTTTTTAAAGGGGTCATATAATGCCTCTTTTACAAGATGTATTAAGTCCCCAGAGTGTGTATGTTAAGTTTTAGCTCAAAATACCCCACAGATCATTTTTACAGCATGTTAAATTTGTGCAAAAACACTCCGTTTTTGTGTGTGTCCCTTTAAATGCAAATGAGCTGCTGCTCCTATGAAGAGGGCGGAGTCATTGACTAGCATATTCTGTCATGATAATCTATAAATCGCTCGTGTGGGAACTGTTGTAAGATCTTACAGAGCCAGAGAACATATGCTGCATGAAGACATAACAGGAATAGTCTAGTTTAATTACGGTTATAACTTATGTTGTCATCTTGCTTTTATGACATGCTATTGCATTTGTGTTATGTACTGTATTGCAATAACATGGTCTCACCCCTTTGTTGTGTGTTCTCAGGGGTGGGGTTTATTTAAATTTTAGGGTTAGTGATGTCACCAACCTGAGAAGAAGCTCGTTGTAGTTCCTACCAGCCGTTTGTTGTAGTCCTTAAACAGAGAATTCTTTAAAAGAAAATATCTCCCTTTGCATTAAACTTTGAGCGTTGTAACTTTGCAGATGTTGTTTATGCGCAACATTACACACTAACTAAAGTTAAAAAAGTGAAATCATAATCAACCACCCCTTTAAATTATTGAACATTAATGGATATCAAGCTTCAGGTAAAACTTTTTTTTCTTTTACTAATACTTAGGACAGGACAGGAACTCTTTCTCTCCTCGATTATGTAAACATGAGCATAAATGCTAAAATATTAATAATAATATTGAAGTATTTCACTACACTAAGTAAGCATATGTATAGGCTATTTTTTCTGTTTAATATAGCTTTAAAATATAGAAGTTGAATTGTCATGTTAATAAATATTAAATAAATATAAAATATAGGGCAACACTTCAATTTCGATACTTTACTAGTTACCTGAAAAAGTAATCTGATCACGTATCTCGCCTTACTTGTTTTGTATTTACTTATTTTGCTAACCTGAGCCCAAACACCTAACCCTAACCTAGTCTCGTGTAGACAGAAGGTCTGGACTCTATCGCAGCTTTCATTGGCCGAGGACTGCCCAAGAGGACGTTTGACTGACATGTAACGCAACCAATCACAGTTTGATTTGTTCCGCGTCATGTTTAAGGGCGTGAAAATGTAAAATCGATGTCCCTACAATAACAGACCGGCGTGCATCTAATAAATGATTAATTCAAGAACGTTGTGCAAGTTTACTGCAACAATGGAGCCATGAACTTCACATACTTTTGAAAATCCAGCATTTAGTTGTTCCTGGCTCATTCTCACAGTTGTAAACATGACGGCTTCCTTCTTTTTACGAGGGGGATGGCGGCATTTGTTTCCAGGTAGACCGTTAAAGAACATGACACACACGTCTCCAGGACATCCTGTAGAATTCAACCAACCAGATGACGACTTCAGACATCCTTGAAGTGTTTCCAGTTAAGTGTGCTGTATGCATCAGACATTCCGCCAACCCTAACCTAACCATCTACTACAGTCTACTAATACTCTAATGAGAGTTAGTTGACATGTAGTTGCAAAGTTACTTACTCTAAAGTGGACCATCAAGCGTAACCAATATAGGCCTATTAAAAGCAATGCTATCACAAATGTTTTCCTTTTAATAGAGGTATCGGTATCTGTAGTATTGGTATTGATATTCCTCGTATTCATTCAAAAAGGAAAGAAATGGCATCCTTATCACTGACCCCAGAGCCCCAAGTCTCAGACTGGATTGTCTTTTGCTGAGGTGGAACTTCCTGTAGAGCAAGACAAAAACATTAACAGGAACCCATTTTGAGAGGTTACCCCCTACCTTCCTGTATTGATGGAAAAGTCAACACACACACACACACACACACACACACACAGACGTAGACACACAGAAACAGGGGCAGAATGAAACCTTGGGCTTCTGGCTTGAATAATACAACAATTGAGAATGAATGAAGAAATACAATACAACTAACACAGCCTGTAGAGCGTGATACTACATCCTCAGCCACACAAACTGATCCAAAGGGCTCTGTGCAGTTTTCAGCTCATTCCCGACAACTAATACCTGAGACATATACTCCTGATACATCGCCTTCACACTGTCCATCCACTTTCATACTACTGTGCCACTCTCCACAAACATATGAGGTATTTCTCTGACCGAAGTAAGCACCATGAGCAATGGAGGGAGAGGAGAGAGGTCAGGACAGGAGGGTTGCCAGATCAAAGCCAAGTCCTCTATAATGGCTGATTTCAAATGCTCCCCATGTTGCTCCTCTGTTTCTTTCGAGCTTTTGAGGCTGGCTGTTGTTTTGATGTTTCTCAAAAGGACACAATATAAAGGCACTATTGTGAGACAGTGTTGTTATTGTTAACTGAAAACTAAAAAAGAAATCACTAACTGAAATAAAAAAAATAAAACATTAGACTGAAATAAAACAAGTTTAAAGGATTAGTTCACCTTCAAAAAGAAATGAAGGTTTTTGAGGAAAACATTCCAGGATTTTTCTCCATATAGTGGACTTCACTGGGGTTCAACGGGTTGAAGGTCCAAATGTCAGTTTCAGTGCAGCTTCAAAGAGCTCTACACGATCCCAGACGAGGAATAAGAGTCTTATCTAGAAAAACGATCAGTCAAAATTTACCACAAACGCTGGTCTTGCACTATGCGCCACGCATTATGTAAAGACCACACGTGACGAAGGCAAAAGTACCAATCCAGTGTCTACAAAGCAAATATAAAAATACTACGTCAAACGCCCTTTACAACAAAAGGTGAAACAACGATTTTGAAGTTGGAGGAGAAACTGAAATGGAATTTTTCGTCCTACCGCAGTACTGCACGCATGACCTTTCTAATGTTATTATGTAATGCGCGACGCATCGCAGAGCAGTGCAAGACAAGCATTTGTGGTTAAAAAGTATATAAACATATAAATTATATTTTTTTAAAGAAAATGACTGATCAGTTTGAGACTCTTATTCCTCGTCTGGGATCATGTAGAGCTCTTTGAAGCTGCACTGAAACTGACATTTGGACCTTCAACCCGTTGAACCCCAGTGAAGTCCACTATATGGAGAAAAATCCTGGAATGTTTTCCTCAAAATCCACTGAAGAAAGAAAGACATAAACATCTTGGATGACATGGGGGTGAGTAAATTATCAGGAAATTTGAATTCTGAACTGAACTAATCCTTTAAGTTTACTGAAACTAAAATGGAAATAAATAAAACAAATTAAAGCTAAATAGAAATATTAAACGTCAAAAGCACATAACAAAATTGCTAAAATGAAATCTGAAAATATAAAAATAAAAGCTAATTCAAAATATTAATAAACTATCACATTTTGACTACTTTTTTAATTTCTTATTATTTTTTATCATTTTTCCTTTCCAACTGAGCATACTCTAATCCTAATTATTATAATAATTATTAATATTTATTATGATTAAACATAATATTATTCATATTTATATTATAATAATTAAAAATAATTATTATAATATCAAAACCTCACCCAAAATTGTCTTACACTCTTTTTGTGCCACAGAATTGAATTATGGCTCAAATCACACAACCTGAAAGATGTGCTACAATTTTTCTAAGCATATCAGGATTTCCATCTGACGTGAAATAAAATCCCATGGGGCCAGATTTACTAACAGCTTGCACCAGCGCAAACCCTCTTTTGGCATTAAAAAAAACTACTGTCGGGATTTGCTAAAGACACACAGTGCAAAATTAGCGCTGAAAAGGCGTGGACTGAGTTGTTTTTGCGGCTGACCTTATTGCATATGCATTTGTAGGAGTTTCCCTCGTAAAATTTATAGGAGGAGAGTATTTAAATGACTCACGCAACGTGATTTACTAATGTTTACGCTAGTCAATTTACTGGTATTTGCGCCATTATTTAAATGCCCAAAAAAGCATGTCTTAACCCATTTGGAGAGTGCGTGGTAGAAGGGAGAAAATATTTTCCACTTATATTAATTTCTTTGGAATGCCAGAGGAAGACATTATCCGAACATATCGTTTGCCAATATATATATTATATATGTGTACGTGTTTGTCATGTAACATGTTAAGTTGCGCCTGTCGACCCACACCTGATGAGAGCATCAGCTCTGCTTATTTGCGTCCCAACGCTAATTTGCACTGCTCTTGTTAGATTGCATTGGTCATTATGTAAATGATTTGACAGCGTCTGTGTTCTTTAATTTGTGCGTCAGCAGCAGATCACGTGCAAAACTTGCCACTCCCATTGGCGCATTTGCCCCACTAATTTGCCCCGTTCAGTAAATCTGGCCCCATATCTAGAAGAATGTCAAACAATTTTTGCTTGTAAACAACACCATAGCAACCGCATTGCAACGTGCTAAAAATCCCTTACCTTAGCAACCACACTGCAATGCCCTGGCAACCAACCAGAACATCCCAGAATTTTGGTGGCATAAAAATCTAGATAAAACTGTAGAGCACTATACAATGTGTGTCTGTTGTCACTGTCTGGAACCAAACAATAAATCATTCCAGCAAAATGAGTCAGGAGGTCTCAGCCATGTTCCCGTGCCCTGCTGTGAAACATGATTATGTAGTGGACTCTCAAAGAATGCTGGGTAATAAGACTGTGGGGTCCCAGCCAGATGAATGAAACACTGAATCATCTGACATGCTTTTTATGACCTTAAAAAGAGGGAAGAATCCAGACATGGTGAAGATGCCACTGTCCGCCTAAATGTCACAGACATGCATGAAAAGTCCTTCCTAGTGTGCTGATAATTCATCATTCAACACAAAGGCTGAAAATATTCTCTCAGTCATAAGTCAACACTTCTTTCCACTGCTACACACACACACACACACACACACACACACACACACACAGTCTTCCAGTCTTCCCTAATTTAAGAGCTACTGAGTGTGAGTGAGCTGCTGTGGTCCCTTAAGAAGCACACAGTGGTTCTTTTCATTCAGTGAGTGTTTCCATTGTACCGCCCCTCATCTGCTCGGCCGATTGTAAGAACTCGGTCTCAGTACGCTGGACCTCGTAAATGAGCCGGCGCCTCGGCACTGCTGTTCCAGAAGACGTGCAGCTGTAGGGCCGACACAGTTGTGAAATTTGGTGTCACGAGAACCCGCCAAGAGCGGCTGGGGTGGCGTGGTAAAAAAAAGGCGTATGAAAGGAGAAAGCTGTTTCCTGCTGCCTTGGGAATGTGTTCTTGGAGCATGTTTTATGTAAGAGGGGGAATTCTTCAGACTAATTGCTGTGTGATTTTCCATGCCTGAATTTGTGCTTTGAACAAACCCTGAACTCTAAGTATTAAACTTCTGCATTTAAAGTGTCGCACACTATTCGTTTTACAGACGTGAGTGATACCTCAAATCATGTGACTTGTTGAGGAGAGGTGTGCTTTTTGATGTATGATTTCCACAAGGTCGATGATAAAACTGGTGAAAAAAATCCTACAGACTTATATAGAAGGATGGACCTGAACGTGTAAGGACTGGAAAATCACAAATCTAATATTTGGATTAGGTTCTTTGGACTTTTTCCTAAACACCTAGAACACCCTAGCAACAGTACATCAACAAACTAACAAACTCATGCATAGCAACAACTTTAAAGGGTTAGTTCACCCAAAAAATGAAAATTCTGTCATTAATTACTCACCCTCATGTCGTTCTATACCCGTAAGACAAGATATTTTTGATGAAATCCGAGAGCTTTCTGACCCCTCATAGACTGCAACGTAATTACCACTTTCAGATGCCCAGAAAGCTACTAAAGTTATATTTAAAACAGTTCATGTGACTACAGTGGTTCAACCTTAATGTTATGAAGCGACGAGAATACTTTTTGTGCGCCAAAAAACCCCCAAAAAAACCAAAACAAAAATAGCGACTTCTTTAACAAAAATTTCCTCTCTTCCGTATCAGTCTCTGACTCTGTTCATGTGAGCAGTACGACACATGCATGTGATGCTGACGCAGGAGCCGGCCAATAATGAGAACGTAGAGCCTGGAAGTGCTGAACAACTGTGTTTAATACGTGAAAAGCATCAGAGACTGATACAGAAGAGAAGAAATTGTTGAATAAAGTTCATAACATTAAGGTTGAACCACTGTAGTCACATGGACTATTTTAACAATGTCTTTACTACCTTTCTGGACCTTGAAAGTGATAATTGCATCGCAGTCTATTAGAGGCCAGAAAGCTCTTGGATTTCATCAAAAATATCTCAATTTGTGTTCTGAAGATGAACGAAGGTCTTACAGGTTTGGAACAACATGAAAGTGAATAATTAATTTTTGGGTGAACTAACCCTTTAAGGTCTGTTCACAGAAAGAAAAATAACTATAAAGGAACCTCTAACAATAACTATATTAGCGTCCACACCAGCGCACTATAATGTTCTGTTTATTATAAGCATATGCTGCCTTTTTTTTTTCGTCTGCCGCTTTAAATGCTCAAGCTCTTTAAAGTCAAGTTGATTTTGATTGGCTGTTAATATTGTTATCGTTCATCAGATGGAAAGTGATTCCAATGATATTGTTTATCTGTGTCACTAACATTATAGATGTGGTGTGGACTTTCCTTAATTTCATAGAATTAAAATGATTATTAAAACTTTTTAGTTTTCATACTTGGTGTAAATAGCCTTTAGCGGCTGAACAGAATGGATTACTCTTAATTTTTCTGTAATTTAATTACAGTTAATTCTTATTAAATATGTTACAATAGTGGATTTAACATAAAAATGTAATGTCTAGTGATAAAATGTATGTTTTTGATATGGTATTTAGAAAATAATTATTAATAAGTAGTAATGCATGATTGTAAAATGGATAGTTCCGGCCCTTGATTCTGATTGGTTGAGCCACGTTCAAAGCCGTTTAATGATTTTACATCAAGAAAGTTGCATTGATACATATTTTTTGGCTTTAATATTTGTATTGTGTGGTAACCATTTTATAAAAGCAATAAGCCCCTTGAATCTGTGGTTTACAGTGAATTTATAGCAGCTAAGGGGCAATGTTAGGTACGACGCGGAGCTTCTTGGGGCTTATTGCTTTAGTTTATTACTAGTGGTTTGTACTTACACACATACACATAACTAAACAATTTTACATACAGACAAATGGAGGTGTATGTGAATTTTTGCATGTTATCTAATGTGCTCAAAGTGCAAGAGGATTTTAAATGAGACACAGGATGATTGAGCCACACACACAGCATTTCTTCTCACTCTCCTCCTCCCAAATTTTATCCTACGGAGAACCAGAACAAAGAGTCAGTGGAATGTGCTTCACAGGAATCAAAGCGTTTTAGTCACACTATCAGACATCCAGTAACTGCCCCCACCCTTCTTACTTCACCTTTCCCACCACCTCCCCTGTCTTTTATCTGTATGGATCCCTCAACTCTGACTTCTGCTTCTGCTGCGTCTCACATCTGAGGAATGTGACAGACATCTGCCGTGTGTTTTATCAGATGTTGTCACATCTGGAACATTCCACACATATCAATCTTGTGGTTTTTGTCCATGCCTGAATGTGTACAAAATAAAGCCAGATCAGGTGTCCAGCTCTAGTGACGCCAAACAGCTTGTCGCACTTTGTTGCAATCGTAGTGTGACATGAGAAATGATTTCAGATGAAACATACTTCAAGTTGCAAGACTGATGCAAAACACAACAATACATCATGGGACTGCCATTAGATTCCTACACTGTACAAATGATTGTAATTTTAATGTTATAAGACCGTAAAAAAACCTGTTAATTGGTTAACAGTAAGCTACTACCCTTACTCTATCTAAACAGATTTTATAATCTGGTATATTATCATTATTTAAGGTAATGAAATACACATTTTTTCATCTGTTGAACTTGAAATATTGCTATATTCTCCATATTTTTTGGGTGAAGTTCTGTCAACCATAGTGTTGTTACAGTGTAGAGGAAAGTTTGATTGATCAAATCAAATCAAATCAAAAATCAAATAAAATAAAATAAAATAAAATAAAATAAAATAAAATAAAATAAAATAAAATAAAATAAAATAAAATAAAATAAAATAAAATAAAATAAAATAAAATAAAATAAAATAAAATAAAATATAAAATAAAATAAAATAAAATAAAATAAAATAAAATAAAATAAAATAAAATAAAATAAAATAAAATAAAATAAAATAAAATAAAAAAGACAGGCAAACAAAACAGTTTTAAAAACTAAATAAATATGATCATTTTTATCGGCTGGTTGTGCCACACCTACCGGATTCAACCTGACTCACTGTGTGACAATTCATGACTGTGTCAATGTTACGGGCAAACACTTTTTTTTTTTTTTTTTTTTTTTAGTGCTGATAAGGTACTGGAAAAAAAAACCACTCTGCTAGTGCCACACCCTCTGTGTGGACTTTAGGAATCATCTGCCTAGAAAGAAAAAAAATGTAATCAGATCTTAAATTTGAATTGCTCTGCTGTCATCAGAAATGCCTGAAAGCCGACATAGAGCCCATGTGTATTTCACAAGCTTATGCAGAGGATTAAACGGTCTCTGAGCACTGTATGACTTATGAACCTAGTCTAAACATGATGTCATCAAACCAAACACATTTTGTGCTGAGCATGCAATTTTTTTGTTATCCAAAGCAAAGAAGAACAAAACAATTTTCTTTAATCTAATCACTGCAATGTCTTTTTCACATCATTTTCATGCTGCTGCTGAGAAAACATCTCTGACAAAACTGACAATTATACTCAATTTAATGTATCCTTGGTGAATAAATCTATCAATTTCTTAAAAAGAAAATCTTAAAGGGATAGTTCACCCAAAAATAAAAATTCTGTCATCATTTACTCACCCCCAAGTTGTTCCAAATCTGTATAAATTTTTTTGTTCTGCTGAACACAAGGAAGATATTTGGGAGAATGTTTGTAACCAAGCAGATCTTGCCCCCCATTGACTACCATAGTATTTTTGTAACCAAGCAGATCTCGCCCCCATCGACTGCCATAATATTTTTGTAACCAAGCAGATCTCGCCCCCATCGACTGCCATAATATTTTTGTAACCAAGCAGATCTCGCCTCCCATTGACTGCCATAGTATTTTTTTTCCTACTGTAGTAGTCAATGGGGGGGCGAGATCTGCTCGGTTACAAATATTCTTCCAAATATCTTCCTTTGTGTTCATCAGAACAAATACATTTATACAGGTTTGGAACTACTTGAGGGTGAGTAAATGACAAAATTTTCATTTTTGGGTGTACTATCCCTTTAATGACCCTACATTTTGGATGTTAGAGTGCTATAAATCCTATTGGGGTGAGTCTGGATTAGTTGCCATGCATGGGATTGGGGGACGCAGCCAGTTATATACAGTATCCTTTGTTTTGTGATTGATATTAGATAAACAAGCTCTTTCATTTAAAACACTACTATGAGTGAAAGAAAGTCCATTTAAACAAACTCCCTGCAGGATCATTCAGATGATGATTGACAGACTATATCTGACAACGTCAAAGTGACCATAAACCAATAATGTGACCGGATCCGTCGCCTGCACAATGTTTAAAAGACACTTTATTGCGCTACACTTAGAAGGACACAACAATGCCGCACTTTAGGGTTAGTTTTTATTTAAATTAAGTTCGCTATGTTGAGTTAAGTAAATTAATAGTAATCCCTGTATTTCATCATGGGTGCTATGCCAACACATGTACAAACACCCTAACTGAGCACATTTCAAACATGCCCATATATGGCACTGCTTTCACCTGACGGTAAAATGACTCACTTTTATCAGTGCTCAGGTGACCCCCTCCCCCCTCCCTTCCCTTCTGTTGTATTAGATTATGCAATGTGGCCTGTGTTTAAATCTCTTTTCGTTAAGATTCCCATGACAGTTGTGATGCACAAACAGATCACTTATCTTCTATGTGAATGGCAATATTTTCTTCTGAAGAATTGAGTCTTTCAAAAATAGTATAACACATAGATTTAAGGTGGGTGTATGTGTGTTTGTTTTTCAGAATATTTTTTTTGTAAGGACACACCTCAGATGAGTTTTGACTGGACCACCCGCTTGTTTTGTCATGCCTCCATCATAACTTTGCTGAAATAATCTCACAGTCCTCCCAAGGGTGGAGTGATGAAGATCTGGCAACCCTCAACACTGATAACATTAGATTTAGGAAAATGATTAAAGGCTTTTAGAATGATCACACACACCCTGAATAAAAAACAGGGCAACAATGCCATTTAAAATGCTTTAAATTAATTTAAGGGTTAGATTATTAAATGTTGGTAACACTTTACAATAGTTAACATTTGTTAACGACATTAGTTAACATTAACTAACAATGAAAAAGCATTTCTTAATCTTATTTAATGTTAATATCTACATAGAATTTTAAAATCAAAAGTTTATTTAATGGACCTGAGCTAACATGAACTAACAATGAAAAACTGTATTTTTATTAAATAACATTAACAAAGATGAATAAATACTGTAACAAATGTATTCCTCATTGTTAACTAACTTTAATGGGACATGATTGTAAAGTGTGACCAAAATATTCAGTCACAAATTTAAAAAAAAAAAAAAAAAAAAAAAATCATAATTTAAAGTTTTAAATAATGTCATTAGAGTACCATACAAGACAAGCCTGAATTTAAAAAAAAAAAAAAAAAAATAATAACAAAATAGTAGCTTCATTCATTACTGAGTTTATGGCCTCAAAGACTCATTTCCTATATCAGTAAATAGACGAGAGCAAACTAAGAGCCTGTGGATGTGAAGCATTGATCTGCATTTTTTCACATCAAATTCCCCATGTGCCCTTCCAGCCTCAAACAAACACATTCCTACACAATGGATAAGGGAGGATCGCCATGCAGAACACATTCACAGCCAAACACAAACTAGCTTTGCTTTATTCAGATTCTCTTGGGACAGTTTTAGGGCCGTTTGAGTAGGAAAGTTGAATTTATGGGAAAATGCCTTTCAAAATACAAAAGATCAGCTTGTTCTCACACATAAAAGTCTTTGAAATATTTCTGAGCAGTTTAAATCTTGTGTATTTCAAAAGTTAGCAATTTTAGCAACCTACAAACCCAAAGTAAATCCTCTGGGAATGTGTGGATAGTATCAGCTTACTCTTCTGAAACTCATCTTTGTCAAACTTATTTCAAACAGGTATGGGTCTAATCCAGTGTGTGAACTATTAGGGGGTCTAGATGGGTTTCAGTGATTAGCTCATTTCTTTGTCCGTACATGTGTGTGTACTCAGGAGCCAGGCTAATTGTTCCTTTGTTCACACATCCTTTTACAGGCGTGGCAGTCAGGAAAATCCTTTTGGTGATCGGATATCACAACTAGAAACACCGTGATAGGTTAATCTTTTTTGCTGTTAGCCATTTTTGCCTGATTTTTCCAGTGTAATGGTTATCAAAAAAAGATGAGAACGATAAGACGGCCTGCCGAAACACGAAAATCTTTTATCATTTACAGTATGAGCCACACACAAAAAAAAGTTGACAAATTGCAAAACATGATGATTTCTCAATATGAGCGATTAACAAGTTTGGTTTCCCTGGAAGAGAGTTACTCAATAGTTCCTGCATATTTCATACTACATTAGTATATTTATAATATAAAGGTAACAATATCAGTTGTGTGAATACGTGGTAACACTTTACAATCATTGTTTGCATTAGCAGGTATCACAAACTATCTATAAACAAATTTGGTCACACTTTAGTTTAGGGTCCAATTCTCACTATTAACTATGACTTTTGCTTTAATAAACCCGTAATTATGGCTTATTAATAGTCAGTAAGGTAGTAATAAAGTTCAGGTATTGGGTAGGATTAAGGGATGTAGAATATGATCAGGCAGAATAAGGCATTAATATGTGCTTTATAAATACTAATAAACAGCCAATATCCTATTAATATGCATGATAATAAGCAACTAGTTAATAGTGAGAAATGGAACCTAAAGTGTTAGCACAAATCTTTACACCATTTATCAATCTAGGTGAATATCAATTCAGAAATATTCTTTGTTTCACATTTGTTCATAATACATTAAGTAATGTTAATTTTTATACAACTTAGAGTTACAAATACATTAGTCTATTTATAAATTTAACACTAACCTAAATTAATAAAAGTATTGTTTATTGTTATTTCATGTTATCTATAGGATTTACTAATGCTAACGTTTAGAACCTTATTGTGTTACCAAATAGATTTTCTTGCTCTTTTTAGTTAAGTAAATCTTCATCAGAGATTTCATATCAAGTATGTTTATATTACATCATATTTTGTTACTAATAGAAGTGCATGTTCTTTTGATTCAAAAAACCTAAAAAATCCTGATGTGAAGAACATTTCACTCTAATTTCAGAGAGGAAAAATGGAGCCACTTGTAATAACAAACTTCTTAAAGGCATCCAGTCACAGAACCACAGGCTCGAATGTTTTCTGCTGTAGGAGGAGCTTGGGGCGGGACTCCTGAAAGCTGTTTGTTCATAAAGCCAGAGAGTGTCCCTCATGCCCTGTGCACTCCTCTGGCTGTGTGTTACTGAGCTCTACCTCTCTCCAGGCCTTCATTCACTCATCTGATCACTCACTTACAGCAACCATGAGTATGAGAACAAGCTATAGTGTGCGTTCCTCCACCTCCCAGGTGCCGGTGTCTCAGATGTCCCAGATGTCCATCAAGCGTACCACCAACGTGCCAACTTACCGGGCTGCGAGCATCTACGGCGGCGCCGGAGGTCAAGGAACCCGTATCTCCTCTGCTTCCTACCAAGGTGTCCGCAGTGGAATGGGACTTCCCTCAATGGCCAGCTCCATCCACGTGAGTGCCACCGGAGCCACAGGTGAGATCATGGGCAATGAGAAGATGGCCATGCAGAACTTGAATGACCGTCTGGCCTCCTACCTGGAGAAAGTGAGGTTCCTGGAGCAGGCCAACAGCAAGCTGGAGGTGAAGATCCGCGAGGCCCTGGAGAAGAGAGGTCCTGATGTCCACGACTACAGCCGTTTCCAGCCCATCGTTGATGAGTTGCGCAAGAAGGTTAGTTTGAATGAGTGGGAGAGGGGTACAGGAATTTTATGGCCTCTATAAAGAACTTAATGTGGCAGTCTAATTGTGCTGCTTTGTGTTTATTAACAGTCTAGTGGACATTTATTGGGTATCAAGACAGAAACTAACAAAACAAAGTCATTTCTTTGTCATTTAAAGGCGGTTTGATTTAAAAGGGCAGAATGAGAGTTTAATGATGGCCAGCACTAATAGGCAGAGAACCAAAAAATAAACTATGGGTGAAACTAAAAAGAGGGGACGGTATGGGGGAGGGGGTCTCAGTCTCTACAGGACGGCAGTCATAACGTCTGGATTCTGATGAATAAGCATTTCCATCCTTGTCCTGTTACACATCCAGATGTTTGTTTATTCCCTTTGGATGGAAACTCTGCGATCTCAGATATTTTAGCGTCTGTGTGTGTGTTATAAAGGAAATGGAAAAGTCGAGGGAGTTCAGACAGTGCAAAATGCGACCTGCTGTGAGACTTTTCTGAAAATGGCAGAACTACCTTGGAGATATGCCAAACAAAGCTAGCTATATTCATGTAATTTGTGCTATTCTAGATTTTTTTTTTCTTTGAAAAGTTTGAGTTCATAAAGCAGATACTGTTAATGATAAAATGCTGATTAGAGTCAGTTTCACACCAACTGTGTCTTGAAGCTGAAATTTATAGCTAATATATCACTGATAACCAGAAAGTGTTATCAGAATGATTGATTTTTCATTCATCAATCGCAATGCAGTAAAGTGACTATTCCCCAGTTTTCTAGAGTCACAAAAGTAAATGGGATTAGCCATGAGATTAACCTGATGAAAAGATTTGGCACTGAAAGGAATATTCCAATTTAACGGTTCAAAACTCAGTGAAGTATACTTAATATATAACAATAATCAATAAAATATAGAATGAATAATAAAAAAAACAAAAAACAAATGGAACATTTATTTCAATTAAAACATATTACACATTTAAGTAGAACTTAGTACAGATAGATAACCAACACCCCTTAGCATATGGAAAAATATGTTGAGCTCACTAGTGTCCACCCTTTTCCATGATGCCAGGATATGCTGGCTTGCAAACATGGAAAGCATTTACAACAAAATACATCAGGTTAGAAAAAACAGGAAATCCAACTCAACCCCATTCTTTGCCGCTAGACAACTTAATTTACTGTCAAACACATACCAGATGCTTTTACAACATGGCTGTTAGTTAATGATTATCCCACGGACTGTGAAGTGGACTTTATCCTCTAGTACCTCTTATCTAAGCAAATTAAGGCATCAGGGCAGAAGATGGGACCACAGCTCCAGTGACCATGTTTTTTACACATTATGTACTAAAATTACGACACATTGTATTGTTCAATGTCTCTTTGGTGTGACTGATTCAAATGGTTTCCGTTTTGGTTGTAGATCTTTGATGCCACCACAAATAATGCCCGTCTAGTGCTCCAGATTGATAACGCCCGTCTGGCAGCTGATGACTTCAGAGTCAAGTGAGTAACAAAATTGTGAAGTCTAACAAACATTTTGACCTCATGGGGAGTTTCCTAGTTTTGACGAGAAACAGTGATCCATTGACCTTTGTTGTGCCTGCAGGTATGAATCTGAGCTGTCCATCCGCCAAGGTGTGGAGGCCGACATTGCCGGCTTGAGAAAGGTCATTGATGACACCAACATGAACCGCATGAACCTTGAAAGCGAGATTGAGGCCCTCAAGGAAGAGCTCATCTTCCTCAAGAAGAACCATGACAATGTGAGTACACATCTGGCACATTTGGACATCTGGAAACTATGTCTTATGGGCGTTGCTTTAAGACATATTTTATGGTCTCTCTTCCCAACAGGAGGTAATGGAGCTTCGTAACCAGATCTCCCAATCAGGAGTGCAGGTGGATGTTGATGCTCCTAAGGGTCAGGATATTGCCCTGATCATGGAGGAGATGAGAGCCAAGTACGAGAAGATGGCCCTGAAGAACCAGGAGGAGTTGAAGGCCTGGCACGAATCTCAGGTATATTCCAAAAGACAATCATTTTCTTGCAATCAAGTCTTGCTAAACACAGTTACATGTTTTGGGGCTAATGTGACATTTTGTCTTCTCTCTAGATCACAGAGATTCAGGTACAAGTCACACAGAACACAGAAGCCCTCCAGGGTGCTCGTACAGAAGTCAACGAACTTCGCAGACAAATTCAGACGTTGGAGATCGAGTTGGAGTCACAGAGGAACCTGGTGAGTTTGTCTTCTTGTAGCCATTGTAGAAGCTACCATTTTCCATTTGCTCTTTTCAATCCTTTAGTCATATTTAGCTGTATTTTTTTCCAAGTTTCATGTCTTGAATTTGTCTTGAGGCTCAAACCTAACTCCTGGGTTCTCTTTGCTTCATTCTTCAGAAAGGATCCCTGGAGGCCACCCTGAGGGATACAGAAATGCGTTACAACATGGAGATCGAGAGTCTCAACACCATCATCATGCAACTGGAGTCTGAGCTCACAAAACTGCGCAACAACATCCAACACCAGACGCAGGAGTACGAGGCTCTGCTGAACATCAAGATGAAGCTGGAGGCAGAAATTGCCACCTACAGGAGGCTTCTTGACGGTGGAGACTTCAAGTAAGTCTTCTTCTGAAAAGCATGCAAAGTTTGCACAGCAGTTAACCATTTGTGTAGCTTTGTTTTAAAACTTAGTGGCTAGATTTGCTGGAGTATTTGTTTTGCGTGGTTGGTAACAAGCATGCTTTCTCCTGCAGGCTCCAGGATGCTCTTGACGAACAAAAGAAGGTTAAAGTGATGACTGTCACGCAGACGCTGGTGGATGGGAAGGTGGTGTCTTCAAGCACAGAGACCAAAGAAAGGAATCTCTGAACATCAAATTTCAGATCAACCTCCTCAACACATCAGAAAAACCTTATGGGCCAATGATAAAATGATCTAAAGACAGGTTGGACTTAACACATTAGATATTTATTTAGTCCGAAGTGCCTTATTGTAAGGGTCTCAGAGCACATATGCAATGAGATTTAACTAGAACATTTCAACACTAATTTAAAACAACAAATGTAACACTTTAATGACTAGCCAAAAAAGACTGAAAGTCAAAGAACACTATTGAAACTTTATTACATATTTTTGTAATGATAATGATTGTTTACGCTGAATCATTGATTGTCCCATTTCGTTTCTATGTTGTGTTGTTGTCATCATGTCTTGTCTTTTCCAATAAAAGATGACACTTTTATCAAATCTTTGCATTCTGCTTCTGTCATTAAAGTTATATGACAACATTTCTATCAGTGCCATCATTGCTCAACTGCCATCATTCTTTGCTTTCAGTTTTAGAATAAAACGAGTACTGAGGGTAAAGCACTTAAGTGACATACTTAGACCTGAAAGGTTTTTTTTTTAATTCAAAATTGTATATAATTAAAAGAATAATAATAATAATTGGTGGTTGTGTGAAAATTAGAGAAAAAAAACTGGAGAACTAAATGCTGCTTATGTTTTCACAAAAAACAAGACAGACAACTTCATTTTACAACCGACTAATAAATAATGTCAGTTGTGATAAGACCCTTTGTTGTGGAAGTCGGTATCCTTGATATTTCAGCCATTGTGATTCAATAGATATTGATTTCATGAGAACAGAAAAAAGGGGCTTTACTTTGGTAATTCATTCATGGAGACAGCATTCAAGGAGTTATAAAATGTTGCATGAACCAAACAATTTGATACAGGTAGTCCATGTTAGGACTTATTTGAAGTAAGATACTCCCCAATTGAAATGGATTCTAAAAGACATATTACTCAAAAAGTGCCAAGTGAGTGGTTAAAGGGTAGAGATTAAATAAAATTGTCATGTTCAGAACACAAAAGAAAATACTTGTTTCAAAGGTGTTTGTCCACACAATGAACGTCAATGGGGTCCAAAATAGCACTGGATTTTTATTGTACGGACCAAAAATGACAATTGAATGAATTCATTTTTAAGGCTTAATTTCCCAGTTAATAATACCATAACACTGGGCAGTGGGTGTGATGGAAGTCCAGAGTCTAAAGATAACATAAATGTGTCTACATCTTGTTAAGTGTAAAACCATAAAAACCTCATACCTCTCAAAACAAGCAGTTGCATCTGATCTCCTTTTCATTAAGATCTCTCTGCAGAAAACTGAGCAAAATGCAAAACTTCGGCGTTCAGAACAAAAGAATATACAGAATGTCAGAGGATCTCAGCATGCTGAGACCCACATTTTACTCTTGGAGAAATGCTGGGAACAGGGGTTCCTATTCCAAGGAGATCTTTGGATCTACCACTGCACAAATGGGACTGGTTGGAAATGTTGCAAATGAAAAGGAAACCATGCAAATCTTGAATGAACGTCTTGCTTCCTACCTGGAGAAAGTTAGGAGTTTGGAGAAGGCTAACAGTGAACTGGAGGTGAAAATCCGCCAGGTTGTGGAGAAAAAAGGTCCAGACACTAAGGACTACAGTCACTACCAAGCCACCCTTGATAAACTACACAAAGAGGTAATTGGTACTTCTGTCCACTGAAATATTAGTCTCTAACAATACTGTCCTGTGTAGTATCTCAATATGCATAATTATTCATTTTCCCCATTTTCTCACATTTAACCTGTTTTCTTCATTGCTTAGAGATTTGTATTTCTGAGAGGTTGAATGTGAATTTTATAGAGGGTATCATCCGTTGCACTAAATTATTATCCAACCACATCCACAACAGCTACTACTACTTTTAAGTTATATTTTTGCTTTAATTTTTATTATTAATGTGGGTTTAATGAAAGGTTCAGTTCAAAGTAATGATCACTCAAAAACTGGACTTTGAACGTGCCCTTGAGTAAGGCATATAAATAGTTCGTGCGAAGCGGCTCCTTTATATTGGCCTTAGATAATAAACTAACAATAGGCTGTATTGTGCCTTTTTTGGATATGTCCATTTAGATCCTGGAGATGGTTTTAAGCAGTGCAAATATGGGTATTTGTATTGACAATGCCAAGTTGACTGCCGAAGACTACAGGGTCAAGTAAGCTGGTTTTAAAGACACTATAAACTCAAACTCTATGTTTTATAAGTTTTATTCCATTTCTATTAGCTTCAAGGCCATTTATATGTCAAGAACCATATGCAAATGTGCAAAAGTTGACAATGTAAACTTGTAGCAGACATGTGCATTTAAATTGTAGTCTTTCTTTTCCAGGGAACATACTGATGAACCATCTTTAGTCAAATTTTTGTCCAATGAAACTGAAACCTCCCTTTAATTCAACCTTCCACCAACTAGCACTATTTAACAAATAATAATAAGAATAATACTCATTAAAGCTGCAAGCAGCGATGAAAGGGCCCGTGGACCCAGGCTCACCACCACCCGTTGGCCTTAGGAACACAGTGAACAGTGGGCTACATGCATGTAAGCGAGTAAATACAAGGGAAATATGGCAAAGTCATTTCAAAGTGCCACGCTTCCTGCTGCCAACAGGTGGCGCTTTGACTGTAACTGATTATTGCCATGTAGATGTCTTCAGGCCAGGACTACTATCGAACGTGAAGTTTGGAGCAGATCAGACATTTTATGCATTAGCACTCAGCCAAGTGTTGCATGATTTAATGTGTTTCTAGTATGTTTGGCACTTCGTGGCATATTGAAATGTTTCTCTGGGAGTGAATTACAGTGTAAAGCATGCCATTTCCTGTTGCCAGCAGGTGGCGCTATGACTAAGTGAAAATTGCCATATAAATGTCTTTATGCTAGGACTCTTATCACACATGTGAAGTTTGGGGCAGATCAGACATTGTATGCCTGACTTACAACAGCTTCCTCTTTCATGGTGAAACATCAGACTTTGTCAGTCCGCCACAGACACGCCCTTCAACGAAAACTCTAGATATTCGCAATTTAACGTCACTAAGGCCTTAAGATTAGACTGACCAAATAAGATGTGGTTCTGTTTAAATGTCTATGAGGAGTTAATCACAGTGTAAAACGTCTCAGGTTACGTATGTAACCATGGTTCCCTGAGAACAGGAAACGAGACTCTGCATTCGAAACGCTTTGGGGAACGTCACACGTGAGCTGATGTCTGAAAGCCAAGTATCAAAAAACTCCAATCCTATTGGCCAGCGACAACCTATGACATCATCATAGCGCGACCCGGAAGTATATAAGGAGCGCCTAGAGAACCAGTCAGTATCTTTTCGTCTTGAGGGACTGTTCAGCAGGCAGCCCCGAAGCATGGCAGGGCAACGCAGAGTCTCATTTCCTGTTCTCAGGGAACCATGGTTACATCCGTAACCTGACACGTTCCCTTTCGAAAGGGAACTCAACTCTGCATTCGAAACGCTTTGGGGAATGATATACCCACGCCGCCATGCTTAAGGAGAGTGCATGCCAAAAGATGGCTAGACAAACGTCAAGCAGTTTCGAATGAAACTCCAGATAGCAACTCACCCTCGGGTCACACAAAGGCCGTCAGTGACAGCATTCCCTACGGCCAACAGCCCAAGCTGAGCCTCAAGAAGGCCTTCTGTTCCAAAGAGAAAGTGGTCCCTTTAAGGGAATGTGGCCAGAGAACTGAAAGGAACCCCGCCAGTCACTAGAGGGGAACGAAGTCACCCTCAATGCCACCAGGGAGGCCGACCTGGTCTGTTATAGGACAAACTTAGTCTTGGCCAACCCTGTCTGAGTACAGAATCTCCATAACGCATTCTTCATAGAAGAGAGCAGGTAAGAGTGACTGCAAAAAGGCAGGAGCAACTCAGACCCACGCGTAGAGACGGGCATCCTGGAGAGCAGAACTCAGCTCAGTGCTATGAACCCTCGTATTGAGGGGAGTATAATCCGCTCATCCTAGGATCTACTCAGCGCTTAATTAATGCACTGAGGAGGCTGTGCGCTAAACGCCTGTTTATACAGGGGAGCACAAACCAGCCTAGGGCTGAATCTTAGGAGGAGGCCTGATTAAGGCCTACCACCATGATCAGCTTAGGGAGCTAAGCACTATTACAAACATAACCCTAATAGGGAAGTACAAAGCTCACCTAACAGGTAGACCATGCAATGGGCACACAATCATGGAGGCCGAAGAGGGGCCTACAGCATGATAGTAGCTATATGTGAAAAAGAAGTATATTCAGAAAGTGGCCTGGAGGGGCCACTCTGAACACCTGTCTTGCTGGGGCAGACAGACAACTTCAATGGCAGCAAAAGAGGCTGCAAAAGTGCCCGCATGACAATCCACCTAACACAATCCAACGAGCAGTGTACTCAGTAAAAGCACCTTTTTACTCTTTAAAGCAAGAGGAGTACAGCATACGCCAACACGTATTAAGGAAGGCCTGGATGGGCCTATAACCTTAACAGACACGTGGCATCAGCTCGTGGCAGTGTTTTAGGCACCAAGACTGATAAATAACCGAACCATAGGAGGTTAGATTTATCACCTGGGCCTCTGGCCAACCAGAAGTGTATATAGATAATTCTCAAAGAGAAATATACACAAACATACACCAGTATGTTCAAAAAGGGCGGCCCATAAGGCCTAGCAACCTCTAAGACATACGGCGTAGGTCTAGTGGCCATTTCTAGGAGCACAATAGATCCACCCTAGGCGCTAGGTGGCTATTCAGCTCAACTAGAGTAGGAATCAGACTCAGGGAGGCAGATGTAGTTTAAACCAAACCTCAGTAAGATTTCACCACAACATTCACCCTGAGGGGCCAGCCACTCAAAAGTACTCTGTAAAAGCACCCTATTACTCTCACAGCGAGAGGAGTACATAACTGAATTCCACATGCTACACCGGAGGCCGAAGTAGGCCTACCTTAGTAAACACGTGGCATCAGCAAGTGGCTACCATAACCATACCAACCAGTAGGCCATGTATTCAGAGATTTTTCCAAAGAGGGAATACATAAAACGATGCCATACATCGTGAACAGGCCTGTTTAGGGCCTATCCGTCAGCGATGGGGCATGGCCGATGGTGGTATGGCTTCCCAGGCATCCTGCCATCAAGTCAGCTAAAAAAGGAGGCCTTGAGGGGCCTACCATTTCAGCAACAAGCGGCGTTCAGCCTGTTTGCAGAATAAAAACACAAACTGTGCCAACATGTGAACTAAAAAGGAGGCCTGAAGGGGCCTACCGATTCAATGACACGTGGCTTCAGCTCGTATTGGATTAGATTCACAAGCATCCTGCCAGCATGTCAGCTAAAAAAGGAGGCCTTACGGGGCCTCCAAGTTCAGCAACACGTGGCGTTCAGCCCGTTTGTCCATATCAACGCAAACTGTGCCAACATGTAAACTAAAAGGAGGCCTTATTAGGGCCTACCCTAGTAAACACATGGCATCAGCCAGTCCAGGACCATACCAACCAACCGGCCATGCATTCAGTGGAAAACCTTTCACGCATAATACTGAGAGAAGGAATGCATATTACGCCACCATACTCCACGAGAGGCCTGCTTAAGGCCTACTCAACAGAGGTGGGGCGTGGCCGATGGTGGTATTTGTCCGATGGTATGGGTTCTTAGATTCGCAGGCATCCTGCCAACAAGTCAGCTAAAAAGGAGGCCTTGTGGGGCCTACAATCTCAGCAACAAGTGGCGTTCAGCCTGTTTGCAGAATGAAAACACAAACTGTGCCAACATGTGAACTAGAAAGGAGGCCTGTTGGGGCCTACCATTCCAATGACACGTGGCTTCAGCTCGTAAAATTAAGGGAACCAAGCTACAGGGAACCAGCTCTAACCCAACAATAGCTGTGGGAAGCTAACTGCAACCTGAGCTAGGCTACACATTCCAACAGGCAATGTACCCTAAATTATATGTGACTAAAGGGAACCAAACAATGCCAACATGGTCTAAGGGAGGCCTATATGGCCTACTACCTCAAACGGACACGTAGCAAAAAGCCTGTGGCAGTGTAAACTATGTGAGCAAATTATGATCAACTAACAGCACTTGTTAGAAATACAATTGCTAACTAGAAGGAGGCTAATTAACCATAAGAGCCTACAGTCAAAGTTATATGCAATATAGCTGTTAACAGATCACAAAAGGGAGCTAATAGAAACCAGCTTTTCTCAAAAAGTGGTTCTATACTACCCTGAGTATGCAATCCAACAGGTGATGCACTCAGTGACACAAATAAACCTCAACTGGGGAATATAATAGTCACCAATCTCTCCAATAGAGGCTAACATCAAAGAGCCTGCTATTACGAGAACAGGTGCTAACCTGTGGCAGCATAAGTAAGCTCACATACAAATGTAGGGCAAAAGTCTAGAACTCAAAGCAAACGTAATGCTTTGACATACATGCTGTTTCCAATAGGGAAAAACATTTTCTCCATACAGATTCTCAAATCTGTACTAAGCCCTAGAGGACGGAGGCTAAAAGCTAGCACCGTCAACTCAAACTTGATTAAGAGAATCAAGTGGCTCAGAGGAAAAAACATTTTCCATAGCATGAAAAGTTCTAGAAAGTGGGGCCTAGCATACACCTGCATAACTTATCTACGCAAAGAAAAGGGCCTACCACCTGAGAAAACAGCATCAGGGAGTCTAAAAACAGTCTACAACCTAGCTGTTAACCTCACCAATTGCACCTACATAAACAAGGGGACAATGGCCATATGGCCTAACAGCTCCCTCGGGAGGAGGCCAGAACTAGGAACTATACCACCTGACAAAGAATAGTATACATAGGGTTAACATATAACACACCTAACCTAGCTCTAGCCTGGCCGCTAAGCTACGGGCCTTCTTACAAGGCCACAAGCCTAGTTAAGCCTGGGCTTCACCTCCAAATCTCATGTATAAGAGAAAGAAAGCGAAGCTCACAAGCAAACAATGTCAGGCGGCCGATTAAGGCCGACCTAAACATACATATTAACTGAAGTGACGAGTGCTAACTCAAACTACTCTAGAAAACAGCAGATGAGAAGCTACTCTAAACAACAGGCGGCTAAGAGGCAGCCATTTTGTGGCCTGCACAATATATCATTCTAGCCAGCCTATCAACTTCAGTTTGCCCAAAACCCCTTACTTTTTCCTGACTACATGCTCAGAAAAACTATACAGGAAAACAAGGTCTTATTTTGAACACATAAAATATAGACCCTCCTGCAGCTCAAAGACTGAAGACTCCTAATACTCCTTTTTTTCACGTGAAAGGATGGAATCTAGGGTTCTTTTAAGCCTAAAAGATCCTCTCATTACCAAACCGAAAAAGCAGGCCGACAGAAATAATTACTATGGGCCCAGCCATCAGTCTGACCATTAGAATCTGCATCTGAGCATGATATATTTATGAATATATATATATATATATATATATATATATATATATATATATATATATATATATATATATATATATATATATATATATACACACACACATAGGAGGTGAAAGAAGAAGAGGAGAGGGTAGATAAAAATCGCTCTTATGTAACTGGGGAATCGATTACAAACGCAACAGTGTTTACAATCGATCGCCCAACTCACTCTCGCTTCTTTCCCCTCCCGTCTGTCTGGGCTCAGATACAAATCTGAATGGCTAGGGGTTTTTCCATGCCCTCCCGATCTCAAACGCAGAGATCAGGAAGGAATGGAAAGTTATGGGAGCTGCAACGTTCACGGAAAGAAAGGGACCGCTCGTCGAGCCATCTGCGCGCGCAGCCCTCTCCTAACGCGCTCTCACGGCAGCCCCAGCCCGCCGAAAAAGCGCGTCCCAGAAAACTCTAGCAGCTCCGCATACATAGCAGCCAGAGGAGCGCGTGCTGCCGAACACGATGACGTTAAACACGGACGTCACTGTTATCCAGCAACTCATCCTCGACAGCCCCGGGGAAGCTGAGAGAGAATACAACTTTCTCAAACTTCCCAACGAGGTCACCTGCGAGCCCTATGATTGCGGCCGCCGTTTTGCCTCAGCACAAACGGGGCCAGAATCATCAGGCACAGATGCGGACGCCTCTTCCCTCGAGAAGAGTGCCGAACGAGAACGGAGCATCCCGATAGGGAGACGCTCACAGTAAACAATAGACAAACACACAGACAGTGCCCTCAAGCACCGTCTATGCACACTCCTCTCCCAGACAGAGAACGCCCAGAAATGTGTATATCAAGTGCCAAAACCCTGGGACACGGATAAACACACTCTCTTGAACGTCTGTAAGGCAAAAAAAAATAACGTTACCGGAGTCGATACAATCGCGATCAGACAGAACAGTTCCGAAAGACGAAAAAGATACTGACTGGTTCTCTAGGCGCTCCTTATATACTTCCGGGTCACGCTATGATGATGTCACAGGCTGTCGCTGGCCAATAGGATTGGAGTTTTTTGATACTTGGCTTTCAGACATCAGCTCACGTGTGACGTTCCCCAAAGCCTTTCCGAACGCAGAGTTGAGTTCCCTTTCGAAAAGGAACATGTCATTTCCTGTTGCCCGCAGGTGGTGTTATGACTATAACTGAATATTGCGATCTAGATGTCTTCAGACCAGGACTCTAATAAATCATGTGAAGTTTGGGGCAGATCCAACATTGTATGTCTGAGTTACAAGAACTTCCTGTTTCATGGCAAAACATCGAACTTTGCCAGACCGCCACGGACACGCCCTTCAGCGAAAACTCAAGATCGTCGCAATTTAACGTCTCAAAGGCCTTTAGATTAGACTGACCAAATATGATGTTGATCTGATTAAAGCTCTAGGAGGAGTTCGTTAAAGTAGAACATGTGGAAATGGCAAAAACTGCCAAAATTTTGCAGAGAAAATTCAAAATATCTCACTTCCTGTTGGGTTAACAGATTTTGCACCCAGGGGCTTTTTTGTAGGTATTGGGAAGCACGAAGGGCGCTTAATTGAAATTTTGTAGGTGGCGCTATCGAGCCATTTTGCCACACCTAATTCTGAAACCCATATTAGACGTAAATTTTCTGACGCATGTGCAAAGTTTCATGAGTTTTCAAGCACGTTTAGGTCCTCAAAAATGTGATTCATTTCGGAGAAGAAGAAGAATTGGCCGATCAATTCCAATAGGGTCCTCACACCATCGGTGCTCAGGCCCTAATTAATGTAATGTTTCTATAGGTTTGAAAATGAATTTCAGCTAAGACAGTCTGTTGAAACAGACATAAATGCACTGAGAAAGGTGCTGGATGACACAAATGTGGCACAACTGTATCTGGAAAATGATGTTGAAGGGTTAAAAGCGGAGCTCATCGATTTAAAGAAACAACATCAGCTGGTAAATACATTTGATTATATTAAAAATTCATATTAAATTACCATAGATCAGAGAGTGCAGTAGCTCACAAATAATGTATAAGGGGCCCAAGATATAACCCTGTGCTACCTCAAATCTATTTTTCAGGAAGTGTCAGAAATATGTAGTCAGATCACCCAGTCAGGAGTGCAGGTGGATGTTGATGCTCCTAAGGAACATGATCTGATTAAGATCATGGAGGAGATGAGAGCGAAGTATGAAAAGATCGCCCTCAAGAACCAGGAGGAGCTCAAAGCCTGGCACGAATCAAAAGTGGGGCATCACTTTTTATTGCAAAGTTTACACTCAATTTCTGTTTTAAAGACAAGAAAGAAGTGTAATTCTATTTTTTGTATAGATCTCTGTTGTGCAGGTTCAAGTGACCGAGAACACTGCAGCACTGAAGGAAGCCAGCACACAAGTCAATGTGAGCCGCAGGCAGATGCAAACTTTGGAAACAGAGCTGCAGTCTCTGACTGGAAATGTAAGATATTCTGCCCACACACCTTGATGGAGCTTTTGAACATATTACTCATGTTCTTTATTTTTACTTTTTGCCTTTTCTTACAGAGAGCATCTTTGGAAGAAACTCTTCATGAAACGGAGTTGCGATATGGCATGCAGTTGGACCAATACAATAGCATAATTTTGTTGCGGGAGTCTGAGCTTAAGCAGCTACGTGATGACATTCAAAGTCAAACGCTGGAGTATCAGGCCCTGCTCAACATTAAGATGGAGCTGGAAGCTGAGATAGCCGCCTACAGGAGACTTCTGGATGGAGAAGATAAACTGTGAGCTTTGTCATTTTTGTATCATACATTTTTGCCATGCCTATTTTTCGCCTTCAGAAAACTTCATCTTGATGTTAATAAAATATTTTTACAGATTTGAGAACGGATCCAACAAGACAATACAAGAGACCGTCACCCAGACGATAGTGGATGGGGAAGTAGTGTCCTCCATCCCAAATACAATCGAAAAGTGATATAGACAAAAACAAGATCACAAGAGCACAAGCCAATATCTCGCGAATCAAAACCATTCATAAATACTATGAATATTTTGAATAAATTATAATCAAAACTCTTTCAGTAGTATTTCTGTTGAATCAGAATTTGAACACATGTTGGAAAGCCACGCTCTCTTAATCAAAACCATACACTGTATCTCTACTCAAACTATGCTGTTTTATCACTGTCAAAGTTTCAGTTTCTTGTTATGACAAATTGGACCCTTAGGGTCTAATGAGCATTTTGAATATGTCATCACAGTGAAAGAAAACAGTAAGTGATGTCCGATCCCATTTCCATTTTACAAAAACATTCCAACAGTCATTCATAATAACTAACAGAGCAAAATGAAAACAAAATGATGGTCTTGTTTTGTACTTCGAACCAACAACAACTATATGAACCATGCTCTCTTGTCCTTGCACGTCTACTTTTTGTTGTCGATTACACTAATCTTAATATTGTTCGCCCAGTAAGCTGTTAAAAGAATGATTGATTACCCTTATAATTTTGGAACTAACTCTTAGCAATTAATCTTTCTTAGAAATCAGTCAAAATGAGAAACTGAAAGCTGTCAGACTAAACATAAACAATGTTCATCCTTTGAGCCTGTAAGCATTTTGCCTCCAAAGCATGATGGGTCAAGATTTCCAGATGAAAATTTAAGAAGAAACAGAGGAAAACAACAACTGTGAAGTATCAACAATATGTTCTCTGAGCATTATAAGTTTGAATTTAATGAGAATCCCCCATCAGAAATGACATGTTTTCTTATTTTTTTTTATGTGCAAATGCCCACTTAATATTAGTATCAGTTTTATACAAATCTATGGCGGCAAACTCCTTGAACTGACTTGAAAATGAAAAGACCAAGTGGCAGTGCACAGTGACTAAGTATAGAATGTTCCACTGTGGGCCTGTAAAAGTGGGAATTTGCGGCTAACTGTGAAGCACTGTTTCCACTCAAATCCTTCGTCACAGCTGGAGGAGCCTATGCACAGGAAAAGATGGTTGGTTTGCAGACGGCGATGTCAACGCAGACATTTGTGGATGGAAAAGTGGAGCTGATGATCTGCGCAGGCCAAAATGATCCAGATGAAGTTTGAGTTATAAAAATATGCTAGAGTTTCTTCCAATATGCATATACATTTGAAATAGTTAAATGAAGGTAAAAATAGGTAAATGAAAGTGAAATTCTATGTTATCTTGCTTCACTGGGGTTAACAATTAATCCTGGGTGTTCATAAATTGAAGTTTCACACTGTACATTCCTTATCCCTGGATTAACGTCCTTATTTGGATATGTGCAGTTTCAGTGTTGCTGATTGGATGAACGCTGCATGTGATATGTTTAGGCCTGTCACAATACCTACTTTTATGTTGTGCAATATATTGTCCCAGAAATAATTGTGATAAACAATATTATTGTAATTTTAAGACCATTTTATGCCACTGAATATATAATCAAAATATAACAGCATAATAAAGCAAGTAGGCCTACATACTTTCAAATGACAATAACCTTTTAATTCTTTAGACCATAGAAATTAAATATCCTAAATCAAAAAAACCTGAATAAGTAGTAAATAAACATTTTTTAAAAAGTGCAAACTGTAACAAGTAGAAAAAAAACACACTTGAAAATGACAGATTTTTCTCTGTCCTTCTTTTCTCTGTAAAGTAAGGGTGCACAATATTTCTGAAAAAACAAACCTTACTTAGCAGTCAGATGTCCGTATAAACAAAGGCACAGATGTCTCAACAGGCCACGTCTGCTGCTAAAACTATTTTAGTGGCACCATTTTGCACTGTGACATTTACACAACCAGTCAAAAGTTTGGAATTGAAATAAGATTTTTAATGTTTTTAAAAAAAGTTTCATCTGCTCACCAAGGCTGCATTTATTTAATTAAAAATACAGTAAAAACAGTAATATTGTGAAATATTATTACAATTTAAAATAACTGTTTTCTGTTTGAATATATTTTATAAAGTAATTTATTCCTGTGATCAAAGCTGAATTTTCAGCATCATTACTCCAGTCTTCAGTGTCACATGATCCTTCAGAAATCATTCTAATATGATGATCTGCTGCTCAAGAAACATTTATTGTGTACTATTGTACAAAATATTTGTGTACAATATTTTTTTTAGGATTCTTTGATGAATAGAAAGTTCAAAAGAACAGCATTTATTTGAAATATAATCTTTTGTAACATTATAAATGTCTTTACTGTCACTTTTGATCGATTTAATGCATCCTTGCTGAATAAAAGTATATTCATTTCTTTAATTTCTTTTCAAAAAAATAAAAACTGACCCCAAACTTTTGAACGGTAGTGTATAATGTTACAAAAGCTTTGTATTTCAGATAAATGCTGTTCTTTTGAACTTTCTATTCATCAAAGAATCCTGAAAAAAAAAGTACACAACTGTTTTCAACATTGATAATAATCATAAATGTTTCTTGAGCAGCAGATCAGCATATTAGAATGATTTCTGAAGGATCATGTGACACTGAAGACTGGAGTAATGATGCTGAAAATTCAGCTTTGATCACAGGAATAAATTACTTTATAAAATATATTCAAACAGAAAACAGTTATTTTAAATTGTAATAATATTTCACAATATTACTGTTTTTACTGTATTTTTTTATTAAATAAATGCAGCCTTGGTGAGCAGAAGAGACTTCAAAAAAATCTTTCCGTGTCCAAACTTTTGACTGGTAGTGTATATATGAACCAGAAGAGTGGATTGCAGCTTTGACATAATGGGCAATATATTGCGTCACCAAAAATGATTGAGGTCATGTACATATATTGTGCGATAAGTCCATATACTGATTATTGCGACAGGCCTAGATATGCTTACATAAAGGCTCTAGCATTGTACATCCTCAAATTATATATTGCCAACCGTATTAAAAAAAGTTTATCCTGAAAGGACTTTTCGCACTATAAAGGTAAGAATGAAACAATATCTATTTCACTCCAATTTCACGCTTTTTTCATGTCATGTTTTCTGTCACCATTTGACATTTTTCCCTTAAACGCTGGAATCACTGTTTATACAACACATGGTGTTTCCGTGACTGTGAATACATGGCATGCTATTGGTTTTCAGTTGCAACGCATCTAGTCATAACATTCTAACACCGCATCATTTCACATTGTACAAGTTTGACACCACAATGTGGGGGACACACCAAAAAAGCAATGCTAACCCTGTTCCGGAGCAGGGTTTCATAACCATGGGTAAAAAGCATTGCTAACCACACTTTTTAATTACAAGTGTGAAACGTTCCTTTACCCGGGTTAAAAAAGCAGGGTTTAGAACAGTGACAACCTGGGGTTAAGCGCAGTGTGCATTTGTGAAAATCTGTCTTTTCAAAGTCTTATTGAATAAATGGGTGAGGAATAAAAGAGACTTTGCTAAGGTCACATGCTACAACAAGAATCCCACTTCTGTACAGCCCACTCAACTCATTTTTATTCTGTCCAGACAGTTACATAAAATGCTGTAAAACAGCAATTGAGCAATACATACAGTAAATGATCCATGGCAGTATAGACGTGGTATAGACTTAAAGGGATAGTTCACCAAAAATAAAATAAATAAAAATCCATTCCATTTCTTTCTTCTGATGAACACAAAAGAAGATATTTGAAGAGTATGGGTAACCAAACAGTTGAAATATCTTTGAAATATCTTCTTTTGTGTTCAGCAGAAGAAAGAAACTCATTGTAAACCCTAACGCTCAAAATAATTAATTGGTTTGAGTAGGGAAAACTCAAATTAATCAAACTAGTTCAGTCAAATGAACTTTTATGGGTATTTAGAACTTTCTTTTTCTTTTGAGTTCACAAAACTGACACATTTTAAGTAATCTGAATTGTTTCATTGTTTTGTGTTTTATGAACTTGTTTCTTTTAATTTAGACAAACTTAAATTTAACAGAAACTGGGCTGGAATTTGCCATTACACTCGAAAGGGAAAATAAATGCTAAAATGAAATGTTATATAATGTTTTTTGTGCAAGATTAATGTCAAGTGGGGGATTTAGTAGTGTTTTATCCTTTGCCATCCCAATTTAGAAGAGTAGCATCATGGTGACGAGTGGAGCATGGGCTTTTTTGAGAACAGGTATTTCATAAATGTTTTATATTGCCGTACTCTTTCAGCAATTGCTATGCTATGCTAATGTTATCAAAGCATTGTGTTGCCAATTAGCATTTGCTGAATTAGCTGGTTATAGCTAGCTAAATTTCCACTACTAAAAATATCATTTAAGATGTTGGCGCTGATAGCCTCGTGGGCAGCATATTTTAAGTTTAATGTATGAATTAAGTTGAGCAATTAAAATGTATGAGTACAAAACTGAAATCTGCCAGTTCTGGTTATTTAAAACTTAAAAAAAATGTATGTGACTAAATACCTCAATTTTTTTGAGTTTTGCCAGCTTATTCAGGTTTACAGAGCAGGTTTGGAACAACTTGAGGGTGAGTCAATGATGACAAAATTTTCAATTTAAGTGTGTTAATCATCTGTGTCTTGACACTTGGTACTAACTCTGTACAGTCACATGACCTTCGTAGACTGGTGCATTTTTCCTTTTGCATTAGTCAAACATTTTAATTGTACATCCTCTGTTTTCCCATAATTCTGGGAAGGTCCCGCATTCCTACTGAACAGTGACTCACTACTGAACATCAATATTTGTTTTTTTTATGCTTCCCAGGGCGCTCAGAATGCACGTAAGTACCCTTGTATGGGTCTTTTCTATTTCCTTTATGCCCCCTTAAATTCTCAATGTGGTCAGTGCATAAATTAGCTCTTGTAGACTTGTGCTACACATTAACTTTACCTGGTTATTTTACATTTTATGAAGAATTTGAACGGTGCTTGGTCATGCAAAGCTTACTGCCACAGTGCCAAGTCTCTGTGGTATGTCCTTTGTGGTTGCTTCATGGTAATTATGTTCAAAGTGATTTTAGCGTGTTACTAAAACATTTAGTTGCAGGATAGAGAGAGAGTTTATAGCAGAAACAATAGAGAGAGAAAGAGAGCGAGAGAGATGTGATCCTTTAAATCCCACATAACTCCCATTCCTCATGTCTGTTCTTCCTGGATAGGAGATTACCTCCAGATATCCCTCACAGGTGCAGCTTTCATAAAACCTGAGCCAAACTCCCCCTTCCTTCTCTTGCTCTGCACATACGCTTGTTCTTGTGTAATCAGGGTAGGCATTACCCTGTTCTACTATTAAACCATTAAACTTTGATGATAAAGCAATGTTTAAGCCATTCTTAGTTTAAGTACAGATATACAATGATACACAACTGCACATATGCTTATACTTTCTGTTTGTCTAAATTGCCTAAAACTTTTGTGTTAATATCTCATAATTCACAATAGTGTTGAATTAAAAGTATAAAGTGCAGTTATTTAGAAATTTTCTTGACAATCCATGCATTTTTGGGGTCACTGGTCTGAAAGGGATCAACTGCATCCCAAACACATAGTATTCACAGTAGTATTTTTGGTGTCATTGACAACTGAGCAAAACCTACAATCTTCCAGAAACTTCTCTTGGCCAGAGTCGTACGGTGAGCAACAGTACTGGGCGACTCGAAATCTCCAGAAAGTATTTAAGAAAAAAAACGTAGTACGGTAAGAGAAAATAGCTGTTGAAAGACCGCAGGATGGCCATTAGATTTTCCCATGTGTGTTTAGAGTGTAATGTGGCACACAGCATACAGCCAACCATTTTGGCAACCTCCATTTTTAATTTAGGGGGGAAACCCAACGGAATTTTAACCAGTGTAACTATGGCAACCAATAACAAATCAAAACCAGGCTGTGGTGACACCATGGAAACTAAACTCTGGCCAACATATATAGAGGAATAAGAGTCAGCAGAAAGCATGTTGGTTTAGAAAGATTGAGTTTATTCACTGAGTTATATATAAAATGGTAGTGGGAGGAGCCCTTCAGCCAAAATTACACATCATTCAAATTACACTTCATTTACTTGAGATTATACAGCATTATAGTAACCACACTCTTGAGGGAGTTTACAACTTCGAAAGATAAAGTCAAATTTCCTTGTTGCCAGTTGCTAAACAAAATCATTGGGATAAACAGATGTTAGCTCGTGATTTGTATTTTAAGCTGAAGTATCACTAAAACACAAACTATCTTTTTCTCATTTGGCTTACAAAGAAAATAAATGAAAAGAGAAAGACAAAAATTGGTGTAACATTTACTTTAAAAGACCAGTAAATTTTACAAATAAGAAACAGCACACTGAATTAAATGTAAAATTTTAAAAAGCATGAAAGACTAAAAGAGTATTTTCTTATATTCAGAGCATCTGTGGTTGAATGCACTGTTACCTCTGATAAATCAGTGTTGTAACTTTATAGTTTCACCATTGCTTCTAACAATGAGGGAAAGGGCTGAGATGGGTCTTTTTACTTTAAAAGACCACAGAAGACTTGCTTTGAATGGGTGTGGGGGAGATCCAGGTGCATCAAAGAAAGGGCTTCAGAAAAACAGGGTTAATAAGAGGTCACTGTGAAATCACGATCTCAAGTGATCAGTTCGCAGTGTAAATAGCAGCTTCCTGTCATTATATAAAGCTGCATAACTTTAATCTCACTTAGGAGAGTGCTGAACAAATAATGCTTAGCTGAGCAGAACTGAATAGACCATTCACATGTACACACCCTAAACAAAAATTAAGATCTTTCATAATGTTTTGTACAGCCCTTGAAATAACAAAGTGATTGCTAAGGGATTTGAACAAACATAACTTGTCTTGCACTGTTTCATTATTTGATATATTAGACATGCTCAAATCATATTTAGGGGCCAGAATATCATAGAAACTTTGGATGGACTCTTTTTTAGCACTAAACCACTCACATTTACTTCAGAAAGTATAAATATCAAATGTCAATACTGCTAATTTGTCAAAAATAGTTTTGTTCGTCTTTAAACAAATAATTTATTCATATTTATAGTTTTACAACAAAGCAAAATTGTGGGGGGAAAAGAATATTTCGCTTTCCAGGTTCATGTTAAAGGGTTAGTTCACCCAAAAATGAAATTTCTGTCATTAATTACTCACCCTCATGTCGTTCCACACCCGTAAGACCTTCGTTCATCTTCAGAACACAAATTAAGATATTTTTGATGAAATCCGATGGCTCAGTGAGGCCTCCATTGACAGCAAGATCATTAACACTTTCAGATGCCCAGAAAGCTACTAAAGACATATTTAAAACAGTTCATGTGACTACAGTGGTTCAACCTTAATGTTACGAAGTGACGAGAATACTTTTTGTGCACCAAAAAAACTAAATAACGACTTTATTTAACAATATTTAGTGATTTCAAAACACTGCTTCATGAAGCTTCGAAGCTTTACGAATCTTTTGTTTTGAATCAGTGGTTCAAAGCGCCAAAGTCACATGATTTCAGTAAACGAGGCTTCATTATGTCATAAGTGTTTTGAAATTTCAATGGTTCACCACTGGGGGGCGTGACTTTGGCAGTTTGAAACACGCTCCGAAACACTGATTCAAAACAAAAGATTCGTAAAGCTTCGAAGCTTCATGAAGCAGTGTTTTGAAATCGCCCATCACTAGATATTGTTGAATAAAGTTGCTATTTTGTTTTTTTGCCGCACAAAAAGTATTCTCGTCGCTTCATAACATTAAGGTTGAACCACTGTAGTCACATGATCCGTTTTAAATACGTCTTTATTAGCTTTCTGGGCATTGAAAAAGGAAATGATCTTGCTGGCAATGCAGGCCTCACTGAGCCATCGGATTTTATCAAATATATCTTAATTTGTGTTCTAAAGATGAACAAAGGTCTTACAGGTGTGGAACGACATGAGGGTGAGTAATTAATGACATTATTTTCATTTTTTAGTGAACTAACCCTTTAATACGACCCTCAAATTCTTATTATGAACATGTGAGAGTAAGAAAGGAGGAGGATATTTTTGCAGTTTGGCCACAGAGTCAACAATAAGGGAGGGTTAAGACATTTTAATAAAATTAATATATAGTCATATTTCCGTAATATTCAGTCATATTTGAACTACTGACTCTATTTACCTTACATCAGTCACTCATCACTCATCTTTAAAAAGCCTCTTGCTTTGAATGGCTATGGAAATTACCTTGTGAGCTTATAGTCACCTATAGAAACCCTATGACATAACTAGCATTCAGATTAATGGTTGATCATGTTTCAATGACTGATTCATGACTGATGATGACTTGACTATTTCCACGTATATCTTCAGAACTAACTGGTGTGATGTCATTTCAAACAAAATCAGGCCAAACAAAGTTTGTTTTGTGTTCGTTTCGGGAGATTGAAACAGCTTCCCGGAAAAGTTCACTCTAGCTGGTAAACACCTTCAAACTACTATTTGTCTGTGGCAGTTACATGTGGCTACCATACATCGTAGGTGTGGCTCTGAGGCTCCGCCTTCTTTGATGTAAATGGAAATCTTCTCTGGTTCATTTCTTCTGTTCAGTCTGTTGAGGTCAGACGTCCGTGAGTAAAAACATTAATATAACGGGGATGAATGAATACACTGCTTTATAGTAGAAAATGTAGTTGTAATTCTAACTGAAAGAGACATTGACACTGCTTTTTATTTTTAATACGGTAAAGCTGCTTGCTTTTAAACAATCTATTGTATAAAGTGGTATATAAATAAATATGAAGCAATCTGACTGGGATGCCGAATTGCAGAGCTCATGCAAACATCGGCATGATCAGATGCTTTCTTAACTACCGTTTTCTCACTGCAGCCGTTTTAGCAGTGTGGCCAGCGTCAGGATGTTCGCTAACAATATACCGCTGCTCAAGTATTTCGAACTTATGTTTACCCCAAAGTGAAGAAAGAAAAGAACTTCGCCGTGAGTATATCAGGGTCTTTATGACCAGCAGGCATCACCAGTGTGTGGTGTTTTGAGCGCTTCAAAACAGCAAATCATTTTGTGAAGCAATCGGTTCAACTGATTTAAAATTTTGAAAAGCTTTGTTTCTTCCATCACTACTCTCCATTACACAGTGCCTCATTTACAAAACAGTCTGCAGTCAAATGCTCTGAATAAACATATGATCCTCCGACGTGATCCGGGATGACATTAGAGGGTTAGTTCACCCAAAAATGAAAATTCTGTCATTAATTACTCACCCTTATGTTGTTTCACACCCCTAAGACCTTTGTTCATCTTTAGAACACAAATTAAGATATTTTTGATGAAATCCGATGGCTCAGAGAGGCCTCCACTGCCGGCGTTCTGACATATGACCCGGAAGCGCTGCACTGTGTTTGCAAGCAGAGGAAGATGCGCTCTGTACATAAACAGTCTTCGAATAGGCACAGCTGTTGATTCGTCAAGTGTTTCCTCGACACAGTTTGAAGTCATCTGGTGAAAAATGTTTACTGCACAACTTCATTTGCTTGACATATCGAAGCGGTAAATCAACATCCTGATGAACAGCCAGCAGCCATAGCTTCAGTCGCTCAGAATCATTTGATGGGAAATGGTGAAAGGTAAGCCATTCATTTTGTGGCTTTGATAAGGCACTTTTACGTACACTTATTCGTTTCTCACAGTTTGGGCATCCAGGAAATGCACACTTTAGCATGTTAAACACTACACCAAGATCTAAAGCACAATAATTTCAGAATTCAATAGCTTACATCATGGGCGGATTGGCCAGCGGGCAATTCTGGCAAATGCCAGAGGGGCCGGACCATTTTTTTTTAATGTGGGCCGGTCAGTTTTATTATATATATAAATAATAGTTTTTACAGGCCGACAGCGCATAGGATGGGTTTTTATTGCTAGCACAATTTCACTATGGTTATAATAATATTAATAATAACAAATGTTAAGAAATGGCCAGCCCAGTCGGCAACAGTCGGCCCAGTCCTGAGATGGGCTGACCGCCCCGCCCCCTTCAGTTACTGTTGCTATAAACCATGCCGCTCTCACGCCACACATCATGTTCTGTCAGAGTAAAAAATACATTGGAGCAAAGAGAACAATGTGTCGACAGACAAGAGAAATTTAAACAATAAATACCATTTTGTGGCTCTTTAATGTGTCTTGACAGACTGCTGTAGCACCTCAGTTCAGCCTGTGACACTACACATTTTTCAAATTCAAGTCCACGACGTTAATCTAACCGCTTTGTCGGACATAAATGTGGATACGGCGTTATGATTGGTTAGATCGCCTGTCAATCAAACTCAGTCAAAATCAAGCAAGTCATCAGAGAGAGAGCGCAACACGAGCAAATTGTCAGTAAAAGTTAGAAAAAAAGGAAAGGCGTGGAGAAAAGGTTAGAGAAAGCAAAAAAAGGCTCTTAAGTCAGACACTGCCAAATGCCTAAAATTAACCGAACTCTTTTCAAAGGGTTTAAATGTAGCTGCTGCAGTGGAGGACAGTGCTGTAGAGGTAGGAAAAAACAGAAAATACAGCTAGCTCAAGTCATTTTCATGCAATTTTTTTGTTTTTTGTTGTTGTTGTATTAAACAGTTGTAAGTGTAGCATACAACCCCCGTATATTTTAAAATGTCATTGCTTCGTGATAATTGGTTATAAGTGTTAGCTAGCCTGTTACTGAATTATGACTGAAATATCAGCAGATAAGGTGGGATTTAGGGTAAACAGACTGCTGTACGCTACTTGCAATATAGTACATTTACATTTTTTTTTTTACATTTTTATGCATTTGGCAGACGCTTTTATCCAAAGCGACTTACATTGCATTATACTATACATTTGTATCTGAGTATGTCAAAAACACGTCAAAAACGTATAGCAACCCAGGTGAAAAAAAGTACACTTCCATAATGTACTTAAAGTGCTCTATTTTCGCGCACTAATTTTGTACTTAATAGATTGTTCTTAATTTTGTACTACCATAGTATTTTTAATAAAATTCTTCTTAAGATTATCTTAAAAAGTACTAAAGAATATCTAAGTGTACTCAACTGTGCTATTTTGAGACACCATGAATTAGAACTAAAATGTGCTTTTAACATACTATCTCTGTATTTGTAGTGTAATGGGTTCAAGTGTACTACAAGTGGTAACTAAATGGTGTCTCAAAATAGCACAGTTGAGTACACTAAGATGTTCTTAACATTATCTTAAGAAGTACTAAAGAAGAATTTTTAATATATTAAAGTACAAAATTAGAGTGTGAAAATAGAGCACTTTAAGTACATTATGGAAGTGTACTTTTTTCACCTGGGAATGCGCGTGTCCGTGGGTGTGGTAATATGGGCTGGTGTGGCTATAGTGCCAGGGCTGAATTTTTGTCCCAGTCCGCCCCTGGCTTATATACAACTTCCTCTGCTTGCAAACACAATGGCTTCTGGGTCATATGTCAATACGCCGGCTTCTACGTCCTCTTCCTGCGCATGCGTCGTGGTGCTTTCATGAGCGCACGTCAGAGGCCCAGACAGAAAAGAAGAACTTGTTGAAGAAGTCGTTATTTAAAAAAAAAAAATTTGTGCACAAAAAGTACTCGTCGCTTCATAAAATTAATGTACAACCACTGTAGTCACATCGACTGTTTTAATGACATCTTTAGTACCTTTATGGATCTTGAGAGGTTCAGTGACATTGCTGGCAATGCAGGTCTCACTGAGCCATCTGATTTTATCAAAAATATCTTAATTTGTGTTCTGAAGATTAACGAACGTCCTGCGGGTTTGGAACGACATGAGGGTGAGTAATTAATAACAGAATTTTCATTTTTGGGTGAATTAACCCTTTAAAAATCAACCATCCACTTGTTCCTGATGGAGGTGTCCACCTGAAGTCTGTACAGAGATGCAAATGAGTTTTTTAAACAAGACGAGTCAAATGAAATGTTCTTTTCCTCCTCCATTCATGGATGGAGTATGTCAGAAACTGAACGCACATCTGTATACTGTATCCAGCGCAGACAGTGTCAATTATTATAATGGGTTCTATTTGCTTTTGACGCAACACTGGCGTCTGGTGTACGACAGGTGAATGCCTGTGGGCGGGGCTTATCTGCAATGATGTAGAACTATAGACCCAATTTCAGTTAGTAAACATTGTGACTTAGGTGGAGGCAAAACGATTCCCCTGACCACTTCACTAATGCTAGCTAGACAGTTTTGTTAGCTTGTTTTTTTTTTTTAACAATGACTGGAGAAAATCTGATTTTATCTTAATATGTAAGATATTTAAGTTAACTTTTATGGACGGAACCAGATTGGCTGATCTGATGGATGGACAATCTGACAGGATTACCTCCACTGCACTTATGGCAACTGTGGAAAGGGATACGACACAAGCAGTTTCTTTAATGTTTAGTCTCTGGTCATTAGCTAGCAGTTTCTAGTTGTACAACTAACAAAGATAGCTAACTTATGCGAAAAAATTTTGCTATCGTGAGAAATCACTTAACTTGTTCCCCAATTTCTGATTAGGTGGGCATGCATGAGAAATCTTTAGACACGTAAGTGTGTGCTGCAAACGCAAACATTTTTGATGATTGTTTCTGTTCAGTCTACCTGTTTTATTGCGTTTAACCACAGCTTTTTTTTTTGTCTGGCAAAATGTGATAAAATTTCAAATTGGAGCCAGTACTTCGTCGATTCTGGCACCCAACAACACAAGATGACGTTTTAAGCTCCTTATGAGGCAGACTATAAATATTAATCACTGATAAAAAGCAGGTTTGTATTGGCCGTCTCCAGTTTTCTCTTTGTTTTGCCTCCAGCTAACGCTGTGATGTAATTGTGACGTCGGCACTAGAAGGGTCTATTCGTTGATGGCTTGCTCTTAAGGCAGTCATATGCAAATGAATTTGCCTGTGTGACGTCACAGATCCAACAATATCCAAGCAAACTGTTTCTGGAGCTTGGTTAAAAAAATGCTTTGTTTATAATGCTAAAGCTATGACATTAGGAGGATGTTTTAATGGTGCAAAGACATCTTATGTCAAAAGATCAAAGAACAAACTGATTCTTCAGAATTTCTCCATTTGTATTCCACAAACTGAAATAATAGCCTGAGACGACATGAGGATGAGTAAATAATGACAGAAATATTATTACTAGGTGAACTATTCCAATAACATTCCAACTTCATTTGGTCCCCTTTCAGTCTTGTAAATAAGTAGCTGTCGTTTGAAGTTCCTCATATTTCTCCAAGTGTGTTTATGTCTCACAAGTGTCCATTACCCCACAGTGACCTCCATTATAAATACTTGACCCACAACAGTGGTGTTGCAACAGCCCTGATAAGCTGTCAGCACATCTTCACTTCCATGCATTTCAAGCCATTGCCAGTTCCTATTGTAAATATATATCTATATATCTGTTTTTTTTTCCCCCTCTTTCCCCTGTGACACCCTTTGGAAAATTTCCACGTATATCTTCAGTTTTTGACAAGTAAAAAAGATATTGTGTTATCTTTACAGACCTGATCAGTGTCATCAAGATAGCTAGAGTTACATTATGGAAGCAAAAATGCCAATTCTGCCTTTTTTGTGCTGTGTTGTAGTTTTAGTAAAGGTTTAATTAAAATCAGCTCTTTCAGAGGGGTTATATAAATACATTCTGTAATAAAACTACACTTTAATTTGAAAACAACCTCTGGAAACCCTTACAGCAGCCTCATGACACAAAAAATAAACGGATGTAACAAGCAGAAGCTCTGTAGGAGGCTTGTTTCAGTAGTAGTCTGTTTGGCACAGATCTAAAATTCCAGCCATACGGCGGCACTAGCCAAATTACACAGCACGAGGTCAGAGGTCAAACTGTTATAATGATTCGATGTGGACAGCTTCATATTCTTCACTGGCCTCTAATCTCGACTAGCACAGATATGACCAAAAAAGGGATTTTGGAGCTACCACAAATCCCTCTGCTCCTCCCACAGCACTCTGAGGCAAAATGAAATAACTTACTCCTTATGGGGCACAGGGGAAGAATGCTGCAAATCAGATCGGTATTATTACAAATACTGAAGGGAGCACAAATTCTTGGAGAAAGACCATCTAAGTCCTGAAGAAGAGAGAGGAGAGTTGCTCCCTGTTCGGCCTGGCATGGACACAGACAGACTCCCTCAGTCTTATCTGCATATCCCAGAATGCCTATGACTGAGAGGATCATTATTAAAGCAGATATATCAGCAAGTCTCCTAGGTTTCACTACCAACATTTAGACAGTGGGTGAAATACTGAGCAAGTGATTGCAGCCCATTTGACCATTATATGTGAGTATTATTATGTGAAAATATACAACACAGATATACTGTGTCAAAGTTTAAATTGCAATATATTTAGTAATTTATTTATATAATTTATCTTTAATTTTCTTATGAATATATATAAATATTTGAATATATATTATATATTATATATATATATACACTATACACTTATAATGTTGTAAAAGATTTCTAGTTCAAATAAAACTTTCTATTCATCAAAGAATTCTGAAAAAAATGTTTCGGTTTCCACAAATATTTGAAGCATAGAGCACATTTCAGCAGTGATAATAATAATAATAAAAATCTTGAACATCAAATCAGCATATTAGGATGATTTCAGAATGATTATGCTGTGAATTCATCTTTGCATCACAGGAATAAATTACATTTTAAAATATATTCAAATAGAAAACATTGTTTGAAGCTGTAATAATATTTCATAACATTTTACTGTATTTTTGATCAAACATCACAGGACTAAGTTACATTTAAAATGTGTATTTATAAATTGTATTTCTGTTTCAACTGTATTTTTTATCAAATATATGCATCCTTGGTGAGTAGAAGAGACTTCTTTTTAAAAAATCTTATAAACCCCAAACTTTTGAATGGTAGCATATATATGATCACATTAAATCTTTGATAACAAAGGGTTAGTTCACCCAAAAATGAAAAATTCTGTCATTAATTACTTTGCCTCATGTCGTTCCACACCCATAAGACCTTCGTTCATCTTCGGAACACAAATTAAGATATTTTTGATAAAATCCAATGGCACAGGGAGGCCTGCATTAAGCTTCGAAGCTTTACGAATCTTTTGTTTGGAATCAGTGGTTCGGAGCGCCAGAGTCACATGATTTCAGTAAACGAGGCTTCGTTACGTCATAAGTTTTTCAAAATTTCAATGGTTCACATGACTTTGGCAGTTTGATACACGCTCTGAACCACTGATTCAAAACAAAAGATTCGTAAAGCTTCAAAGCTTCATGAAGCAGTGTTTTGAAATCGCCCATCACTAGATATTGTTGAATAAAGTCGTTATTTGTTTTTTTGTTGCACAAAAAGTATTCTCGTCACTTCATAACATTAAGGTTGAACCACTGAAGTCACATGAATTGATTTAAATATAACTTTAGTACCTTTCTGGGTGTTTGAAAATGTAAATTATCTTGCTGTCAATGGAGGCCTCACTGAGCCATTGGATTTTATCAAAAATATCTTAATTTGTGTTCCGAAGATGAATGAAAGTCTTACGGGTGTGGAACGACATGAGGGTGAGTAATTAATGACAGAATTTTCATTTTTGGGTGAACTAACCCTTTAATATATTGTTTGTCCCTTTAAGAAGTAAACTATCCGAGATTACCATTGTGCAAGATATCCAACCTAGGTTGCTTTAGGAAGACTGCCCCTATAATAAGTGTATTGCATATTGCTTTGAGCAATGTGTCTGCAAAATATTTACTTACTACTTACTGAATATTATAACGATGATGACACTCTTCTGTAAGTACAGTGTGGCTGTTTACAAAACGTCTAGCCAAATGACATAGCTGTGCTGGTATGTCTCAGATGAAATACTATAAACCCTGAGAGATACTCATTACATTCATTCACACTGAGCTATACTTTCAGCTTTGTTGGCGGGTGGAGGCTTGGATGTGTCTGTTACCATCAAGAACATAAATCTCCGTGTGCGTATATGTTTTTGCGTCAAACTCAGATTTCAAAATCAGATGCAGAGGCAAGAAACTCATGGTCAGTGGGCTCTGGATTCCTACTGAAAGTATCTGTCGAAGTTATTGTGTGTCTCATTTGTGGTCAATGATAATATGTAACTTTCCAGGAGACAGAGGTGTCTGTGCAAATGTTTACAGTTTACTTTGGCTGTGTAAAATTCCATTGAACCATCAGCAGTAATTTGGTTAACATATGAGCTTTGGAGTTTTGATTATATCAATTTGGCAAATACATGTCTCATTAAGCAAATAATGCTAGACATTTCTCTTTCATTTGGTAATGTGTTGCACAACAGGACTAAGGTAAGGAGAGCTTCCCATGAAGAAATAATGTGGGCTGAAAACAGTGAAGGCATTATTCATGTGAAAAATAAATCTGAACACAAAAATGTGACAGAGAACACTGATAAAGATAAGAAAACATATCTTTCAGTCATTAAAAAGTTTCGTTTACTGTAACCTAAAAGCATTTCTCTTTTTCGTGCTTTATCTCACTTTTTGTCAGTCTGTTGGCCTGTTGTCAAAGTGTTAGGGTGAAGGTTGAGAAAGGAAAAAATGGTGTGCCAATTTCACTGCACTGCAAAGTAGCGGATCGCATGAAAGAATTTGTAAACAGGTCGTGACATCTTATCTTAAACATCTGTTAATGATAAACAAACCATTTCAGGTCACAGTCCTGGTTAATATATCATTTGAAGTCTAGTGCTAAACTACGCATTCTTATCAGGGTGCCACAGTTTCAGAAATAGCTCTCCATGCAAGGTCCATTGAAAAAATTACAATAAAACATTTGTTGATCGTAAAGATCAATAAAACATTTAAAATGACTACATGTTATTCACACAATGGCAATCAATCATTCATAATTTATTGATTTCGTTTCACACACGTAAGACCTTCGATCATCTTCAGAACACAAATTAAGATATTTTTGATGAAATCCGATGGCTCGGTGAGGCCTGCATTGACAGCAAGATAATTAACACTTTCAGATGCGCAGAAAGGTACTAAAGACATATTTAAAACAGTTCATGTGACTACAGTGGTTCAGCCTTAATGTTATAGCCAAAAAAAACAAATAACGACTTTATTCCACAATATCTAGTGATGGGCGATTTCAAAACACTGCTTCATGAAGCTTCGAAGCTTTACGAATCTTTTGTTTCGAATCAGTGGTTCGGAGTGTGTATCAAACTGCCAAAGTCACGCCCCCCCAGTGGTGAACCACTGAAATTTCAAAACACTTATGATGTAACAAAGCCTCGTTTACTGAAATCACATGACTTTGGCAGGTTGATACATGCTCCGAACCACTGATTCGACACAAAAGATTTGTAAAGCTTCGAAGTTTCATGAAGCAGTGTTTTGAAATCGGCCATCACTAGATATTGTTAAATAATGTCGTTATTTTGGGTTTTTTTGGCGCACTAAAAGTATTCTCGTCGCTTCATAATATTAAGGTTGAACCACTGTAGTCACATGAACTGTTTTAAATATGTCTTTAGTACCTTTCTGGTACTAAAGACATTGTCTTGCTGTCAATGCAGGCCTTACTGAGCCATTCTCTTTGTATTTTTATATCAAAATGGTACAAGATTTTCTTATTCAAATCAATGTGATAAACAAGTTAAATCAAAAGTAATCTAAAAGTATTCAAAAAGTAGTCCGATTATATTACCTAAATGTGTAATGTAATGGATTGTTACAATTTTTGTTATAATTTGTAAAACAATTTTGTAAGTATAATTATATATAATTTTGTCATTATGAACGTAAAATTTCACAAAATGCTTTTAAATTAGTTCCTTAATTAAAACGCATGCTTTATTTGAGCTGCAAATCCTTTTTCATAATTTGTACAGTTGATTTAGGCTTTTAACAAAGTTGTAAAACTGAATACAATTTTACTCAGAAAATGTTAGCATAAGTGTTTTTTTGTTTTTTGTTTTTCACACTAAAATCATATCAATGAGTGAGCATTTTATGGTTTATAGACTGGCCCCATTTACTATCATTGTGAGCGCCTCACTGTAACCAAATTTCGGCTTTTAAAGGAGTCAAAATAATTTTTTGCGGTAATTAACAACTATTGATTGAGTTTTACTTGTTCTGAACCCAGAATATTCCTTTACGCGCATGTTCATTACTGCATTTAAACTCATTCACTGTGTGGTTTTCAGCTGTAAGACAAGATGCCAACTTAATTATATATACATAGAACTGTTTCCGTTTGTATTCAGTAAACACCCATTAACCAAACATAAATCATTCAAATTGATATCCTGTGCAAGATTAAACAATGAGACTCTTGAGTTTGACGTCTTTCTTGCAAACAAAAGATTTTTCATATTTTTCAATGAGATCATGCAACTAGTATTTCGAAGCATGCTTTGTCAACATCCAATATCATGACATCATTGGTTTGCGCAAATCTATTGGGCGATAGGCATGATTCATTGACTGTTGAGACACAATTATGTAATGTGTTGCTATAGGACGATCCTTAGTTTAACATTATTTAGAGAGCTACAGTTGTCCTACTGTCGAGAATAAGGGTGTGAAGTGTGATCTCACTGAATCCATCCATGCCTGTGTCATGACATGGTGTCGGTGGCAAGTCGAAATTTGTCCTGACATTATCTACTGCAGTGCTGGGAAAGATGCTGACTTTTTAATCGCAAGAATTATGATGAGGAGTGAATGCTGATGTGTCATGGTGTGGCAGGCAACGAAGAGGAGATGAGGATCTAATTGCAGCAGTAGAACTGTAATAAAAGAAACTAAATATTCAGGATTTCAGGAAAACCGCTGGAGAACTGGAAACCACACAGTGATGCGACAAGAACATACAAAACACAACTGAACAACTTCAAACTGAAGCAAAGAAACTATAGGCTATACAAAGGATCAAACTAAGGGGCTGTTTCCACAACACCGTTTTCAACATTTTCGGGGCCTGAAAGCGTAAAGTTTTGAAAATGGGTTTCAAAGTGCAAGCTTATTAAAGGGTTAGTTCACCCAAAAATGAAAATTCTATCATTAATTACTCACCCTCATGTCATTACAAACAATAAGATTTTCGTTCATCTTCAGAAAACACATGAAGATCTTTTTGATGAAATCTGACAGATTTCTGTTCCTGAATTGAGCGGTTTATTCCAACTTTTCTGAAGAGATACAATTGCTTTATATGATGAACAGAATTAATTTAGGCTTTTATTCACATGTAACATTCATCAATGCACACATCAGTTATGGTAAACAAAAGCTCAAGCATGTTCGTTTGACATGCAAGAACAAATGAGGTTCATTCTCGTGTTATGCAGCACCTTAGAGCATCTGCAAGAACCAATGAGATTCATTCTCATGTGTTACGCAGCACGTTTGAGCATCTGCATGAACCAATGAGATTCATTCTCCTGTGTTACGCAGCATATTTAAGCTTCCTCAAGAACCACTGAGGTTCATTCTCGTGTGTTACGCAGCAAGTTTGAGCTTCTGCAAGGACCAATGAGGTTTGTTCTTGCATGTCAAGCAGGTACGGGTTGAGCTTCTGTTTATGTTCGCTGATCAATGTTTATATGAAGAAGAAATGAACCAGAGATCTCCATGTCAAAGAAGGCTGAGCCTCAGAGCCACACCTACCCATTACGTGAGGTTTCGCTACAGAACAGAAGGCGTTTACCAGCCAGAGCAAACTTTTCCGGGAAGTTCACTTTGGCAAGCTGTTGTGAACTCCTGAAACGAACACAAAACGAACGTCGTTTTGGCCGAATTTTGTTCGAAAATTCGTCACACCTGTTTTTTGTTGTTTTTGCTGATCTGTGTGAATGGGAATCATTTTGACAACGTTGTCGTCTGTACGCAAAAACGCAAAGGAAAAACTTTTCTGTTTTTAGCACATCATTCTCATGTAAGCGTACTCTAAACCAAGTGTTGCTCACTGCAGTGCAGAGCCAAATGACGTCCAGCTCCCCCTCTCTGGAAACAGGTGGAGCTTGACCTAATTATGTTCAGGGATAGGGTGTGGTTGGACCTTTAAGCTCCACCCATGACATCCAGAAAGGGGGAGCAGGATGTCTATCTCCAGGATGTCTGGTCACCATGTCTTTTGAGTTTTTCACCATTTTAAGAACCTCTTTGCCGTCAGTAGTCAATTTTAAATGGTGCTGAAGTATGATTTTGTTAAAGTACAAATATTCCACACTCTCTCTAACTTGCATAATAAATATAAAATTATATATATATATATATATATATATATATAAATATAGGAAATGAAATGTCAATTTTCCAAAACTGTCACATCAACCTCAATATAATTTCACAAAGCATTTCTGAAAAAAAGGAAAAGAAAACTAAACACCACATGTTGCCTTGAAGGCAGTTCATATAATCTATCTCTACCAAAACTTCAATCGAGTGATGTTTATCTTTGTTCCAGGAAGAATCCGAGTATGAGTAAGATCGGAAATACAGTCCTCCTGAGAGCGAAAGCAGAACAGGGAGGACCATCTTTAAACTTTACTACTAACAGTCAGCAATCACACTGTCCTAACAGTGAGGCCGTCCACTGTGCCTTATGTTTGCAGAGTTAGATAGGATCTGTTTGGCCGTGTGTGTGTGTGTGAGAAAGAGAAATGTATGTCTAATTGAGTTGACTTTTATCTTTTACAATGTTGACACAACATTACAAGCAAAGTCAAATAACAAAGCATGGGAAAAGACCTTGACAGAACATAAAGCATTACCTGGAGGTGAAAGACTTTTCTTCCTCTTGTCAGGTGTTTTTAAAAACCTAAAAGCTTAGATTATTTTACTAGCCCCATCTACATCAGAAACTCAGAATAAAGCAAATATAAAACAGTTATTCAGAATTTCAAATGACTGATGTGCACCACCATTGGGGTTGATACTTTTTTTGTAATGTTTTTGAAAGAAGGATCCGCTGATAGACGCCAGCTTTCAAACACTCCCGTGTGTATCTCTGTAAGCACTCAGTGAAGAGCATCAAAGATGACTACAACATGTTTTAGAAGCGTTGATCACTGTAGCCAAAAACAGACATATCTGTTGAGCTTGTGAACACAATGGCCAATCAGAGGTGTTTAAGAATGCGCTCAACAGCGCTCAAAATGCTAGGGGGAAATGCTGGTATCATCACATTTTTAAAATTTCAGTACCGACTTGGTACATTACTTTTGATAGTATTTAATGTAATTAATTTTAACATTTGGTAAGGGCATATTCAGAGTGAAATAACCTCAGACAGTTTACCACTTCTGCAGTTTTCAATAATCACAAAGAGAGATAATGAGTGATTTATAAGAGGGCTTAGGTAATCACAAAAGCTAAAATGTCACGTTGACAGATGAGTTCGAAGAGGGGGTCTGAATTATTGCCTCATCTTATCTTTGTCTTTCAATCTAAATCCTCAAAGATTGAATATACTGCTTTATTCATTGCTTCATAAATGGGAAATCTGGGAAGAAAGCACATGTCTATATCTGTAGGCGAGTTGTAAAACTGTTATGCAACTGGCAGCTATGGAGGTCCCATTTCACTTTCAAGATTTAGACTTTATAAGATAAATGATAAGGCCAAGGTTATGTCCGCATGGGAACGATCAGTAAACACAACTCATACCAGGGTTGTTATAGCTAACTAAAATGAAAACTAAAACCATTTCAAGTAACATTTCTGTTACTTGAAATAAAATAAGCGTTAAATATGAAATAAAGTAAAAACTTAAACTTACTGTACTTCAGCCACATTTCTCTTTTAGTTTAACTTGATTTACTAAAATGACTAAATATAAAATACTATAGACAAAAAGTTAAATAAAAATGTTTTTAAAAATAATATTAATAACAAAAACACAACAAAATTACTAAAATTAAAAACAATATAACTCAATGATACTAAAATAACACTGACTTGCAGTTTCAACGACCACAAATCATGTACCAACTATCACTTTCATTCACAAACATGACGTTTCTCCAAAACCACAGTTTGGGGTTGTGGTGGAGTCATTATTGTTTGTGTCATTCTGCTACTGTAAAAACAAGAAGAAGAAAAAAGATAAGTGAAAAGGATTCTAAAGAGGCGGCAATATAGCTTGCTTTTCCTCACAGAAGCCAAACAGTCAGACTCACAGCTGTTTATACACAACGAGGTCACAGACCAGGTGAGACACACCTCACTCTTGTCAGACCTCTGAAAAGCTTCCGTTTATTCATCCTCCACAGCAAAATGTGGGTTTATGACGAGGCTGTGATAGACAGGACTTTTATTCTCTGTTCTGAAGAAAGCTTGTCAACTGTTCTAAAGGATCCGGTCTATAGATCCCATCATCAGTGCTGATAAAGCACTCAGGTGGGCAAACAAACCCTAGAGAGTAAACAGTCGGACTGACTCACCAGAACACATCCAGGCAACCAAACATCCAACACAGCAGGTTGTGTTTTAATAAGAACAAGTTCGCACTTTCTTTTCAAACTTTCCATGGCTCAGCAACTCTAGACTCACTAGGCTTGTTCTTTCTAATTAGGCCTATGCCTTATGCACAACACTAATGAATTTTTGAATTAATTATTTGATCATTGGCGTTTAATTAGCGCTTCTGCAATGATGCTGTTTGACTATTGTATAGTGTCAGTAATCTATTTAGTGCACACAATGTGGAAAAGCTACAACAAGTAAACATGTCAGGATGTACTTCACCATGATCAAAAATGATGTAGCAATATGTAAAATGTGTTCGGCTGAAATATCGAGACGTGGCTTGTTATCAAAGAACTTTACTACGACTGGTTTAATGCATCACCTAAGAACACAACCCACAAAACAGCATAAATGGTTCAAATTTAATTACCAATTGTTAAAAAAATTCATTTCAGTTCATTTTCATTCTAAATGTTAAAGAATAGCAGAGTCCCCACAACAACTATGATGATAACGGCACAGAGAAACGATATCACTGGAATCACTTTCACTATGATTTTGTCCAGCTGATGAACGATAAAAACATTGACAGCCAATCAGAATCCATCCTGCTTTAAAGAGCTTGAGCATTTAAAGTGGCAGATGACAAAACTGCAGCATGTACCTAAAATAAACAGAACTATATACTGTTAGTGTGGACACTAATATAGTTATTGTTATAGTTATGGCTCTTTGTTTGAATATTAGAGCAGTATTTGCATAGCCACAGCTCTAAATAATGCACATAATCCAGCAGAGGGCACATATACAGTAGGGTTATTTTTGTCTTATTCATATATATATATATATATCATGTGACACTGAAGACTGGAGTAATGATGCTGACAATTCAGCTTTGCATCACAGAAATAAATTATATTTTAAAGTACATTAAAATAGAAAACCAAAATTTTAAATTGTAATAATATTTCACAATATTGTTGTTTTTTCTGTATTTATTATGAAATAAATGCAGCCTTAATGAGCATAAGAGACTTCGTTCAAAAACATTAAAAATAGTAATGTTTACAAACTTTTGACTGGTAGTGTGTGTGTATATTTTATATATATATGTGTGAATCGAATAAGATTTTATTTTAAATATATTTAATAATAAATATATTATATTAAATTACACTTTGATTTTAGTAATTTAATAGTTGTCGTCATGTTTTTCTTTTTTTCTTTTGAACATTAATTTATATTTTAGTTTTAGTAATTTCAATAAAATTTAGTTGAGATTTAGTTTCTATTTATTTTAGCTTTACTTCAATAAACAGAAATGTTTTAGTTTTAGTTAACAATGACAACACTGATAGAGGACTATCTGATCTGGGGGAAAAAAACCCTGTTCCTGGCAACTCGGTAATGTCAAAACCAACAAAGACCAATAAACCAAAACAAAAACCTAGATCTCTTATCTCCATAACTAAAACAAAATTGAAAAATGGAACTGAAACCCACGAGCAGCCAACAATAGTACACTATCACTTCCGAAATCAATGATTTCATGAGTACATGTGACGGCTGTACCGGTGAGGAGCGTGAGGGGAGAATCCCTGTTGCCAAAACAAACACTGAGCTGTTTGGTCACTATCTAAGACACAACCTCTGAGGTTATGCGGTAAAAAAAGATGAATGCATAGGATGTGGGCGTCACCTTTGCCTCCCACCGCCTCATCGCTGTTGAACTGTGGGATGTGCTCTGAAGCTTGGCGTCCTCCCAATCCTCCCACGTGCTTCGGCCTTGCCCTTCAGAGACTTGTCGGACACGCAGAAGTCGTTGCTATGGTTACTGCTCTAAAGTTTGGGTAAAAACAAACTGATAAAAAAGGGGAAAAGCCTTCCAGTCAAGCCTGATGGCCTCTCGCTTATTCCTACACTCAAATGAGGCATGGTGTCATGTGGCATCAGCTTCCTGCTGCAATTATTAATTCCTTTTTCCATCATCTGAACGACTTCTGAGTAGGTGAAAGGATAAAAGAATGACTTTTGGTGTCATGATATAAAATCCCATGGTATGCACTGAAAACCCTTCACGGGCACTTATTGACTTTTTCACTCACTTGAGCATCTGGTTTACACATCAACCATGAAACTTTGTGCGTCATATGCGCTTTATAGTATCAACTTTCCGGAAAAAACAATTGAGCTTCAATGTGGGTTTACCTTTTCTTTTCTGGCAAGGACAACACTGCCACCCTGTGTTTTACACTGACATAAAATGCTGTTGGTTCACTTCATCTAAAGCCATTTTGAATAATAAACAACAGCAGCCTTTTCCTTATGAAAAAAATATATTCACAACACTGTAAAATAACTTGTATTGGTCATTAATAAAAGTATAGTTTAATATAGTGATTCCCAAACTTTTATACTAAAAATATTTACTTGAAGTACACCCTGAGATTTATAGTTAATATTTCAATAATTTAATAAAACATTCACGTTCACGGTTCTCTGATGTTAGTTAATGATCACATGACATCCAGATAAACAAATAAAAAATTTAATATTTTTTTTAGAATTTGGAATTTTTTTTATTTTAAAAATATTTTAATTTAACATTTTTAATTTTACATTTATTTATACGATTTTTTTAATCAACTCAAAAACCTCAGTTTGGGAAACCCTGTTTAACAGATCAGGTTGGTTTAAAAGGTTAGTTCACCCAAAAATGAAAATTCTGTCATTAATCACTTTTTTTACCCCCCATAGAAAGCAATATAATTACTGTCATTCAAGGTTCAGAAAGGTATTAAAGACATTGTTAAAATAGTCAATGTGTCTACAGTTCTGACGTAGAACCTGGAAGCGCTGCAACGGAAATAGTGTAGGAGAATGACGGGAGAGATGAATGTTATTTTTGGGTTGTTTTGGGTTATTTTAAGGTTGAATCACTGTAGTCACGTTGACTATTTTAATGATGTCTTTACTACTTTTCTGGACCTTGAATGACGGTAATTTCATTGCTTTCTATGGGAGATAAAAAATAAAAAAAATCCTAGATTTCATCAAAAATATCTTAATTTGTGTTCTGAAGATGAAGGAAGGTCTTACGGGTTTGGAACGACATGAGGGGGAGTAATAAATGACATAAATTTCATTTTTGGGTGAACTAACCCTTTAAGTCAGTAGGGGGAGCAGGAATAGTTCTAAATCAACAAAAAATGAAATTATGGATATGAAAAAAGGTCTAAGGCATCATCAGGAGACTAAATTAGGAAAATGAAGAGGGGAAATGTGCAAAAAAATAATAATAAAGGTACAGTTGCAAGAAAAAGTATGTGAACCACTTGCAGAATCTGTGAAAATGTTAATAATTTTAACAAAATAAGAGAGATCATACAAAATGCATGTTATTTTTTATTTAGTACTGTCCTGAGTAAGATATTTTACATAAAAGATGTTTACATATAATCCATAAGACAAAAAAAAATAGCTGAATTTATTAAAATAACCCCATTCATAAGTTTATGAACTATTGATTCTTAATACTGTGTGGTTACCTGGATGATCTACGACTGTTTTTTTGTTGTGTGATGGTTGTTCATGAGTCTCTTGTTTGTTCTGAGCAGTTAAACTGAGCTCTGTTCTTCAGAAAAAATCTCCAGGTCCTGCAGATTCTTCAGTTTTCCAGCATTTTTTGCACATTTGAACTCTTTACAGCAGTGACTGAATGAGTACTAAATAAAAAATAACATGCATTTTGTATGATCTCTCTTATTTTGTTAAAATTTTGCACATTTTCACAGATTCTGCAAGTGGTTCACATACTTATTCTTGCAACTGTATGTAGCCTATGCAGTTATCACTCATCTTGTTATGAGTTTAATATTATACATAGAATAAAATAGGCTGATATCACTTATGTTATCCTTTGTTGGTTGCTATGCTAATACACACAGGGCAACAAAATTCCTTTATCTTTCCAACTAACTTGTAACCAGACAGAAAAATGTGTTGTAACATAATAATGTTTTTTTTGTTGTTGTTGTTTTTTGGGGTTTTTTTTGTCCAAATGTAATATCACATAAGTATTTTTTCTTATTTGCCTTCATTTATAATAATTTATACATTTACATAAAATAGCTAATTGTTTTTGAAAAATTCACTTTAAAGATCATCTACATTTCTCAATTTCATTCACTGTGATAATATGAAAAATGTGCCATGGTTTAGTGGAAGTTTGCTGCCATCTATTGGAAAACAAACACTTTTAAAAAATTAAAATAACATGAATCTATTTCTACTACAGCAGGGGATTACTCAAAGTTTTTCATTTAGATTTGTTTAGACATTATACAATCATTATTATAACAACAATGTAACATTTTAGTATTTTTTTTTTTTTTTACTTTATCTTTTTTGCAATTATATCAACATTACAGTCAAACCTAAACATGGTATGCATATGTGTGTGTGTGTGTGTGTGTGTGTGTGTGTGTGAGTGAGTTCTGCTTTGTTTTTTGTTTTTTGTTGTTGTTGTTGTTGTTGTTGTTTGACAAGAAAGATTGCCATGAGGAATTGATTGGATGGTTGTGGTTTGCTATTGGTGGATCGCCAGTAAACGTCATCAGAGAAGAGATGTCGGTGCAAGGAGGGGAAGTTATTTTGATCAAACATTAGGAGGGCACATGAATTAATGATTAATAAGGATGTGCACGAATAAATAATTTAAAATAAATACTGCAAAACAAAAATAATAAGAATTATCAATTTTGATTTCATGGCCAATTTAATATTTATGAATAAACTAACAGTTATTAAGATACCAGTAAGGTTAGCTCCATGACTTAAAAACTAGACTATGTAAAAATCGTAAAAAGAATAGATCGTGGCTCAAAAGCAGTCAGCTGAAGCTGAAAAAGAACACATAACGCACTTTTTAAATATAATTTGACACTCTTAAAAAGGTTCATGGCCCAAAACGCAGAAATACAACTGAAGGCCACCTCTATGACGAAATGGACAAGACGACACTGCAGATTAGGCCTCCTGTGTGACTTCCCTGTTCACACTTCTTATAGATTATCAAGACAGAATATGCTAATCAATGACTTTAAGATAGTTAACTGCACATCAGCTACATAAATTCATCACCTAACCGTTCAGAAACGCCCTGTTGCCTTCTACATGTTGTCACTTCTTCTTGAGTCTCTCCACCATTGTCCAACTCCGGTTTGAACATAAAAAGCTGAACAGTTTCTGACATTATCAGTAGTCTGAGAAAGGTAACGTTAATCGGAGCTGCCAAATGCTAACATGAGCTCCTGAAACTCCGCCCCTTTTGAGAACAGTAGCTCATTTGCATTTAAAGGGACACACACAAAAACGAAGCGTTTTTGCTCACCCTCAAAAAGTGACAATTTAACATGCAATAAAAAATTATCTGTTGGGTATTTTGAGCTAAAACTTCACATACACACTCTGGGGACATCAAAACCTTATTTTATATCCTGTGAAAGACACATTAGAGCGTTTTCATCTGGGTATAGATTACATATGCTCTTTTTGTAACCATGTGAAAGAGAGTCTATATTGTGAATGTAGCCTATTTTTTAATCTTTCTCATTGAGATGTCACAAAAGTGTTAAAAGGAATTGCAAACTAGTCTTAAATATGTCATCAGTTTTACTTCATTCAAATGAATATGACTTTTCCAAATTAAATTATATATAATTATATAGAGAGAGAGAGAGAGAGAGAGAGCTGGGTAGATTATGAATTGTAATCAGTTACGGATTACAAATTACATGACAAAATTTGTAATCAGTAATATAATCTCTTAGATTACATATTTTTGGTAACAATCTGACTACTTTTGGATTACATTTAGATTACTTTTCTGCTAACACTTATTTGATGTCACATTGTAGGATAATCTTGTACTATTGACAGATACAAAGAAAAAAAAATAGTCCAAAAAATATATTCTATTCACCAACAAGAGCCTCAGATTCTTTTTAAAGTGCAATGTATGGACAGTTAATAAGTCAAAATACTAACACTAATGTACCTGTTAGTGTTTGCTGATAGAAACACTGAATAAAACAAAATCACATCTTATGATTTTAAAACATATTTACTTAAAATTAAGTAAATTTAAAAACAGCAACATTACAAAAACAACTATTGAAAAACATGAAATTCACAGCAATATCACTGCTACATCAAATATCTACTCTATTTTTCATGTAGTATTATTATTATTATTATTATATTTGTGACGAGTCAGCTGAGTATTGATCCATTTGCAGTTTATTGGTAATATCAGCAATACAAAGACACAAACCAGGTAACAGGCAGATGGTCAGGGCAGGCAGCGAGAATCAGAGTCCAGATAAACAATCCAAGTCAGTAACAGTGAGTAATGCAGGGCAAATGCTCAGAATTGACAACCGTGGCTAATCAAGACTTCTGCAAAGAAGTGTGTAAGTGTGTGTAAGAGTGTGTGTAAGTGTGTGTAAGAGAGAGAGAGAGAGTGTGTGTGTGTGTGTGTGTGTGTGTGTGTGTGTGTGTGTGTGTGTGTGTGTGTGTGTGTAGAGAGAGAGAGAGAGAGAGAGAGAGAGAGAGAGAGAGAGAGAGAGAGAGAGAGTGAGTGAGTGAGTGAGTGAGTGAGTGAGTGAGTGAGTGTGTGTGTGTGTGTGTGTGTGTGTCTTTTAAAGGGGCAGAGAGAGTGTGATAGGCGGCAGGTGTGAGCGTGATCAGTCCAAGGAATGTGGGCTTATGGGAAATGGAGTCCAGAAACAGTTAGTACTCGGGTGAAGGCTCCCTCTGGCGGTTCGGGAGATCTGGTGCAGGAGACTCGTTTGTAACAATATTATTATTTCATATACATATTTTATATATATTTCATATATATTCATCTATATTTCCCCCTCACCGCCAGAAAAACCAGAAGAATCATGATATAAGCGGCAGGTTTATTATGAAAAAAATATAAACGTTAAAAAAAATGAAAAAATAGTAGAATCAGTGAATTGTGAACAACTTACTGCCATTGTGTAAATAAAATGTAATCATGTAATCCATAAAAAAGTAACTGTAGTCTGATTATGAGTATTTTAAAAAGTAGTTTACTCTAATTACAAGTACTAGATTTTTGGAATCTGATTATGTAATCCAGATTACATGTAATCTGTTACTACCCAGCTCTGTATATATATATATATATATATATATATACATATATGTATAGATAGATAGATAGATAGATATATTATTGATTTGTTTTATTATTAAGCAATGTATATATTTATCAGACTAAATGGAGTAACTTAAAACACAATAAATATATAGAAATGTATTAAAATAAATTATAAGAATGTATTAAAATAAAGTTGACTGAATATAATATAAAATACTGAAAACCCCTGATCTAATGCAATGGTATTTGTGCCTTTTAAATAGGGTCTACGTGTCCAAATAATTTTGACATTGTATAATTTAGACATTGTTTGCATTGACAGCTACCTAACCCAACCCATAAAGCCTACATTACCCAGCGCTGAGTGCACAGTGACGTCACGCAACAAGCCACGCCCCTATCCGGGGATATGACACGCACTCCTTCTCCAGCATGGCGGCTTCAGGTGAGGATTTTATAGATTTGTGCCTGGGCCGGTTGGGAATTTTCGGGTGCGACATGTCATTTGTGTCAGGGAAATTTCTTTCAGTGGCAGATAAAGTGTGTTCGAGATTATCTCCACCGTAATGCAGGCGAATTAGCGACGAGGGCTGATTGTAAAAGCTTGATCTTGAGTTGTGAAGGGACGCTGCGTCGAAACTGCACCAGCAGCTGTATGTGCATATGCGAAAACATGTTGATCAGCTTATTTACTTTCTCTTCAGACAACACGGAAGCGCAGTTCACATTGCTTACATTTTTCTCTTCGTTTCTCAGGCAGAAAATGAAGCACATGCAGCCCAGCCCGTGTCTGTCTGCTCGCTGCTTTGTGTTGTTTTCGTTGCATTGCAACAATTTTGTTTTTCCGAATGTGAATGCAGTATTTCTTTGCTTTGTTTACAAGTCACGAACGAAATAAACAATTGGCTCAAGCGCATGTATGCGAGCGCAGGCGCAGAGTTGAGGGAGGGGCTGCTGTAACTTCATACATTCACTGAACACCTTCCCGCGTTTATCTGACAGATTACATCGCCGTGTACGAGCATAACCTGCTTATGGTGCAAAAGCACGTTCCTCAGTTTTCAACATGTTTTTGCTGCTCTCATCACTGTCCTAGGACAGTATAACTCAATTGGAGATCTTCTGCTGTCCTGGGACAAGCCAGCTGTTTTTGGTTGAACGCTCTGTGTTGATTTATTACAAAATAACTGGCGTTTCCCTTCATAATGCCTCTTTTAACTGTTGTGTGTTAACAGAAATGCACTAACTTCATTTTTTTTTTTTAATGTACTTTTTCTTTTGTATTTTTACTATGTATTGTGTTGTACTTATTTTTTTTCTGCTTTTTTTATTTTTTGCTATTTTTATTATTTGATTACTTTCTTTTTTTTTTTAGTTAAATCATCTTTTTAATCACTATTTTTGTTTGTGCATATGATATCCTAAAATTTCAGTCCGGTTACAATGATTTTGTATGGTAAACAACTGACTCGATACACATAAACATCATTTTTCTAATAGAATTGGAAAATCGTACATAAGTGTACTTTAAAAATCTCCTTGTGAAATTGTAAAAGGCACACATTTCACGGAATGAATCTGCAGACAAAAAACAAAATATGCATTCATATATGAATCCATGGCACTTTTTTGGAAGTCCTTCTGGTCCTGAAAAGATGTAACTTTAATTGAGATCTCACCTCAAATTTCCATGCAGCAGTCCAAAGAGAAAACTAAACAAAAACACATTTTTTAAGCGTCTTTTAACATTCAAATGTGATTCAATATTGAAATGATACTGTGTTTTGGCTTTGTAGGTATTACGGGACAGTATAAGCATAATTCATAGAGTTGTCAGAGACTCTTTCTTCCTTCTACTTTCACAGGTCACTGCCACTCAAAAACCAAGGATAATGTTGTCAGGACTTTAGCACTTTGTTTTGGTTTTGCAGCGGGGTGTCATAGCCCTACAGTAAACACTGATTCAGTTTCACAGAGCTGGAATGTCCTGACAGTGCAGTTTGTCACAAAAGAGCTCAGAAGCATGTAGTAGCTCACGACAATGCCTCTCTCCACGTGTTAACTGCAGCAGTCCGCAACAGATGAGAGTCATTCGGGCCTGAAAATAGATATTCTTGTTTTCCAAATGCTGCAGTTTGTCTATGCAAATTATGTAGGGCTGATTACTTCACATTTCCCCTTGCCACTATTTAATGCAAAGGAAGTACACTAACTTTGCATTGTTCAATTGCATATTTGTGGATCTTTTGCTTTGTCATCTAATTGCAGGCATAATGTTATATTGTAAATGTATAGACTTTTAATGCTGTTTTCAGCACATACTATTTGTTTATTTCTTGACAGCTAAAAAGAATAAGAAAAAGGGTAAGACCCTTACCCTGACCGACTTTTTAGCGGAGGACAGCGGGGGAAATGCTCCACCGAGTTACGCGCCCGCAAAGCCCACAAGCTGGGCTGACGAGACCGATGACCTGGAGGGAGATGGTGAGATTCAAATATGAAATATTTGAATATGGAATATGCCAAAAAATATGAATTGTTGGCACTTTGCTTTCAAAATATGCTTTTACATTCTTTTATTTCGATAAACTATAATCTGGGTCATTCTGTGTCAACTCAACCAGAAGTCCCCCATTTTATTTCTGGTGAAAGAAATGCATAAATGAAGAAGAAAGGCAAAATATTAAATGTCATGGATGTATATTTACTGAGTACTTTTTCATCAGATCATTTTCACCTGAGATTTGCCAAATTACAGGGGGGTAAAAATGATTTTAGAAAGATGGCAGCATCATTATTTTATTTTTACACAAAGATTGGTAGGTTTATTAGTAAAATCTGTTGACTTTTGAATCTTTGTTGGATTATGTGCCAGTTAATAAATAGCAAAAAGCACTTATTGTGTTTTTTGCCTGAAGTTTGCATCTAGAAGTGTTAAAGATATCTTAATATGCTTTTAGATTCTAGTTCTTAACATGCTTTTCTTTTGGTATCTTGATCTATATGGTTCATTTCCAGAGATAAGGGAATTTAAATGTTGCTATAATTGTTAAACTGCACACATTTTCAATGGTCAACAACCAAATGTGGGTCAGTTTGCGTACAGCTGATACTTTTTTCTTTTAAAGAGGAATATCTGAACAACAAATAATGTTGAAACTAGAAATGTATCTTTTTTTTTCTGTCAACACAATTGCATAGAACATTGCTATAAATAGTCTTTTTCCAAAGTTTGAATGTCTGTAACTCTAAAAGTATTTAATATATGTCAATTTTCTTCTATATTCTCATTCTTAATAAACTTTTCTTTTGGAATCTTCATTTTTAAGGCCCTATATGGTTCATTCCCGTAGATAAGGGGATCTCAATGCGACTTCATGTCCAAATTGTTGATTTTTACCCATTTTCAATGGTCAAAAACCAAATCACAGCTTATACCAAATTAACAGCTGATACTTATTGTGTTTAAAGGGGAATGTCTGAAGAACAAAAAATAAAACTAGTATCTCATTTCCTTCTATCAAAACAATAGCTTACAACATACCTCTCTGAAAGCTTGTGATGTTACAAACTCAAATGACCTTTTCTTCCGTGAAACAAAAAATGAGATGTTTTGCACAATGTTCATGCTGCTTTTTTCCATTCAATAAATGCATATAGTGACTACAGGCTGTGAAGCCAAAAAAGGTCAAATAAAGTATACTTTTATTACACAGTAGCTAAGACCCATTGCTCAATGCTTATGTCAACTCTTCACACAGTGAGCACAACAGCAGTCTATGTGGGCTGAACTGGATCATTTATCATTCAGTGACCACATCTTTCACAACCACCACCAAAACTCTGACCTACAGGCCAATTTTCACGTTTACATGATCTTTTCAAAACTGTTAAACTTAAGTTCAAAACCTAACATAATAAAAAAAAATTTAAGACTTTAAGCAATTTGCTAGATTTCTGCAATTGAAATATATTCCAAATACTATTAAAACAGATGCAGCTGAACACCTACACAGGTTTTTGTTTCATTACTATCTATACAAAAGAGGACAACTTAGTACAAATATACTCTACAGTATGATTAACTTTGTACTGAAATGTAAACATGTTTCATATACAGTGAATTCTAAGCAGCAGAGAGTGTCATTCTTGATATGTGAAGAAATTTTACAAAAGAAAACATTGTATAAAGCTACCTGTTTTTTTTTTTTGTCATTGATTTATGAGTGACAAAGTGTGTTTGTTGGGTAAAAACTTTTGCTAGTGTTATGAAAGAGTGAGTTGATCTGAGCCATGTATGAAGAGTTTTGGTAGTTTTAGTGCATTTTGAATGTGATATTTACTGCTGTGCCAAACTCAAAGTTACTGGAGAACTGTGTGAAGAGTTTTTTAAAAAGTGTCTTAAAGGGTTAGTCCACCCAAAAATGAAAAATCTGTCAATAATTACTCACCCTCATGTCATTCCACACCCGTAAAACATTCTTCAGAACACAAATGAAGATCTTTTTGATGAAATCTGAGAGCTTTCCCTCCATTGACAGCTATGCGACTACCACTTTGACACTTCAAAAAGTTCATAAAGAGATCATAAAACTCATCCATATGAATAAAGTGGTTTAGTCGAAATATTCTAGAGGGACACGATTTATATGATGAACAGATTGAATTTAGGCTTTTATTCACATATAAACATTGATCATCGAACATAAACAGAAGCTCAACCGAACAAGATTGACGTGCAAGAACAAACCTCTCGCAAAAGTTCAGACGTGAGGGTAATTAATGACAGAATTGTCATTTTTGGGTGAACTAACCCTTTAAGTATTGAGAAATATGCCTTTGAGATTGTAAAAAGCTGTAAGAATGATGATCACATTTGATACCTGACAATATTTCAGTTTGTTTCTCACAGAAAGTTGTCTTTTGGGCTCAGAATATAATGGGTACGTTATATAATGTTATGTGGATTATTATTATAGTGCCTTTTTGGACTTCAACCCCTGGTTACTTGTATGGGAAAGAGCAGCTTGTTACAGAGAAAAGGAAAGTCATTTGGGTTTGAATCAACATGAGGGTGAGTAAATGAAGATAGAACTTTCCCTAATCGACTTCACTTCTTTTACAGTTACTACTTCCTGGCACACAGAAGATGACGTGTACCGAGCGCCACCCATCGATCGGTCTATTCTGCCGACGGCTCCACGTGCCGCCCGTGAGCCCAATATCGACCGCTCCCGTCTGCCCCGCAGCCCCCCCTACACCGCCTTCCTGGGCAACCTCCCCTATGACGTCACCGAAGACTCCATCAAAAACTTCTTCCGTGGACTCAGTGTGAGTTTCCTGTCTTCCTGTGAGTCTGCAGAAGGAACATTCATGCGAATTCTCACATACGTTATACTTTAACCTTTTCACACGTACGTTTTAAAATTCTAGCTGAGCCCCTGGCGGGGTTTTTTTTAGAGGAGCATTATTTTAGAATGTATCACCTTATTATTACCATGTTGATGCATCAAGTTTGTCATATCAAAACATGGGTTCTGCCAAACAGCATCTGCTACAGTTTTTAGACTTGTGCTATTTTGGATGTCTCAGATCACCTTGTTGTAAATAGTGCATGAAGATGATGTTTTCAAAGATGTTTTTAGAACACAGCTGAGTTTCATCAACACGAGTTTCTAGAGTAGTTGTTAGGAATTTTTTTTTTTTTTTTTTTAAATAACTGGAAGTCTAAATTTGGTGGTGATGACTTTCAGATGCCATTACAACTTCAACAATGCAAGATACTAAATAATACAAGTTTATTTTGTATATCTATTTAATATGAAAACACTCTAAACTTTGATCTGTCGAATGTTCTTTTACTACATTAACACAGTGTCAGCTCTAGTATAGCAGTTAGAAAAGTGATTATTTTTCGCAAAATATTGCATTGCATTATGTATCTTTATTTTTATGTACTTATACTACCGTTCAAGTGTTTAGGTCTTTTATTAAAGATCTTTTATTCAGAATGCAGGATGCATTAAATTGATCAAAAGTGACTGCAAAGTCATTTAACATTTTTACAAGATTTCTATTTCAAATAAATGATGTTCTTTTCATCAAAGAATTCTGAAAAAAAAATGCATCAGTTTCCAAAAAAAATATGAAGCAGCACAACCGTTTTCAACATTGACAATAATAAATGTTTCTTGAGCATCAAATCATCATATTAGAATAATTTCTGAAGGATCATGTGACACTGAAGACTGGAGTAATGATGCTGAAAATTCAGCTTTGACATCACAGGAATAAATTATATTTTAAAACATATTCAAATAGAAAACAGTGATTTTAAATTGTGATAATATTTCACAATATTATTGTTTTTACTTTATTGTTGATCAAATAAATGAACAATAAGTGAACATATGAGACTACTTTCAAACACATAAAAATGTTCTTTTCAACAGTAATATATTTGTTCATTTAATCCCTCGATTAATTCAATTAGTTCATTATGCAGATTGTCTAAATCAGAATAAACCCTGAAACCAGCATTTCTTCAACGTTTCCTTTTGTCCAAAAGCTACTAGACGGTACAGAACTGATTTAATAAAATGGATTAGGACGCAGGGGTCTTGAGATAAAACTTTAATTTGATTCAATTATCATTTTTAATTTAGTTTTAACTTCACACTCCATTCTAAAAATGCAAAACATGCCTTAAGATGCTAGAAAAACAGAACGCCATGCCACATTAAATAAAGTAGCGGACAGAACATGAAGAATTGTTGCAGTTTTCTAGCCCATAGAGTAAAGTATGAGAAATATTACCAACTGTTATTATATATTTTTCATACAGATCAGTGCAGTTCGCCTCCCGAGGGAGCCCAGTAACCCAGAACGGCTGAAAGGCTTTGGTTATGCAGAGTTTGATGACGTGGATTCTCTGTTGCGCGCGCTCAGTCTCAATGAAGAGGTGAGATCCGATTGTCAGTCATGTTACTTTGTTGTTGTATGTCTAATATAACTTATTCTTAATCTGAAAACCTGTGCAAGTACGTAAATGGTTCTGTATTATAGCACTCACTGTTGGTGTTAGGGTTATTTCAGTGGTGGCCACATGGTGGCGCATGTTATCTGTTACAGTTGTACAAAATAAAGGTGCATGCTCTCAGTTTGTGTAATGAGCAGCAGTGTAGTATTCTCATATTAACCTCATCTTCCTACTCTCTCTCTCTAGAACCTTGGGAATCGTAGGATCCGTGTAGACATCGCTGACCAGTCCAATGAGAAAGGTCTGAAGCTGAGAAACCGATCTGTGAACTTGTATTATTGGGGGGGAAAAAATGTATTTCCATATTTACAATCATTTTGGTTTTCTCCTGCTCAGAGAGAGACGATCGCTCCATGTCCGGGCGGGACCGTAACCGCAGTGAGCGAGACATGGGCCCAGACAAGACCGATTCTGACTGGCGGGCAAGGCCTAAATCTGACTCCGATGACGGACCACGAAGGGACGACGCTTTTGGAGAGCGTAAGCAATTATTTAATCTGACAAATATTCTCTAGTTTGACAAACAACTTCTCATCGTTAGCCACATGACAAGCTACTAGCAAAATGTATTGTATGATTATATGCAACAGTCTTCACACATGGCACATGTATTTGACATGCTGTTAAGTAATTGGTTATTTGGCCAGCGTTGAAGAGGGAGTACAATAAAATATATCCAGACATTATGCGATTTAAAGTTTTTAACATTTGTTTCAAATAGATGGATTTTTACCATCTTCTTCTTAGGATCCCGAGATCGATATGATTCAGACCGTGGCCAGCGGTGGGACAACGATCGTTACGATCGTGATGGCGGGAGAGACAGATACCGGGAACGTTATGATGACAAAGATCGCAGAGACTACGACAGAGGTATATAATTCCTTCATAGATTTCAGTTCTGATCTAGAGGTCTGCGCAGGACTGTTTTTTTCATCTCGCTTCCGCTAGGTTTTATTCCACACCCGCCCTCTCCTGCTTAAAATGAACTCTTGTGTTCACCTGCTATCTGCTTAGAATGATTTTCTTCCAGACTCCACTAAACTTAAGATCTTGTTTCCAGAATCTCACATTTAAATTTCCCCTAAAGAAAGAGTGATTGGGGATAACAAATATGAAATGTTGGCTATACAAGAATTTTATTTGTTATTTATGTCTTATCATGATACTGTCAACACAATAAAAAAAAAAAAAGTCACAAAAAAATAGCCTAAATTAAATACGACATCTGTCATTTAAAATGAGAAGTCAAAAATACAAATAAAGAAAAACTGTTGGCTTACTAGCTACTAAGGCTGCAAGATTTGGAGAAAAAATCTAATTGCGATTTTTCTGGTTAAAATTGGGATTTGCGATTTTATAAAACAAATGATAAAACTATATATATAAACAATACCAGGCTTGTTTTGCTTGTTTGTAGGGCTGCACAATTTGGCCTGAAATTTTGTGCCTAATATATTATTTTAACTAATTATTTTTATTATCATTATTGCTAAATAAAAATATTAGAGAACACCAGAGTTACTGACTGTTACTGTCTTTCATTGGGAAATTTAATCCTGCGCGCAAGAAATCGGATCGGGAATGCAGACCTCTATTCTGCACTGATAGATCACTTGAGCTTGAGGTTAAGCTTTGGGCATTTTTTAAATGTTAATTTCCCCCTTGTGTCAATTCTGAATTCAGGCAGCAATCTTGAGAATGGATAATTAACTTTTTCTTTTTCATACAGTATATACACTAGCGTTCAAAAGTTTGGAGTTTGTATGACATTTTGAGCTGCATTTATTTGCTCAAAAATACAATAAAAACAGTAATATTGCGAAATAGTATTAAATTCAAAATAACTGTTTTCTATTTGAAAATATTTTAAAATGTAATTTTTACCTGTGATGTCAAAGCTGAATTTTCAGCATCATTGCTCCAGTCTACAGTGTCACATGATCCTTCAGAAATCATTCTAATATGATGATTTGAGACTCAAGAAACATTTATGATTATTATCAATGTTGAAAACAGTTGTTTAATATTTTTGTAGAAGCTGTCTAAAAAAATTAGTATTCTTTAATGAATAGAAAGTTTAAAAAAACAGCATTTATTTGAAATAAATCCTTTGTAGCATTATAAATGTCTTTAATGTAATTTCTGATCAATTATGTTTCCATTTTGATTAATAAAAAACTTACTGACCACAGACGTGCATCTGAATAAATTTGATTATCTAAACAGACTGTACTAAATTTAGTAAATTTTGTGTAAAATGAGCATTCATTTGTTTCATTTTATTTAGTTTGTTTCATTTGTCATCACTAATTTTGGTGCTGTCAAGTCACGTTGGAAAGATCATATTTATGAGTTGAACACACATGAATGCCACCACAACATCGTAAATGCAAGTGGGAAGTCCATGCAAGCCCTGAGTTTACGAGTTGGGGGTGTGTCATTGAGAAATGTGGCAAAATACCACAATACTTATAGGTATTTAGCAGTAACATTGTCCGTTTTTTTTATTCACAACATAATTTTCAGCACAAAATATAATAGCTTTGTAATACAACAATATATATAATATGTAACAAAGTTTACATTGGATTCATAAATTGAAAACATAAATCAAAAACACACCTGATGTGCATTTTTTGATCTTAATTTTCTAGAAGTAGAGTTTAAAAACCTTGCTGTATTTTTGTGTAGTTAATTAATTAAGAGAAGGTACATTGTGCTCTGAAGAAACTGGCTTGAAGGCACCAGACGTTGTAAACACGACATTCCAACTCATAAATACGAACTTCACAGGAGGACTTGAACGTACCATTTGTTTCCTACCTCTCTGTTATTGTTATTATTAAAACTAAATTATTTTTGGTTCAAAAAGAGGCTCTCAAAATAATGGAGCGCTGGCTTGGACTAATCCTGTTTTACGCAAAACAACAAAAAAACCTTCCTAATTCTGTGTTTGTCATTATTTTCAGGTTTTGATTCACGCAGTGGCGGACGTCGACCATTTGGAAGTGGTTTTCGGCGTGACTATGACGACCGGAGGGACGACTTTCGGGGCAGCGGGGAGCGCTATGGAGACCGCTATGGTGACCGTGAAGAGAGATACGAGAGACGGGATGAGAAGCGCGAGGACAGAGGTGGGCTGATGCATTCGCATTTGTCTGGGTGACTCCAGGAACTGAACCTAAGAAAGTCTTTAATTAGATCATCCAAACAGACTGTACTGCATCTGTGTTTAGGTCCCCCTCAGAGACCCAAGCTAAACCTGAAGCCCCGCAGTGTTCCCAAAGAGGAAGACCAGAGCAGCAGCTCTTCATCCTCTTCTGGACGAGCTGCGTCCATCTTCGGAGGAGCCAAACCAGTGGACACGGCCGCTAAAGAGAGGGAGGTGGAGGAGAGGCTTAAGAAAGAGCAAGAGAGACTGCAGAGACAGCTGGAGGAGGACAAGAACAGAGGACCTGAACGCAAGCCCAGAGAGAGGTACATTCCCACACTCCACCACAACGTTATTGAAAAAACTGCACATATTTGTTCATTTTCTTAGCGGTTCAAAAGGGGCTCTCTGCAATGCAGTAAGCACCAGAGAAAGATCCCAAGAGGGTACAGGGTTAGAGCGAGGAGGATTTAGTCTCCTCATACCCTTCAGGAACCTGATTACCAGGTCGTGCTTTACCATAGATTTACCATCTACTGGATCGTGCAGCAACCGCGGCAGCATACACTTTTAGGGTGGAGGAAGACAGCCTTCGCTCCAACTCTTCCTGCAGGAAGGAAAGCACGGCTCTGATTGGGCATCTCTGGGGGTCTTCCTGGTGAGAAGAACACCACTCAATGAAGAGGTTCCTCTTCAAGGCATAGGCATGCCTCATAGAGGGTGCTCTTGCTGAAGTGATGGTGTTTACCACCGCCTAGATCATCTAGGACCTCCGTGTCCCATCTAGAGCCCACACATGGAGGTTCCAGAGATCTGGACGCAGGTGCCAGAGGGTTCCCCGTCTCTGAGAAAGTAGGTCCTTCCTCAGAGGAATGCAGCAGGGAGTGGCTATCGTTGTGAGAGCTCGTCGGCTGCACAATTGAGCAGGCCTGGAATGTGAATGGCCCGAAGTGACCTCAGATGCTTCTGACTCCATAGGAAGAGATGACGGGTGAGTTGCGACATGCGACGGGAGCGTAGACCACCTTGGCGGTTGATGTACGCAACTGCCACAGTGCTGTCCGTATGGACCAGCATGTGCTTGCCTCGTAGCAGCATTTTGAAGTGGCCCAGTGCAAGACTTACTGTAAGCAACTCAAGGCAGTTGATCTGCCAATGCAGATGGGGACCCGCCCAAATACCCAAAGCTGCATGCCCGTTGTACATGGCACTCCAGCCGGTGTTGAAGGCATCCGTGAAAACAACAGCATGCCTGGACACCTGTACGAGGGGAACTCCTGCCCGTAGAAATGCAGGGTTCGACCACGGACTGAAGGTATGGCGACAGGCCGGAGTAATTGTCCTTCGGTGCTTGCCGTGTTGCCATGCACCATCTCGGGACTCGGCTGTGAAGCCTGTGCTGTTGAAGAGGCCTCATATGAAGCAATCCTAGCGGCGTAACTGCGGCTGTGGATGCCATATGCCCCAGGAGCCTCTGAAATAGTTTCAGCAGAGCCGGTGTTCTGCCCTTGAGAGAATTCAAGCAGTTTAGCACCGACCAAACCCTGTCCTCAGTGAGGCATGCGGTAAGGTTGACTGAGTCCAACTCCATACTGAGAAAAGAGATCCTCTGCATGGGGGAGAGTTTGCTCTTTTCCTAGTTGACCTGAAGCCCCCTGGCTGAGGTGACTGAGCGCCATGTCCCTGTGTTCGCACAACTGCTCTCGTGACTGAGCAAGAATGAGCCAGTCATCGAGGTAGTTGAGGATCTGAACGGCACATTCTCTCAGGCGAACAAGGGCTGCCTCCGTGACCTTCGTGAAGACACAAGGTGACAGGACAGCCTGAAGGGGGGGACTTTGTACTGGTATGCCCGACCCTCGAACACAAAGCGTAGGAACGGTCGGTCTCGAGGAAAAATTGAGACATGAATGTACGCGTCCTTTAGGTCGATCACTGCAAACCAATCTTGGGGACGGATGCATTTGAAAATGCGTCTCTGCATCAACATTTTGAATGGGAGCTTGTAGGGATGTAACTGTATTATCAATATTGTGGTATCGTGATAGCAAAATTGTCTCTATCATCGTGGTCACACGACTGTATGAAACGATATGTCTTCCAGGCAAAAAGTGGTAACTAGGGAAGGGAAGTGGTAACTAGGGTTGTGAACCGAGAACCGGTTCTTATCCAGAACGAAGTGCGAGGAGCGTATCCTTTAATAGAGATGTCTCACCTCATGAATATTATAGCAGTGAATGCACTAAAAAGCCCTCACGCTACTCATACATGTCAATGCACGGAGAGAGAGAGAGAGAGAGGTGCTCAAAGCTGCACGATTAATCTTCAAAAGATCGTGTTCTCGATTTCATCACCCATATGATCTAATTCCTAAATGACAAAGATTCGCCTGTGTAGGCTATATTAAACCTTTGATAAAAATAAAATCGTGAGATTCAAATTTGCGTTTGCGCTGCCGCTGATCTAGAGAGCCGTTGTCATGTTTAGATATAAACAGCTTCACAAACAATTTTGTAAAAACACACAGTATCATTATGTCTGTTACAAATATTCCAATTATCACAGAAGTATACAAAAGTTTATTATTCAGATAAACGCTGTTGTGTACGTTACCGATCAAAACAGAATAAATCACCTTTTGAAAATGCTTCAAACAGGCTAACTAATATATGGCCACTAGGTGGCAACCAATTACTGTTAAAACTGTATCACTGAATCATTAGGTGCATCCCAATTTGCATACTTATGCACTATTCTATGTTTTTAAGTACAAATAGTGCGAGTAGTGTGTTCACACAGAAAATTCCAAAAAGAAAAAAGTGCACTTTAAATACCCGGATGGTGTACTAAATTAACGAGATGTGGAATGTTGGACACTTCATGCACTCAACTGTCGCAGCTTTAATTACGTTGCTGAGGGGGAGGGGGATCAGACTCCGATGTTTAATGACAAAATAAGCTTATAAAATTCATACACTACATGGATGAGTACATAGTGCATAGATACATAGTGTATAGTGCGTCATTTGGGATGCAACTTCTTTCATGTATATGAATTTTATAAGCTTATTTTGTATCTTACTTCATTTTTTCCGTTAATTTAGTGCATCATTTGAGTATTTAAAGTGCACTTTTTCTTTTTGGAATTTTCTGTGTTAACGCACTACTCGCACTATTTGTACTTAAAAACGTCAAAGAATAGTGCATAAATATGCGAATTGGGATGCACCTGGTGATGTCTTTATGAATCCAATTTGTGTTAACACAATAAGGTTCATTAGTTAAACATTAGTTGATGTATTAACTAACATGAACTAACCATGAGCAATACATTTGTTACAGTATTTGTTAATCTTTGTTAATGATAGTTAATAAAAATTCAGCTGTTATATATTGTTATACATTGTTACATATTGTTAGTGTTAGTTTACAGTACATTAAATAATGTTAACAAATACAACTCTTGATTTTAGTCAAGTCAAGATTTTAGTCATTTTAGTTGATGTATTAGTAAATGTTGAAATTAACGTTAAAGATTAATGAATGGTATAAATATGCAGTTCATTATATGTTAATGTAGTTAACTGTTAACTAATGAACCTTATTTGTAAAGTGTTAGTGAATTTGTTGAGATTAGCAGTCTGTTAAACTCATTTTACAAGTATAATGAACACAAAAAGGAGTTGAGTATTGTGCGTTTTTTTCCCTTACTACTATTTTTTATTGGTTGTTTAATATTTTTTCCTTATTATGAAAACTGAAAACAATGCACTGGAAGTTCCTGTTTTAAACTGACATTTACCTTTTTTTTTTTTTTTTTTTTAATATCGCAATAAATATTGTATCGTGGACTTAATATCGAGATATTATCGTATTGTGAAATTTTGATATCGTTACATCCCTAGGAGCTTGTGAAAGGCCTGATTCAAAACTCGCAGGTCCAAGATTGGCCGTAACCCACTGCCTTTCTTGGGTACAATGAAGTAGGGGTTGTAGAACCCTGACTTCATATTGGCTGGAGGGACCGGCTCTATGGCATTCAAGAGAAAATGATACATTTAGTCCTGGTTCACTTAGCATTCACACTGTCATGTTTAACACAGGACCTAAAGCAGCTTTTATGACATACCGAGCTTACCAAACATCCAAAACAGTGTGTAAGGCTAAATGTGCTCATTATAAATGTGTACATATGATGGTATTTTTACCAGCTGAGAACTCAAGAAGAGCTTATAAAATGGTAAAAAAACATCAGGAATTCCTCCATTACACACAAACTAAGAACGGCTGCAAGGAGGCGGTGGTTCAAACACCTGTTCCGATCTGTAACGGGCAACATAGCTCTTATGAAGAACCAGGTGTGATTATGGATTTTGTCCTTTTTAGGCTTGCATCTTGTGACATCACATCCTGTTTTTGGTTAGTTTAGATGTCTTTGGTCCATGTTGAATTCATATTTCAGTCAAACTGCACCAGAGTTTGAAAACACCCTTGCTGGCAAAGCACTTTTGATAGACTGAAAAACAAAAGAGACTTCATTTTTCAAATGTCTTTCCTTTTTCTGTACAGTATTTTCACTCTCATTTTCTAACGCTCTCAGGCATCCCAGCTGGCGTAGTGAGGACCAAACAACCGAGCGCTCACGAACAGGAAGTGAGTCATCGCAAACAGGAAACACATCGAGCCGGGGTAAGTGATCACCTTATGCATAGGTCTGATGAAAGCAAAACATTAACTAGCTTTATGGGTACTGAACATTAGACACATGTAAATAAAATCTACCATCATACTAACTGTCACTATGTACAATGATTTATTAAAAAGAAACCCTCAGAATCCATTCCTTCTCCCCCTCTGACAGCGCCGAGGCGTCGAGAGAGTGAGCGCTCTGTAGAAAACGAGGTTTTCAGCAGCCGTGACGAGGAGTCATCCTCTCATGGAAGCCAGACTACTACTCCCAAGCAGGAGGGGCTGCCACTGAAAGTTGTTCCAGCGCCGCCACCTAAAGAGAACGCCTGGGCGAAGAGGAGCACCATAAGTGCAGGATCCAGTGAGAGTGATGGTAAAACTGTCGTCTCTCCCAGCAGCAGCGCTCCACCCAAAAGGTTTCTATCTGGATTGCTATGTTATATCTAGATATATATATTACTCAAAGACTTACAATTATGTTAGTATAATATATAATATATTATTTTGTATAGCATATAATTATATATATATATATATATATATATATATATATATATATATATATATATATATATACACATTAGTTGTTTAAATGTTTGGGGTCAGTAAGTTTTTTGAAAGAAGTCTTAGTTTATCAAGGCTGCATTTATTTGTTCAAAAATAAGTAAAAACAGTAATATTGTGTAATATTATTACAATTTAAAATAGTAATTATATTTGAATATATTTTACAATGTAATTTTTTGAAAAGATTTGCAAATTTCTTGCTATTACCAATAAACACCAAAACAGTGGCGTTGCTTAATATTTTTGTGGAAACTGTGATACATTTTTTCAGGATTATTTGATTAATAGAAAGTTCAATAGAACAGCATTTATTTGAAATAGAAATATTTAGTAACATTATAAATGTTTTTACTGTCGCTTTTGATCCATATAATGCTTCCTTGCTAAATAAAAGTATTACTTTCTTTAAAAATAAAAATCTTACTGACCCCAAACTTTTAAATGTTGGTGTATAAATATGTTTTAGGGATGTTCATTTCAGGGGTTTTTTCCCTGACCAACAACCGACACTCGTTAACCAATCATCATCTTTGAACTACAAGATTAGAATGTTAAATTAGAATTAAATTAAATTTTTTAGAATTAATTAGAATGGATGTGTCTGTGAGGATTCACACATTGTCACATCACGCACCTGCAGCGCTTCTGTGAACGGAGAAAAACAGAATAGCATATATATAAAAGGAATAAAATAAATAGGCCTACACAAAATATATTTGACTTAATTAGCAGATTAACAAAACGAAAGAAAAAAACTGCAACAAGTAGGCTAATATATGCTAAGTTTCGGTTCATTTTTGTGACCTGCTCCACAAACAAGTTCACAGAAAGGAAACATGAAACATTTGTTCCAAATGAGAGAGGTACAACGCTGGTTTCAGTTTCGCTTTAAATAAATTCATTTTTGGCTCGACGTTTATAATGAATGTCTCTATAATTTGTTTTACTTTATAATTTTTTATGTAATTTTACACTATAATTTTATAGCTTCTTATGTTTTCATTCACGTTCTGAATATCGTTAAATTTAAAGGATTTTTTGTGGAGTGAGGGGAACTAAAATAGCATACATGTTTATTGTGTTCATAATGTTTGTAAACATTTCACTTGATTTACCGGGATTTTACATCATTTCTGAATGTAATAATAAAATGCCACTTATACGTGACTTATTTGTTTTTTCCTCTCAAAAAAACACCTTTAAAATTACTTAAATTACTTATTTAACCATTTACCTGGTCAAAATTCTTACTGTCGGTTAGCCGGTTAACTATGATCATCCCTTTTATATATATATGTGTATATATATATATATATATATATATATATATATATATATATATATATATACATATACACACACACACACTACCAGTCAAAAGTTTGGATACGGGAAGGTTTTTAATGTTTTTAAAAGGAGTTTCGTCTGCTCACCAAGGCTGCATTTATTTAATTAAAAATACAGTAAAAACAGTAATATTGTGAAATATTATTACAATTTAAAATAACTGTTTTCTGTTTGAATATATTTTATAATGTAATTATTTTCTGTGATCAAAGCTGAATTTTCAGCATCATTACTCCAGTCTTCAGTGTCACATGATCCTTCAGAAATCATTCTAATATGCTGATCTGCTGCTCAAGAAACATTTATTGTGTACAATTATACAAAATATTTGTGTACAGTATTTTTTTTTTTTTTTTTTTTTAGGATTCTTTGATGAATAGAAAGTTCAAAAGAACAGCATTTATTTGAAATATAATCTTTTGTAACATTATAAATGTCTTTACTGTCACTTTTGATCAATTCAATGCATCCTTGCTGAATAAAAGTATTAATTTCTTTTCAAAAAAATAAAAATAAAAACTGACCCCAAACTTTTGAACAGTAGTGTATAATGTTACAAAAGCTTTGTATATTTGAACTTTCTATTCATCAAGGAATCCTGAAAAAAAAAAAAAAGTACACAACTGTTTTCAACATTGATAATAATCATAAATGTTTCTTGAGCAGCAGATCATCATATTAGAATGATTTCTGAAGGATCATGTGACACTGAAGACTGGAGTAATGATGCTGAAAATTCAGCTTTGATCACAGGAATAAATTACTTTATAAAATATATTCAAACAGAAAACAGTTATTTTAAATTGTAATAATATTTCACAATATTACTGTATTTTTAATTAAATAAATGCAGCCTTAGTGAGCAGACGAAACTTCTTTTAAAAATGTTGAGAATCTTACTGTGTCCAAACTTTTGACTGGTAGTGTATATAGAAATGTAGAGCTCTTTAGAATTGTTCTGACTTCAGTTTTTTTTATGTACTTTATTTTTCAGTGTGACAAGCTCAGCTGATGCTCCTCAGAGAACTAAAGGTAAGATTTATAGGTGTGCAGATCCATTGAGACATGAAAAATAATGCTGGTGGAAGATCAGCTCAATCCATATTTGAATTTTCACACTCAAATCACTTCTGGAAACCCCTCTTAACATCACAATGGATTGACATCAGGGAGTTTTGGTGCTTTGCAGTTTTCGTGAGAGCTTGAATAGAGCAAAAGAAAAGGTCCAGTGGGCTCCCTTCCTAAAAACGGCCTCTTAGAAATGTTCGGTTTGAAAGCAGTAAACTGCTCAAAGCTTTTTAGAAGCCTTCAGCCTAATGGAGGCTACTCCTTTTTAGTAGAGTTGTCCTCTGCTGAACACTGGGCTCTCCTTACAGATGAAAACAAAACAGATGGGGTGCGCCGGGATCGAGGCCCCTCTCGGGGTCGTGGTGGGGCCTCGGGTTCTGGAGCAGGCAGGGGGCGTGGAGACGCAGCCAGCCGAGACCGAAGGAAGGAGACAGACAGGTTAGCTGCTCTCTGGCACCCCTTCTGCCTAAAAGTGTAGAGCTTTTTATTCATTTTGGAAGGATATATTTAGTAATTTGCTATGGTGAGATTTTTCTCTTTAGATTTTATAAGAGTTTTGATTATAAGTGTGGTGGTTGGACAGATCTGTCTCTGTGCTAGTTTGGCCTGTAGAACACTGTGTCCATTTGCATCTTTCCAGTGTCAACAACAAAAAAGTGCAGTTTTTTGCTGATTTTTTTAATCAATTTAATGATATTTCAGTGATTCACTCATAAAGTCAGTCACTTGTGATGATGAAACCTGAAGAAAGAGTCACTGAAAAATGCCCACCGCTAAAACACAGACTGACAGTCTAGAACAAGACAAGCGGAGTGACACAAACAGTGAAGTCAGTGGGCTGTTTGACCAAACAACAGTTTAAACATGTTTGAATTTTTTTACTTGCACTGTAAATCCGAATAATTCGACAAAACTCAAAACATTTGAGGCAATTTTTAAGTTAAAATATTCAAAGTTTAAGTATGCAGAACTGGCAGATTTTTATTTCGTACATTTTAATTGTTCTTAACTTGAAATGTTTGAGTACACTCAAACATTTAACTTAAAATTATCATGTAACCCCAGTGTAAATATTTTTATTAGTGTAAAATTAGTTAGCTATAACAAGCTAATTCAGAAAATGCTAACTTTTGGCAGATTTTTATTTTGTACTAATACAATTTAATTGTTCTTAACTTGAAATATATGAGTACACTCATACAATTAACTTAAAATTATCATGTAACCCCAATGTAAACATTTTTATTAGTGTAAAAATAGTTAGCTATAACAAGCTAATTCAGAAAATGCTAACTTGCTAATTTGCTAACATGTAAACGATAGCATGGTGCAGCACTTGCTGAATGAGTACAGCAATATAAAGCATTTAACATACTCTCAAACCAAGCCGCATGCGCTACTTGTCACCATGATGTTAACTCTCCAAAAACCCACATTAACAGAAACTCTTCTAAATTGGCATTACAAAACATTAATCACTATTAAATATCACACTTAACATTAATCTTGCACAAAAAAATAAATAAATAAAATAACACTTAAAGAGTTAATTCACCCAAAAAATTAATTTTTTTGTCATTAATTACTCATGTCGTTCCACACCCGTAAGACCTTCGTTCATTTTCAGAACACAAATTAAGATATTTTTGATAAAATCCAATGGCTCAGTGTGGCCTGCATCACCAGCAATAACACTACCTTAATGTTATTAAGCGACGAGAATACTTTCTGTGCTCCAAAAAAACAAAATAACGACTTTATTCAACAATATCTAGTGATGGGCGATTTCAAAACACTGCTTCTTTAAACTTCGAAGCTTTACTTTTGTTTCGAATCAGTGGTTCGGCATGCCAAAATCCCATGATTTCAGTAAACGAGGCTTTGTTACGTCATAAGTGTTTTGAAACTTCAATAGTTCACTTGACTCTGGCAGTTTGATACACGCTCCAAACCACTGAATCGAAACAAAAGATTCGTAAAGCTTCATGAAGCAGTGTTTTGAAATCGCCCATCACTAGATATTGTTGAATAAAGTCGCTATTTTGTTTTTTTGGTGCACAAAAAGTATTCTCGTCGTTTCATAACATTAAGGTTGAACCACTGTAGTCACATGAACTGTTTTAAATATGTTTTTAGTAGCTTTCTAAGCATTGAAAAAGGAAATGATCTTGCTGGCAATGCATTCCTCACTGAGCCATTGGATTTTATCAAAAATATCTTAACTTGTGTTCTGAAGATGAACGAAGGTCTTACAGGTGTATGAAACGACATGAGGGTGAGTAATTAATGACAGAATTTTCATTTTTGGGTGAACTAACCCTTTAATTTTAGCATTTACTCTCCCTTTCAAGTGCCATGGGCAAAGCATGCTGGGAAATCCCAGCCCAGTTTGTCTAAATTAAAAGAAATAAGTTCATAAAACTCAAAACAATGAAACAGTTGAGTTTACTCAAAATATATCAGTTCTGTGAACTTGAAAGAAAAAGAAAGTGCTAAATACTCATTGGAGTTAATTTGACTGAACTAATTTGTTTAATTTAAGTTTGTCTACTCAAACCAATTAATTATTTTGAGCGTTAGGGTTTACAGTGTGTGCAAGTATTTATCTCTGGGCAAGATGCATTTGACCTCAGGAACAAGAGAAATAGTGTATGGCTCCAGAGCAGGGGCCTCAATCTCAATTCAACAGCAAACAGAAAAAATTTTACAACTTGGATTTTACCATATTGATTGTAATATTGGCAATTGGATATTTTATTCCTCTGGGATGAACGTCCCTGCTCTGGGATATTTTTCTGAATGAGTGTAGAAGTTCTTGCGAGACTCTGTCTCAGTGTGTTGTACGTTGCTTGTAGAAAGGATGCAAGAAGAGAGCGAGATCTCAGACCAGCACCAGAGCCAAAGAAATTTGAGGAGCCTCCCAGCCCTGTGAGTGACAGAGCTAACACTCTCTCTGGGTGTGATCACATGATCCCCACTCCCTGTGCTTTTACTTCTGGCTTTCATTGTTTAACAATCCTTTAATTAATATTTTCTCTAGTGCCTTTTTTAGAAGCTCCATTCTCTGTAATGGAAATTACAATGTTGGTGTCAGACTGTAATTGTGAGCTTCTTTTGGAAGATATGTGACTTGACAAATGTAAATATTTATTTGAGTCTAGACACATAATTCTGATGCACGCATTGAATTACAGCCGTAGAATTGAGAATACTGACGCAGACCTCTTCAATACATGCTTGTATGTAAAAACATTACATTTGACACCCTATTCCAAGCTATTTGTGCTCTGGCACATGAACCAGCCTGTCCTCCAGCCTTCTCCATCTCATACAGATGTATATCAGCCTTAAAGATGCAAATGTTTTTCCATGCTTAATAGGGCTGCACGATATATAGAAATAAATTGTGAAATCGCGCAGACTGTGATTTAATGAATCAGGCAGCGCATACATCCATTTGCCGGCAACCCGTCAAAATAAAAGCTAAATGGTTTAACATTTAAAAATGAAGAAATTAAGACGTAAATACTAGTATTAAATACCCGATTTCTTGATTTTACAGTACAACAGTTACAATTTTACAAAATATTTCTTATTTTAGTTAATAATCACAATATAAATCACAATCATTATTATTATTATTGTATACTATATCGGTCAAGAATTCCTACTCAAGTAGAGAGATTTTTTTTTAAACTTTGTTCACACTAACTGTGTTTCCCTTATAGATTTGCACAAAACTTTTGCAATATTTTCTAAAAACTATTGCGAAATGACGGCGTTTCCCTTTAAAGGGTTAGTTCACCCAAAAATGAAAATTCTGTCATTAATTACTCACCCTCATGTCGTTCCACACCTGTAAGACCTTCGTTCATCTTCAGAACACAAATTAAGATATTTTTGATAAAATCCGCGGGTATCTGATCCACACATAGGCATGCCGAATGCCAGCTCATTATTGGCCAAAGCTGAACACGTGAGCAGCACGACGCATGCATGTGATGCTAACACAGGATCCGCCAATAATGAGCCGGCATTCGGACGTAAACAAGGAAGCCTGCACTGAGTTCACTACATATGTTCAAATTGTTGAATAAAGTTGTTATTTTTGTTTTGTTTTTGCACACAAAAAGTGTTCTCATCACTTCATAACATTAAGGTTGAACCACTGTAGTCACATGGACTATTTTAACCATGTTTTCAACTACCTCTCTGGAGCTCAAAAGGTGCAATGACGTTGCTGCCCATATGTGGATCAGATACCCCGGATTTTATCAAAAATATCTTAATTTGTGTTCTGAAGATGAACGAAGGTCTTACGGGTGTGGAACGACATGAGGGTGTGTAATTAATGACAGAATTTCATTTTTGGGTGAACTAACCCTTTAACTGATGTTATGCGACTAAAAATCATTTTTTCCTCTCACGATAAGTTAGATCGATACACGATAAGTTTCCTCTCACGATAAGATTCCAAAAATCATGTCAACATATGTTAGTAGGTTTAAGTATATCGCAGCCACCGCACTAGCCATTATTTTTAATCGAAGGAGACGTAAGCGTGTTATCCAAGCATTAATGCCAAGGAAAGCCCCTTATACTTGGGAGTGGCCACGAATGAGGTGTTTCTGGGTGTTTCTCCCTCCTATCTGCTTCAAGGTCTTGATAAATTGTGGCATTTCTTTGTTGTTTAGAATCCAGTATTCCTGTAATTCTTTTGTCTTTTGTGAGTTTAATAATAAAGAATTCTGTCTTGTAATTGTGTCCAAACATACCGCCTTCTTTAAAGAATGATCAACATTTACATAGGCCAGGTAACCTGTAAATGTGAAAAAACTGTTTCCATTGCAGTTTTGCGAAATATTCCTTTTTCGATTTGCCTGAAAAACCACCTCATGCGAGCGTAAAAACTTTTTTACGATATATGGGAGTTTTTGCGAAATTGACGTGTTTCCATTGGGCGTATTTTCAATTCGCAACTTCAGTTTGCACAATTTGAAGGATAATGGAAACTCAGCTTCTGTGGTTACTGAAAGAGGTTTGTGTTAGTTTTTGTAAAGCATAAACTCAAGTTTGAAAAAAAAAAAATCGCAAATCGTGCAGTTATAAAAAGAATGGTTTGCACTCACACATAAATGTCAGTATCACTTTACAATGTCTCATTTGTTAACATTGTATTAACTAACATGAACTAACAATTCGTGTTGGGCGGTATACCGGTTCATATGGTGTGCCGGTTTCAATTTCGAGACCGATATGTGTTTTTCAAAAACAACCATACCGGTGTGTAGCTGAAACAGCTGCTGTCTCTATTCAATGGCCATGAAGCGTTATGTAGAGTGTATAGAGAGCGGACTTCTATTAACTGCATACCCTTTTGAAACAACTTTATAACACAACAATAAATAACTCACAAAACGATCTCTCTTTAATACTGCAAATATCATGCAGAGCCATATGATTTCCGCGATGCAGAAAACACTGATGAAATCACGGAATCCAGTCACAAATAGAACTTACTGTATAAGCTGAACGTCACAGAATTTGGCAATTTTTGGATGAATAAATCAAAAGTCGGGCTGTACAATGAATCAGATATCGATACGGACTAGTGTCTGTGAATATTAAAGCTAAAAAAGACTGCTATTGAAATCTAAAGTCTGTATGAATGAGCGCCACATTTTCGTCTACTTCTACACATACTGAAGCACGCGTGACGCTCGCGTCACTTTATGAACATTTCACCGTTTAATTTGATAAAACTCGACATTTGTCGTATCATATACACAGGAAGTCAGAGGTCTTCACGACCCTGTCAAAATAAAAGTTAAAATAACAGAAATATACTATTGTACAATCGAGTATAGGGGAGAGCGGGGTAAGTTGTCACACTTTTCATACTGTCTAGAATTTACTGAGCACTATACATCACAATGGTATAAATGTCATACCAAATGAAAGAAGGAAGTCTTGGGCACATTTGTTGTATTCATTACATTTTCATATCTTATCTCATTACGGAGTTGTAGACTGTTGAATAGAGAATGTGCACCTGTGACAATTTGCCCCATCGGTGGGTAAGTTGTCACACTATTTTATCTAAAAATAAGAACGCAACTACTTAATTGTTATTATTGATTTCAGTTTTTAAATTCAAACCAGAACTGGAAATATAAACAATCATGCCTAGAGAATTTGGAAAAACAATTATTTCAATCCAAACAATACACATTTCAATCAAAACACATTAAGTGGCAAAACCACTTTACTTTGAACTTTAAACTCAGATTTTCTCTAGCTTGCACATAGATCCATGATAACTGAATGGAATACTGCAGATAATTCGCCTAACATGTTTAATCTCTGAACATAACTGACTTAACATGTTGAACCTCTTTTTTGAGCATGTTCTTTGTGTTTATTTGTACTGGGGCAAGTTGTCACATGTGACGACTTGCCCCAAACTGACATGTGTGCTAATGTTGGCTAAATCTCAAGGTTCGCTCAACATAGCACGTCAGCTAAAGTATCAAAAGACACGTTATTGTCTCCTCTATGTTGTGCAAAATAATAATTTTTAACATTCATACCTAACAAAGTTGTATTGCATAAAATTTAAAGTGCAAATTTTTTACTTTTTAAGCCAAAAAATAAGAAAATTGTGCTAACCTCAGATTAGAGCAATCTTGACCACATGTGACCAGGAAGTTGACTGTGGAAGAAGAAGTCACAGAAAGTGGCTATTTGATTTTTGAGATAGAGCCTCTAGTTTTGGAGTTATGAAGAATGTGACAACTTACCCCGCTCTCCCCTACTTTAATTAATAAAGATAATAATAATAAACACTGTTTATTACAACACAAACTCAAAGGTCTTCATTGAAATGACAGAAATTGCACAGTAAAAATGTAGCCTACTTATTAATATTATTAATTTAATTAAATAATTAAATTATTTGATTACATTTTTAAACTAAATTGTTAGCTTTATGAACTGATTTGATTACAGTTAATTTTTAATTGTCCTTACAATGTTTATATAATATATTCCCTGTACTCCTGACAGTAAAATATGCCAAAATAAAGGTCCAGTGCAAAAAAATGTGACATACCGTGAAACCGCCAGAATCTTATAAAAAACCGTGATAGAGATTTTTGGTCAAACCGCCCAGCACTACTGACAATGAGCAATACATTTGTTACAGTATTTATTAATCTTTGTTAATGTTCGTTAATAAAAATCCAGCTGTTCATTGATTGTTCATGTAAGTTCACAGTGCATTAAATAATGTTAACAAATATAACATTTGATTTTAATAATGTATTAGTAAATGTTAAAATTAACATTAAGTAAGGGTTAATGTACATCTCGAATCAGCCTGAAGGTGTTTATTCTGAGATAACATCCGGCTGGATGTACATTATCCTACTTATTACACAGCTACTTGCCACACAAGTAAATAATTAGACACGAAATATTGATCCGAGTCTAAATATTTTATTTGTGAGCTTGTGTTATCTGTTTTCAGCGGTTGTTATCGGGGAATAACATACCGCTGGATGTGTGATTGACCAATCAGAATCAAGTATTCCACAGAGCCGTGTAATAACTAAGATTTATAAATGCTGTAGAAGAATTGTTCATTCTTAGTTCATGTTAACTAAAGTAGTTAACTAATGTTTACTAATGAAACCTTATTGTAAAGTGTTACCAAAATGTCTTCAGGAATAAAAATAATATTTTAGCTTTTTAATTACTCCCAAACAAATAATTATAATAATTTGCTCCCCAACGAAATCACCCCACTCATTCTAGAATGACAAATATAGCTGTTCAAGTCATCTGGTGAACATTCCTGTATTTCTGTTCTGTATGTTGCAATATACACTACCAGTCAAAAGTTCGGACACGGTAAGATTTTACAGTGGAATAAATTACTTTATAAAATATATTCAAACAGAAAACAGTTATTTTAAATTGTAATAATATTTCACAATATTACTGTTTTTACTGTATTTTTAATTAAATAAATGCAGCCTTGGTGAGCAGACGAAACTTCTTTTAAAAACATTAAAAATCTTACCGTGTCCAAACTTTTGACTGGTAGTGTATATATAAAATATATATAAAAATTTTAATAACACATTGTCAGTTTTTTCCAATATCGTGCAGCCCTAATGCTTAATATGAATCTTTTGTATGTGTGGCTTCTTAAAGGTGCAATATGTAATATTTTTGCAGTAAAATATCCAAAAACCACTAGGCCAGTGTTATATATTTTGTTCACTTGAGTACTTACAATATCCCAAATGTTTGCAACTATTTGTAAATCGTGAAAAAATTTTTTAACCAAGGCTCCGGGACGTGTGAGGAGTCGACTGTCAATTGCGTCATACCCGCGTTACCCTCGGTTTCCGGTTTTATTTTGTAGAAACCATGGAAACACCAAAGACGCTTTAATATATTACATATTTTAATAGACAAGAGAACAACTGTTTGGTTACGTTTACAGACAGAAAACTAATTATTGTTATATAGCTCAACACGTTTAGTCTTGATTTTTTGCGAGTACCATGCTTTACCATGCCTCAGAGAAAAACACTATTTTGTGAAGTAGCTAACATAGCATAATCAGATGCAGCTTTATTTTTAGTAACAGTAATACAGAATTTTCTCCATCATATAATACGTTTTAAAATTAATTGCATGCCATTTATCAACACAAGCCATCCAGCATTTAATATGATATTCTAAAATCGATCTATCTTACTGCAGTGTGTCTCAAACAAGTGTCTCACAGCAGCCGCCGAGCGAACGCACAGAGTAACGTTATAACATCATTTTCAACACGCTCAAATGTATCTAATATGATAAACAGAGCTGTGTTACCTCATACTCATGACCGGAAAAGCGGAAGCAGCACCGGCGACTGTGTCATAATAAAAGTTCTGCTGCTCGTGAGGCGTGTGTTGCTCAATCGCTCCAGCGTCCTCGTTCAGCTCCCACAACACTCGTCCTGCTCTGCTTCATACTACGGTAACGTTAATAATCTCATCCATGAACATGATTTCTTCCCGAGTCCTATCCCGATTCTTTTGCACCGGCTGTGAAGTGAAGACCACATGTCCCAAGATTCCTCGCTCAAACTTGACGTCATCAAGCTACGCCTTTGTTTTGAATAGGCCTCTAGCGACCTCTAGTGGACAGAATTTTTACATAATGCACCTTTAACTGAATGAAGTCTGCAGTCGTCTCAGTTATTGTTTGGAATGTCCTGTGGTCTGTTGCATCACTTGTAGCAGCTTCTGAATAAAGAAAAATACTTGTGTAATTGAGATCCACACAGGTCTGTTTTCACATTGGAGTCCATCTGGATTTTCACCATGACATACCTTTTCAAATAAACACATGGAGTTTGAACTCCATTTAGAAGGGGCTTTCAAGGCAAATGAAATGAACCAACTTATTGGACCAGATGGAGCAGACCTTAAAAATAAACCAGGTGTTAAAGAGCTATTATTTCAGTAGTCCTGGGTTTATCCTGTATAACCTGGAAAAGATTTGACTGGCTCCATATAGCTTAGAGATGTTCAGCTATCCACAGAGCAGACGTAATATTTTTGTTATATTTTAATAAATCTCAGTTTCTACTTAAGATCACTTTTAGTGTTTTAGTGCATACTTGAGTCTGTGTCCTTCAAAAAAAAAGTTTTCTCTATATTTTTTTGACCTCTTTTTATCCATAAAAAATCTTTGAGGCAACACATCACAAAATAACCTCATTGTAATTGTGAAAATTACAATAAATCAACAGATATTCATATAGTAACAGACATTCATGCTTGCTTATCCACCTCTTATTTTAACATATGAAAACAATCCATTATGTTGCTTGATTATGCAAACTGGTATTTATCATATTTTTATTTATTCATATTTTTTATCATAATCATAAACATACTGGTTTGTACTGCAAAATAGTTTTACTGTTTACTGCACTTTGTTATTCTTCTAGTTATTCACCTGTTAGTGGCTAATAAATCAGAAGTCCTGCACATTCACAGAAAATATCTTACTTCTGCGTCACAAAATATGGTGGATAGTGGCATCTGGTGGGGAGGTTGCTAATTGTTAGCTAGAAAGCAGATCTTTTTTCCCATATGTTGCCTCAGAATTTTTTTTTAATGAAGAAAACAAAACACAAAAATCAACTAAAGAAAAAAAGGATTCTTACTGAACAAAAAAGAATTTTAATTTAAAAATGGATTTTAGACTCTACCGGTGTGTTCACACTTGTAGTTCGATTATCTTGATTTTTTTGGTCCAGATCAAAAAAGAAAATGATTCGCTTTGGTTCGCTTAGCGTTCACACTGTCATAAAACTGAACCTAAAGATACAAAAAAAAAGTGACATTTATGACATATTTCGCAACAGAACTTTCCAAACATCCAAAACTGCTGTATGTGTGTACATATGATGGTATTTTTACCAGTTGAGAACTCAAGAAGAGCTTATAAAATGTGTAAAAGAATTCAAAACAGTGGCAGGAATTCCTCCATTACATGCTCAAATTAAAATCAGCTGTGAGGAGACGGCGTATTCTTCAGCATTTTGTCCTTATTAGGGTCGCATCACGTCCTTTTTTGGTTCATTTAGCTGTCTTTGGTCCATGTTGCGTTCGTGTTTCAGTGGAACTGCTCCAGAGTTCATTTGAAAGCAGACCGAGACCTTTTCATTGGTCGCTTGTTTGGTGCGCACCACGGTTCAGATAGCAGCGTTCACACTTACTCAAATGAACCACACTAACAGAGCAATCGCACCAGAGTTCATTTTCATTTTTCGAATCCGAACCTGCCACGTGTGTACACACCTTAAAAGACACTACAACGCACTTTAAGAAAATTCACTTTGTAAAAAAAATGGGTATATTGGCATATTTTGGTATGTTTTTATTTCTAAAAGCTCAGTATCTTACACCACTAACCTGTGTCAGAGAAGTCAAAACAACAATTTCTATGAAAATCACCTGATTTAGAGACCATGAAGAACATATGAACCTCAAATAACAGCCATGTTTTGGTTACGTCTCACTATACCCTTTTTGTTTTAACAGAAGTTCAGCTCAGCCAGTAAATACGCAGCCTTGCTGATGGACGGGGAGCAGGGAGACGAGGAGGGCGGCGGAGATTAAGAGGTGGAAGGACTACACGGACGACAGTCCAAATTGAATTACAAATTAAACCTACAGCTTTTGTTTCATGCAGCACTGAAGGACCCAGATGAGCCCTTTGAGAGCAAAAACCCATTTTAGAGCAGCCCCTCCTCTTCAGGACTGAACCGGAAACCTAGTGGGAAATTACAGGACTCATTTTAAAGTAAAAGAGGAAGGATGAATGCTTATAACTAATACTATTTTGGGGGGTTAAAATACAAAATAAAATGAATCCTGCTCTTGCATACATCATATGTCGAGTGCATTTCTCGTTAGCTTGATTGCACGTTAAGTGGCGGGAAAGTGTAGAATCAGGGAAAAGTGCCACAAGATGAATGTTTTCCCTGACTTTTAGGGCTTCCTGAGCTTTCCGAAAGAAAGTTTACAGCAGCTGCTTTACCCAGATCTCTGCTCAAGTAAAGGGGTCGGTGACCTGCATTGTTCACCTATTGGTTATAAATCCCACAGCCTTGGTTTTATGTTTTAAACTCGTGTTGGCCGACAGTTCTGGTGATTTGTATTCAGGGAAAATAGCCGCTGAATAATGGCCAGCAACAGATCAGAACCTGTTAGTTTCGGTTTGATATTTCTCTGCACTGCTTTAGGCAGGAGTCTCCCATTTTTCTCACTTATCCTTTGAGGACTTTTTTAAGCCACTCCTTTGGACTGATGTGCAATAGGAATTAAAGTATTCCTCCTAATCTCAATGTTTCAACAACAGAGACTGCTGCAGCTTTGGGTTGAGCATATATCTAAAGGTAGTGACATGAATTGCTTATTGATTTAAACTGTGTACCATCTTAAAAACAATAAAAGACTACATTGTGTCAGCTTGGAAGACATTGTGAATTATGTTGCATCCCAGAAAATTGCAATTTCTTCAGTATTATTATTCACCATATGAAGAAATGCCACAGAAATCACACAAGCCATGTGCGTTCTGAGCTGATGTCATTTTTATTGGTACAATAAATGTCACTAGGGTCCAAAATTAACTTTTTGCCAAACCTGCTAATATTGTGGGGGGAAAAAATTATGGTAACACTTTCTATTAAGACCATGCTTATAATGAATTATACACCCATTTATACTTATTTATAAGCAAGTATTACTATTCTGTAAATATGTTTATAAAGACTCATTAAGACCTATACTGCATTATAAGAACAGTTATAGATGCGTTTATATTATTTTTATAATTACTTATAAGCCATGCATTTGCTTTTTCAATGTGCATGCTCATAATCCATTATACACTGATTTATAAATGATCAAATATAAAATAGTTCCAGAGACACTTGTTTGCTGTACCAATTAGTTATTAATAATTATGTCTTTAACAGCTAATGTTTGCATTAGAGGTCATGAATGGTAATTTTGATTTGTTAAAATCTTTATCTCCTCAGCCATATGGTATTGCTTATAGCAATTTGGAATTATACTTTAAAAATATATTGTTACAGTGTTTTGCTAGTATGTAACATTTAAAAAATATATATATATTTTCAGCTGTTTGTATTGATTTCTGTTTTTTTTTTTGTTTTTTTTTTGTTTTTTTCCCCCATTATTTTATTACAGAAATTATTGTTCATTAGTTACAAGTAAACAACTTAAAATGTATAATGAGCACATCTTCATGATTCTTAACATTTGCTTTAAGGAAAATTTCATCCTGTGTTTTCAGTTTATACTTAAAGCCATCAATGATGCATTTATAGAGGTCAGTAACTATTATTACTCATAATAAGTATTTATAAGAACACAACACGGCTATTAATAACAATATATTTAATTATTTGACAGAAATAAATCTCAATTACTAAAAAGTCATTGTAACTATAACAATATTATATCAATGCAGGTTTCATCTTTATAAATACATTCATGGAACCATACAACTGACTTATTAATACTTATAAATCTCTATATAATGGATTATGAAAATGCGCATTAAAAAGAAAATGCATGACTTATAAGTAATTATAAAAATAATATAAATGTAACTATAACTGTTCTCATAATGCATTATAGGTCTTAAAGAGTGTTTATAAATATGTTTATAAAATAGTAATACTTGCTTATAAATAAGTATAAATGGTGCTATAATTCATTATAAGCATGGTCTTCATAGAAAGTGTTACCAAAATTATTTTGTATGATATGTATAATACAAAATACAGCTTATAATTTTATTATGGCCGAAAATAGATAACAATAAAGGATAGTTTTAATAAATATTACATTTAATAGTTATTAAATTTGTGTTTTAAAAAAATTTCTATAAGTACACTATATTGCCAAAAGTTTTGGGACGCCTACCTTTACGTGCACATGAACTTTAATAACATCCCATTCTTAATCCGTAGGGTTTAATATGGAGTTGGCCCACCCTTTGCAGCTATAACAGCTTCAAGGCTTTCCACAAGGTTTAGGAGTGTGTTTATGGGAATTTTTGACCATTCCTCTAAAAGCACATTTGTGAGGTCAGGCACTGATGTTGGTGAGAAGGCCAAAGGTGTTCTTTGGGGTTGAGGTCAGGCCTCTGTGATTTGGAGGGGTGTCCCAATACTTTTGGCAATATAGTGTATACATATCATGCTTGAGATTAACATTGTAGAATATTATTACAATTTAAAATAACTTTTTTTATTTTAATATGTTTTAAAATTGAATATATTTCTGTGATCAAAGCTGAATTTTCAGCATCATTACTCCAGTCTTCAGTGTCACATGATCCTTCAGAAATCATTCTAATATGATGATTTGATGCTCAAGAAACATTTCTGATTATTATCAATGTTGAAAACAGTTGTGCTGCTTGGAAACTGATGCATTTTTTCGATCTTTGGTTGATAGATATATTGATGATAGATATCAAAGTTGAGTGAATTTGTACTCATTTGGGCACCTAGGGAATATTCATTTTGGTCCATAATGCAAGCTCCTCCCTAACTACAGAGCTTCGTGTCTCTTAGACCAGTAGTTCTCAAACCTGTCCTGGAGGACCCCCAGCCCTGCACATTTTGTATATCTCCCTATATCTGACACACCCATTTCAGGTCTTGCAGTCTCTACTAATGAGCACATGAGTTGAATCAGGTGTGATAGATGAGGGAGACATACAAAACGTGCAGGGCTGGTGGTACTTCAGAACAGGTTTGAGAACCACTGTCCTAGACCATTGGCATACTTTGAGGTCAAAGGTCACCAGTTATTCAGTCTGACTTTGGCTGGCCACTATGTTCAAAGGAGCCAGAGCCTTGATACTGAAAGGAATGACGTGGGCAACATCACCAGCACTTAGTGTTTATGTGTATATCCTGGATCAAAGCTTGGGGCCTGGAGGTTTCTGACGATGATCATTTCCCATGAAAATTCCAGTGGAACGAAGTTTCATTAATCCCAGGATGTTATTAAAGAGGGAATGCTTTATCCAACAGGATGAAAAAAAAAAAAATTAATAGTTCACCCTGAAGCGTAACTAAGTACTCAATTCAAAATATGTTGAGAGGCTGGTGCGGGTTTATTCTGGCTAATTAAAGTTAAGTTAGGAACTGAAGGGAGTTTTACAGGAAGTAAGTTTTACTGAAAGAATGTTCTTGCACAGATTGCTTCTCTGAACCATTTGACGTCACGTATCAAACTATGATAAATGCTACTCTGCTCATGCTGTGCATCCCTTCAACACCCCCTTCATCCTGTGACCTTCTGCTGGACGGAGGCCAAAGAATGTGCCCTTCACCCCGGCCTTTCAGGCCTCATTAAGTGAGCCCAGGCCCCAAAGGGTCGTCTCTGTTCTTAGTACAGCAAGCCTGACAGGAAGCAGACAGGGTCGTGGGATGGAGACGAGAGAACAGGAACTCGATGTTCTCAGAACATCTGTATGTGGTGTGTCTCTTTGACATTTTCTCAGCATCTTTCAGTTTCTGCCTTTCGTATCATTCTATTCTGATCTGCAGTGTTCACCTGTGGTGAACATCAGCCTGGCTCTCATACTGTAGGTGTTCATTGGGAACGATTGTGAAATCAAAACTGAACCCATTTACTTTAGTAATACACGTTCCTGGTCTTACTGTGACAATTTTTCAGTGAATGTTATTGAAAAGATAAAAACTCTGGCTTCGCAGTATCTCATCAAATTGCAATAACTTGCTCCTCCTCCGAAGAAACAACTTTTCTTTCTGATGACATCACCAAGGCCACTTTCAACCACCTGTGTTTAAAGTGACTTGTCAAACTCTAGGAGGGATGCTTTTTCTCACTCTGAATTACAAAATGGGTTCCAGACTTTATTCTTAAAAACAAGGGATTAACATTTACATTAGCAGTTTTTATACTTCTTTAATGTTGGACTCTTCATAAATCTAATTCTGGACATGTGCAGATATCAACTCTCACACCGGATGTTTATAGTAGCATCCCAAAATCCGCCTCACTGCGCATTTCTTGTAAGCCACTATTAATAGCTAAATGCTGCACATCCTCCTTTTGTACCCTTGAGTTTGAGCACAACACATCTGTTGTGTTCTGCTTTGGTGACACAGGGTATTGGCGACTATTTTTGCTTTTCTTTCTAGCACTGAGGTCTGAATTCCAGCTATTTTAGTTGCAGTTTGCAAGCAAGTTCCCTCAAATCACAAGATTGAATCTTCAACTTATAAAAGTTGCTGATAGTTAAGCAAAATCAAAAAAAAATTAGTAGTAGCCTAGCATGTATTTACTTGTGGATCTATTGGTGTACTGGAAGCACTGGAGGGAGCATTACTGCATTTTTGGTATATTTTTTGGTATAGTGACCGGAGCTACAAGTTTTTAGCCTGATTGCTCTTGTCCTATGATGAATTCCTAGGTTAATTAGGTGAAGTTGGTCACCATACATATGGAAGCCATTTTTGTGGGCCTAAATTGGCAACAACACATAGCCTACTAAAGAAACCAACAAGTTGCAAACACTTCTCTAGCCCAGATATATCTTTAAAATATTGTTCTTGGTTGAGCTACTGTTAGCACAACATAAACAAACAATTGGTGAGGTAACTACTTTTTTAGACCGTGTTGTTGTGTGGTTAAATGCCTGGTGAGATTTGCTTTATTTGTCATTGGCATGTGGTGCAACATTTCTTAGAACTTGGCAAGATTTCCCAGTCTCCCCTGTTTATGAAAAAGCAACTAAATTATGGTCCTTGAGATCACGCACCCACCCTGCTTTGGGCTCAATTGGTTTCATTCTCAGTCAGCATGCTCAAGAGTGTCGAGATCTAAAAATAAACAACCAAACCAAGCCCTGGAAGATTGCAGGACAGTATGTGAAAACTGACCACTTGTTTAGGAGGAGACTGTGAAATACGCTGCGGTAAACTTGGAAATTTTCTTGAGGGTGTTGAGGTCATGGCTTTGTATAAACAATAGGTGGCCTTTTCAGAGTCTCTCATACACCCTCTGTAGGTGGGACATGTGAGATCATCCACTTCTAGTTTGATCTGTTCATTCATTACAGCACATGCTGAGGGCCAAATGACTGCTTTTAAAAGGAAATGAACCATTGCAAGTACCTTGGAGTTTTACTTTCTGTAAAGTGTTCTAAGGGTAAGATTGAGGGCCACTGTCCTGCATAGTTTAACACACTTGAATCAGCTAATCAAGGTCTTCAGAATTGCTAGGAACTTCCAGGGCAAGTGTGTTGGGGCAAGTTAGAGCTAAACAATGCTGAACACTGGCCCTCCAGGAGCAGGATTGGTCACCCCAGGCTTAGTGAGATAACCCACCTTTAAGCTGGCAAGACTGGCTATTCCAGGGGTGTCCAGTTCTGCTTTTGGAGGTCCAATGTCCTGCAACCTGCCCCAACACACTAGCATTGGAAGTTTCTAGTAATCCTAAAGACCTTGAATAGCAGGTTCTGTTGTATTTAATTAGGGTTGGAGATACACCCTGCAGTATAGTGGCCCTCCACGAGTAAGTCATAATGAGCATCTTTCTGTTGTTGTTGTTTTTTTTCTTTCCTTCTTTTCTTAAAGTGAATGAATCCCTGGGTGCTTCTCAATACTCAAATTGATGCTTCCTTGATTCCTCGCTCCTCTGTCCTCCAGCCTGTGACCCGGAAACCAATCAAAGAAAGCTATCTTGAAGGACATCTCAATTCTCTAATGGCGCTTTTCCACTGCGTGGTATGACTCGGCTCGGTACGGCACGGTTCGGCTCGGCTCGCTTTACTTTCGGTTTGCTTATTACCAAAGTGGGTGGGATTATAGACTGATCATAAAGTTGCGCCACCTCTACTGCCGTGGATCTGCTTTTCGGCTACCAACGAGTCTGCACCTCGTCTGCTGACCAGGATACAGCCATTTCTTTTTTTAGGTTGCGTACGACGGTCGTTTAAAGCAAGTTGTTTAAAAAAAAAGTCACGCGAACAAATGATACAGCGGTGGCTGTGTTACAACCTCTCATAAAAATGCGTCCACCTAAAAGAGAGAGAGCGCGCATACACGCTCCAAAAGGATAGCGCGACACCAAGAAAAACAAGGGAGGGGCAAAACAGAAAAGAAACAGGACACAGACCAAGCCACCGACCATAACAGCTGTTACTGAGTATTTAAATCTAGCAAGTTTTTTGTCTCGTGTTTCAAATCCAATGACGCTGGTCGTGACGATTCTCTCTGACCAATCAGTGATCTGCAGTGTTTACACGTCACATACCGAGCCGTACCATGCAGTGGAAAAGCACCAAAAAGTGAACGGTACCGAACCATACCATGCAGTGGAAAAGCGCCATAATTGCACCACAAGGAACGAGGAGTGAGAAGCTTCCAGAGGAACTATAAGCGTGGATGCACAGGTGTATCCTATTCAGAAGTCTTTCTTGTTGAAAAACCTGATGCACGCATAAGTTCTTCCCCCCCTTCACATCTGTGACAAATATTTTAAGTTATGCTTTACATTTGCAGTTTAAATAAACCTTACATCTCACATGTTTCAACAGGGGATCTTGTGTTAATATTATTTATTATGAATTTCTTAAATAACCAAACTTCAACAACATAAGGGCAGATCCCTTGAGCGCAGCTGATGACGCTTTGAAGTGACTCTCGAGTGATCAAGAATATTCTAATGTACAACTAAGCTTTCCTTCGATTCCTCCATCCTCATTGTCTTTCTTTGCATCCTTCCCTCGTATTGGTTTGTGTTGTTTTCCACCTTGTGCAACACTGCAAGCCAGATGCAGGTGCACCACAGAGCCCAAAGGTGACCATGAAAGTCTTAGGAATTGCTATAAACTTGATGAAAGTTAAAGGAGCTGCCATAAACATTCTGAAAAGAATCTAGCCTTTCCTTCTGACAGGTAAAAGTCTAAATATGAAACATGAAATGTTTGTATTCAATATCTTCAAAAAATGATTGCATGAAGATTTTGTACTGTCGTTCTTCTCATTATTTGTGTGTGCAAAGGTAAGCTTCACTACTACTATTGCTTATACTTAGGTTTAGTTCAAATCTCTAACTTTAAGTTAGGGTTTGATTCTCGATACTAGCAGAAAATGACTGAGACGCCTAACCCCCAATCACTCCCCGGGCGCCACAGTGAATGGCTGCCCACTGCTCTGGGTGTGTGTTCACTATTCACTACTCCTAATGTGTGTGCACTAACTTGGATGGGTTAAATGCAGAGGACAAATTCCGAGTATGGGTTACCACGTCACTTCACTATTCACTAAATTGTGTGGCTTATTACTGGAGAAAATGTGCTATTATTTTTCTAAGCGAATTTCTAAGCTAAGTCGTACAATTTTCATCTGTCGGTGGGTAATAAAATGTGAAAAATACCACAGGCCTAACAATGGCATGCGGACTTAGAGGAAGACCATGAGGGTTTAGGGTGCCATTTGGGATTCAGCCCTAGAGACCAGAATATCACAGAGACCTCGATTAGCAGGTTCAGGTGTGTTTGATTAGGATTGGAGCTAAACTCTGCAGGACTTTGTCCCCTCCAGGAGCAGGATTGAACACCCCTGCCCTAGAACACATATAATCACCTGAAACATCCAAGAAACTACATAGAAATGCATTAAAAACTATTTTCAAGACTTTTGGGTATTGTAGCTGTGAGTTTTGCACAGGCAAGGACTACTTAAATTTTCTTTGGGTAAAGTACAAATATTTGTTACATTGATTGCATGTTGTCAGCTCTTTAACAGAAGTACTGTGGACTTTGTAGTTTTGTTTAAGTGTTTCAGTTTTCATTTGTTTTCATTTGCAATTGCTTCTAGTATCTTCGCCTAGTGGCCAATCCAGGGTCGTTTGTTTAAAAACATTGTCCCAAGTGTTCACTCAGAGTCTCATCTTCCCCTGTCTGTCTGTTTATCTTTCCATATTTGGACCATACAGTCTTTGTTTTCTTATTCTATTTTAAGCAGTCTCTTCAGCTTTTCTCATACTACTCCTTATATTTTTTCCTCCTTTCCATTTCTTTTGCAGCAATCAGAATTTTAAAAGAAAAATAGATTCAAAAGTCCAGACAGAATCCTATGTAAATCCTTTTCTTTCCATTCGGTTCATTATTAATCTTGTCAGTACAGTGTGTTGTCTCTCTGTCCTCTGTTTCCCTGCTTGAAAAGACTCCCCACACCATTAGCAGATAGTGAGAATTATGTCTGCCGAGGCCTCTGCCAGGAGGACGTTCCCTTGCCAAAAAGTGCTCGGCAGCTGTTGGCAACTAGCTGTTTTTTATTTGATCTCATTTTGGAGGTTTTTCCTGCTGCGATCACTTCAGGTGTTGAAAAATGTGTTTCACACAGGGCTGCATGCTAGGCTCATCAACTTCATGGGGTGCCAGAGTCTGTGTATCAGACAAACACATTTCTTTAGAAACAGTCCATAGATCATTCAGTTCTCTATTTGCTTAAGGTGACGTATTACTTATAAAAATGTCTGGCTTTGCTTTTTTAACAAATCCAAAAAGTGCTTGTGTAACCATAGTTTTGTCTGAGCTTATCTTGATGAAATGAGAATGTGAATTCTAAGGTGAAGTATGCAATTTTAATCTTTTTATCTGGCCCACTAAGCAACACTGGAGTGGGAATAGCTGTTTGGATGAACAGTGAAGGTTGGTGAGTGTTTTGAGAGCGTCATTAGCCACTTCATTAAAGTAAAATTTGGATTATTAAATGGACTTTTCCAGTAAATGTTGTTTTGAACCTCTGACTTAAAATTAACAAAATCAGTTTAAACAATCTTCAAAATGTCTTCTTTTGTATTCTGCAGAATTAAGACAGCCATTAAGGTTTGGAACAACATGACATGAGTAAATGATGAAAGAATTTTCATGTTTTTTTCTTTAGGATGACCACCTCATTCTGTCAGGTTGAAATTTCATACGGATCAAGTTTAATCATATCTCTTGCATGTGATGTTTTTTCTTTTCAAATTGAGCTATTAGTTGAATTCCTAACTATGGAAGCTTGTTTCCGCCAAGAAATAAAAAATAAAAAAGGTAATTGCAACTTTTTATCTCGCAATTCGGACTTTTTTTCTCACAATTGCGAGTTTATATCTCACAATTCTGACTTTTTTCTCAGAATTGTGAGATATAAACTCACAATTGTGAGTTATAAAGTCAGAATTGCAAGATATAAACTTGCAATTGCATTATAATGTCCAATTGTGAGGGGAAAAAAGACGAGTTTATATCTCACAATTCGAACTTCATATCATGCAATTCTGACTTTATAACTCGCAATTATGTTATAAAGTCTGAATTGCGAGTTTCTGAATTTTCTCAGCAATGCTGAGAAAAAGCCAGAATTGCGAGTTTATATCACAATTCTTATTTTATAGGACAAAATTGTGAGTTTATATCATGCAATTCTGACTTTATAATTCGCAATTGTGTGTTTATATCTCTCAGTTCTGAGAAATGGACAGAATTGTTAGATATAAAGTCAGAATTGCATGATAAAACTCGCAAGTGCAAGAAAAAAAAGTCAGAATTGCGAATTTATTTTTCACAGTTCTGACTTTATAACTCTCAATCGTGTGTTTAAATCTCGGAATTCTGAGAAAAAAAAGAGAATTGTGCAATATAAACTCGCAATTGCGAGAAAAAAAGTCAAGATTGTTAGATAAAAAGTCGCAATTACCTTTTTAATTTTTTTATTTAGTGGTGGAAACAAGCTTCCATACCTAACTGATTATTAGGCTGCATGTTAACATGTTTCTCAGATGACCTTCTAATTGTTTTTTCTTTTTTTCTAGAATTTTCAATTCAATCCAGGCAGGTTTTGTGTGGACCTTTGAGCTCTGAACAACAACAACATGGAGCTCGGGCAGAAAAGTGTTTAAAAGAATGGAAATTGTTTCAGTGTACCTGAGAAAGTTGTTAAAGGGACTTTGGCATTGAGACTTGGCCTATTGGTGCATTTAGACAGAGAGAGAGAGAACAGGAAAAGAGGAGGGAGGGAAACAAGAGGGGCTGCAGAGGCATGAGTGGAATTTGCCTTAAAAGGGGTACGATTTAATAGTCCCACAGGCCACCCTGTCACCCCCAACCCCCCTCCCCTCCTCTCCATCTCTTATCCTCCTTTGAGAAAAGAAAAAAGGTCTTCAGGAAAACTGAAAACATACAACAAAAATGGTCTTAGAGAAGCAGAGATAGAGAGTTTGACTCTCTGAGGCCTTATCAGGGTAAATCGTCTCCGAAGGGCCGATTCTGTTCACACAGGTTCTCAGTTACACAGCCTAAGCCCAGCAGCTACACATCAACGCTGCCAACTCACATACTAGCTCAGCCCAAAGCCCTGCAGAGCTGCGGCTTCCCTTGCTGGTTGTTGTGGTCTGATACGCCATTTCATTTCCTGGTGAATAGTCGTGGTTTCAGCTGGCCTGATCCACAAGAATACTGGGAAAATATGCAAGGAAAAATGAGTGAAATGGATGAGTGAAGTCAAGAGAAGCATGAAAAACCCTTTTGAGGTCGGAAGATCTGTGAGAGTTGCGTGTTCTGCGCTGTGGCTCCTGGAGACAATGTATTTTGTTTCTTTTTGTTTGTCTTCTTTTCAAAGCCATACTTTGATCGTAACTCTAACAAGAGGTCACGTTTTGACGATGATGTGGTGCAAACTGGTAGGAAAAAGAACAATTTCTGATTCAAAAGAAAGTGTTTTGAGTGTTTTTTTTTTCTAGCATTTTGATATGTATTCACTAGGCAGTGTTCAGGGTGGTTGCTAGGGCATTGCTAGGGTGTTCTGGGTTAATAGGGCTTTGCTAAGTGATTGCTTTGGTGTTCTGGTATTTTTGGGTGGTTATTAGGGCATTGCCAGGGTATTCTGGGTTAATAGGGCGTTGTTAAACGATTTCTTGAGTGTTCTGGGTGGTTAATAGGACATTGCCTGGTGACTGATAGGTTGTATTGGGTGGTTACTAGGGCATTGCTAGGTAATTTCTAATGTGTTCTGGGTGGTTGCTCGGTGATTGCTTGAGTCTTCTGGGTGGTTACTAGGGTATTCTGGGTTATTAGGGCATTGCTAATTGATTACTAGATTGTTATGGGTGGTTGCTAGGGCATTTCTAGGGTATTCTGGGTTAATAGGGCTTTGCTAAGTGATTGCTTTTGTGGTCTGGTGTTTTTAGGTGGTTATTAGGGCATTGCTAGGTAATTGCTAATGTGTTCTGGGTGGTTGCTCGGTGATTGCTTGAGTCTTCTGGGTGATTGCTAGTGCGTTACCAGATGATTGCTAGGGTATTCTGGGTTATTAGGGCATTGCTAATTGATTACTAGATTGTTATGGGTGGTTGCTAGGGCATTTCTAGGGTGTTCTGGGTTAATAGGGCTTTGTTAAGTGATTGCTTTGGTGTTCTGGTGTTTTGGGGTGGTTGCTAGGGCATTGCTAGGGTATTCTGGGTTAATAGGGCTTTGCTAAGTGATTGCTTTGGTGGTCTGGTGTTTTTGAGTGGTTACTAGGGCATTGTTAGGTAATTGCTAATGTGTTCTGGGTGGTTGCTAGGTGATTGTTTGAGTCTTCTGGTGGTTGCTAGGGTATTCTGGGTTAATAGGGTGTTGCTAAGTGATTGCTTGGGTGTTCTGAGTGGGTGCTATGGCATTGCCTGGTGATTGATAGGTTGTCTTGGGTGGTTCCTATAGGGCATTGCTATGTAATTACTAGTGTGTTATGGGTGGTTGCTAGGGCATTGCTAAGTGATTCTGGGTGGTTACTAATGTGTAGCTATGTGGTTACTAGGGTGTTCCAAAACTTCCGGTCTCTAGATATGGCTCCGGTCCCTCCTTTAATGTACGTCTATGGGAATGTATATATCTATTTTCCCCCATTTTATCGTCCACCAGATGAAAATCATAAATCTTATTCCTTAGAAAAGCGCTAGCACACCTCTCCTCAACAAACTGCGTGATTTGAGGCACCATTTGATGTTCTCCTAACACTAACAATGAGCAATTAAGGATGAAAAGTCAACATATGTCTCTTTACAGTCTGAATAACAGAGCACTTGAGCACAATAGTGTGTGTGTTTCTGGGAAAAGTAGGGGGTGGGGGCTGATGTCCTCTAGATGTTGGCTTGGCGAGTTGTGTACATTTGGCTGAGCGTACGCGTGCTGCTTTCAAGAGTGCTAATAGACTTTTGATTTAATAGGCATATTCTCACCTTTGTTTACGTATGTGTGCTCAAGAGAGACGGATGAGTGTGCACTGGCGAACATGTGTGTGTATTTGAATGAGAGCCAGGAAAAGGGGAAGGGCCTCGAGTGAGCGGACAAAAACAGCTGCTCTTGTGTGCTCGGGAAACCTCATCCAGAGAGAGGGAGAGAGGAGAGACGGACCAGCAGGGTCCAGATCTCTATATGGGTTGCGCCCTGTGTGCGGATAGCTGTGGGGACGAGCCAGATCTGGTACCCGTGAGAGGGTCTGTAAGGAGGGAGAGAGCAAAGTCCAGGGGAAACATGAGGCTGACCAAGGTGGGTACTTCTAGAATTTGATTCAAAGTGATGAGTTTAGAGAACATGTTTACTTGAGTGCTCCCATGTGGAATGACGGGAGCTGGGTTTGTTAATGTCTTAAGGCTCAGTTAAAAGTTTTGCAAGTTGTTGTTATGAGAGAAGTTAGTCCCTTGAAGAAAAGACACCATCAGATGTACAGTATTTGAAATTAGCCTATGAGTCTGTTGTGCAAAAGTGTGTTTTATGCTTGGTATTTTTGGGTGGCCCCCAAGACAAAATAGCCCATTCCCAAGTCTTTTTAAAAGTTTTGGTGCTAGATATGACTTGGATCCCTCTTTCAGTTTAAGTCTATGGGATGTTTTTTACCCTTTTTTTTTTTTGCGCACAATGCGAAAATCATAAGTCTGATCCCTTACAAAAGTAATAGCACACCTCTCCTCAAAAAGCAGCATGATTTGAAGTATCATTCATACCCGTAGCACAAATAGTGTGGGATGAGTTACATGCTGAAGTTGAGTACTTAGGATTAGGGGTCTGTTCAGATCCTTGTGTAAGGATAAACGTTTGTGTTCTGGAGTAACACTGTCTCCCTGATTGTTGACACTGACAAAGAAGAGCTGGAAAACTTGAGGAGGGCTTGACTGTGTGTTTACATGCCTGAGAGTGAAAGTCTGTAATGGTCTGGTCCCTGAGGCTTGTTCACGTGCAGTGCAGTGTGGGAACTTTGAGCCCTTTGTATGATGTCAGAAAGTTGTAGTTGATCCTGGGAAGCAGGCCTGGGAATCATTATGTGACTTTCTCAGCATTTATGCCACTTTCATATTTCGTCATCTGTGCCCAAACACACACATTTTAGTCTTGTCAGTCTGGGACTGCAAAAGAGTCCATTCACTGTCCTGTTAATATTTTAATAGCAAACTTGCATAAGGCCGTGGTTTAGTTTGAATGCTTCCTCCTACTACTGTTAACCATAATGTTAGTTTTTACAGGCATTTTTCTTTTAATACCAGCCCAGTTCTTTTTCTTTTGCTGTGGTTGCAGAGTTTAATGGTAATACTCCTAAATCAGTGCATGATCATGTCACGTAGAAAAGGATTTTGGTCTGCTGATGAGAATATAATGAAACACTACGTTATGCAAGCATATAACCCATTTATGATGCTATCTAACAACCAATCTGACATTCAACTAATGCTTTTTAAGCCCCAGTGGAGCAACCAAGTTTTGGTGTCTTAGTCAATAGCCCATAGAGATGCTTCATAGATAAACCCTTGCAGGATCTGAACCTACGACCTTTCAGATCCTTAACCCCTAAATGCTGGCCCACGCTAAGATTTTTTAAAATCTTATCAGATAACGGTTTTGTTCCTATAGTGTGTGGAGAGCCACGACGTGACCAAGACAGCACACCACACACTAACAGACTGTGAACACGGGACATCTCACAGAATCTCTCACAGTCAAATGTGACTTTAGAATAAACAAACATGGATGACGGGCAAGAAGAAATGGCAATAATAGTGTTTGGACTGCTTTTTACAGAAAAATCACTGAGGAAAAAAAAAAAGGAAAAGGTTTGGATGAAGTCGTGTTATGCTTCCGTCAGCTTGCTTTTTGATTTGGTATCGTTTTGTTCCATATGACAGTCTACAGATGTGTGTGTGTGTTTGTCCTCAGTGTTCCCCCACACAACAGTATTTCTGATTTTAAATATTCAATGTTGGATTTTTTGAGAACATTGCGGCCCGATGTTCTTCTGAAGAGATTCAATCACTCTTAACAATCCTCACACCACAGGAAAATCTGATAAGATAATCTATAGAACCATCAAGATTTGATTGTTGGAAGGGGAAAATTGGGCCCAAAATAGTTCTGATTATCTTCTAGTGCGTGGGTTCCTTAAGCTGCACCCATGTATTACTACTTACTCGTCACATCAAATCAATCATTTGTGCCATTGCACTACAAATTGCATTATTTGTTGCCCTTGCCTATATACTGTTTTTTTGTAATTTAACAAAGAGAGGCTTCAGCTTGTCAGAATCTTGCCCTCACTGAGCTGCTATTGTCACGAATACCAAGACCTCATTCCTGTCCTTGAGTTGTGTTGTTGTGTCATTCTTCTTTGTCTTGGGAGAACGATGCTTCTGGATGGTCACTTTGACATGGAACAGAACATGGGTTTGGTAAATATGAACTTTGGTATATCTAGGACTTGCACGTAAAGACAGTTTCTCTTCCCTATTTTTCATTTAGGTTTTTTTTTTTTTCCCATCTTATTTTGAATTTAGGTTTTTTTTTTTTTCCCATTTTGTTTTGATCTTATTTTGCTTTTTTATTTTTTTAATTTCATTTAATTTTTTATCTTATTTTGCTTTGTTTTGCCTTTATCTTTTTTTTGTTTTGTTTTGTTTCATTTTGTTCATCTGGTTTTGTTTTATTTTCTGTTTCATTTATTTAGTTTTGTTTATCTTATATTGCATTTTTTTATTTTATCTTTTGTTTTTCGTTTTGTTTTTCTTATTTTGCTTTGTTTTGTATTGTTTGTTTTATTTTATTTATTTTTTTTTGTCGCAATATTTGTGAAATGCTCACTTGAGCCAATTCTCCAAACACTGATGAAGCAGAGTCCTCGACTAACCAAACATTTTAGTGATGAATCTCTATTGAGAGCATTATTTCAGTCCATTGCTAGTTCTAACCAATGTCTAGAAAACAGCTGTGCATTAATGCGCATATGAGTTTTCTGTCTTCTCTGCCATCTGAAAACACAGCTGTTCTCAAACTATGCTCTTTGTTTATCTTTGCTCATTGGGACTTATGGTATATTCCTAGAATATCCATGGAATGACAGAAACTTTAACAAGTGCTATTTTACTGCAGCCATAATCCACAGGCATCCACTATAAACACCGCACAGGAAAACGCCTGGTCAATGTATAAATAGGCTCTGTTTTTCCCACAGCGCAGAAACACACACTCATGCTTGCTGCTGGTATTAAACATATACAGAGACATAAACATGTTTTTTTTAAAAAAATCTTTTCTTTAACTGATCCCAACATGCAGTAAAATATCAACACAAACATGCTTGAAAGTTTGTGCTATGCATATAAATGATACGGCTGGTTAAGGAGAGATGTGAAATTACACCCAGAGCCACAACACCCTAGTAACCACATAGCAACATGTTTTTAACCACTTGGAACACCTTAGCAACCATTTGGCAACACATTGGCTACTACCCACAAACACTGGAATTCTGGAAGCATTCATCAATCTAATTTTCTACTTTCTATGTTTCTACTGTTTCACAATCCTTCATACTCATATGAAACAAAACTCTAAAGCTCAGATTAAGACACACACCTCCAGTGTATCTATATATTCTCAGACGGAGATGGTCAGACATCAGGGTGCTACTCTGACAGAATGAGGATGCGTGTGTAGTGAGGGAACATGAGAAAAATCATGTGTGCAATGAGGAATGTGAACTGGAAACACTTGAAAGGAAAAGGAAAGCCATCCCTGTCCTTTTAGTGCCACTTCATCAAAGCACCAGTGTGCTGGGGTCACAAAAACAAATCTCTGAAATCGCTGTTTGCTTTCCTTCACTGTTCTGAATACCGCCCTGACATCTGCCCGCTGCAGAGTTTGTGGAGTACTGTAAATGTTTTGGAGCGAGTTGGGAAATGGGCAGAGAATGAGAAGAGGGATATGATTCAGCGTTTCATAAAATCAGTGTAAATATTGAGTGTTTTTATTAAAGAAGTCAGCTTTTGTTTTTGAAAAAAAAAAAAAAAGACCATTTATGAAATATGCCAGATTTCCTGTTTTCAAATGTCTTTATGTATAGATTTTGTTTTACCCTTGTCCCAAACCCAGACTTCTTTATATACACTGCTCAAAAAAATTAAAGGAACACTTTGAAAACACATCAGATCTCAATGGGGAAAAATGTCACGCTGGATATCTATACTGATATGGACTGGGTAATGTGCTAGGAACGAAAGGATGCCACATCGTTTGATGGAAATGAAAATTATCAACCTACAGAGGACTGAATTCAACGACACCCCGAAAATCTAAGTGAAAAAGTGATGCAGCAGGCTAGTCCGTTTTGCTGAAATTTCATTGCAGCAACTCAAAATGGTACTCAGTAGTTTGTATGGCCCCCACGTGCTTGCATACATGCCTGACAACGTCCTGGACAGTCTGAGGTGCAACCTGGCGGCGTCAGATGGACCGAAACATAATGTCCCAGAGGTGCTCTATTGGATTTAGGTCAGGCGAGCGTGGGGGCCATTCAATGGTATTCCTTCATCCTCCAGGAACTGCCTGCATACTCTCGCCTCATGAGGCCAGGCATTGTCGTGCACCAGGAGAACACAGGACCCACTCACCAGCGTAGAGTCTGACAATGGGTCCAAGGATTTCATCCCGATACCTAAGGTGTGTGTGTCCCTCCGTGGATATGCCTCCCCAGACCATCACTGACCCACCACCAAACCGATCATGCTGAACGATGTTACAGGCAGTATAATGTTCTCCACGGCTTCTCCAGACCCTTTCACACGTCTGTCACTCATGGTGAACCTGCTCTCATCTGTGAAAAGCACCAGTGGCGGACCTGCCAATTCTGGTGTTCAATGGCAAATGCTAATCGAGCTCCACGGTGCCAGGCAGCGAGTACAGGGACCACTAGAGGACGTCGGGCCTTCAGGCCACCCTTATGAAGTCTGTTTCTGATTGTTTGGTCAGAGACATTCACACCAGTGGCCTGCTGGAGGTAATTTTGTAGAGCTCTGGCAGTGCTCATCCTGTTCCTCCTTGCACAAAGGAGCAGATACCGGTCCTGCTGATGGGTTAAGGACCTTCTACGGCCCTGTCCAGCTCTCCTAAAGTAACTGACTGTCTCCTGGAATCTCCTCCATGCTCTTGAGACTGTGCTGGGAGACACAGCAAACCTTCTGGCAATGGCACGTATTGATGTGCCATCCTGGAGGAGTTGGACTGCCTGTGCAACCTCTGTAGGGTTCAGGTATCGCCTCATGCTACCAGTAGTGACACTGACCCTAGCCAAATGCAAAACTAGTGAAAAACAGTCAGAAAAGATGAGTAGGGAAAAAAATGTCAGTGGCCTCCACCTGTAAAACCATTCCTGCTTTTGGGGGTCGTCTCATTGTTGCCCATCTAGTGCACCTGATGTTAACTCTGCTACTGAACTGACCAGATCAATATCCCAGGAGTTTAACTGACTTGATGCTATTCTCTGATTAAAAAGTGATCCTTTACTTTTTTGAGCAGTGTATATTAATAAATGTAATATAAAATATTAAAATCCATCATAAAATATTAAAATTTTAAACTAATAAAAAACAGTGAAATAATCTAATATTTGTATTCTGGGATTTGATTTTTTTTATAGTTATTCCCTCTGTTGTGGTGTCATTTCCATCACAACCCCCTTTTAACCCTTGACCATCATTATAAATTATGTTTTTAAAAATAAGATCATCAACACAAAGTGAAATAATCACAAAAATCATTTGTATAAACATTTATAATGATTCCCTCTGTTGTTGCCATTTCCATCAGAAAAAAAAAACAATTTTGTCTCTTACAGTTTTATCAAAACTTAATATACTTGTTTACCAAAGACACAAAAGTGCCAGTGAAAAGCTTCAGATTAAATATGACAAAAGAAAATCAACATAAATATCACTTGTGAACAGAATATTTTAGTGTGCATCATTTCCAATCAAGCTGTAATGTCAAATTATGCCTAAAAATTTACAAATATTATTTGATTAATCTTTATTTAGGATACATAAAATGGCTGAGGCTAATTTCACAGCTAGAATTGTATTTTAAAAAATGTTAAAAATGTCTTTCCACCACAGAAATCCTTTAAACACAAGACATTATTTGAGATAATTGACACTAGCGGAAATGATCATGGCTTTCTTTAAACTGACAGCATTCTTTTCTGTACTTTTTTAGATATTGTTAGTGGACAAATAGCAAAGTATTTTTAGCGAGTTCCACAGAAGTGGCTGTTTCTCTGGAGTCTACGTGCTCTTGATTCTTCATATTTTGTTTCCAGGCAGCATGCCTCTTCTTTGACTCCCTCTACTCTACCCCCCAACATTCAGTCCATCCTGCCTCAGTCTCTCTCACTCTCTATCTCCATCATCTATTTCTCTCCCTCCCTCCACAGCTGTATTTAATCAGCCTTTGGCTCTTTTGTACCCAGTCATTCCTGCACTCACCCCTCCCTCCATTTCCTCTTTCTGCATGTTCTCATCTCTCTCTCTCTCTCTCTCTCTCTCTCAGCATCCTCCTCTTTTTTTAAATAATGTTTGTTCTCCCTCTAACATTCCATCCAAAACTGTTGGTCAACATTACATCACCCACGACAAATATGTGTTTCACTACATTCAAAGAGCATTCATTTGAAAAGGGCCTAAAATATAAAGAAGTCTACGCGTTGACTTAGCCACAGGTGTTTCTAAATATCCAGGACTTCCTGTTTTGTTATTTTGAGTGATTTTAGGTGTTGTGGTAACACAAGTCTCCTCTGTGCGGCAGAAACATGGCTCCATTGAAAGGTTCCACCTCCACAGCTGGGGGTGCTGTGAGGAATGATCCTGCTCCATTTCACCCCACACGACCGTGTTTGCTTCTCCATAGCGGAAACTCCTTCAAATCAACCCTTTTTTTAGTTTTCTTTCTCACTTTTGTCCTCAGTCCCTTGGTTGTAATTACAAGCTAGATTTTTTTCTGAAAATGTGAGAGGTGTTCACCTGTGCAAAACTTGTCGCTATGATGCTGTGGTATAGAGTGCATTAGTGCCCGTCCACTTTTTCAGCAGCATTGGTTATGGAAGTATTTTTTCCATTAATGTCTTCCATAGGGATTTCAAAAAAGTGTTAAAGTGTTATATAAGCCATGAACCAAGGCAACCAGCTATGAGGTGAATCACATTACAAACTTTGATTTGAAGCAAAAAAGTGTTCGAAACTTAAAAATACAAAGGTACAAGACATACTTAACGGCTTTGGTGAGGGAAATAACTACAATCCCATGAAGCATTGTGAACAGCAAAATCTATTTAAAGATGATAGAAAATATACATTTAAAAATGTTGATATATACTGTATTAAAACAATATATTTTTAAGTTTATTGCAAAATATGCATGTATTCAAATATTTTGAGAGCATAGAGAGATCGACTTGTCATTTGCGGTGCTTTATGGGAGTGGGCGGAGCTAATGAGATATTTTGGTGTGTGTTTGCTGTTTTGGCTCTGATTGGTGGAATTTTCTGTACAGCATCATGGGAAATGTAGTTTTTGACCAGGAATTCTACTGTTAAACATGATTATTTTAAAAATATGTTGAAATAATGTGGGTTAACGGCTTCAATAGAAGCAATTAGTATCGATTAACAACCTCGTAGCTCACAGTTAGTCTGTCTATAAAGGTTAAAAATCAAGTTCCCTATGGAGAAAATGAATAGATCCTTTACTTCCAGAACCTGACTGTTTCACTCTATTGTTGGTAGTTGCCAAGGCGTTGCTATGTGGTTGCTAAGATGTTCTGAGGGCATTTTATTGCGTTGCTATGCAGTTGTTAGGGTGTTCTCTTGTGCTCACTAAAGCTGCATTTATTTTTTCAGAAATATTGTAAAAAAAAAAAAAAAAAAACAGTAATATTGTGACATATTATTAAATTTTAATTAACTGCTTTCTATTTCAATATATTTTTAAATGTAATTTATTCCTGTGATCAAAGCATCATTATTCCAGTCTTCAATGTCACATGATCCTTCAGAAATCATTCTAATATGATGATTTGATGCTGAAGAATCATTTCCAATTATTATCAATATTGAAAACAGTTGTGCTGCTTATTGTGTGTGTGTGTGTGTGTGTGTGAGAGAGAGAGAGAGAGAGAGAGAAACCATGATACTTTTTTTTTCAGGATTCTTTGATTTGAAGGTTCAAAAGAATAACATTTATTTAAAATCTTTTGTAACATTTTTTTTTCTTTACTGTCACTTTCAATATCAATTTAATGCAACCTTACTCAAATACAAGTATTAATTTCTTTAAAAAAAAAAAAAAAAAAAACTCATCCTAAACTTTTAAATCTTATGTAAAACTATGGGATTTTCTGGCCTTTTCATTATCTGACAGGTGAAAATCACACATCATTTACTCTTGACCGATCAAAAAAAAAAAAAAAAAAGACATTTTTAAAACTGATTATTGAAGCAGAGTGAAATAATCACAACAACTGTCTATGTAAAAACTTCTTTAAATAATTTTAAATATTTTATCAAAGTATGCAAATAGTTTATAAAGAATATATTTAAATACAGATGATAATATATCTGCTCATCTAAATCATACGTCTGATTGCTTCGAGTAGCACACACCTCTCCTCCACAGCTCCACTTGATTTGAGGCATCTCTAGCACAAACATATGGGCTGAGTTCCTTGCCAAAATGTAACACTTAGTGTTTGGTGGCTTTGTTTAAATCTCTAACCTTAAATAAGAGGACTAGAACAGAGAGAGAGAGAGACGGAAAAGAGAGAGCATGCACACAGGAAATGCAGAAGAAGGGAGCTCTATTTATTATGTTTAAAAGTGAATTATAGACAAAGAAATCTCTTTCTTCATTTCTCCCCTGGTTCTGTAAACAGCATATATATGCACATGGCTTGGTGAGTGGGACGGGACATAATGTTTCTCTAATGTTCACAGTCTGCCTGCTCCAGGGCCCCTCTCTCCCCAGCCATGTGCCCTCCACATCCTGTCTGCACACACTCTCCCATGGCCTGTGTGTCAGTCTTTACTCTTTCTCACTCACTCTCCCTAATTGGATTGCATATCATTTCCCCTCCCCACCTGTCACTCATGCTTTTTCTATCCTTTTCTATTTCTTCCCCTTGCCCTTTTCCATCCCTTTCCTTGTGCTGCATTCACGCAAATTAAGCTCTGTATGCTTTCGAATCACTCTGATGTCATACACTGATGGGTTCTACAAGCAGCACGTGAAGGCTTTTTACAGTGCAGAATTGTTACGGTAATTATGACATGGCATGAACCTCTTTTACTTCCTTCCTGTCATCCCTCATTTTACATTTTATTGTAAAATTAATACATTGATTAACTTCAAACATCTCTTATCTTCTCTTCTTATGTTTTGTAATATATGGCATGGCAAGTAAGAAGTCCAAACATAGCCTATTTATAATCGACCGACTTATAATCGACTTCTATGGACCTTATGCGTCAGAGAAACAAACGCGTTTTCCCGGTAGCTTTGTTTCTATGGCATCACTGAGCTGGTTTAGTGTTTACTTTATTGAAGAGTTATCATGAGTATTGTAATGTTTGAAGCAGATGTCATAACAAATGTCAGTAGAGCGGGAAGATTTTAAAACAAGTGGTTCATTCATAAATCTGTAAGATCTTACCTTCATATGTTGTGGAAATATAAACCGGAAGACAGAACACAGCGATGAAAAGAGGGCGGGGCTACATCTGGTTTTCTCCTTTGGCTTTTATCTATATTGTAATCAAATAATTTCAAGATATGGATTTCTCACTTCTGTTTTTTTCTATTTTATTGTTAACAGTATAATCAAATGTAGAAATGATTGGCCCTGCATCAGGTCAGGAAAAAATTCCACCAAAAGTTGCTACAGATATTTAAAAAGTGGCCTAAAACAATTCCTGCATAGTAAATTACTCTGTTTTTACTTATTTAAAATTATATAATACAAGATGATAAATTTTTTTTTTTTTTAATCGATCCCACAATTAACTATTTCAGACCATTTACAAACATTATTACGTAGACTAATTCATATAAACATTCAATAATACATTGCTTATTTATATTTATTTGGATGTTCAATATGTCAGTCGTTACGTATTCTGTGTTTATACGCAACTTATTTCCTAAATGCATTACTCTCTCTCTCTCTCACACACACACACACACACAGACAGCCTATTACACAGTGTTTGTACGAGGCTTCAGTGCTGGAAGTCACAGTCACTGCTTGGCTGTGCGATTCCAGCACATTTGTGTTTATTCTGCTCGTGAACTGATGGACTGCATTCATCACTTAGATTTAAAGCCATTCATTATGATCATGTAGTGTTTGAAAATGTTTAATTGGAAACAAACTTGGCTGAGTCTGGGATATGTTCGGTATGGGACGAACACAACGTTTTTATTGCGTGTTTATACCTTGCATCTTTTCAAAAATGCATTTTAAGGGCGTTTAAATACTAAACTATACAACATGCATCTCTAGAGCACTCTTGTGAATGCGACTGCAGATGTAACTCCATTTGTGACCACTTGATGCCGCTATGTGCTTAAAATAGTTCTTTCAAAATGACACTTTTTGGCGGACAAATATGAAGCACCAAACTAATATCTGACGAATGCTGTAAAAAGATCCAAATGCTTGAAATCATCTGTTAATCCTAAATTATTTGCCTCTGTATAGGCTACGCATCCGTACTGTAGAGGCAATCATGTGTGGAACATTAAAAACTAAATAAATAGCTAAATAATTAAATTCCATAATTGCCCTGCTGTTTGCAAAGTTGTTTATTTATTTATTGGTGTTAATACCACAGTTTCCTGTTGTATAAGAGAGGACATCCTGGCCTAGTGTGATGTTATATAATATAAAATAATATATGTAGATTATAGAATTAAGTCATAATTAAATGTTTGAATATTCTAAGCAAAAACTGTGAGAAATGTCTAAATGCATATGCTGTTAAATGTCATGCTATATAGTGAAAGATTTATTGCAGAACACGCTACATTCATAAAGACAGAGGCGCGTCTAATTTGCATTCCATCCAATCAACAATCGATTCGACAGGATGCAGCCAATCAGAAAAGTTTTCTTCCAGTAACAACATTCCACAGTGTTCTTTCCCCGCTGTAACTCCTCCCACACTGCCAGACTATGAGTTTACCGAGTAAAGAAAACAACTCCATCAGTAGTCGAGTGCCTCTTCATTGAATCCTTGGGAATGTAGCACATGAAATCTTTCAGGAAACCTTTTTTAGCTGGAATTTTCTCCAACAACATGAGTAAGGTAAAGAATTCTCATTCAGTATAGATATAAGTTTACATGTCTAGAGGTCCTGAATGTCAAGAAGAAGAAAAAAAGCATTAAAACAGTTGAAATGAGATGTGATTAGATCTATTGCGTGTAAATGACTTTTTCTATTAAATGTTATTGTATGCATGTTATTCAAATAATATGTTGGAAGCAACATCTGATGCGTAGTTTTCTCTATTATATGTTACAGCATCCTATAGGTGAGTGCTTGTGAGAAAAGCCTACTGTAGTTTGTGTTTTTATCTGTAATAAGATGCAATAGTTTTGATCTGAGTTTAACAACACCCTGATATTCCATATGGTAATTAAACACACTTGTATAATATGTACAGTGGACTTTAAAATAGAAGATTGGTATCTGTGCTGCTCTCTGAGCGTCCACGCTTTCCATGTTCTCTATCATAGCAAAACAGCATGAAGCATGTCAGACAAGATGCATCACAGGCAGCATGAGGGAACTCTCTTTCTCTTTCTGTAGGGACAGTGATCACACGCCTTACATAACCACTAATGAAAGCCTTATAAAACTCTTAAAACTTTTATCACTCTGCTAATTAAGTCTGGCAAGAACTAATTTGAGCCCAGCGTTTGAGTTTGTATGTTGTATGTCGTCGATGAAAGTCTGAGGAAACGCATACCTTTGGTTTTTCCCACTCTTTGCCAGGGGTGAAACTGCACTGAAAATTGGAGCAGAAAGAAAGAGTCATCATATGACTTCACGAGCTGGTAACTAATAGTAACTGCGTCATCATGCATTAAACGCCTCACTAGAGACAACGGCTGCGTCTCAAAACATAGTGAGCTCACTTCATAGACAGCATTGAGAGCATATATTAACCTGCACTACGATTTTTTTTTTAAAAGTTATATTTTTGATAAAAAAAATTTTTTTGAGTTTAATTGATCTATTTTTATGTCTCTGGTAAATTGTGATCCATGACAATGTATTATGTTGAATATATTTTTTTGTGTGTGTGTGTGTTTGTGGACATATTAATGTTTTTTGATTTGTGGAGTAAAAGTTATAGTTTTATCTTGAAGTAAAAGAGAAGACCCCGAGTGGCATGTTGTTGTGTTATTATTTTTAAATATAATAATTATTGTAATTAATGGGGTTACTATTCAGTATTTCCCTGAATTAGATGTACATTTCAGACATCTCTGCTTTCATGAAAACCTATATTAGAGTGAAATCGTTAAATTTGCATTCCTAGTGTTGCTATAATAACATATCATCAATTAAAATATAGCTAAGATCAAGTTACCACAGTGTTGAAAGTTGAAAACGTATGAAAAAGTTTTTTTTGACATGCACTACATACATTAACCTTGTAGACGACGTTGACATTGCGGAGGATGCAGTGCTGTGAGTCAGTGGATCTGGTGTGAAATCATCATTAAAGGATGTTCTTCAGCTATACAGCTCTGAAAACAGCCATTAAACAAGACCACAATTTTGAGAATGTAGGAAAAGCTTTAATTTTCAATGGGCTGGTTGCTTGTTAATAGCTCAGTAAATAGCTGATATGATTTGCCACCTACGTACTTGATAATTACTTTGTGCAGTGTGTGCATCTCTCTCTTTTTCTTTCACATGCTCTTTCTACGAGCTGCCAATTAATATCGGACCTCGCGTGGACTTCCTCAGCTTACACGTATATCTACCAGAATACACAAAGCTGATGTAATGCAAACTTTATTATATCACAAGTCTATGAATCAGTCTGCTTGAAGAATCACATTGTTTACATTGTAGACAAAGAGTTAGAGATGTGTAAGAGAGCAGTACAATAGAAGTGTTACTTAGCAGCACACTGTAATAATTCTTGCTGTTGATTTTAGAGCAGTAAAAAAGTTGCAAGTAATTACTATGTGATATAAGCAATAATCAGGGGGATTTCTTTACAAGCATATTGAGCCATTTATGAATAGTCATAAAATGAGTGTGGTTACTGATTAGTGTGTTTTACTTGGTTCTTTCTTAAGTTTCAAGTTTCACATCATATTGAAATGCTCAATCATAACAGTCTGAAACCGACCTCCATGGTTAGATTATAGTGTGCGAACATTTACTGACATAAAGGTTCACGTAAAAGTCACGCCACAGGAATTCCTGATGAGTAATCGGATGTATGTGCGTTATTGTATTTGATCTATACATGTTTGTATCGAGCAGCCTTGAAGTCTCTTGACTTTCCCTTAGCTTTCTCTTGGATTATATATAGTAACACGACAACATTGTGAGGTTCTTGATATCAGTCTGATGCTTATAGACTGCGGTGTGATTAGTGTGTGAAGTCTCAGTGACAGGCTTTCAGGAGGAAGTGCAAATAATAACTCACACAATAGAGGATGGGCAGGTTAGCCCGTCATATCCTGAGGATGCTGTGCCGTAACCATCGTAGACGTGAAAGGGGGCACGACGTCCCCTCCAATATTCAATATATTCGTTTTTTGATGAGCAATTCTAGTTGAATCATTTCACATGCTTATTATAAATACAAATGGTTCGCTGTGAATGTTGCATGTGCTTTGTTTTGGTCATTGCGCAGTTTGTTTGTCATGGAGACATATTTGATTAGCGCAGGAAGTATGTAATGGTGCTACGCTGACTTCATCACTGGAACAGGCAGTCTCTGTTCTTCCACTGCCTGTCCCACCCTGCACACGTATACACACACTTGTATTCACACACATGCTTTCCCTTTTACCACCCCTCAGTGAGGAAAGAGGCTTGTAACACTCTTTTATACTCCCCAGTTGAGATACTCAGTATTTATTAACCCGAAAGGTTTGGTGCACAACTCTTGAGGATGCTGTGCTACAGATATATGATACTTAAAACTGTAAGGCTTGTTGGGGAGAGATCTGCTTTTACTTTGCTAAGCAATTCGATTTTTTTGGATATTAAAACATGCATGGGACCCATGAAGGAGGGAAATGAATCGTCCCTGGCTGCATGACAACACATATGATTAGATGATATAAGATGGACAGACCAGATCTCACAGGAAAACATAACTATGTTACTATGATGTGAATCATACAAAAATTTTTAACTGTTAGAAAAAAGGTAATCATGAAGGACCCTGGGGGTAAGCAGATTATACGAAAATGTACGAATGAGATTGTATAAATTCATACAAATTAGCCACAAATTTGCCAAAATGTAAAATAGTTACGAATTGCAATGCAATTGTGTTGAATGGACAGACCACTTACGATGAACTTTGGTTAATCATGTGGCTTTCTATTGTGCCACTTCTGTTATTATGGTGAACGTGATTTCACTAAGTACAACGTGTTCCTGGATCAACGTCATTGTTGATCCTGGAACAACACTCTAATCAACCAATCAGATTTGAGTTGATGTCAAGTTTAGGCTTACAGCCAGGGTTAGGTGCTTCTACATCAGTGTTATTCATCTACAGTATCACTTCCCTCTGATTTTAGGGATAAGTTATGGGTAGGGTTATGTTTAGGGGTAGGGATATGGTTAGGAGGTCATCGTAATTTTCCCAAGTAAGTCATGTTCCTGGATCAACATATTTAGTCCTGGAACAACATTGCTGTCTGAAAATATTGTCCTATCCCTGATAGGGGGTCCTATCTATGATAGGTGATGTAGAAGCACCTAACCCTGGTTGTAAGCCTAAACTTGATATAAACTGTAAATTTGTCACCTCAAATCTGATTGGTTGATTAGAATATTGTTCCAGGATCAACAACGATGGTGATCCAGGAACATGTTGTACTTGGTGAAATCACGTTCACCTGGTTGGTTTTCGGACAGGAATGTTGTGCAGGATCAACAATACATGTTGATCCAGGAACATGTCTTACTTGGCAAAATTAAAGGGTTAGTTCACCCAAAAATGAAAATTCTGTCATTTATTACTCACCCTCGTGCCGTTCCACACCCGTAAGACTTTCGTTCATTTTCAGAACACGAATTAAGATATTTTTGATGAAATCCGATGGCTCTGTGAGGCCTCTATAGCCAGCAATGACGCTTCCTCTCTCAAGATCCATAAATGTACTAAAAACATATTTAAATCAGTTCATGTGAGTACAGTGGTTCAATATAAATATTATAAAGCGACAAGAATATTTTTTGTGCACCAAAAAAAAAAAAAAATAACGACTTATATAGTAATGGCTGATTTCAAAACACTGCTTCATGAAGCTTTGGAGTGTTATGAATCAACGTGTCGAATCATGATTCAGATTGCGTGTGAAACTGCTGAAATCACATGACTTTGGCGCTCCGAACTGCTGATTCGACACAAAAGATTCATAACGCTCCGAAGCTTCATGAAGCAGTGTTTTGAAATCAGCCATCACTATATATCGTTATTTTTTTTTATTTTTTTTGGTGCACAAAAAATATTCTTGTCACTTTATAATATTAATATTGAACCACTGTACTCACATCAACTGATTTAAATATGTTTTTAGTATATTTATGGATCTTGAGAGAGGAAATGTCTCTGCTGGCTATGCAGGCCTCACTGAGTCATTGGATTTCATCAAAAATATCTTAATTTGTGTTCCGAAGATGAACGAAGGTCTTACGGGTGTGGAACGACATGAGGGTGAGTATAAATGACATTATTTTCATTTTTGGGTAAACTAACTCTTTAAGGTGACCCTATTAAGATAGTTATCAGTACATTGTAAGGTACAATGCAAGTAGTTGGTATATTAACACTATATCACTAATTGAAATATACAGTTATAAGTTGTAAAATATACAGGCACTAATATGTTATCCTGCAACACCTGAAACATTGTCATCATATTTTTTATGGTGAAATTCCGGCAACCGCAGCTACTGTTTTTTACTGTAAATTTAACAGGATATTTTTGACAGTGTAGAACACACTAGAAACTTCATACACTCTAAAAACAACCCAAGTTGGGTTGAAAATGGACAAACCCAGTGATTGGGTTGTTTTAACACAGCAGTTGGGTTAAATGTTTGCCCAACGTGCTGTGCAGTTTTATATTGTTTAAAAATGACTATATGGCTGACTTAAAATGAACCCTAAATTGCTTGGAAATTAAAAATCAGACACATAATTACTAGAGGCAACAATAATAACCAAAGGGTAAACATTTATTAATAAGCAATTTAATAAATGTTTCTTGTTTAATTATAATTCATTAAACTTATTAATAAATGTTCATTTATTAAACATTAATAAATGATCATTTCCAACATACTTTGGGTTCATTTTAAGCAAGCAATACAGTAATTTTTAAACAATAGTTGAGTTAAATAAAACTACCCAGCAGGTTTGGCAAACATTTAACCCAAACGCTGGATTAAAAAAATCGCTGAATTTTTCCATTTTTTAACACAACTTGGGTTGTTTTGGTAACACTTTATTTTAGGGTCTTTTAACTAGTTGCTTATTAGCATGCATATTACTAGAATATTGGCTGTTTATTAGTACTTATAAAGCACATATGAATGCCTTATTCTGCATGACCTTATTCTACATTCTTAATCCTACCCAATACCTAAACTAAACAACTACCTTACTAACTATTAATAAGCAGTAAATTAGGAGTTTATAGAGGGAAAAATCGTAGTTAATAGTGAATGTGTTCCCAATACTAAAGTGTTACCGTTGTTTTTAACCCAGCATTTTTAGAGTGTAGTAATAACCTGTGAGTTTTAGACAGGCAGAAAATGTAAAAATCTAGTTGACTATAATCTACAATTGGGGAAAATGGCAGGGTTTTAGTGCCATTACATCGAACGCCACTATAAACACCTCATCTGAATACCTTGGGCAGCAAAGCTAATTCCTCTGGCATTAAAAGCACTTTTTCAGCAAGCGTAGGTTATAGCAGCAGTTAATCAGGTGCTTGCATATTCTCTTATTGGCTCATCACATGAGGACAGTTCGACGTCCAAGATCTCAGCTTCCTTCATCCAGCCCAGCTGATGTTTATTCTCCTTATTTTCTTGAATTGTTGTTTGTGCCGGCTTACCGGAGCTTCTTTGTCTCTATGATTTGAAAACATAATGGGTAGCATCTGTTGGTGGACCACCATCGTTGCATGTGCGATTTTGTGATTGATAATGTGGTGTTTCGCAAATGCTTTTTGTTTATTGCGACCTACAGGAGAATGATGGCAGGGACGGTCTCCTTGGGGCACCAGGGCATCAATGCCATGCTGACTGGAGAACATTTGTGGTGAGATCTTAGCAATTCTCCAGTTTGTGGGCTGCTTCTACTTGGATCTTCACCTTTGAGGTCTAAATTCTTTACCGTCTGGCTCCACCACCAAATCTGCAGTGGTTTCAATGACTTTCCTGATGTAGATTTTCAACTACAGCGATAAATACAGAATGTTTTGTGTCTCAGTGGCACTTTTTGATTGGTTTAATGGTACGATTACACTAAAAATGTGTTTTTTGCGTATAGACGACAACGTTATCAAAATGATCCACGGATCTGCGAAAACGATTAAAAACACTGTATTATTCATGCCAGGCCAGTAGTTGGCGATGTCACTTTGTAAAGAAACACTTGACAAGACAAGGTTAGTTCATTCTGTAAAAGTCGTGTGTCTCCCTAAAAATTCCATGAATTATTAATTTATGAATTTATAATTCAAAATTATTTTTAAAAACCTTTTGAAATCAAGGTGTGAGAAAAATGTCATTATTTTTTTACTTGATGCTTACACCACATGCCATTTCTATTACTTTTTTCCCTTTGAAACCATTATAAATGTTTCTCAAAGCCATATGAAAACCGTATGAAATTTTTTCCCTTTTCTTCATCGTGGACCCTTGTATATATCATTGTCCCCTAAATGTCATTTAGAGCTTGCATGTACCAATGTCCCAAGTTGGGCTGGAACACAAAGTTCGTTCATTGCAGGATATTGCGCACAATGTGAGGATCTGTTGAAGCTGGAGCTATTTCTGGAAGAGAGGAGAGTGCAGAGGTGAAGAATCATGGGAAAATTGGTACGAGGGTGTAAGTTTAATCCAAAATACGGACTTCCCTTTAGCTTTCTGTCATTTCTATGTCCAGATTGTCTGTTCAATTCCTCTTCTGTTCTTTCATTTGGGATTCAAGGGGAGGGTTTTCTCTCTCAAAGGCTGTCCTTTTTGCTGGAGAGCTTTGGCATGCCTGTTCTGGATGGCTAAAATTAAGTGAACAGTCCCTCCTTGTCTCTGCTCCGCGCCCTGGGGGCCGTCCCTACCCTGACTGCCCGCTCTTGGCACACTGTCGGTCGGGCAGTAGGTTAGTCTGATGACGGGTGGTGCAGTCACACCTCAGAGAGCGCTGGACCTGTGAGACGTGATTTTGCAAACTTGGTTAAAAGGGGTGGGGTTACTTAGTGCAGGTAATGGCGCGCTGATTATTTTTTTTCAGTCGGGTCCTTGACTCTTGTGGACTTTAGCAGTGGAAAGGTAAGCTTTATAATGTACTTTCTCTGGTCACCTCACTAGGGCACACAGAAAGCTCACTTTTAGGCCTTAACTTACATACACACTATCTTAATTAGAGGACAAGTAACTTTTGGTTCAATGAGGTGGCATTAATGAGTTCTTTAAGTAAATAAGTATTTTTATGTGAGTACCAAATACGTGAGTACTGAATTTATGTGAGTACTGAAGCACCATCATATTCTGTTTAGGGCTTTCAATTTAACTTTAGTACAGTTAACTAGAGAAAATTCTATAGGTCAGTGATAGACTATTTATTTATTTATTCGTCTGCAACAATAATCGCTTTGTATTATTTTAATTCTGGGGCTTTTTTATATTAAATATCGATATTTGTGTTTAGTTGCACTTTTTTGATTGATTAATCACGTAATGATGTAATCCATTCTTAACAAGTTTCGACAGCCCTACTTTTTTTAATAATTTGTTTAATTTTAAACTTGAAAATGGTTTAAAAATATTCAAAACCATATGAAACAAGCATAAATACATGTCAACTGTAATCTAATTTTTTTTTTCTTTTAACATTTTTATTGTGGACAGTTTTATATGTTATTGACCCTTGGTTAAAGGCAAGTAAAATGAATAGAGTGCGCATGGGAAAAACTAGAAGCTGAAATTAGTAGAAAGAGAGGAAATCCAAGCATTAAGGAGCTGTAAAAGAGAAACGGAAAAGCTGCTGATGATTTTCATTTGAGTAGGCTTACTGAACTCCTGGAGCAGCCAAGCAAATCAACGTGAACTGGCTGAGATCTCGCTCTCTCTCTGTTTTGAGAGGGATGATAACACAAAACAATCCTGTTTGATTAACCAAGAAAGTGGGCTTTCTTAGTAACCGTGAAAGTTTAAATGGGACGCTTTAAAATATAACATAACGTTTGTCATGGGGCACTTTTACAGGGCATTCTGAAGCAGCTGATCTTGAATGTTTGCTCAAAGGGAATGAAAGACTTGCTCTTCTTGTTAAGCAATTATATTAAGGTTTCTCAACCATCTTAGTCATACTGAAGAAGTCTTGTGTCACAGAACAGTCAAAGGAACAAACGGTTATGACCCTATTAAAGTGACATCCCAATGTGGAGAGGGCGGGCTGCAGTGACCAGTAACAGATGTTCCTCCGCTTCTCAAGCTGTTTTGCTTCAGGACAAGATTTTACACATTTGGACATTGAGTGATGCCCCATCCCTGTACCATTTTTGCCAATTATTTATTATAAAATATTAACAAAAAATGTCAAACAGGTATATATATATTATATGAACTATACAGGTCCAATATGCTAAGCTTTAGAGGTTTTGGTTCATTCCTATGCAGTTGCTTGGTTCTGAAAGTGTTCTAGGGTGTTGCATCTATTTGTTATGATGTTCTGGGTGGTTGCTAGGGTTATTATGTGGGAAGCTGGGTGTTCTGGGTGGTTGCTAGGGTGTTGCTATGTGTTTGTTATGATGTTCTGGCTGATTGCTAGGGCCATTATGTGGGTAGTGGAGTGTTCTGGGTGGTTGCTATGGTGTTTCTATGTGATTGTTATGATGTTTTTGGTGGCTTCTAGGGTTAAAATGTGGGAAGTGGGGTGTTCTGTGTGGTTGCTAGGGTATTGTTAGGTGGTTATAATATTATGGATTTTTGCTAGGGTTATAGTGTGGGTAGTGGGGTGTTCTTGGTTGTTGCTAGGGTGTTGCTATGGTAATGATGTCCTGGCAGGTTGCTAGGGTGTTGCTCTGTGGTTGTGATGATGTTCTGGTTGGTTGCTAGGGTTATTATGTGGGTAGTGGGCTGTTCTGTGTGGTTTGGTGTTCCTATGTGGTTGTTCTAGGTTAGGGATGGGCAATGTCAGTCCTAGAGTGCCGCTGTCCTGCAGAGTTTAGCTCCAACCCTAATCAAACACATCTGAACAAGCTAATCAGTGTCTTCAGGATTACTAAGGCTACGGGCAGGAGAGTTTTTTTTTTATCAGGGTTGGAGCTAAACTCTGCAGGACAGCGACACTCCAAGACCAACGTTGCCCATCCCTGTTCTAGGTGATTGCTAAGATTATTATGTGGGTAGTGGGGTGTTCTGGATGGTTGCTAGGATGTTGCTATGTGTTTTGCTAGGGATATTATGTGCATAGTGGAGGTTTTTGGGTGGTTGCTAGGGTGTTGCTATGTGATGTTCCGGGTGTTTTTTAGGGCAGGGGTTTTCAAACCTGTCCTGGGGGACCCCCAGCATTGCACATTTTGTACGACTCCCTCATCTAACATGCTTGATTCAACTCAAGACCTGAAGTGGGTGTGTCAGATAAGAGAGACATACAAAATGTGCAGTGTTGGACAGGCCTTCCAGGACAGGTCTGAAAACCCCTGTTCTATGGTTTTGCTATGAGGGCGGTGGGGGTGTTCTGGGTGGTTGCTAAGGTGTTGCTATGTGGTTGTTATGATGTTCTGAGTGGTTGCTAGGGTGTTTCTATAATACTCTGATGTTCTGGGTGGTTGCTAGGGTTTTAATGTGGGTAGTGGAGTGTTCTGGTTGGTTTCTAGTTGATTGCTAGGATGTTCTGGGTGGTTTCTTGGCTAGAGATCACTTGTTTCATCTATTTTATTATCCAAATAGGAAATTTCATTAGTAAATCATAAGTACTACTTCTAATTGTTTTTACACATTAAGCTTGGATTTAAAAAAAAAAGTATTTTAACATTAAAAACAACACACTTCACCTTTAAGTGTTCTGTAGGAGGGTATTCACAGGTGACATTTGGAGATGCCCATTGTACCTCAAGACAATGGCTGAAGAGTGAAGGACTCAAGTGGCTGTATGTGATGGTGCCAGCTCATTGAAGCAGTGGTTATGGCACCTAACGGGCACATGCTGGATTTCTCGCCAGCTGTCCAAACAGGGTCCAGAAAGAGAGAGAGAGAGAGAGTGGAAAAGAGTGCTAAACCGCTCTACCTCTCTGCCAAATGGAAAAGTGCACATCCAAAGACAAAGCTGCATTATGCTCCTCTGCTGGGACGTCATACATGGTTAAAACCAAACCAAACCAAACCGGGTGTACAAACATGGTGCATGATGAGATTGTGCTGTCTGTTAGTCTCGGTCCTAATTAGAAGTGTTAACATACATATTGGCATTTGAGGAGGGCATGTGGGCGTGAGGCATTTAATAGTCAAACGCTACACAGTGGGATTGTTACGTAGAGCGTTTTTATCAAATTTCTCACCGCAAGATGCGTCACTTTCAGATAAAAGGTTTTGTCGGGTTTTTGTCTTTGTTCTCAGCATTGAAAGATGAGCTGCTGTACAAGGAAAGAGAGACAGAGGCCTGACATCCACAGGAGAGTTCAGGTCAGTGAGGGGAGTCGTACGGAAGCAATGACAGAGCAGAACGCAAGAGATTTATTTGCAGACATAGTGAACTAATGACAAAAAATAAAGGATTTCAGAAGGTGACTGAGAGAGAAGCTTGAGTTGAGGGTCAAAAAAGACTTCTTTTTTTTTTTAAATGTTGTGTTTGTGTTTTCCAGGCGGGGAAGGGCGAGCCCCACGTCTTTAAAGAAAAGACCTTTAAAAAGAAGCGCCAGTGTGGGGTGTGCAGGCAGAGCGTGGAGAGTTTGGGCTCTTTTTGTCGAGGTGAGTGACATCTGACCATTATTGCAAGGGGTTTTAATGGTTTTTGATGCCAAGGACACCCAGATATGCTTTCCTTGTGACATTTTCATATATAAAAAGATGTATTTTTGTTTCACAATTTATGCTGAAAAGAAGCTTTTTATTATAAAGAGAACATGTTATTTGAGAGATTATTTATTTTTATTTTTTTTAATATTACCATATGGAAGAAAAAGCTATTTATGAAGTTAAATATTATCTTGAAAATGTTTATACTTAATACTAAGTATTTTTAAACTATGGAAGCTTGTTTCTGCTACTGAATAAAAAAATAACAAAGGTAATTGCGACTTTTTATCTCACAAATTGCGTGATATAAACTCACAATTGCAAGTTATAAAGTCAGAATCACGTGATTTAAAGTCAGAATTGTGAGATATAAACTTGCAATTCTGAGAAAACAGTCAGGCTTTTTTCTCAGCATTGGACGTTATAACTCACAATTGCAAGAAAAAAAGTCAGAATTGCAAAAAAAAGTCAGAATTGAGACTCGAAATTGAGACTATTTTTCTCGCAATTCTGACTATTTCTAGCAATTGTGAGTTTATATATTGCAATTCTTACATTATAACTCGCAATTTGACTATTTTTCGCAATTTTTTGTTTATATCTCTCAATTCTGACTTTATAACTCGCAATTGTGAGTTTACATCTCGCAATTCTGGCTATTTCTCGCAATTTTTAGTTTATATCTCGCGATTCTTACATTATAACTCAATTCTGACTTTTTAACTCGCAATTGTGTTTACATCTCGCAATTCTGACTGTTTCTCGCAATTTTTAGTTTATATCGCGCAATTCTGACTTTATAATTTGCAATTCTGACTTTATAATTCGCAATTCTGACATTATAACTCGCAATTTGACTATTTCTCGCAATTTTTAGTTTATATCTCGCAATTCTGAGAAAAGAAGTCATAATTGTGAGATAAAAAGTTGCAATTACCTTTTTTTTTATTTAGTGGCAGAAACAAGCTTTTATATTAAATAAAGTATAAAACTGAAGAGACATTAACAACTAATATTTATTTTTACAGCACTTTTCACACTAAATCCTGGTACAGTTTTACAGTTAAATTTAAGTAACTTTAACTTTAAGTTAAACTTTTTGTAAAAATCTTTCCATGCCAGTGATGTTGTTAGCTAAAACTAATACTCAAATTATTGAGAAATAATTAAAAATAAAACTGCTGTTATTATATGAAATAAAAAACCTTAAACATAAAAATGTAAACAAATTGAAGATATATAGAAATATTTTTAAAAAATAATAAAAATGAGAGCACATAACAAAATGACTAAAACTATATTATACTATAATATTATAATAATTATATAAATTATATAAACTATATTATACTATAATAGTATATACATAATACTAAAATAACAGTTCCATGGACCCCCCTAGACCCATAATGTTTTTTAAAGTATTTTTTCTAAATTTTTTATTGCCATTTTTAATGATCAGAAGAAAAAAGATTTTACATGAAGGTCCCTGATTCAAACTCCTATAAATGATGTCACATCTCATGGTTCAGTAGGGGCTTCCCTAAGATTCTCGGTACGCCACTGATGCCCAATAAAAGTACATCAAACCTAGTCAGTATTCCTTCCTAACACATCTCTCTCTTTACCACCCACAGTCTGCAAAACAGCCACTCATAAGAAATGCGAAGCCAAGGTAAGATTTTTTTTTTTTCCATTTCTCACAAGTTCATAATGTATTTATCAATGTCTCTTTCACTCCCTCTTCAGATTAACATGGGAGTATAAAATGGGAGTTTATGTAGTTAAAGGCGAGATCTCTCTCTCTTTCTCGCTCGCTCGATCTCTGTGTTTCCTGCACTGAAGGCCTCCCTGTGTTGGGGCGGCAGTGTTGGCAGCCGCACCCCAGCACCACACAGCCGCAGTGAAAGACTCATTGATAAGGCCAATGGATGCCAGCGCTGGCACACCCAAATCAGGCACGTCTCCAGAGGAGCTCCCTGGGATCTAGAGTCCCAAGCCACGCTGTAAAGCTATTTGCTTTATTCACAGTTACTGACATTGTATAGAGTAACTACTGTGATACCCAGTTTTATATAACTTTATTCGTCACTCCTTGGCACTGGCAAAAGTTTAATGTGCAAAGAAACAGTGAGTGGTTTAACATGCCACATGGTTATTCAATCAGAAAATCGCCAACCCACTGAAACGCTCTTTATGACAGGAGTTGAGCTCACTGGCTCAATAGGACCATTTTCAGGTGTGAGTTCCTGTAATTACTAGGTTAAATGATTATGTGCAATGAGTGTATTTCAATGATTATGTGGAAACAGAGTTCAAAACGTACTTTTTATCAGACAAAGTTTGGTGAGAAAAAGTTTCTTTTTGAGAAAACCGGCCTGCCATAAATATAAGGTTTTTTTTTATTATTAAAAATATGTTTTTGTACCTGTAAAATTTTGATTATTTATATTTTTCTTTGTATATGTCAAAAATCACAAATCTCTCACTGAAACTTTAATGAGACATTGTTTTGGTCACTTAATGTGAATCGTCCACGTACACTACCAGTCAAAAGTTTGGGGTTGGTAAGATTTTTTAATGTTTTTGAAAGAAGTCTCTTATGCTCACCAAGTCTGCATTTATTTGACCAAAAAATACAGTAAAAACCAAATGTTTTTACAATTTGAAATAAAATAAAATAGGTAATGGCAACTTTTTTCTCACAATTCGTAAAAAAAAATAAATATATATGTATATATATATATATATATTTTCGTAGTGAAAAAAACAGAACTGTTATCCTGGATAAACTTCTGATATTGTTTTTTCTATTGAGGTAAAAGTTGTTAGAAGACAGATTGCATGATCCATGTTTTACTCTTGTTTTGTGCTTGACAAGTGTTAATTCTGTATCCTGTGTGGTTTTGTTTGTGCTGAATAGTGATGACTGTCTGTCATGATTCATGCATACTCACTCTTCTTTAGACATCTGGGTGCCTGTTCAGTGACAAGTTCATGTACCAGTCATAGCCATTCAGGGCCCTCAGTATTGACTGTGATAGTCATCATCTTTGTCCTAGTAGGGAGTGTCCAACCTAGGGACCACAACTTGAAAGAAAACTTAATACCTTATCGGCCCTCTAGAGTGTCAACCAGCCCTCCCTCTCTTAGCACCTTGCAAGACAGAACAAAGACAAATTTCAAGTACACTTAAGCCCTCTAATAAGTCAGAATACCATGGCAACGGCCCAAGTCATGGGTTCAGGGAGCGTCCGACAAACTCTTGCTCCATATTATAAAACCGTAGGCAGCGTAGATCACTCCTGCAAAGCAAACCTCAAATCTCACTTTTTAAATGATTACACACTGTATTTGACCCTAAACAGTACTTCATTTCAAAAGTATAACCTGCAGATGTTTTATTCGGCACAGCAGAAATCAACGTAAGCCCTTCTCCTCTGCTCTTTAATATAGAAAATCCACTCAAACACCATTCAGCTGTTTCATGCTGCTCTCTTAAGCTTTCGTCCCCTCCCTGGGCTCTGTCCCATTATTATATGTGAATGGTTTTTTATTCACCTCCTCATAGCACTGGCCTTATGGGATTTTACACAGATTTGGAGCTGCACACTTTTAGATGGCTTAATCTGTGAATTGAATGGGAATGTCCATATGTTAAAAGCGCTTTTAGAAATACAGATATGTGGACCATAGAGAATAGGAAAGGAGCCAAATACTTTACAGAGGAAGCACTCTCAGACACAAATGGCTAGTTAACTTCAGAAGTCATTGGGGAGTTATTAAACTCCAATAGTTTGAGTCGCAGAAGTCCTTATAGAGTTCCTTATGAAGTAAAATGTGATGACAGTTTGAGAAGTGATGCCCGGCCATGTTTTACCTGTTAATGGCAGTTTCCCAATAAAGTAGTTTGTTGCTTGGGTGTCGTGTAGGAATCGGTCAGGGTGGTCTTCCACCAAGAACATAACATATTTAATATAATAAATAATGTTTTCTTTTTTAAGTAAAATTTTTGAAGTGGGCCCATTGTTTAAAATCCTCAACCAATAATCTACCCACCAATATAAATATCCCAGCCTTCCCCAGGACAACAGCTGGCAGCAGATGGTGTTTATCAGGACTGACTCTTTGCTCTTTTGATTTCAAGATAAATTCTATTTATATCCGCGATTGTTTGGGTGAAATGTTCACTTGAGTCATACAGTAGAGATGAGCTGGCTGTGTCTGGTCTGTAACCAAAAAACATAGTTTAACCAATAGTGTAGCCTACAGTGACGGTGACCAAAAGTCTCAGACCTCACTGGTCTGTTAATGTTTTTTTCTTTGATACACTTACATGGAAAACCCCAGTTCTTTTTCCCCGAAATGCATTTACTGAAAACAGAGATGAAAGTGAATTATTGTCAGTGTTGTTTGCTTTGTTTGTGTGTCTGTCTGGTGTGATACCCCCTCGTCTACAACCTTAAACCACAGGAAATAACCTCCAGCCCACTAACAAGCAATTGACTCATATTTAACTTCCTTTTAGCATTGAAGATTAAGCGTATAGCTGTTAGTGAGCCAAATTGACTCTGCATGACAAATCACAGCTCAAGAGTCCCAAGAGTCCACAGCTCAAGAGCCAAATTGACAAATCACAGCTCAAGAGTCCCAATTTGACGTAATGTTGACATTGTCATGTTCAGATCACGCCTGTGAAGGATATTATAAAGTTTCAGGCTGAAAAGTGTTGTAAAGTCTAACACGTCAAAAGGACTCTCAGGACTCTGTTCCAAAACCTAGTGTGCTGTTTACTTTTGTTAAAAGAAGTACACTTCAGCATACACTATCTCTCAAACTAGAGCCCCCTCTACTAGGCGCGCTTATGCTGTGAAGTGGAGCCTGTTCGCTGAGTGTTGTTCTTCATGGCGGGAAGACCCCCAGAAATGCCCGATCAGCTCTGTGCTTTCCTTCTTGCAAGAGAGGTTGGAGCGGAGGCTGTCCCTCTCCACCTTGAAAGTGCATGTTGCCGCCATTGCAGCACATCATAGTGCAGTTGATGGTAGGTCACTGTGAAAGCACGACCTGGTCATCAGTTTCCTGAGAGGCGCCAGGAGGATAAATCCTCCCAGGCTGCACCTCATCCCCTCCTGGGACTTTTCAGTGGTAATTGTTGTCTACAGAGAGCTCCCTTTGAGCCGCTGAGTTGAGCTTAAGATCCTGTCTCTAAAGACAGTGCCCCTGACCGCTCTCACTTCCTTCAAGAAGGTTGAGGACCTGCAGGCACTTTTGGTCAGTGAATCCTGCCTTGAGTTCAGGCCGGCCCTGTCTCTTGTGATTCTGAGACCCTGGCCCAGATATGTGCCCAAAGTTCCCACCATTCCCGTTAGGGACCAGGTGGTGAACTTGCAAGCACTGCCCCTGGAGGAGGCAGACCCAGGTGGACCGCACGCAGAGCTTCAGAAGCTCTGTGCAGCTCTTTGCTTTGGAGGTCAGCAGAAGGGAAAGGCTGTCTCCAAGCAGAGGTTGGCCCACTGAATAGTGGGATGCCATCGCCTTGGCGCACCAGTCCCGATGCGAACCGTGCCCCCTCGGAGTGAGTGCCCACTACACTCGGGGTGTTGCTTCCACCTGGGTGTTGGCGCGGCGCTTCTCCAGCAGACATCTACAGAGCTGCGGGCTGGGCAACACCTAACACATTTGCGAGATTCTACAATCTCCGGGTTGAGCCGGGTTCTTCCCATGTGTTGGGTACAAACAGGTAATGTGCGGGAAGGCTGGCTTGGTGCCTCGCTTGCAGCACCATTCCCCTCTAGGGTGGTGATACGGGCGCCTGTTGTGCTCTTCAGGTGAGTTCCCTACTTGGCGAACCCTGAATCGAGTTCCTCCAGCATCCTCAGCAGTCGGACGCGGTGGAGGCGTCTGACGCCAGGCCCGGGTCCTTGTACTGTGCTAGATGCCCATATGCTGTGATTCCCCCTTGGTAATCCCATATTGTAGTTTTCCATGGTACGGTTTCCCTGTCGGTAAACCTGTGTCTTTCCCTGGACAGTTTCTGCTCTGCCCTGTCTCTGGATCGATAGTAGTTCCATCCCTGGCTAGGCAGGACCTACCGCAGAGATCTTCCATATGTAGCACTGCCCCACGGGTCAGTTCATATGTGTATCTACCACACGTTACCTCCATATCGACAGGGTGTGGCCTCTGTAGCGTCCCTCTCTATTGGCCGAGGCATGCTTCCCCAGCATTAACATCACTGGTCATGGCTGAAAAATATGGGAATTGAGAACTGAAGCACTCTTCCTGTGAAACATGAGGAACAGCAGCTACGACCGTCTCCAGGGTAAGCCCTGTCCCTTCCATCCCCTGGTATGGACTATTTTTCCTAGGGATTTCCATAGGGACCCCAATATGTCAGTATCGACGTAACGTTGAATGTGACTGACTAACTGGGAACATCTCACTCGCCAATTTCCATTGGCTCATTTTGTTACCACTCGAAGTTGACTAGGCTCCCAATACAACTCAAGGATCCAAGACCCCAGTACGTCAGTATTGACGTAACATCTCCATTTCTTCCTTCAGGGAACGAGGGTTATATCAGTAACCGAGACATTAAAGTGTGCTGCTGAATGTACTGACAAGCATTTATGATAAAATAAAATACTGTATACTTTAATGTAATTTCTTATGACACTTGTATGTCATGTATTTGAAGATTTGTTCATTCAGCACAATTAAGCACATCAAATCTAAACTCTGTTATATTTTTGTGTTTTCCACACATCCTGTGAGCAGTAGGGTCTTATCTATGTGCCAGAGTGGAAAATTCAGTCCATGGAGAAAAAGAGATGTAGAAGGAGGGGGAAAAAAAGATTTAGGGGGCCAGAGAGGGGAAAAAAAGTGGAATAGATGGCAGAGTAGCCCGTCAGATGGAGGAAGGATCATTTCTGCCACTTTTCAAGGGAAAAAGGATCCTATTTCCTCTTGTGCTGGTCATGGTACTGGGTGGCTAAAGTGGGATATGAACTGATATAAATGAGGGAAATGAATGGGTGGGCTCTTCCAGTAAATCTTTCACTTCATCACCCCTCTTTATAAGCTCATCAATGCCATGTGTTTCCCTAGCTTCCCCCAGGCCAGTGTGTGTATATTTGAATCTAACTGTGTGTGTCTCTGCTTTGTCCAAAGCAGTGCTAGTTTCGTTTTGCATCATTTAGAGGTTGGCGCTCTGACTCAGAGGTCTGGATTACATCCGACTCCTAATGTTGGGTAACGATGAGAGATATATGCCAAAAACCTACACTAACAGAACTAACAGGGTATAAAACCATAATAGTATCAACTGCTGCTGCAGTCTAGGATGCTGTGTCATGCCATTTAAGCTGTAAAAAGCATAAAAACATGTTTTTTTCTGTCCTCCAATTGCGAGACTCACGTTTGACTTATCACAGTAATTTTGAAGATCAGTTTTCTCTATTGAAGAACTGGAACGTGATTCCAGTAGCAAAATGAAGAGCATAGGCTGACCTGAAGCGGCAGCTGATGTGTTGGCAGATGCTATTTGAAGCAATTAAGCTGATGATTCATTAAGCAAACTTCTAGCTGACACTGTGCACAGTGTGAGTTAAACACATTTTTTAAGCCTGCGTCATTTGTTTTTGTCATAATATTGCATTGGTACTTCAGGCCCTCATTAAAGTTTTATGCTGTTCTAAAAGTTCCTAATTTTGTTTTGGGGGACTCCTTCAATAGGTTTACATGCATCCAAGGCCAAAAACACATTTTTTTATTTTATTTAAGTCTCTATTAACCCCTCCTTTCCGGTAGAAATATGGACAAACCCAACAGTTGGTTTAACTGTAATTAACAGTTATTAAGTTCATTTAAAACAATGGTTGGGTTTGTCCATATTTGACCCAAACATGGGTTGAAACAACCCAGCATTTTTTTTTGGAGTGTACTCTGCTCTGATTGGTCAGAAGGCCCAGTCTGTTGTGATTGGTCTACTGTTTACAGTGCATGTCAGAAACAAAACGCTCATTACCAAATCTGAATTTCAGCTCTGGATCATCCTCAGTGCTTGATACACAGTGATACGAACAGTAACTATGGCATTGTTTTTACTGTATCAATCCCGATTCCTTATCCTTTGGAAGTTCATGCAAAATGGATTTGCTTTTGCAGCATTGTTATGTAGGTTTGTGCAGGAAGTGAGACTGGAATTACTGACGACTCGTTTCAGACGGTTCAGAATTAGTTCTTTCTGGGAGATAATAACTGAATTTATCATGCACTTTGATCTTTGAAACTTTGCAGACCTTTTACATTCACAAACAAATATATTACCCACTGCAGTAAAGGTAATATCCAAAAAAGGGGTAACACTTTATTTTACAGTGTCATTGTTACATATGTTACATGTAGTTACTATAGTAATAACTATAAATTATGCATAATTACATGCAACTAACCCTAAACCAAACCAAACCCTAATCCTAACCCTATAGTAAGTACATGTAGTTACTTAATTTTACTCAGTACTTAAATGTATAATTACAGTGTAACAAAGACACCTTAAAATAAAGTGTAACCCACTTTATTTTACAGTGCCCTTGTTACATATGTTACATGCACTTACATGTACTGTACTAATAACAGTAAATTATGCATAAATACAACTAACTTTAAAATCAAATTAGCCCTAATTATATAGTAGGTGCATGTTAATTAATATTACTTGGTACTTAAATGTATAGTTATACTGTAACAGGGATACCTTAAATTAAGTGTAGCCCAAAATAGCATAATAGGGGCACTTTTAATTAATTAATTGCCTTATAATTTTTTTTTAAATAAATGAATAAATAGGACACAAAAAAAGCATTCTGTCATTGATTTTTTTCTCAGCTCTTTTTCTCCTCAGAAATGTTTTAGATAAAATCTGTTTCTTATTCTTGTTGGCATGAGTTTCCCATTGCATTTTGTCATCAGTGTAATTGCCACCATGAAACTATATCCATATGCATAACTGATGAAAGATGCCTATAACTCCAGTGCATTCTCCAACATGTCCACGTCTTTTTTATAGCATGCATGAAGGATTGTATAAACACATGAGATCAGAAAAAACTACCCATAGCTCATATCGACTGATTGTATTCTGTTAATTGTTTAGTTTTGTTTCTATTTGGAGGGAATGTATTTACTTCTGTTTATTCATATCTTTCCTTTTTGATTGGCTGCTTCACTCTGGAGATATGTGATTCCTGTTTAGTTTGGCAATAAGACAATAGAAGGGGGTGATCTAATACTGAAACTCCTATTAGTGAGACTAAAGATAGTTAATTAGAAGATGATTACAGCTCAGTCTGGTTTGTGTATACATCTTGTCTGCTGGAGTTTGGAGAGTAGGCCTATCTCAGTTATATATCTCCATGTAGGGAATCAATCCAAATAAAAAGATGTAATCACATTGTGTGTGAAAGCCGACCTTTGTGTATTCCCAGCCTCTCCCGTGGGATCTGCTTAAAGCTGACTGTGTGTTAACACGCTCACAGCTGCTCGAGGCTTGTTAATGGAGAAAATCACAGTGAAATAAGGAGAGATGCATTAGACAGTGCTGTCAGAGGGCATGCACACGTCATGCTAATTTTCTGCTTTGGTTGAAATACACTTGTATGTGACCTTTTTAGCAATTTAAGTTGTTTAGGTGCTTCTATATGACAATCTAGAAAGGCGTTTTGTCTGCATATTCCTGCCCCTCTGTCAGTATATGTCTGTCTTGACTGCATTTTGTTGGGCTTAGAACATGGCAGCCTTGACTCTGATGCTGCTTTACAGATAATTATGACATCACTCACATATTCATTAAAAATATTATTATTATTATTGATAATAATAATAATAATAATAATATTTTTATGAATATGTGAGTGATGTCATAATTATCTTATAATGTGTAATTATAACAATTAATTATTATTGTTATTATTACATTTTCACAACAACAATAATAATATAAATTGTTATTGTTACAAATTAATAATAATAATAATTTTATTTTCCACATGTTTATTTTCAATAACAACATTATTATTATTATTATTATTAAATACTATTATTATATTATTATTATTATTATTATTATATACATTACCCTGTTTTTGTTATAAATTTATAATAATAATAAATAAACAAATTGTCCTTTTATTGTTATAAACTAATAATAATAATAATCTATTTATTTTCTACATTTATTTTCAATGATAACAATATTAATATTATATAAATTTATTTATTCTATTAAGTTATATATATATATATATATATAATTTTTATTTCATTATATATAATATAATAACAATAATAATAATTATAATAATAATATTTCCCAGATATTTTATTTAAATTATTTTAAATAATAATAACAATAATAATAATAATAATAATAATTATTATTATTATCATTTATTTTCAAGATATTTTATTCTATTATTTATATTATACATTATTGTTATTTTTATTATTATTTGTGCAGAATTTTTTTCCCATTTTGACTTTTTTTTCCACAATTAAACTAATATTCTTCTTCTCATCAATGGGTCAATATATTTTGATTTTCATTAGATTCTCAATACTGTAAATTGTTTTTTTACATTAATATGCAATTTAAAAAAAAAATAAGCATAAACTAAAGATTGTTCAGCACTCATAATCACATTCATAATGATCAATTTGATTTAAACTAATATATCATTTTCACTTTACAGTTTTTTTCACATTTGTTTGCATATATATATATAAAGAAAATACAATGCAAAAAGACCTTGATGGTCCTAAAAGAGGCTTAATTTTCTTTAAGCAAAATATAATTTATCACTTTTATTTAAAAAAAAAAAAAAAACCTGGACATGTTTTTGACGTGTCCTGAGATGTACACTCACTATTGAGGGCTCTTTCTGTTAGTCAGCAGTGAAGAACAGTATCTGCCCCTCCTGAGACCCCTGCATTCTACTCAGACTAATGACAATAATTACTCTGTTTACACCCAAGCCCACCGTCCACCCTCGCTCTCCTCCCACGCTTCCTTCACCGCACTGACATCCCTCCATCTCTCTCCCCCTCCTTTCTCCATTTCCTCTGCTCTCGTATTCATCTCCACCCTTCTTATATTCCTGCACTTCTTACAGTATGACTCCTTGTTCCTTCTCTTGCCATCCTCTAATCTGCACCTCCTCTCTCTGTCCACGTTTTTATCTCTACATACATCTCCAGACCCCAGCACACACGTGTACACACAGCAAAAAAAGAACATTTCCTCTCTGCCTCCGAGGAACTCTTAAAAAAGCCGTACACCTCTACGAACAGGAAACGAGTGCAGAGCGGATGGAGCAGCTGCTACTGGGATGACAGTATCAAAGTCTGTGTCCAGAGAAATCAGACCAGGAACTTCCTAGATGCTGAACCTAAGCAAAGCACTCACAAGCTCAAATAATAAAAAATATATATATATAAAATTCTGTTAAACTCTGTGGTAAAACTGCTACACATACACTACTGGTCAAAAGTTTGGGGTTGGTGCGATTTTTAAAAATGTTTCTGAAAGAAGTCTCATGCTCACCAAGGCTATACATTTATTTGATCAGTATTTAAAATATCTATTTGAATATATTTTTAAATGTAATTTATTTCTGTGATGTCAAAGCTGAGTTTTCAGCATCATTACTCCAGTCTTCAGTGTCACATGATCCTTCAGAAATCATTCTAATATGATGATTTGTTAAAGGGGTGGTTGATTATGATTTCATTTTTTAACTTTAGTTAGTGTGTAATGTTGCTGTTTGATCATAAACAACATCTGCAAAGTTACGATGCTCGATGAGTTGAATCAACTCCACAGCAACTACATCAATTTATCCACTAACCATTCAGAAACATCCAGTTTCATTCTAAAAGTTGTAACTTCTTCCTGAGTCTCTCCGTCAGTGTCGACGGTTTGAACAATGTAAGGCTGAACACCGTTACTGACAATCCTCATTTTGGCTGCGTGAGATTCTCCAGCTTTGTTGTTGTTGAGCAACCGAAGCGTGAGCTGTTAAAGCTCCGCCCTCTTCTGGAAAGGGGGCCGGGAGCAGCAGCTCATTTGCATTTAAAGGGACACACACAAAAACATCGTGTTTTTGCTCACACCCAAATAGGGGCAAATTTGACAAGCTATAATAAATGATCTGTGGGGTATTTTGAGCTGAAACTTCACGGAGACATTCTGGGAACAGCAGAGACTTATATTACATCTTGTGAAAAGGGGCATTATAGGTCCCCTTTAAATATCTTTGCAGAAAATAGTAATAGCAAAAAGTAATAGCAATAAATAACACCTTTAATAGGCTATTATTAACAGCAAATTCCACTGCCCGCATCTTGTTTTTTTTTTCTTTTTTCAAAGCAATAACACATTTCTGAGTGAACAGCCGCTTAAAACTAGGGATGTGTTCTACATTCATAGAGCGTCACACGACAGCAGTTAATCAGGCGCCATCATGTGGTCGGATCATTTTCAGTGGTTATCATTGCTGTATTGTCAACATGTCTAATTGTAACTTTTGCTAACATTTTTATTCAAAACCATGATTTCTTGATTTAAAAATAATAAAATCGAGGCAAAACATTAAATTTGAATTAATCTGAAAAATCACCCATCCCTACACAGAGTAACTAAAGGGCTTAACAAGGAACAGGTGAATCAAATCAATCAAACAATGAGTTCCTATGACAACAAATGAGAACATTCTAGAAGCCATGCTTTGTACATGCTATAGGCAGTGTAAAGTTGCTGTTTAACCGTAAACAGTGTATCTTATTCCGAGCGTGACATCAGTTATGAGCTCAGCCATGTTTCGTTTGGAGCTTTGATTCGGTGGAGCCACCTTAGACTCAAAACACATCCCTGTCACATAAAAAACCCTCCTACTGCTGTGGTATTACACTTGGCACGTGGACTCGCTTGTGGACCGCTCCTCACCCTTAACGTCCCATTACACGTGGGAACATGTTCCTCTGGGCTCAGAACACAGGGGCACAGAACAGGGGCCTGCTGTTACTTCAGAGACAGACGGAGGGAGGGAAGCATGGAAAGGGGGATGGGGAAGAAAGAATAATGGATAAATAGAGTAATAGCGGGATGAAAGGCTGCTGCAGGAGTCGTGCGTAAGATTTGGTCCTACAGATGGAATTCTGAGTTTGTTCTGGCTGCAGGCCGCCCGGTCTGAGGGAGGTGGAGCGGATTGGCATTCTGTTAAATGAGGGGAAAATGAAAAGCGGAAAGTGTGGATTGGATAAGGAGAAAGAAAGTCAGAGCGAGTGATGGAGGGAGAGAAAGAAGTATACATACAGGAAGAAACAAACGAGTGTTGGCGAGGAAAGGAGGAAAAAGATTAGCGAGAGGAAAGAGAGAAGTATTTTGGATTCACAAAGAAAAAAAAGGAACTATCATGCTTGTGCGGCTAAAAAAATTTACCATGCGACCATAGTTTCCACCAAAATAGCATAGTTACTACACGTATTAGTGGTTATTGCTCATTCTTGGGGATCTGAACAAACCCCTAATCCTGTGTATTAAACTGTGGCATGTAGTTCGTCCAGCACTATTTGTGCTACGGACATGAGTGATGCCTAAAATCTCATTTGGGAGAGATGTGATATTGCTTTTCTCAGCAGACAGACTTATATTTTTTGTTGTTGGACAATGAAACAGCTGAAAATATCCCAAAGGCACGCATATCTATACTTGAGCTCTTTTGATGAGGTCTGCAAGTAACCACCAAGACCTAACCAAACATAACCTAACCACCTCCTACAGTAGTAACATGCTAAAAAATAACATTTAGGACACCTTAGTAGTGACCGCATAGCAACACCCTGGCAACCACCCAGTGGCAGTTTTGTGCAGGCAAACACCATTCACATATTTTCTTCAGAAAATATACAAATCTGTATCAAGGTTTCCACAAAATATGAAGCAGCACGACTGTTTTCAACATTGATAATAATCATAAATGTTTCTTGAGCAGCAGATCATGTGGATCATGTGACACTGAAGACTGGAGTAATGATGCTGAAAATGCTGACAACCCAGCAATAAATTACATTTTAAAATATATTAAAATGTATTAAACTGTTCTTTTAAACTGCAATAATATTTCACAATATTACTGTTTTTACTGTTTTGTTGATTCATAAATGCAAATAAATTTGGATAGAATAAGGATTCTTTCAAAACCATCAACAAAAAAAAATCTAATTTTTTTTTACAGACCCTACACTTTTAAATGGTAGTGTATTTTGGTGAAACTAATACAAAGTTCTGTAATGAAACTCTAGATGGCGCAGGCTAATAGGTCTTTAACTCAACCTGCTTGTAATCACATCATTCTTTATTGGGCACATCTGATTGGTTCCTGCTGTATCAGTAGCCAATGAGTGCTTGCGTGCTCAATCTTCAAAATACTTTGGTAGCATTTGCCGTAGCAGTGCAGCACGCTTCAGAAACCCTCCACCTTCCCCAGCTCCACCTGTATAGATCTGTTACGGGTAATTCATGTACGCTATATTGTACAGCAGCAGCATGTGTCGTGTTTGTATTGGCAGTAGCAAGTCCTGTACTTGCTCTGCAGCAGCAGCAATAACCTACAGCAGCAGCAACAATAAAAGCAGCAGCAGCGTAGCAGATCTATTCCGCCAAGACCAAACAGACAACATTGTCATACCCATTACCATGCCAAATACTCAGAGAGTTGTCATGACAGAAGTACATTTTTTGTAAAGGAAGACCAAAATACAGTTACAGAGGAAGAGAAAGGGTGAACGAGTAATGTATGAAAACATGAACAGGATGGATGAGGAAATGTTTATGGAATGACTGACACGCAGAGGGAAAAAAAAAAAAGGAATAGATGGATGGAAGCGGGGGAAAATTACCAGAGGAAGCGGGAAAATGTTCCCAGGGAATTAAAAGGAAAACAAAAAAGCGAGAGGGGCATTGAAGAAGAAACATCTGCTCATATCGACAGACTTTAAGAGAGTGTGAGGGTCAGTAATTGAATGGCTCTCAGTGGCTGATGTCTTTAACACAGTCGCAGTGATATCTTTTACACCTGGTAAAAATAGTTACACTGTATTTCACTTAACACTTATCTTCCCTTACAGCGTTACAGGCAGGTTGTGCAGCCCTCTGTGTGTGGGGAGAGACGCAGAGAGATTTCTTGTCTTTGTATATCCTGGGGAAGATGTCTTTTTCCACCGGAGTGAAATATTATCCTTGAATTCTGTCCGCACTGCGTTTTGAGACATAATTGTTCACTTTCTTCAAATGTGACGGCAGCTTTTTTAGCCAAGAAAAGAGAAAACTTGATATCATAATGGGATCCCACCTAGCAACACACAAAAACACTGATGAGAACAAACACTGGCTATTGGAATAATAGTGTACTGCACAGTACAACACTGGATACTGCTTTATTTTGCATTTTTTTAATTCAATTCTATAAAGACTGTTTGCAGTCGGATCCAATAATGAGTCAAGAAAGAAATATCTCCTGATATTACTGCTGATATATCAGATTCATTCATCAAACTGGTAATAGAACAGTAAAACTGCTTACAGTATGTTACTAAATGGTTTTCACAAAAATATGAAGCAGCGCTGCTGTTTCCAACATTGATAATTATAAGAAATCTTTCTTGAGCATCAAATCATCATATTAGAATGATTTCTGAAGGATTATGTGACACTGAAGACTGGAGTAATGATGCTGAAAATTCAAAATTTCTAAAGTTCTTCTAAATTATATATCAAAATATTCCTGTTTTTACTGTATTCTTTTTGAGCATTAGAGACTTCTTTCAAAAACTTTTTGAAAATGTACAGACCCTAAACTTTTGAACAGTAGTGTAGTTATCACATGACCTCATCATGTTGCTTGTGTAGTTTACCATGTCCGGTAAACATCCTGAAATAAAAATAAATTTAATCACATTTTGTGTAAAATTATATTTTGGCAGTCTGATCGAGTAATACTGTGAGTTAAGAAGCAGATAATCAGATCTATTCATCATGAAATAGATGATAGATCTGGAAATAGAAGGTCAAGTTACGTTCATTGCACTGTATAGGATATTAACAGTCACATACTCGGATTGTAAATTGTATGCTGCATATTTTGGCAAAAATAGTTAGTAATCCAGGTGTTCCATTCATTAAGCAGCCATATCACCCTGTCGCCCAAGACTGGTTGCCCACTGAAGCTAAGCAGGGTGGAGCCCCGTCAGTACCTGGATGGGAGACCTCCTAGGAAAACTAGGTTGCTGCCCAGTATAGTGATGGGGACAATTTACTGTCAAAAAGCACCGTCCTTCGCAGGAGACGTTAAACCGATGTCCTGACTCTCTGTGGTCATAAAAATTCCCAGGATGTCCTTCAAATAAGAGTAGGGGTGTAACCCCGGCATCCTGGCCAAATTTGCCTGTTGGTCTCTGTCCATCATCATGGCCGCCTAATCATCCCCGTATCTACTGATTGGCTTCATCACTCCATCAATAAGCTGGTGTGTGGTGGGCGTTCTGCCCCAATATGGCTGCTGTCGCATCATCCAGGTGGATGCTGAACATTGGTGGTGGTTGAGGAGATTCCCCCTTCCATGTAAAGCGCTTTGAGTGCTGAGAAAAGCGCTACATAAATGTAACAAATTATTATTAGTATTATAAAAAAAACACAAGCTGTAAATATGAGTGGTGTAGTAGTGTGCTATTCTGAACATACTTATAGGCTCACTGAGCTACTAATCAGCTACATCTAACAAAATTAAGGACACGCCCACGAGTGCAGGATGAGTCATCAGTATTTTTTTTTAGCATGTACAGAAGTGAGTACACCCTCACATTTTTGTAAATATTTTAATATATCTTTTCATGTGACAACACTGAAGAAATGACACTTTGCTACAATGTAAAGTAGTGAGTGTACAGCTTGTATAACAGTGTAAATTTGCTGTCCCCTCAAAATAACTCAACACACAGCCATTAATGTCTAAACCGCTGGCCACAAAAGTGAGTACACCCCTAAGTGAAAATGTCCAAATTGGGCCCAAAGTGTCAATATTTTGTGTGGCCACCATTATTTTCCAGCACTGCCTTAACCCTCTTGGGCATGGAGTTCACCAGAGGAGTTCACCAGAGCTTCACAGTTGCCACTGGAGTCCTCTTCCACTCCTCCATGACGACATCACGGAGCTGGTGGATGTTAGAGACCTTGCGCTCCTCCACCTTCCGTTTGAGGATGCCCCACAGATGCTCAATAGGGTTTAGGTCTGGAGACATGCTTGGCCAGTCCATCACCTTTACCTTCAGCTTCTTTAGCAAGGCAGTGGTCGTCTTGGAGGTGTGTTTGAGGTCGTTATCATGTTGGAATACTGCCCTGCGGCCCAGTCTCCGAAGGGAGGGGATCATGCTCTGCTCATTCATGGTTCCCTCAATGAACTGTATCTCCCCAGTGCCGGCAGCACTCATGCAGCCCCAGACCATGACACTCCCACCACCATGCTTGACTGTAGGCAAGACACACTTGTCTTTGTACTCCTCACCTGGTTGCCGCCACACACGCTTGACACCATCTGAACCAAATAAGTTTATCTTGGTCTCATCAGACCACAGGACACGGTTCCAGTAATCCTTAGTCTGCTTGTCTTCAGCAAACTGTTTGTGGGTTTTCTTGTGCATCATCTTTAGAAGAGGCTTCCTTCTGGGATGACAGCCACGCAGACTAATTTGATGCAGTGTGCGGCGTATGGTCTGAGCACTGACAGGCTGACCCCCCACCCCTTCAACCTCTGCAGCAATGCTGGCAGCACACATACGTCTATTTCCCAAACACAACCTCTGGATATGACGCTGAGCACGTGCACTCAACTTTTTTGGTCGACCATGGCGAGGCCTGTTCTGAGTGGAACCTGTCCTGTTAAACCGCTGTATGGTCTTGGCCACCATGCTGCAGCTCAGTTTCAGGGTCTTGGCAATCTTCTTATAGCCTACGCTATCTTTATGTAGAGCAACAATTCTTTTTTTCAGATCCTCAGAGAGTTCTTTGCCATGAGGTGCCATGTTGAACTTCCAGTGACCAGTATGAGAGAGCGATAACACCAAATTTAACACACCTGCTCCCCATTCACACTAAAACTAACACTAACGAGTCACATGACACCGGGGAGAGAAAATGGCTAATTGGGCCCAATTTGGACATTTTTACTTAGGGGTGTACTCACTTTTGTGGCCAGCGGTTTAGACATTAATGGCTGTGTGTTGAGTTATTTTGAGGGGACAGCAAATTTACACTGTTATTCAAGCTGTACACTCACTACTTCACATTGTAGCAAAGTGTCATTTCTTCAGTGTTGTCACATGTAAAGATATAATAAAATATTTACAAAAATGTGAGGGGTGTACTCACTTCTGTGAGATACTGTAGATGACAACAGACAGACATGCTAAAAAGCCACAAAACTCCCATTTTGATTTCATTGGGATTTAAGGAAACACAGACTCATCTCCAGCATGTATTTTTGGAGACACAAACACCCAAACGAACAAGTCCCTCCATCCTCCAGTGCCTCATAAGTTATGTTTCATTGTGTTGTTGAACAAAAACATACAATCTTTTAATAACTCTCTATCTCACTCCCTAAACTCACACACACACACACACACACACAGTCGTAGGTCAAGGCTAGTGTAGCGTCTGTGTGCTTCAGAGTGACTTCTCCCTGCCTCAGCCCTTTTCCTGTGGCCAAACAAACAGGGCAGGATTGGGCAGGGGATCGGATGTGCGGGGAGGGGGAGCTCTTCATGTTACGTAAACGTGAATGTCAGCACACACACACACACGTTTCCCTCCTGCGACACTAATGGTGCCTCCGCCCCCTTTACCCCATAAGGCAAAACATGTAGACATGTAAACATGGTGTGTGTCTGTTTGGGTTTGTAAGAGTTGTTATGTACATACTGTGCCACAATTTATGTTGTTGTGTCCTGTTATTTTATACGAGATCATCCGAGAGGAATGTGCATACTAATGTGTTTGGTTACTGCCCATGACCCACAATCCCTTGCATCTCACTTCTTCTCCAGTCTCAGTGTTATCAGCAGATAGTTTGCTTATCTGTTGCTTTGGGGAAGCATTTCCTTCTCCCCATCTCAATAGATCCCTCTACACCACTCCCTTCCCCTCATCCCAGGACAAACGGATGAAGCTGGGAAAGACGACGGGGTTATGAGTGAATGTATCTGTGTTGGACGGTGGAGGCGATGCAGAATTTGGGTTTGAGTCATGTTTCATTTCTCTGTTTCAGATCAACACAGCCTGCATCCCAGCGCAGCCCTCCGAACTGGTAAGACTTGGTTTCTATTTTTCTTTGTTTCCTTCCTTTTATCTCATCATTTATCATCTTTTCCTACACACTGGCTCACTCATTATTTACTTCCTTGTTCATTTACTCTTTCATTTATTCACTTTTTCACTCCCTTTTTCATTCACACTGTCATTTGCTCACTTGCTAGTGGTAAAAATGGCTTTCTGTTATGACTTTATGTTTGAAAAGCATGTAAAACTTCATTCAAATTTTTGAGTCAGTAATTCAAATTTTTGAGTCAGTAAGAGTCTCTTCTGCTCACCAAGGTTGCATTTGTTTGAGGAAAAATACAGTAAAACAATAATACTGTAAAATATTATCACAATATAAAATAACTGTTTTCTTTTTTAAAATATTATAACATGTAATTTATTCCTGTGATCAAAGCTGAATTTTTAGCATCATTACTCCAGTCTACAGTGTCACATGATCCTTCAGAAATCATTCTAATATACTGATTTGCTGCTGAAGAAATATTTCTTGTTATTATCAATGTTGAAAACAGTTGTGCTGCTTAATATTTTTGTGGAATCTGAGATACGATATTTTTTTTTCAGAATTTTTTTTTGATGAATAGAAAGTTCAAAAGAACATTAATTTAAAACATTTTGCAACATTACAAATGTCTTTACTGTCACTTTTGACTCAATCATCAATTATTGTGTGTTTGATGTCCTAAAACACAGGGGAACTTTAACTTTCATTAGTGTGTAATTATTTAGGTTGTTAGTTTGTTTAATTCTTTTCATTCAGTTTAGGTGTGTTGATATAATCAAGGATGTTCTGTACTTTTTGAGGGGTCAACAGTTGCACTCAGGGTTCAGAAAAGACATAAATATTGCATGATGCTTCTGAAAGTAATGAATGTAAAATATGGTACATTTTTGTGTTGTTACTCTGTTTATATATCTATGTTCTCATCTGCTACAGCGAAGGGGAACATCCTCTTCTAGACACATTCAGCATCTGGTAAGAACTTTTTTATTATTCTTTCATTATCTCTCTCACTAACTGACACATGGCTGTTCCTCTAGATCAGGGATTCACAAACCTTTTGGTCAACCCCTTTGACCTTTTAAGATATAAGATGGGTACCATAATCATTTTATTTTATTTTTTTACTTTATTTTATTTTATTTGTTTTATTTTGCTCGTTTGTAGTTTTGAGTCAAGTTCACAGTTTTATCAGAACCATTAGACTCCACTGTCTCAAGAATAAGTTCTCCTCTTTTTTATTTATTTATTTATTTATTTTATTTTTTATTTTGCTGTTGGGTCTCAGACAGTGCTTCAGTTCTTAGGCTACATATTGCACATATGCATCTCCTTAAGAGTAGAACATATATTAAGAGGAAAAATGGTTTAAATAAACAGAAAAGACAATCTTTTGTACCAAGAGTTGGCACAGTCATCTAGACAAAAGAAGTTTATTGAATTTATTGTTACCAAACACAATGATATAATCTTATTTTGTCCTTTTTCCAGGGCTCAACCAAGTCTCTGACCTACACTAAGCAGAGAAACACTCTCCCGAGGTACGCTTGGCTGAAAAGAATCAAAGCTTTTAAAGCATCAAATCTCAAACCATGAAGTTCAGTGATCGCTGCAGGATTGGTTGAGAGTGCTTAAGTTCTGAGACTTTATTTCCTCAGCTAATCACTACTTATCTCAGATAAGTTACCTCATCTCAGCAGGGTTTTATTCCCTTTAGCTTCGATGTGAAAAGTCAAAAATCCCTTTTGGCCGCAGTGTGGTGAGGAGCAGAGAGCTAATCTGTGTCAGGGTGCGTGGTTAGTTCAGCTGCACACCATTGACAGCTCATCTGTGTCCAATCAACTCTCAGAACAAACTCCTGTTACCCAATAAAATAACATTTACTGGACGTCACATCATTCTTCATGATGATTTTAGCGGTTTTGCTTTGGAGAAGCTGTGTTTCTTCATAGGGATGGATGGATGGATGGATGGATGGGTAGGTAGGTAGGTAGGCTGGTTCGTTGGTGGATGGATGGATGAATGAATGAATTGGTTGAGTGAATGGATGGATGGATGGGTAGGTAGGCTGGTTGGTGGATGGATGGATGGATGGATGGATGAATTGGTTGGGTGGATGATGGATGGATGGATGAATTGGTTGGGTGGATGGATGGATGGATGGATGAATTGGTTGGGTGGATGGATGGATGGATGGATGAATTGGTTGGGTGGATGGATGGATGGATGGATGGGTAGGTAGGTAGGCTGGTTGGTGGATGGATGGATGGATGGATGAATTGGTTGAGTGGATGGATGGATGGATGGATGGATGGATGGATGGATGAATTGGTTGGGTGGATGGATGGATGGATGGATGGATGGATGGATGAATTGGTTGGGTGGACGGATGGATGGATGGATGGATGGGTAGGTAGACTGGTTGGTGGATGGATGGATGGATGGATGAATTGGTTGGGTGGATGGATGGGTAGGTAGGTAGGCTGGTGGATGGATGGGTGGGTGGGTGGATAGATAGATAGATCTCATGCATCCCTTTTTCTCAGAAATTTCCCAGCCTTCCCTTCTGATAGCTTTTTTTCTAGCTGATCCAAACAAGTCTAGATGGTTAATTGTTTGGGCTAAAAGTGGGTAGACATGGTTTAAACTTGGTAGACCTTGGTAGACATCTTGCTCAATCTGAGTGGTGCTAGTACATCATCTTGGTCCAGCAACAAGCCTCATGAAGTTTTGTGGCTTTTAGTTCATGTCTGTTAGCTTTTCAGGTAATTTCCCAGGATCTTTAAGCTGGTGTGATCAGGTTTTCCCTTCTCTCCCAGGAGCTTCAGTGTGGATCGGGTGATGGACAGAGTGATGGAGAGGCATTATGATTTTGACCTCACATACATCACGGAGAGGATCATCTCTGTCTTCTTTCCTCCTCTGCTGGAAGAACAGCGGTACCGCCTCAACCTCAGGGAGGTGGCAGCCATGCTCAAGTCCAAACATCAGGACAAGTTTCTGGTACGTAACTCAGTGTACTGTATTTACTGTGTGTCTGCATCTGAGGAAAGCTTGTGTTAAAGGCATTTTCATTGTTCTGGTCCATTTTTATCCAACAGTTATTTAATCTGTCTGAGCGAAGGCATGACATCAGCCGTTTAAACCCAAAGGTAAGGCTCGGTTTTTATGATTTTATGTGTTTCTATCGCTAGTTGCTTTGCGGTTGAACTTTTAAAGACCTGATAACACCAGCCAAGATAAAAAGCCTCTCTCGCTCCCTCAGGTTCATGACTTCGGTTGGCCAGACATGCACGCTCCTCCACTGGATAAGATCTGTGCCATGTGCAAAGCCATGGAGAACTGGCTGAACTCCGACCCCCAGCATGTGGTCGTTCTGCACTGTAAGGTCAGAGGTCATAGTAGTCTTTGGACAGTTCATGTCAGGGTCACAGGCATTGACAGAGTACTAAAGGGTGCTGACATGACCCTTAAGGACCACCCTGTAGAGAGTCACCACTCTCTACAGGGTGTCTGGTTTGACCCACATTTAGTTTGTGTGAGATTAAGAGATGAAAAGCAGTGAAATATATCAAATTTTGTATACTCAAAAGTCTGAGACCCCATTGAAAACTGCGATTGAAACCCTAACATTTTAAATCAACGAAATGTACAGATGGTCAGATGTTTTTCTTCCATTGAAGCTCAAGTTGCTCTTTGGATCATCACCATCAGGATTTACACAAACTTGCTGTCATTAAAGCAAACAGGAAAATCCCAAAAGACATTCTGAAATTCATGTTCAATTTTCAAATTAGCTTTAACTCAAATTGTTTGTCTTTTCAATAATGGTCTCAGACTTTGGTACCGACTGTACGAGAGTGTTCAAAACCTGATTCTCTGATTGTCTTCTTTATTTGGAACAGATTTTAAGTGTAAATCCTATCTGTAGCAGTTGTGTTGATTAGTATTAATTATTTTTCAGGGCAACAAAGGAAAGACAGGTGTTATCATTGCTGCCTACATGCATTACAGCAAGATATCAGCAGGGTAAGTTCATCCGTTCTACATTTAGATCAGTGGTTCTGAATCAGGGGACTGGAGCCCACTAGGGAACCTGAGCAAACTTCCAATAAAATGATGCAATTTATTTATTTGTTATGTATTAAAATAATCTAGCTGAATTAAAATGCTAAAAAATGTAATGGAAAAAAATGTAAACTGCAATCATATTTCCTTTTCCTTTTTGCTGTTTTTATTGAAGGACATACAGTTCTTGAAACTTTTGGAATAAGAAATGTCTTGTGGTTGGTAAATTTAAAATATCTCCCAGTTTGTGTTAATAAAAAAGTTTGAAAACAAGGAGCTTTGTCATACGTAATTACAGCAGAAACGAACAAAAATTGTAGCCTATATGGGGGGCCTTTGAGTTAATAGGGTTGAGAACCACTGATTTAAATTTGTCTGATTTTAAATTGAATACCTAGTGAATCAAAATGAGAGTTTTGTGGCTTTTAAGGCCAATTCACACAGCACCGACAGCAGACCAACGCCGACAGTCACCAGATTACAGTATTTGTGTCATGACAAATCTGGAGAGATTGGTATGGTAATAGAGATTGGCATGGTAATGGATATGCCTATGTTAATGTATTTGGTCTTGGTGGAATAGATCTGCTACGCTGCTGCAGAGCAAGTACCGAGATTTGCTACTGCCAGTACATTCACAGATATTGCTGTGAGCATGTAAGACGTGCTGCTGCTGCTGCACATGTAACATACATGAATTAACCACCATAGCAGATCTATACAGGTGGAGCTGGGGAAGGAGGAGGGTTTCTGAAAACCATGCTGCAGACTGCTAAAGGCAAACACTGCCTCTGTTTGTTTGAATGTTGAGCCGCAGCTCATTGGCCGCTGATGCAACAACAACCAATCAGCTGTGCTATGTAGATAATGATGTGATTGCTACCAAATGAGTTAAAGACCTATCAGCCTGCGCCATCTAGAGTTTCATGCCTGAACTATGTAAGTCACTTCTCAGACATAGCTCTAATCTGACAAATCCCCATGAAGTGCCTGTTGCCGTCTATTGGCGTCTCTATGTGCAGTGTGAATTGGCCTTTAGGCCATATCAAATAGCTTAAATAGGTGACAAAATTTAGAATTTTTGTTGTCTGTGTCTTTGATGTGGTTTTTCTCTTATGTCTTCAACTTCATTTGTGCACACAGGGCAGATCAGGCCCTCAGCACATTGGCCATGAGGAAGTTTTGTGAAGATAAAGTGTCGTCTTCTCTCCAACCCTCTCAGAACAGGTACATCTTTCCTGTTTATTGTCTTTGTTGATTCTTTATTGACTATTATTGACTGTTGCTCTTCACATACTTTTTTTTAATTGTTAAAGAGGGGGTATCACACACAGTTTCTGCCAATCTCATGTTAATCTTGAGTACCTGTAGAGCAGTAGTGCATCCTTCATATCTCCGAAAAGTCTTTAGTTTTATCATATTTATAAAAGATACATACGCTGTACCGAGTCTTTCCGAAAACAGCCAAGCGCCTGGAGGCGTGCCGTGTGAGCGGAGCTAAAGAGTCATTAGCATGCACAGATTTTGCGTAGCTATCTTCTGCAAGCTATCAATGGTCAGCTGAACAAATGTAGGCCTATTTAAACACACACAATATACCCTCGCATTATCCCTGGATAACTTTTGAATCACTATAATGATAATAGCGTGTAGTGAATGATGAATAATGAATTCACTACGTTCGTGTTGTTTACATTATTTGCAATTATAGGCGCCTATTGCCAAAAGAACAGACATTTGATGCAGTTTTACTCACCACCTGCGGTTCTGACTCATGACTGGGATAATTATCGCTGTGACCGCTCCATCTTTCAGTTTCAAACAATCAGTAAATCCAGCGCCGAACTGGGCCTTGTTTATAAAACCATAAGTGCCAATCCTGAGGGCTAGAGCAGCCATGGAAAAAAACACGAGATATTCTCCATTCATTTAACCTATAAAAAAGTGATTGCAGCTATCAGACACGAAAGGCAGTTTCTATGGTGATTTTAATGACAAATGTCGAGAGCGCATCAATGTAATGCGTGAGCACAAATTTTTCCCTCACAACCAAAAACACACTTCTTTGGTGACATTGCTGATTTCGTGGTCTAAAAACAAAGTGACAAATCTTTCTCGAGCAAGTCCTGTGCAGCGCTGGCGGCGACTTCCGTAACCCGAACGAAGCACATTGATGGGCGTGCTCTTGCTCTCTCTCTCTGGTCGATGTTTGCACGCACGCTCTTCTGGGGGAAGTGCCCGTACAAGGAATTCCACACTTTATTACATAATAAAGAGCCATACTCGAAAAAAAGGGCGAAGTTTGTGAGGAATCGGAAGAGTATTTTTGGCACAGAAATACTCCCTTATACGTCCAACTCGTGTTTTGAAACTTTGGCCATGTTTAGCATGAGAATCCAACTCTTTAATAGTGTAAATAAGTCAGAATGCATGAAATAGCATTAGACCCCCCCTTTAACATTGATGTCTCTCTCTGCAGGTATATCTATTACTTTGGAGGGCTGCTCTCAGGGGCCATCAAAATGAACAGCAGTCCTCTCTTCCTCCATCAGGTCCTCATTCCTACCATCCCCAACTTCCAGGAAGATGGAGGTAAGTGAATGTTTTCATGGCTCAATGAGGTCATATGTGTCTATGAGTGTATATTCATTTTTTTAAGCGAAACCTCCTTCACATTCACACACACATTTCAAGTTTGTTTTAATCTTTTGCTGTGGAGGAGAGACACTCAGAGGGAGTTTGCCAAATCCTCCTTCACATCTCGCTTTTTTCTCACTCTCTTGACAGGTTTCTTCCCTTTCCTGAAGATTTATCAGTCTATGCAGCTCGTCTACACTTCTGGCATATAGTGAGTGAGGATCTATTGGAGACGTTCACATAATTTAAAGCATAATTAGAGGTGTTTGCTAGGACAAATATTATAATTACTGCTGCTTAATACTTAGGGGCTTGTTCAAATCATTAATCCTCCTATGTATTAAAATTTGGCATGTAGCATGTGCTATACGAACATGAATGATGTCTTAAATTTTGTAGTTTCTTAAAGAGAGGTTTGCTGCAACTTTTCTAAGCAATCAGACTTAAGATTTTCACCAAGAGGCACCATGACGTGCATAATAGGCAGGCCCGGGGCCATATCTGGAGACCAGAATATCATAGAGACCCTTGGGGGTGGGCTGTTTTTAATTTAGTAAGCAACCACCCACCCAGAAAGCCCTAGCAACACCCTAGCCATTATCCAGAATACCCTAACAACACCTTAGCAACCACCTAGAATGCCCTAGCAACCTCCCAGAAAACCATAGCAACCATCCACAATGCCCTAGCAACAACCTATATCCCTATCAACCATCCACAATGCCCTAGCAATACCTTATCAACTGCATTAAAACAATTTTAAATCACTCAGAACACCCTAGCAACTGCATAGCAACACCATGGCAACACCCTACACAAGCAAGCAACCATCTAATAACCACCCAGAATGCACTAGCAACCTTCCAGAACATCCTAACAACTACACAGAAAGCCCTAGCAACACCCTAGCCACCATCTAGAATATCCTAACACCTTAGCAACCACCAGAATGCTCTAGCATCCTCCCAGAAAACCATAGCAACCATCCACAATGCCATAGCAACAACCTAACACCCTATCAGCCATCCACAATGCCCTAGCAACACCTTATCAACTGCATGAAAACTATTTTAAACAACTCAGAACACCTTAGCAACTGCATAGCAACACCATGGCAACAACCTATACAAGTAAGCAACCATCTAACAACCAACCAGAATGGCCTAGCAACCTTCCAGAACACACTAACAACCACCCAGAAAGCCATAGCAACACCCTAGCCACCATCCAGAATACCCTAACACCTTAGCAGCCACCCATAATGACCTAGCAACCTCCCCACCACTTAACACCCTAGCACTGAATGAAAACAAGTTAAAATCACTTCAAACACCTTAGTAACTGCATAGTAACACTATGACAACAGCCTAAAATCACAAAGGGTGTTAACACTTGTTTTTAGTTTTAACACTTTGTGGGTAGGCTTTTTACTTTAGCCAGTAAGTAACCACCTAGCAACCTCTCAGAATGAACTAGTAACATAAGGTAAAACCTTGGAAATAATCCACTATACTCTAGCAACACCCTAGCAACTACCCAGACTACCCTAGCAGCAACCTACCAACCTCACCGAATGAACTAGTAACAAACACCTTCGCATCTGCATAACAACACCATGGCAACACACTAATATCATTAAGGAGAGTTTTTATTACTTCAAATCTAGTTTAAAGAGTATATATGTTTATGTTTCTTGCAGTGATCTGCAGGGCTCTGGGAGCAGACGGCTGATTGTTACTATTGAGCCTGCGCTGCTGCTGAAAGGAGACATCATGGTATGTGGGGCTGTTTTTATCTGACCCTGATATATTACAACTGTCAAAACCATAGACATTTCCATCACTTTAATTTCCTTCTTTTGCTCTCTGACACTTTTATGGTCTTTCTTTCTGTCTGTCCTGTAGGTGAAGTGTTATCACAGACGGGTTCAGTCTGCTGAGAGGGACTCTGTGTTTCGACTGCAGTTTCATACATGCACCATTCATGGAGCTCAGCTCTGGTTTGGTAAAGGGGAACTGGATGAAGCTTGTTCAGGTACGTTCTTAGTGGAACAAGCCAAGAGTCAGATGCCAAACTCATAAATTTTCACAATAAAACCAGAGCTGTCTGTCCAACTCTGACCGCCTTGAGCTGAAATGGCCTTGGGATATCAGCTGAGCCTGTTTTTTTATGGTGTGCTTTTTTATTTCGGTGGTCTGTGTTCTTTTAGCTGTGCTGTAAATTATCGCCCTCATTCCCGTTGGGTAACACCTGCGCACCACAGCTGTGTAATTGAGATGAGATACAGATTTTCACGTGATAATAGATTCTCTATGGGTTTTACATACGAGCATGGGAGGCAACTTCAATTGCTTGTAAAACTCTGGGAAAATTCCTGGATATTAATCATTGTTATAATCAAAAACATATTAATGTAGTGTGTAGTTTGGAGAGGATATTATATAGTAATATGATTTTACAAATCTTATTATTAATGACAAATATTATTAGCTGGAAAGGGTCTTCTGTCTTCCTAATGATGAACACACTCAATTCCCACTGTTTCCTGTAGATGACAAATTTCCCTCTGATGCCACAGTGGAGTTTGTATTTTCATCTGGGCCTGAGAAAATCAAAGGTAACTGCAGATTAAAGTCTTACTAACTGCTTAATTGCCATTTTAGGGACCATTAAATTTTTTGACAAACACAATTTTCTTTCCTGAGCTGACGCACAGTATTTCCAATTGAAACAGCAGGGCCCTATCATGTCATGTGTTCTTTAACTGTGTTATAATGCAGACATTCATGTGTGTGTGATTCAGGGAGAGTTACCCAGAGGAATGATCCAGCTGTCAGCGTGGACTATAACACGAATGATCCGGTTGTGCGCTGGGACTCTTATGAGAACTTCAATCAGAGACATCAGGACAGCCTAGAGGGTAAAACATTCATTCTTACAACCACACACTGGTGTTTATTCAATCCTTCAGAGTGAACATACTGTAGATAATAGATAGGACTTTCCTTTTTTCTTTAAAAAAAAAAAAAGAGGTTGATACTATGTAGACATACAGTACATTTAGCCAGAGCACTAATTGAAGCTAAGCTTCAAAAATGAAGACTGGAGTAATGATGCTGAAAATTCAGCCTTGCCATCATCACAGGAATAAATTGCATTTTAAAATATATTTAAATAGAAAACAGTTATTTTAAATTGTAATCATATTTCACAACATCTTACCGACCTCAAACTTTTGAATAGTACCGTACGTACCTTAAAGGTACAGTTGCAAAAACAGCCTGTTTAATTCTAAAGTTCAGAGAGAGGAGGGAAATGAAGGAGTGAAACTAAATTATAACTTTTTTTTTCTGCAAAAAACCTTGATTAATAATATAAGTGGGCTTCAGGGAAATATAAAAGTGTTCTTTCGTACATCCCTTCAGATATTGCACACACACGTGGACCTCTAGATGGCAGCCTGTACGCACAGGTTAAAAAGCGCCGTGCTGCTGGCTCCACCTCCCTGCCATCCACCAATGGGAGCCCTACAAGGAGCTGTGATGAAAGGCCAAGTCAGCTTCTGTCTGTCAGCACTGATTCTGGACACTCATCTGTCCCACCTGACCGGCTCGATGAACCAACTCGACCGGCCCCGCCTACTCAGCAAGAGAGGGAGGATCTTGAGCGTCTACTGGGTGGGATTGAAGGCGATGGAGGGAGAGATCGTGACCGAGAGACAGCCATTTTGGATGACGGTGATTCCTTGCCACCTGAAAGGACTGGGTCACTGAGGTTAGGTCGTTCATGCTCATGCCGGGTGGGCTACCGATCCCAGCGTTGTGCCGAGCCTGGATGCGATGGACTCCACCACTTATCAAATGGTTATTGCCTTGATCGTCCCACCACTAGTAATGGACACACAGGGACTCCTTCTTCAGGTATGCCATCCGTCATAGGACTTTGCCAACACCACAGTGCCCATCCTCACCAATCCCTTCCGCCTCCAGACCTGCTCTGGGACCGGCAACAAGGTCCACAGCACTACCTTCATCGCACTTGCCCAGAGGGGCCATCACGCCACTTGTATCCATATCCATCCCAAGAGATCAGCCCCCATCCTCATAGTCTGTCTCCCCGACTGCTCTGCAGGGCCGATGAGTACATTCCATACCATCACCACAACCATCCACATCACCCCAAACCCAGTGGCCCCTATCACGATGTCATGATGGTAGATGGCCTAGTGACGCCCGCCTGCCCCTGTCGGGACTGCTGTCTACGACGAGAAGATTTCCACACCCTCCGTTTAGACAGAGAGGAGGCAATACACTGGGAGAGAGGCAGAGCTTCACCGGGACACAGGGTTAAGACGGGGCAGAGAGGCTGATATGCCAAGAGGGGCGGAGATATGGGATCGGGAGGCAGGGCTAAGGAGGGGACGAGAAATGTCTCTCCACTGGGACAGAGATCGAGAAGCAGAACTACACTGGGAGAGAGAACGAGAGGCAGAATACTGGCACAGAAGGGCCGCCGTATCCCCCTACGGGCCCCACGGTCATGAATTACCTGCATTTAACTTCGATCCCCTCCCTGCAGGCCATCCCGCATACCCCGAACCCTCCCGGTCGCACTCTCATTCCCATCTGGATCTCAAATACAGCAGCAGCTCCAGTGGGTACCAGACACCACACCAGACGTGCCCCTGCTCCCCTTACCAGCCGTCACCCTCAGAGAGCCGTGGTTACGCCTCAGGTTACCAGTCTGAGTCCACGTCTCCTCTTCCACCTCCCTCCGCCTCCTGCCCTGGCCCAGTGCACCATGCCAGCGGACCTACAGAGAACCCAACAGACCCCCATCCTCAGCAGTACCCCTCTGGCACAAATACAGGTGAGAATTGACTTGGCAGCAACAATTAAAGTCTTTTATTACATTACATTGGACTATCCTTGAACTTTGAAGCTTTTGCAAACGTGTTTTGGGTAATCTTGTAAATCTGTATATAACCTTCATCTGCATTCAATTTCATCTTTGTATGCTAAAATTTGTTTGTATGCCATCCCTATCAGATTGCCCTGGTGCAGACAGCATAGGCTGGCGTAGTCACATTACCCATGGTTCCCTGCGGCGGACACATCGAGATCCACATGCTCCATGTTCAACACCCTCTGATATTTCAGGACCTCCAACACCAGTCCACACAAGCAGCCCTTTGCGAACGCAGGAGAGGTAACAAGCTCCTGCATTTATCAGTAGATTGGAGTAGCTGTTGGAGCAGGGTTGGAACTACGGTCTACCCCTGCAGTAGATGAATATGTTATCTTCTGACTTTAATACTCTATTGATTTCCTTTTCCTTTTTTAGTCCAAGCCTGAGTGTCCGTGAGTATGACTCAACAGAGGTGAACAGTGAAAACAGTTTGGCCCACTCCCACAACAGGCCACACCCACCTGCCCTACAGTGCAACAGTACTAGTCCAGGGTCTCGGCAACCTATACTGTCTTCCAATCAAGAGATTGCTGAGATACACCCTTTTCCTGCCACACCCACCACTGCCCAACAACCCTCCACCCATTCCCCGCCTACGACACCTCCCACTCCACAAATCTCAGCAGAAAACCCCGCCCCCTTATCATCTCCATCAGAATCAACCCAACCACAGACAAACTGCTCACCTACTGCTGCTACAGTGCCGCCCACAGGGGAAATGATACCACTGTCAACTGAGACTGCTACACCAGCACGTTCACCACGTCCCTCCTCCCCCATCTCAACCGAGTCCATCCCAGCTCACTTGCAGAGCAATGGAGTATCACCATCTCCAGAGCCAGATGTCCCTAAACCTGCTTCTTCTGCCCCTGCGTCTCCTCATCCACCCACTGGTGACCGTGAGAGTTCTTCCTCCCCTGAACCCCCAGTACCTGGATTTGCCACGCTGGGCAGGAAGCTGATGTTGGGCTCTGAAACCTCACTTCTTACAGGGCACAGTATGGACGGCAGCCCCAACTCCACTCCTACCTTCCCCGTCTCTCCAGCTTGTTGCACCCCATCTCCTCCACCAGGCTCCTACTCAGGATGCCAAGCCGCTTCTGTCCCACAGCCTCCTCTCCCTGAGAAACGCCGCCCGTCTGGGCAGCCAGGCTCACCCAATGGGAGATCTGGAACGCTGAGGGCGTCCATGAGTCATCAGACCTCTGGGCAGCACCACGTTACCTTCTCACCTTCAGTAGGAGAGCTGACCATGCCTGCTGGGCAGGGAGAAGTAGTTGTGGAGGGTGAGATGGGCAGCCGTGTCAGTGTAAAATTTGTGCAGGACAGCTCTCGATTTTGGTATAAACCTGGCATCTCCAGAGAGCAAGGTGAGACAACCACTGTGGTCCTTTTATTTAACTATATGAAACTATATGCAGTTTAGAGGTATCTTCTTAACCAATTGCTGAGTAGGGCTGGGTAAAAATATAGATTTTCCAATTAATCTGAATTTGAACATCCCGATTCATAGAGTTAAAAGGAAGTTTGCTGCAAAATAATGGCTTCTGATTTCTTTAGTTTGAGTTGCCTTTGTTGGGCTTATGATTTATAGTTCATTTTAGTGAATCAAAAACACACAATGCAACCAGCTTTATCTGATTCACTTATAAATGACTCTTATAAATGACTCTTATGAACTGTTTTTTTTTTTTTTTTTTTTTGAGACAACGATTCATGAACATGACTCTTTTGAGCTTGTTCTTTGAATGAATCAGTCAAAAAGACTGACACATGAATCTGTTGAATAAATAGTAATACAAATGCATAATTTGGGTCCTGATGTTCATTTTTCAAATTAATATTTTCGTAATGTACTAAATTAGAAGTTCCCTGTGTAATTTATCACAATAACTGAGGAAGAATTTCTTTCAAATGTACACTACCAGTGAAAAGTTTGGAAACAGTAAGATTTTTAATGTTTTAAAAGAAGTTTCGTCTGCTCACCAAGGCTGCATTTATTTAATTAAAAATACAGTAAAAACAGTAATATTGTGAAATATTATTACAATTTAAAATAACTGTTTTCTGTTTGAATATATTTTATAAAGTAATTTATTCCTGTGATCAAAGCTGAATTTTCAGCATCATTACTCCAGTCTTCAGTGTCACATGATCCTTCAGAAATCATTCTAATATGATGATCTGCTGCTCAAGAAACATTTATGATTATTATCAATGTTGAAAACAGTTGTGTACTTTTTTCAGGATTCCTTGATGAATAGAAAGTTCAAAAGAACAGCATTTATCTGAAACACAAAGCTTTTGTAACATTATACACTACCGCTCAAAAGTTTGGGGTCAGTAAGAATTTTTATTTTTAAGAAAAGAAATTAAAGAAATTAATACTTTTATTCAGCAAGGATGCATTAAATCGATCAAAAGTGACAGTAAAGACATTTATAATGTTACAAAAGATTATATTTCAAATAAATGCTGTTCTTTTGAACTTTCTATTCATCAAAGAATCCTGAAAAAAAAAAAAAAAAATATTGTACACAATAAATGTTTCTTGAGCAGCAGATCATCATATTAGAATGATTTCTGAAGGATCATGTGACACTGAAGACTGGAGTAATGATGCTGAAAATTCAGCTTTGATCACAAGAATAAATTACTTTATAAAATATATTCAGAACAGAAAACAGTTATTTTAAATTGTAATAATATTTCACAATATTACTGTTTTTACTGTATTTTTAATTAAATAAATGCAGCCTTGGTGAGCAGACGAAACTTCTTTTAAAAACATTAAAAATCTTACTGTGTCCAAACTTTTGACTGGTAGTGTACATCATTACAAAAAATATACCCAAATGAATCAGAATCGAATCAGATTTGAATCACAAAGTCTCAGTAAGTGTGTAACAATACCCAGAATTACTGCTGTTTGCTGTAGATCTTTAGTTTTGCTAGTGTAAATGCAGCCATGTCTCATTAGTGGTCCTTGCACTTTTCATAACCCTAAGTATGAGTAGTACTAATAGTGATGTTTACTGTTGTGCTGTAGTGTTTTTACATGTGCAGCAACAGATTGTTGTTCCATATGCTTGGATCCTTTTTTTAAACGGCGATGTCTCATTAAACTGTCCTGTCTCTGTTCAACAGCTATAGCAGCACTGAAGGAAAGAGAGCCAGGGTCCTTCCTCATCCGAGACAGTAACTCTTTCCAGGGGGCCTACGGTCTGGCCCTGAAAGTTGCCAGCCCACCCCCCAACGTCAATAACCATAGCAGCAAAGGTACGCCACATCTGCAGGCATTTCCTCACAAAAACATTTATCTTGCTTCAGTGTTGCTCCCAAAGCTCTCTGTCTGCACAGGAAACACACGACTGCACCTGAAGTACTCTAGCAGAGCTAAACATCACGAAAATTTAGTGTGTCATTTCTGGGGCATTAGCGTCAAAAAACGGAATTGCAAAAAACAATGATTGTCTTCAAAAAACAAACAAATCGCATGATAACCCTTTGCATGATAGGGTTGTGCTCCATTCAGAATTGAACTGAGAATGCAAAATAAATTAATATACATAAAACAGGAAGTAGAAGTGCAATTCGAATTTAAATGTAAGTAGAATTAAAATAAATTCAGTGAAATTCATGTGACTAATTTTTAACTAGAAAAGTGGTCAAGACCTTTTTTTTTTTTTTAATTTTAGCTTGACAGCCTATTTCTGTAAGGTTTAGAAAACAGTTTAAAACATCAGTTTGAAGGTTGTTTTTGGACCATACAGACACAGACAGAATGATAGATTTTATTGATTTGTATTTCATTGTTATAATTAAAACCAGACTAAGTGCAAATGAGAACACTTTGCACTGTTTATTTTGGTAGTCTTCAACTAAATATTTAATTGAGACAGCATTGGGAACTGCTTTGGGAATGCTTTGTATGACTTCCGCATTTAAACAGTGATGTATGTGGATATAAATATCCATTGAAAAGTTGTTATGGTCTGTTATACAACGAATATTAGCATCATAGCTTGCATTAAAGATGTAATTTCCTGTCTGATAGTAGGAGGAGACCCTCTGGAACAGCTGGTTCGACACTTCCTGATTGAGACAGGGCCTCGAGGAGTGAAGATCAAGGGCTGTCAGAACGAGCCCTACTTTGGTGAGCAGTTCAGCTTCACCAGACACTGATTAAGCTTAGTCCTGGTTTAAATTAAAGCTTAAAGGGTTAGTTCACCCAGAAATGATAATTCTGTCATCATTCACTCACCCTCATGTCATTCCAAACCTGTATGACTTTCTTTATGAAGATGTTAGGCAGAATGTTCTTGTGGTCTTAAATCTGATCTGGAAGACTAATATACAGTCTTCAGAACACAAATTAAGATATTTTTGTTGAAATCTGATGGCTCAGTGAGGCCTCCATAGCCAGCAATGACATTTCCTCTCTCAAGATCCATAAATGTACTAAAAACATATTTAAATCAGTTCATGTGAGTACAGTGGATCAATATTAATATTATAAAGCGATGAGAGCATTTTTGGTGCGCCAAAAAAACAAAATAACGACTTATATAGTGATGGCCGATTTCAAAACACTGCTTCAGGAAGCTTCGGAGTGAATCTTTTGTGACGAATCATGGTTCGGATCACGTGTCAAACCGGCAAACTGCTGAAATCACGTGACTTTGGCGCTCCGAACCGCTGATTCGACACAAAAGATTCATAACGCTCCAAAGCTTCATGAAGCAGTGTTTTGAAATCGGCCATCACTATATAAGTCGTTTTTTTTTTTTTTTGGCGCACCAAAAATATTCTTGTCACTTTATTATATTAATATTGAACCACTGTACTCACATGAACTGATTTAAATATGTTTTTAGTACATTTATGGATCTTGAGAGAGGAGATGTCATTGCTGGCTATGCAGGCCTCACTGAGCCATCGGATTTCATCAAAAATATATTAATTTGTGTTCTGAAGATGAACGAAGGTCTTATGAGTGTGGATGACATTATTTTCATTTTTGGGTGAACTAACCCTTTAATCTTAATTATGTCAGATAACACTAAAGCAAAACATGTTCAGGTCAAGGTGTCTGAATAATTTTTGGTCCCAAATTTTTATCAATTTTACTGGTAGTCCACTGTATGAAGAATTTTTGGGTATAATATGTCACAGTTTACTTTATTTTGTTATCCTCACTTACATAAATGAACTATAGTGTCCTGCACCCACTAGTAAAAAAATGTTAAAAATTATATCTAGTGTCTGAATAATTTTTGGTTTGACTGTGTGTACAAATGTGGAGTTAATAGAACAGCCAGGCTGAATAAATTTGTATGAAAGTTGAGCTCAGGTTAGTGTGAAAATGACTTTCCTGCAATATCTGAGTGCAGGATCAGTTCGCTCCATGCATGCAAGGTATTCAGAGAGCAGTACTGTCAAATCTCTACGATATCTCTATAGCATGTACTCTAGCAGAACACTGAATGTACAGTCATGAGTTGTAGAAGTTGAAATAAAGCTCACATCTTTGATGTTTTTCTGTATTAGAAAGCCAGGAAGTTCTTTTATGCCTGTGATTAGTTGCTGTCTGGCTTCATTTTGGTGCTTTTGCAATCTGGCACATCAGTTTTTAAAGTAAATAATGTTGAAGTGTTATGAAAATGAAGTATTGAGGTCCTCTGTGTGTGTTTTGTCATTGGTAGGGAGTCTTTCAGCACTGGTGTATCAGCATTCCATTACACCTATCTCTCTGCCCTGTGCCCTCCGCATCCCAGAGAAAGGTAAACACTACAGCACACATCAACACGCTGAGATATCACGATGATGAAAGCACATTCAGAACGTGAAGCTAGAGTTTGTGAAGAGCTGTAAGGCATGAAATGAATGCTTCAAATCACAAAAAAACAGAGAAAGATTTTTCTTAAAACTACAAAACGGTAAACCATTGGAGTTTTTATTTTAAATTGTAATCATTTTTCACAATATTACAGTTTTTACTGCATTTCAAATAAAGGCAGCCTTGGTGAGCATTAGAGACATTTTTCATAAAAATAAATAAATAAAATAAGAATCTTACCAACCTCAAACTTTTGAACGGTACAGTTAACAAACTGTATGATCACAAGATGTGTATTTAAGTGTTTGAAGTCTGTGAATCATTATGTCACACTCTCAGACCCAATAGGTGAAGTTCTAGAGGTTCAGCCAGCCAGTAACATGAGTACAGCTGCAGACCTTCTGAAACAGGGAGCAGGTGAGTGTGAACCAGCGCATTTGTCCTCATGTGATCCTTCTCTCTGTAACATCTATAACCTCTGACGTCTCTCCATAGCCTGCAACGTGCTGTACCTGAACTCAGTGGAGACCGAGTCTCTCACGGGGCCCCAGGCTATCGCCAAGGCCACGGGGGCCACGATGTCACGCAACCCTCGGCCCTCTGCGACAGTGGTGCACTTTAAGGTGTCAGCCCAGGGCATTACACTGACAGACAGTCAGCGCAGGTACGCCCAATGATCCCTCTTTTTGCTTTTGAAAGTATAATCATTTTTCAGTTTTCTCTGAGCAATATAAATGTGAGGACAGAGTTGACTGTGAGAGGTTTGGGTTTTCAGGGTGTTCTTCAGGAGACATTATCCGATCAACAGCGTGACTTACAGCAGTGTGGACCCACAAGACAGGAGGTGAGATTGCAGTGGCAGAAATGCTAGGGGTGGTTTATATCTACTCTGCGTTTTCCCAAACATTATTTTTTATTTCCCTCTCATACAGTATATGCACTGCCCGGCAAAAAAAAAAAAGTCGCTGTTTGGATTTTAATAGGCAAATACTTGAATGGATCATTATTACAGTGATTATGTTTCTAGCATGTTATATGTTTGGCAACGGTTCTTTTAACCCTTAAAGATGGAGTGTGTAGCTTTTCATTTCTTAAACAACCATGTATTAAGATGTATCATGGCCATATTCCAGGATGACAATGCCAATAATCATCAGGGTTAAAACTGAAAAAAAAGGTTCAGAGAGCACAAAGAATCATTTTCACACATGAATGGACACTTCTGAGTCCTGACTTTAACCTCAGTGTAAGTCTTTGGGATGTGCTGGAGGAGACTTTACAGAGTGCTCACCTCTTGCATTGTCAATACAAGATTTTGACCAAAAATTGATGCACCTCTTGATGGAAATAAATGTTGTGATGTTATTTCCATCAAGAGGTGCATCAATTTTTGGTCAAAATCTTGTATTGACAATGCAAGAGGTGAGCACTCTGTAAAGTCTCCTCCAGCACATCCCAAAGACTTACACTGAGGTTAAAGTCAGGACTCAGAAGTGTCCATTCATGTGTGAAAATGATTCTTAGCAATTTTTGGTCAAGATCTTGTATCTAACCCTAACCCATCTTTAAGGGTTAAAAGAACCGTTGCCAAACATATAACATGCTAGAAAAATAATAATCAGTGTAATAATGATCCATTCATAGATTCTTAAGTAATTACCTATTAAAATCCAAACAGCGACCTTTTTTTTTGGCCGGGCAGTATATATATATATACACACTACCAGTCAAAAGTTTGGACACGGTAAGATTTTTAATGTTTTTAAAAGAAGTTTCGTCTGCTCACCAAGGCTGCATTTATTTAATTAAAAATACAGTAAAAACAGTAATATTGTGAAATATTATTACAATTTAAAATAACTGTTTTCTATTTGAAAATATTTTAAAATGTAATTTATTCCTGTGATCAAAGCTGAATTTTCAGCATCATTACTCCAGTCTTCAGTGTCACATGATCCTTCAGAAATCATTCCAATATGATGATCTGCTGCTCAAGAAATATTTATTGTGTACAATTGTACAAAATATTTGTGTACAATATTTCTTTCAGGGTTCTTTGATGAATAGAAAGTTCAAAAGAAAAGCATTTATCTGAAATACAAAGCTTTTGTAACATTATACACTACCGTTCAAAAGTTTGGGGTCAGTAAGAATTTTTATTTTTATTTTTTTGAAAAGAAATTAAAGAAATTAATTATTTTTTTCAGCAAGGATGCATTAAATCAATCAAAAGTGACAGTAAAGACATTTATAATGTTACAAAAGATTATATTTCAAATAAATTCTGTTCTTTTGAACGTTCTATTCATCAAAAGAATCCTGAAAAATATTGTACACAAATATTTTGTACAATTGTACACAATAAATATTTCTTGAGCAGCAGATCAGCATATTAGAATGATTTCTGAAGGATCATGTGACACTGAAGACTGGAGTAATGATGCTGAAAATTCAGCTTTGATCACAGGAATAAATTACTTTATAAGATATATTCAAACAGAAAACAGTTATTTTAAATTGTAATAATATTTCACAATATTACTGTTTTTACTGTATTTTTAATTAAATAAATGCAGCCTTGGTGAGCAGACGAAACTTCTTTTAAAACATTAAAAATCTTACAGATTCCAAACTTTTGACTGGTAGATATATGTATATATATATATAAAACCTCTTGTATGAGAAACAACAATATTCCAACTTTGCAGTGCATTTCACATCCAAAGCAATTACACACCATTAAAGTGCCCCTGTTATGCTATTTTAAAGGTTCCTAATTTTGTTTTGGAGGTCTTCTACAATAGCTTTACATGCATCCAAGGTCAAAAAACACTCATAATATACATTGCATCATCACCTAATTTCTCAGAGTCTGAAAACGGTTTGCTCGTAGATTCAGTCTCTCTAAACCTCTCCTTTCCGAGAGCCTACTCTGCTCTGATTGGTCAGATGACCCAGTCTGTTATGATTGGTCTACTGCTCACAGCCCTCGTCGGAAATGAAACGCCCATTACCATATCTGAATTTCAGCTGCATCAGCTTACTCAGCTCTTGATACACAGTGAAACGAACAGTAACGATTGTGCCGTTTTTTCCATATCAATTCAAACCCGAGTCCTCATCATTTGGTTGTGCATGCGAAGTGGATCCTTTTTTGCAGCTCTGAAAACAGCATCTTCTTGACATGGTGAACATGAACCAAACTTTTCCAGGCCTCAGCCACAACTACAGTGTTTGAGGGTCAAGACCATAGGATGGCATTATGCAATTTTTTTTACATTGCTATGTAGGAATTACTGACTCGTTTCAGGCAGTTCAGAATTGAGTCTTTCTTTTAGGAGGCAATAACTTTATTTCTATCATGACAACTCTTGGAAGATTTTTAGCATGGAAAGGGATATGACAGTGCTACTGTATTTGGTGTATTAATGTATTTAGGCCATCAGCCTGCGCCATCTAGAGTTTCATGACAGAACTATGTATTTGTTGTGCACTTTGATCGTTGAAACTTTGCAGACCTTTTACATTCACAAGCAGCTATATTACACACTACATGAAAGGTAATATTAGAAAAAGCATAATGGGGACTCTTTGAGGTTACCGTAATTATAGAATGGAAAATGTGGATATAGAAAAAAAAAAGTTTTGTTTTGGATATAGGAGGATTTATTTATTTTGCTTTTTTCTTTGATGTTTTGTTTTTGTGTTTTCTTTTCTGTTTTGTATTGTTTTGTTTAGTTAAATAGTTGCTTGCCTAGAGCTAGTAGTACACAGAAATCTAATCAGGTAGTGCATGAATCTCTATGGGCTGCTCTGTCTGTGTGTACATAAATGTTTTTCGTTTTGTTTTTTAAATCATTTATGTGTTTATATTTTCAGTTGTATGTAAAACACAAGCTTTGGGGCTCATTAAATGTAAACCCACCCTGTGCAGACAAAACACTCGTCTTTTCTTAAACCATCACTTTGAACCCTGTAAATAGTTTGGGCTCTGTGATTTTTATTTTGTAAATGCTCTTTCATGGCAGTCAGCAACCAGTTTTGCGTCTAAAGAATTTGAGGCAGTAACATTAAACCAGATGTTACAGGAATCAGCGTTTGTCTTTTGGGTGAGCCACCAAAAAATGGATGAACCTATGGGCAAATTTTAAAACAGCTTCTCAGTTACATTTCATAATATACAAAATATGATTTGACCATATGTAGAAATTAAGAAAATGAAGCCCCAAAGCAGTGTGTGTGTGTGTGTGTGTGTGTGTGTGCATACTCTACACAAGTGTACGAACGCAAATACTTCTAGCTACACAAGCTCGATTTCACGTATCATTGCAATCTGAAATGTGTCAGAACGGAATTCAAATGCAGCGCAAGTATGTTTCCACCACAGCAATGCAGGAACAGGCTTAGTATGTACAACAGGACCAGTGTACTTGCATGTGTGCTTTGACCTCAGATCGAGAGCATGTTCATGTGTGGCTGAGCAGCGTCCCTTGTGTGCGTGCGAGTCTGTTCCTCAGTCTTGTCTCTGTCTCCCTCTTGCTGCCGTAGGTGGACTAACTCAGACAGCACGACCTCTAAGTAAGTCTAAATGATACATGTGTGTCGTCTGGACTGCTTGTTTCCTCTGTGTTCCTCTGATAGGAAACTGATTATGTGCTTATATGCATGCTGTTTTACTCTTAGATTACCATAGTACTGATCATCCTGTCTGTCCGTTCACTCACTCCTTGTTTGGATTGGAAGACTGACTGACATATTTTATCCACAATCTCTCATATGCGTATCTCTCTACCTCCTCTCAGAGTATTTGGTTTCGTTGCCAAGAAGCCCGGCAGCGTGGCGGAGAACGTTTGCCATCTTTTCGCAGAGCTGGATCCCGAACAGCCTGCGACTGCCATCGTCAACTTCATTAACAAAGTAATGCTGGCCCCGCAGAGACGCTAGAGCCCCAGGGACGAGGAGGACCGCTCATCTTCACGTACACTGCCGCACATCACAAGACTCTAATGTTGCACCTTCTGTCAGGTTTCAGAGCTGAAGACTGCAGGAACTTTTTGGCAAAGACAAGGGCTTTACTGTCGACTAACATGATACCAAAACACATTAAAACCAAAATATACAGAATGTAACCAAACTAAAGCCAACCATCTGTTGTGGTTTTGCATTTTTAGAGCTTTTTTTGGTGTTTGTGGGATTGTAAATGATTTTATGAAATCACCAAGATTTTTTAAAATGTGTAAATTTTTGGCACCGCATTGACCCCTGAATAAAATAATGTTATATATGCACTCAAACATATGAATTGCACAGATAACAGCCTCTGCAGTACGACAATCATCAATATATATAAGCGCTGTAAAATCAATTAATTGTGATATATGTGTGTGTGTTTGTGTGTGTATATATATACACACACACACATATATATGTACAAACTTATGTTAGATGCAGTTACAATTAATCGTGATTAATAGTTTTGACAGCACTGATATAATGCTGTAAAGTCGATTAATCACGATTAATCGCGTGTCGCAAAAATTTTTAAGTGTGTGTATATATATATATACACATACATACATACATACAGTATATGGACAAACTTTTATGTTAGATGCAGTTACAATTAATTGTGATTAATCGTTTTGACAGCACTGATATAATGCTGTAAAATCAATTAATCACGATTAATCGCGTGTAGCAAAAGTTTGTATATATATAAGTGTGGGTGTGTGTGTGTGTGTGTGTGTGTGTATATATACACATACATACACACATATACAGTATATGGACAAACTTTTATGTTAGATGCAGTTAAAATTAATCGTGATTAATCATTTGGACAGCACTGATATAATACTGTAAAATCGATTAACTGTGATTAATCACGTGTAACAAAAGTTTGTAAATATATATATGTGTATATATAGACACACACATATATTAAAACAAACTTTTATGTTCGATGCAGTTACAATTAATCGTAATTAATCGTTTTGATAGCACTAATATAATACTGTAAAATCGATTAAACGTGATTAATCATGTAACAAAAGTTTGTCAATATAAAAGTGTGTGTATATATATATATATATATATATACACACACACACACACAGAGATATACAGTATATGTACAAACTTTTATGTTAGATGCAGTTACAATTAATCGTGACTAATCGTTTTGATTAATGTGTATATATATATATATATATATATATATATATATACACACACACACACACACACATTTATATGTACAAACTTTTATGTTAGATGCAGTTTTGACAGCACTAATAGATATATATGTATATATATATATATATATATATATATACATAATCACATTTTTTGTTTTTGTGTTTTGACGTACACTAAATTATGGTCAAAAATGTTTATTAAATTAATCCGCCAGATTTAAGTGCATTTTTTGTCCTTTCAACTGGAAAGAAGGTGCCATGGTTTCTGAATCTGGCCCCGAGTCTGCGAATGACAGGGAAAGTTACAGAGCGTTTGAGGTGGAGAAACAGATGGAGGACCAGACATGGCGTAGTCGTGATGCTGAGCAGCTGTTGTGCTCTGCTGGGGTTCCAGTATATGGAAGATTTATGTGTCGTGTAGTATGATGTCACAATGGAAGGCTGATGGTCATGTGATTATTACCCAGAGAGAATTCGGTTGCCTTTAGAGTAGGAAGGAACTTTATTTTGTCCCATTTTGTTGTGTATTTCATGCACTGTTCATAAATAAAATAAATAAGATAGACAGTGGTACATAACCATCCACATTAGCACAAGATGTCGTAGATGAACCATATCCTGGTCATTATACCACAGCCATTGTGCCTGTCGTATCGTGTAGTAGAACATTATATTGGAATTTAAACTGACAGGACAGGTGGACGTTTCTGCCTTCATTCTGTATTTCATGTTTTGCATAATGATTTCATGATCTCCAGAAGCTGTTTGTAACCAAAGACGTGTGGCCATGTACTCATTCAGTTACTTTAAGCTGTGCCATTTATTTTACTTGCCTGTATCAACGAGTTATTGCTGTTTTTGACATAGTAAGACACGTCTATGACAACTTTAATATATTGTATTCTGTATTTTCTTATGGATCTTTGTATGTAGTAATATATTTTCACACATGCAGCTGACTTGGAAAGTTAAAAAAAAGACTACATGGAAGGATTTTGATAAGAAAAGGATTTTTTTTAATTATCTTATGCTATTTTTTCAGTGTATGCACAAGTGAAAAATATAATAAATGTAAAGTCATGGTACCAAATCTGAATTCATGAAGTGAATTATTTAAATTCTAATGCTCTATTCTATTACCATCATCATGTATTATTGTTTTATTTCTTATATCTTTTCAGATATCAATCTCAGACAGGTTTAAGTGGTTTTCCAGGTTATTAAGCAAGTCAGTTCTCATGTGAATATGGGAAGGAAGAAAGATCTTTCTGAAGATGAAAAGCATGAAATGGTGCAATGTCTTGCAAAAGGCATAAAAACAACTAATATTTTGCTAAAACTGAATAGAGATTGTCAAAACAGTACTAAGAGTTTTAAAAATTTACCAATTGACCAATATCACAACAGATCATCAAAAGTACAATTTTTTTTTTTTTCAAACATTTCAGCATACTTTTAATTGTGTTAGTACAATACACAAAATCACAAAGTATCCTTTTTGCTACACAAAATAAGTGTTTCATCTATATACATGTTTCATTCACAGTAACTGCCTCTCATAAATATATCCACATAAATACACACCGATCAGGCATAACATTATGAGCACTGACAGGTGAAGTGAATAACACTGATTATCTCTTCATCACGGCACCTGTTAGTGGGTGGATATATTAGGCAACAAGTGAACATTTTGTCCTCAAAGTTGATGTGTTAGAAGCAGGAAAAATGGGCAAGCGTAAGGATTTGAGCAAGTTTGACAAGGGCCAAATTGTGATGGCTAGACGACTGGATCAGAGTATCTCCAAAACTGCAGCTCTTGTGGGGTGTTCCCGGTCTGCAGTGGTCAGTATCTATCAAAAGTGCTCCAAGGAAGGAACAGTGGTGAACCGGCGACAGGGTCATGGACGGACAAGGCTCATTGTTGCACGTGGGGAGCGAAGGCTGTGCGTCGCTTACCTGGGGAACACATGGCACCAGGATGCACTATGAGAAGAAGGCAAGCCGGTGGAGGCAGTGTGATGCTTTGGGCAATATTCTGCTGGGAAACCTTGGATCCTGCATCCATGTGGATGTTACTTTGACACGTACCACCTACCTAAGCATTGTTGCAGACCATGTACACCCTTTCATGGAAACGGTATTCCTGGTGGCTGTGGCCTCTTTCAGCAGGATAATGCGCTCTGACACAAAGCAAAAATGGTTCAGGAATGGTTTGAGGAGCACAACAACGAGTTTGAGGTGTTGACTTGGCCTCCAAATTCCCCAGATCTCAGTCCAATCGAGCATCTGTGGGATGTGCTGAACAAACAAGTCCGATCCATGGAGGCTCCACCTCACAACTTACAGGACTTAAAAGATCTGCTGCTAACATCTTGGTGCAGATACCACAGCACACCTTCAGGGGTCTAGTGGAGTCCATGCCTCGATGGGTCAGCGCTGTTTTGGCAGCAAACGGGGGAACAGCAGATTAGGAAGGTGGTCATAATGTTTTGCCTGATTGGTGCATATATATTATATATACATATATATACACACACACTTGTATAAATGAAAATATAATTTATAAATTAAAAAAAAAACCTGACACCACATTTTTTTTTTTTATACAAGAATTTATTAATCATAAGGCCATTTATTCTGAAGTATTGAACAAACTGAAATAGTTGCTTTGAAACAGATGTCATCCATTTCTTTTGGACATGTGTAACAAGTTATTCAGTCAACAATTATGCATTATTTCCTTGTCAACAACTCTTTTTCTCTGTGGTACAACTGCTAGTTGTCAAATCAGATGATTACAGTTTACAAACTGCTCAAATGTCACGAGTGCGACATTAAATGCATCCTATACTCATCTAATCCACTCGAGTGAAGACTTCTTAGTCTTGGCCATATCAAAAGGGACAATGTAAACGGTACACAACATTGAAACAAAATATTTCACAATCTTTGGTAACTGTTGATTCTTTCTACAACAACAACACAAAAAATGTTGCTCTACTCAAATATGGAAAGGAAATGTTTGGTTCAGCTTTACTAGTAAGTGGGACTGTTGTGAATGAGGCTTGATTTTGTTTGTGTAAATGTTCTGGATAATGGAAATACAGTAACCTTCTGTACACACTAAGTGAAAAACAAATCAAAAACTACAATTGAAAAACATTCATCATCAAGTGCTGGTTATAAAATGTTCCCCTTTGGTTTTGTTTTTATCTTGAAAAAACAAGAGGTAAAAAAGATAGACATTCACAATTTCATTTTCCATTCTACCAATAAGCAGCCCGAAATTTAAGGCCACACGTTACCGTCATGGAAACCAGGGCCGTCGTCAGGTCCCCTATGTTACAGCCTGGGCCACCCATTAAAAGGTTGTGAAGTTAAGCGACGGCCCCGATGGCGATTAACCCTACAGTATTGAGGCAGAGGTGATTCAAAATTGCATTTACAATAAAGAGCTTTTCATTCAGCATTCACAGCTGCAGTGAACAGATTTTGTGGAAAGCTAAATAAATCTTGTCGTAGACAGCTTAAAAACTCATAGGTGTGAATTTTCCTCAGTTGACAGGGAAACCATCTTCCCTTTAAGATAAGCGTTTGATTCAGTTCAGGTGCCGTAGTGTTTAATATACAAACCAAAGATGACGTGTAGCCTACAGCGCCCTCTTTGTCCTCTGAAAGCTGATGGGCGACCTTTTCAAACACAGAGGAGCCCTTTAGTACCAATGAGGTCAAACCATTGCATACAACAGAAACGGGTATATCGAAACAATAAATAAAGGGTTGTTCCCAAAAGGAAAAGTTGCAGCTGTAACTTTTCTGAGTCAGGAGTCTGATGGTGCACTGGACAGATATCAAGGAAGGCCGATGGATCCGCGAGGATCTCAGCAGTGGAATGCGTGAGGTGATGAGGAGAATCCCGGCTCTTCGGTGTACTCTGGGTTGTGGTTGGTATCTGGACTGTGCTGGTCTTCTGTCTCTGGAGACATGGAGCTATTGTAGTCCTCGGCCTCCATCTGCTCCTCCTTGATTTGAGACTGATGCCTGTGAACAGAGACAGCTCACGTGAACCAGGATCTTCCACTTTAGCATAAATGAAAGTCACTGAAAATGAACAATGGACCCTTTTCACATTTCTATACATTAAGTACATATATTCAAGTGCCACTATTATGCTTTTTCAGATATTACTTTACATGTAGTAAGTAATGGTAAAGTAAAGTAATATAGCTGTTTGTGAATGTAAAAGGTCTGCAAAGTTTCAAAGATTAAAGTGCACAATAAATTCAGTTATTGTCTCCCAAAAGAAAGAACCGGATCTGAACTGCCTGAAATGAGTCGTCAGTAATTCCAGTCTCACTTCCTGCTCAAACCTGTATAGGTTTGTAACAAATTTGCATAATGCCAGCCTATGGTCTTCATTGGCTGCTTGCAAACAATGTCTACTTTGACCCTTTGGTCGTGTTGTCGACGGTTTTCTGTGCTGCGAAAGCAAATCCAGTTTACATGCACAACCAAAGGATGAGAACATGAGAACCGACACCATCTTTACTGTTCGTTTCACTGTGTATCAAGAGCTGAGGAAGCTGAAATTCAGATATGGTAATAGGCGTTTCATTTCCGTTATGCGCTGTAAGCGGTAGACCAATCACATCAGACGGGCCATCTGACCAATCAGAGCAAAGTAGGCATCATTAACGAAAGTAGGTTTATAGAGACCGAATCCTTTATTGAACCATTTCAGACTATCTGAAAAGAGGCTGCAATGCCTATTATGAGAAATTTAAGGTGTTTTTTGACCTTTGGTGCATGTAAACCTATTGTAGGAGACCTCCAAAACAAAACTAGGAACCTTTAAAATAGCATAATAGGAACATTTATAAAAAAAAAAAAAATCTACTTTGTAATAATCCTGGACTGAAAATATAATAATACATTTTTCATTGGGGATAAAAATAGTAATACTGTATAACAAGAGTAATATATTTCTGTCTTAAGTCACATTTATGTGGATTTTACGATTTCAAAAAGCAACAAGTGAAAATGAAATCTAGATCTTTACTGCTGTGTCAGTTCGATTGCATTTTTTATTGACTTTGAAAAGTGGACATTTTAATGTTAATCAAGCCTTATTTTTACATTAAGGAATTTAAGACTTAAGGATCCGCAGTCACCCGTCAAAACAACTTAATTGCCTATTTTAATATTTCAGTAACCCAGTCCAGGGTTCGAACAGATACTGTAAAATAAATTCCAGGACTTTCAAGGACTTTTCAAGCACTACTTTTTTGGTTTACAAGGACTACAATCAGATATCTCACTTATCAAACAAAATCTTTATTATTTTTTTTTAAGGATTTTTTTTTTCTTTTACTTTAATTACAGATATAAGGTATCCAAAACTTATAACATTAGTAATATTATATATTAAAATACAAAGTTTATAATGGCTATTATTGTTCAATAAATACAACTTTATATTACATTGCTGGCATACTTTGATAAATGTTCTGATGGTTTATTAACGGCTTCAGTGCAGGTTATGTAGTTACGCCAGTAGGTGGCGGCAAGGGACTGACTTTAAGAGCGAGTTAGTAGACCATTCATTATAAAAAATGCTGATACATTCTGGAACAAATCAAGGTTGTAAACAAGGAAATTATTTTAATTTTGAACACCACCTTATAAGGTGCAATCGACAAGCAAAGAGGGTCCGGGGTGAAGCTGAATCTGATGCTTCACTTCAAAGAGATCAATCCATTGACCAGTGCTGTCAGCACTATGAGGAATATCACGCTCATGCGAAATGACTTTATATTTCAGTGTTATTTTGCATCAAAAGATAATTTTTTTTTTTTTTTTTTTAAATTAAACACTTCATATATATTGTATTTCAATAAGTCAAGCACTTTTCGAGTTCCTCTTCATAAATATGGCTGTTCTCAAGGGCTTTCCAGGACTCAAATTCAAGTACTTCAAGACCTTTAAGCACCTTGTACGAACCCTGGCAGTCAGTGGCGGACATCATGTTCTCAGTGTTTACATGAGCGATATTGGACAGGCAGGACGGGGGACTCACAGTGTGGGCAGAGGAGAGAGCTCCAGGCTGGAGTCGCTGCGGGAGCCCTCGTCATGATCGTGAGAACTCATGTCCTCATGCAGTGCGCCGGTCAGGGCCTTAAGACTGGACGCTCCCATGGACGCTGAGCCATATAGGGGCAGACTGCTGTCCGCCATCGCTGCCTGAGGAGAAACACTGTTTTAAGATCACGGAAAATAACACTGGTATCACAAACAAGTTAAATATACTACCATTCAAAAGATTGTGGTCAATAAGATTTTTGATACATTTATTTTTTTTAATACATTTATTCAGCAAGGATGCATTAAATTGAGTGATAGTAAAGACATTAATAACGTTACAAAATATTTCAATTTCTAATAAATGCTGTTCTTTTAAACTTTCTATTCATCAAAGAATCCTGAGTAGAAAAAAAGTATAATTTTTCCACAAAAAACGTTAAGCAGCACAACTGTTTTCAACATGGATAATAATCAGTAGTGTTTCTTGAGCAGCAGATCAGAATGATTTCTGAAGGATCATGTGACTCTGAAGACTGGAGTAATGATGCTGAAAATTCAGCTTTGATATCACAGGAATAAATTACTTTATAAAATATATTCAAACAGAAAACAGTTATTTTAAATTGTATTAATATTTAATTATATTACTGTTTTTACTGTATTTTGATCAAATAAATGCAGCCTTGGTGAACAAAAGACCCACGCCAAACTGTTAAATGGTAGTGTATGTATGAATAAATCCATACCTGCAGAGCAGACAGGGCAGGACTCTGACCCAGACTGGACTGGATGTTCTTCACCAGAGGTGATCTGAAGAAACAGACCTCAGCGTCATTAGCGACAATGACCCGTGCAAATGAAATCATTGCAATCAGACATTCACTCACCCGGTGATCTTCTGTGGCCGCCTTTTCTGAAACTCCAGCTCATCCACAGTCCAAACGGCTCCCTTCACATTCTCAACTCGTACAAAACACTTGTGAAGACTGAGGTTGTGGCGAACCGCATTCTGAGATTACAGAATAAATGAACAAACTGATCCAGGCCACAGGAAATCAATCAAGACTGTGTCTTTTCAGTTACCTTCCATGTTGCTGCATTGCGTCTGAAATACGCAAACGTTCGAGTGAACCAGTTGTAGATTTCATTTAGTGTTAGCTGCTTTTCTGGAGACTCCAAAATGGCCTATAAATTAAAAAAAGGGAACAATTTGTCTCTCATAGAGCAGCTGATAAAAGTAAAGGTTTAACTAAAATTGTCAAGACAGAAATGATGGTGCAGTGGTGAGGTAACAAGAGCTGGATGATGGTTTCTTACCTGCCTGATCAAAGCTGCATATGTAAATGGAGGCCTGACCTCAGCACTCAGGTAAAACTCCTTATTCTGCACAATGTCTACGAGACACAGGAGAGAGGTGCTGCTACTTCAGTTACACTTCATTTAACAAATCAACTTTGTCTTTTTTTTTTTTTTAAACTATATCTTTATCGTTATAGTCATCGTCCTTGGTGTAAACAGACTTTTACATTGGTTTCAGGCCATCCTTGTTGTAGAGCCCTGGTAACTACACTATAGTGAGTGTTATACTGGCTCTGACATTGACAGAGGGCAAGAGGTCACCGATCTCACCTTGGTCCATGGCCATGTTGTATTTGTCAGAGTAGCGTTTGCGGATGGGACCCATGCTGTGCAGGCTGGTGGGTATGATGACGGAGGGCATCTGGGGGAGTGACGTGAGGGGTGTAGACGGGGCTGTGGCACTCTGGGACAGGCTCATGGAGGGAGTGGTCTTGGGAACGGTTGCCTTGGCAAGAGTGAGGTTGGACACCAGATTCACCTAACAAAAATTTGAAAGTTTATTATTTCACCAGCAATCTTAAGTGTATCTTCAGAACTACAGAAATGTGTTTATAATCAAACATAGTAAAGGGTAAATGGAGTGACATACTGGCTGAGGGGCTGGTTTGGGCTCAGTAGACTTGACATGGAGGTGGGCCATCATGGCCTGAAGGCGTTCTTTGTCTTTAGCGAGCTGTTTGACAAACACAAACACAGCAGAGATGTATCATTGATAAACCTGAAACTTACTGTTGTCTAGCGTTCACATGGTTTATTATTTTTTTTATGTGTACACATACATAGCAGGAAAAAGATTAGAGCTCAGATTAGAGCAGGATGTTCAACTGCATGCAAAGCAGAAAACAAACATTTCTTTAGTCTAATCAGAATAAAATGTCAGCATATCAAGAAGCGGTTCCATCTGGAGAAAAGTCAACAGTGCTGAATGTTTTTTAAAGCTTTACCTGAAGCTCGAGCTGCTGAACCACCTGCATCTGAACTCTGCACTGTGCTGTGCTCTTGTCATCCAGAGCATGTTCACTGTTCAAATGCCTGAAAAACACAACAGACACATGCAGACGTTCAGCATACATCAAGAAAGGACCAGTCATTAAAACACATCTGTTAACCTGATGTGTTAACATCTGTTATTTTCTTTTACTTTGTGATTTTAACATTGAGTTTAGTCTTTTTATTTTTTTTCTCTTGCACTTTGAATTACCACTGTGTATGAAATGTGTTATATAAATAAACTTGCCCTGCCTTGCCTAAAGTTGTCTCTGAAAATAAATCTAGTTTCATTTGCAAACAAAATCAGCTGAATAATACAACAATACCATGGGTAGTTTCACTCATTTTAGCGAATCAATCATGCATTCGTGTTTAAAAATTTGGGGTTGGAAAGATTTCATGTTTTTGAAAAAAGTCTCTTCTGCTCACCAAAGATGCATTTTTTTTTATTATTAAAAAAAAATACAGTTAAAACAGAAATACAATTTAAAAATATACATCATTATTATTTTAATATATTTTAAAATGTAATTTATTCCTGTTATGTCAAAACTACATTTTCAGCATCATTACTCCAGTCTTCAGTGTCACATGATCATTCTGAAATCATTCTAATATGCTGATTTGATGCTCAAGAAACATTTATCATCATCATCATCAATGTTGAAAACAGTTTGCTTAACATTAATTTTTTGGATGAATGAAAAAAAGATTCTTTGATGAATGGAAATTTCAAAATAACATTAATAATGTCATTACTATCAGTTTTGATTAATTGCATGCATCCTTGCTGAATAAAAGCATTAATTAAAAAAAAAAAAAAAAAAAAATCTCACTGACACCAAACATTTGAAAGTATAATGTATGTCATGTTGACATCATAAATCAAATCACCTCAGGTTTTTACTTCCAAACACTATGGGTGAGTTTGAATAACTAATTAAAACAATAAATTTAGAAGAGTGATTTGTTTGTATATCAAGTCACTAATCAACATGATTGTTCAGGACGCAATACTATTATTGAGAAGTAGAGGGTGCTGTATTCAAAGAAAATCTGTGCAAGGCAACTGCGCAACTACTTCCTCAAAGAACAATTCTTCTATCTAACATAATAATGACAAATCAATTTCATACCATGTAATTTGCTTATAAGTACATATATCCATGAAATGGTCTTCTTGATAATATATATTACCAAAAACTACAGTAATGCATTTGCTATTGAACAAAGAGAGAGGGAGATATTTGTACATGGTGAACATACTAAAGTAATGCAATATTCATGATGGCAGCATTATAATATTTGTGATTGAAGAATGCATATTTATGAAGGTTGAAAAACAAGATCTAAACACCTTATTCTCAGGTACGGCATGCAAATCTCAGTGTGATGAGATAGTTAGAAACATGTTTTTATATAGTGGAACTGTGACCGAGCTGAGGAACAAAGGCAGTGTTGTGGCAATAGACAGGGCGGGGCTTCGGACTGGGAGCAGGGGTCAGGGTCAGTGGAAGGGGCACAGATAAACATCCTCCTGTTGTTTGTTTTGGGAGGGATGGCCAGGATCACCATGGGTACTCTGTTTATCAGTGCACTGAGCTCAACCCTGAGGGGCCCCACAACCGCACCGCCACAGGGGAGAGAGAGAGAAAGAGAAAGAGAGAAGGAAACGGAAAGAAAATAAAGAGACATGGGTGGTATATGCATGTATACAAGCAAACGGAGGTGAAAGGAGAGAAAAAAGGACAAAAAACATGAAACGAGTAAACCTAACAGAGTAAAAGGGATAGAAATGCATAAAAAGAGCAGCAAGCACACACAGAATTGATAATTAGATTAAAGCCGCATACGGCTCCTCCTCACAGATCTGCAAACAGGACAAACAGCATAATAAAATGTGGAGGATGAGAGCTGTTGACTCACTTGAGGAATGACTGGAAGTCTCCGAACACTGCATCACAGCCTGGCCACTTGCATACGCCGTGGCTATATAGAGGATGTGCGCTCTGAGAATGACTCTCCTGAGAACTGAAACAAAAACAGACAATAAATACAGAATCTGTAGACTGCTTGAGTTTTGGGTACCTGCTGGGTACATGTTACAGGTTAATAATACAGGTTTGCACTGGATAATGTCACTGCCGTGCAGTATGTTGTGACACTATTGTACTTTCATTTGTCCTCAATCTCCAATATTTTGGACATTTGTGATGTCAAAAAGTTGTGAATCTCACAAAGCCTGTCTAGAACATGCCCAGGCTATTTTTCAGACAATTTTATTTTACATCAGTCCTTCAACATGGAAATGAATATTTTTTGGGTATTTTTCGCGTTCATTTGTATTTCCTACAGTTCATTCAAAGGTTTCATTTTTTGCAACTCTAAACTCAGAAACCGGATTTTCTCAATGCGAGAGATGCTTCTATGAGATGTGGTATGGAAACCAAAGCTGAAGCAAACTGCTAAAGAGACTGAAACTGATACTGCAGATTCATGCTCTCCGACGAGTGTCTTTCTCATGCGACAGACTTGGTTTCAGTCTCATTCTCAATCCAAATATGATATTGTGAAGTGTTTCGTTATGATGTTTGTATCGCAATGTATCAATAAGGTGTTTGGTGAGGCCCAACCCTAATTAAGATCATTTGGAATATGATTTCAAATATTATTTTCCCCCGAGAATTTGCAGACTCGCAAACTATTATTATTATTATTATTATTATAATGTAGCAGCATTACTGTGATGTGATAAAAATGATATTAAAAATACAGTAAAAACATTAATATTGGGAAATATTACAATTTAAAATAGCATTTTTTTTAAATATATTTTAAAATATAATTTATTCCTGTGATTAAAGCTGAATTTTCAGCATCATTACTCCAGTCTTCAGTGTCACATGATCCTTCAGAAATCATTTTAATATGCCAATTTGCTGCTCAAGAAACTTTTATGTTCTTCTTGGTCAAGAGTGGCATTCGGCAAAGCTGCAAAGCTTATGAGCAGAAGAACACCATCTCTATAGTCAAACATGGAGGTGGTCCAGTCTTGTTATGGGGGTGATTTGCTGTTGCAGGAAGTGGAAATCTTGACTATATGAAGGACATCATGAACTCTTTGAAGTATCAAGCCATTTTGGCAAAGATGGTGATGCCTTCGGCACAGAGACTGAAGCTTGATGATCAATGGACTTTCCTGCAGGACAGCCGTTCCAAAGTATACATCCAAATCTACTTAAGCTTGGTTCAGGGATCAGTCGTAGAATGTTCTTGAGTGGCCTGTACAGTCTTCAGATTTAAATCTCATTGAAAATATTTGGTGGAATTTGTAGAAAGCAGTGGTAACATGGAAACCAAAGACTATCAGTGATCTGGAAGAGTTTTCAAGTGAGGAATGGGCCAAGATTGGATTAGAGAGGTGACAGAAGCTTCTAAGCACTTACAGGCAGCGTTTATTGGAGGTTATAAAGAATAAAAGATTCTGCACAAAATTTGACTTGGGGGTTGAATAATTTTGTACACGTATGTATAGAGCCATTTAGATTTTTTCCATTTTTTTTTTTTTAAATTTCATCAACTATACCTTCTCGGAATCACTTAAATGTGTATTAATAAACTTTGTATAATAGTTTATTGATGCCTTTGATGAATTGTTTTCATAAAATGTTGTTCTCAGCAGCAAAATGTCTTGCAGGTTAAGTGGGTATAATAATTTTGATTGCAACTAATATATATCTCTCTCTCTCTCTCTCTCTCTCAGAGGTCACGTTAGACTTTCGCACTGTCATTTTGATGCATATTAGAGTGATTTCTGAAGGATCATGTGACACTGAAGACTGGAGTAATGATGCTGAAAATTCAGCTTTGATCACAGGAATAAATTACTTTATAAAATATATTCAAACAGAAAACAGTTATTTTAAATTGTAATAATATTTCACAATATTACTGTTTTTACTGTATTTATAATTAAATAAATGCAGCCTTGGTGAGCAGATGAAACTTCTTTTAAAAACATTAAAAATCTTACCGGGCCCAAACTTTTGACTGGTAGTGTATATATTTAAATATATACATGCATGTATATTGTGTAAACACAAACTTATTTTGGATGCGATTAATCATGATTAATTGTTTGACAGCACTACAATTATCAATGTTAAATACATTTTAGCGGCTTACTATTTATTTATAAAATCTCTTACTGACTCCAAACTTTCGGACAATATTGTAGCACTGTAAAATTACTGTTTTAAAAGTAATGAGAATAATCAGTAAGAAAAAGCAGTATTTAAGAATATGGGCAGAAAATGTGCTTAATTTCTAATGAAAATATTTTTTTAATGGCCCTATAGATATGCTGTATATGCAAAATCGTATTTTGAGTTGAAAAGTAACAGACAGGATTGTGAGAGATGTTTTCATAAAGCTCTATTCTTCAGCTCAGCTCCAGCTGAGAAAGTAGCAGGACATGTTTAGGACTTTGTATCTAACAGTGGACTGTTTGAGAAAGCCATTTATTTTTGAACTTTGAAAAATTCCAAGAATGCTTTATTAGTTTGGGATCAAGAGAGGTTGTCCCCTTTGACCATGACCCTCTCCTTTTCTCGCCTAAGAGAGCCCTTGTGTGTCTCTGCCAATGGATTCCTTCCCTAACACCAAAAAAAAAAAAAGAGAAAGCGTCTAAGGCATGCATCTTTTCTCATTCAATGCTTGAACACAGCCCCAACAACGCAGATGACTCACACTTGACAAATTAAAACAGACTTTGTTTTTTTCCATGCTTATAACACACCGAGCAATCAAATAAGTCAGCAAGCAGACACAATAAAACAAACGCGTGCAATGAACTCTGAAGATCCCAGCCCAATGTCAAACACTCGCCTCACAGGAATAAGCACTCGGGAGGGAACGATACAGTAGTATACGGATCAAGATGGAGTGGGACAGATTTTAAAGGATTGATTACATTTGATCCCTCACTCCATCAGTGTAAGAGTGTTTGCATGTCACTCAGTAAGCCAGAAGGAGAGATGGATAGACAATGCCCGCATGTTGCGGTCTTCTGGAAGGGGTGAAGGGTTTGTTCTCTGGTGCCAGTGGCTGCACTTAAGGTTTTAGTTGCAGGCGTCTCTCTGGCGGGCAGGAGTTTACATGACACATGAAACTGACCACACAGACCTTGAGCTCTCACCCTCCACCAATATCATGCAAACAATCACAGGCGGGCCATAAGAGGACTCTGCTGACAGTACAGACCACATCAATGCAACACTAAGACACAATGGCACCTACTGTAATCTGAGCGTGCATTGTTAACAGGGTAGCGTGGTGTAGTGGTTAAAACTCAGGGTTGGGGAACCAGAAGGTTGCTGGTTCTTGATCCCAACTTGGGTAATGGGTTCTCACAGATGCAGAAACAAGTTCAAACCAGTCAACAAACAGCAATACATTATATAGGCAAGGTTCACACAGTCACGGTTGTTGGACTGACAACTGTCAAATGCTTTCGACAAACAAGCACCTGGAATATATAGACAAACAGGTTTAGATCTCAGCAAACATAGATACGGAGGTGTTTTCATGACTGTATATGAAGGCCTGCAGGGCACATGTTGACGTAGAATGACACCTTTCACACAGCCACGGAGACAAATGCTTCTTAAAACACCTGAGAGGAGTTTTCAACAGTTTTCTTTTAATACAACATATTAGGCAACCTCCCAACTCAACTGGTTTGACTGGTCATCAAACACTAATGTTAAATTCAAGTGAGACAAATACATACTGTTAGGGCTGTCACTATAATTACTTTTGTTGGATGAAATATCATTGCGATAAACGATATTACTGTCATTTAAAGATATTTTTTTGTCACTGATATAAAATAACTAGAGTCTGTGATGGACAGATCATTAACAGCTGGTCTATGTGGTAATTACAGTACATCGGGCAGGAAATACAAACGCTCGCCTATCATTCATCAACCTCATATGGCTTATCATCTGAAACATGTTAGTAATAACAACTTTACATGGCCGCTCGCTTTAACGTTGACCTAGAAAAATGTGGGATATTCAAGTGTTTGTGCGGAGTGTAAAAGCTGAATAGTAGCGCTTACTGCATGACAGCTAACATGGAGGCGCTGGTACAATCACTTGCACTTAAAATACTCCATTTTTGGTCATACAGATAAGAGTAATACATCTTTTTTAACGTGTTAATTAGATTAATTAATTACAGTAAAAAAATAACGTGTTAAAATTCTTAACACATTTAATGAATCGGGTGAACCAATGATTCAATGGACCATTCATAAAGAGAAAAAAAGAATCAGCCGTTTGAACGAATCGAATGAATGAATGACTCAATGATTTAATCATTAAGACAGTTATCGCCACCTACTGGCAGTTTTAGTTTCTTATTTAGAGTATAATGTCATTTAAAAAAAAAAAAAAAAACACATTAAAAGGTATAGTGAAAAAAAAAGAAAAAAAAAAAAAAAGGCAGTCATCATTTACTCAACCTCATGGTCCAAAAGTTTGTGTATTAAATTTTAACAGTATCGGTATCGGCCCGATACCAAGCTCATGTACTTGTACTAGTAAAAATACCCCCAATACCAAAGACCGATACCTCACGTGACGTAACGGACAGAATTTTCCGTGCACAGAGACACCGACCGCAGCAGCAGAAACAATGTCAGCCTCAGGGGTCTGGAAATACTTCAAAATTAATGATGACAACACACATTGTGAACTACATGCTTTCAATCACAACTCGTTATTGATTACTGAAGGCGGGATAGGCGGAATCGCGCTGAATGACACAGACCAGAAGCGCTCTTTCTCTTGCGCGCAATCCCAGTTCTCTCAGACACGCCTGAATGGTCAAATGCACACATAGTTGTCAAAATGTCCATCATGTGGAGTATCTCACGTAAATACAGTTGGTTATGACTTAAGTGGACGTAAACATTTGGGTGAAAACAGGATGTGTGTCAGTATCCATGGATTCGGTCTTAAAATGACCGTAGCCTATATTTTTCATTAATGTTAATAAAACAACAAAATATGTTAAATAAATGTATGTAAATAAAATGTATGAAAATGTAGGTAAATAAACCTACTGTATCTGAAAAAGAAGTTTATTTAATTTGTATCTCTATAGTATTTGTTGTATTGTTTGTAAATTTCTTTTTATATAACAATTATATATATATTGATAATTATGCCCTTTGAAGGTTATTGGACACTGTGAAATCTTTGTTCTTTAAGTTTGTGACAAGCACATAAAAATTATTACTTTTTTCATTAGAGTAATAATAAAGAAGCTGTCCTACATTCATTAGTCTCACAGTGTTGTGCTTGGAAAACAGCAACATCCAAAACAAAAAAAAAAAAAAAAAGAGAAATCAATAAATGTACAGGCATCGGTATCGGCGAGTACTAGAAAAAAAAAAAGTATCGGTACTCGTACTCGGTCCTTAAAAAAAAAAAAAATGGTATCGGTGCATCTCTAGTTGAATCAAATAAAATGTGTCTTTCTAAAGTAACATTTTGTTATGTCTATTTGATGCTTTACACAATAATGATTTCAAATGATCTTTTAGGGGTAATTTCTCAGCCAAATTTGATGTGCGCTTCATTTGAGATTAATTAGATTAATTAAATCACCACATCATGTAATTAATTAGATTAAAATTTTGAATATCTTGAGAGCCCTAAAAATAACACAAAAGTTTGGGGTCAGTAAGATATACATACATACATACATACATATATATATATATATATATATATATATATATATATATATATATATATATATATATATATATATATATATATATATATTTTTTTTTTTTTTTTTTTTTTTTTTTTAAGATTTTTAAGTCTAATACTCACCAAGCATGCATTTATTTTTATCAAAAAAAAAAAAAAAATTCAATGCTGGAAACAGTTATCAGTAATTATACCTTATAAATAAACAGTAATATTTTTGTGGAAACCATAATTCTTTTATAAACAGAAAGTTCACAAGAACAGCATTTGTTTGAAATGGAAATCTTTTGTAGCATTATAAATGTCTCTACTGTCACTTTTGCTGAATATGTCCTTGCTGAATAAAACTTATTGATGATCGTGTGACCTAAAAAATACATAAGTATATTTTTCTTTGTTTCTGATTATGGCAGCGTTTTGGCTGTACCTTGAGGTAATTATAAAGAGAAAACTATTAAAACAAAATGTCGTAAACTGGAAGAGCGCATCAACAACTGAAGTTACACATTCTGACTAGAACAGTCAACTTGTGCATTTGTGTCCTTTTGTGCAGATGTAAGTTGTAATATTATGTTTATGTTGTGTACATATCTGATTAATCTCATACAGGATGTGCTTGGTGAGTTAATTAACCTGCGGTGCTACCACAGTGCTACAGTTTACCGCTGTTCATTTACTCTTCTGAGCTCAGAAATTGGAGAGAGAGCAAGAGCATCAAGTGCAAATATTAACGCAGTATTCTTAAGCACAACACACATGAGATCTCTGGTAAAATCTAAATAAATGGCACATGCTACAAATAATGCATCAAGAAATAAAATGGTTGAATGATAAAGTACCTGTCTCTCCGGCTGGATCGGTGCACATTGTGTCCGTTGGTGCTGGAGTGGTGGTTGAGGATCTGAGTTTTGGGAGGAGACGGGGATTTGTCTTCCCTACTCTTCTCCTCCTGCCGTGCATCTGCCGTCTCTTTCCAAAGCTGCTGAAGCTCAGCAGGAATCAGGCCTGTGAGTGAGACACTGCCTTTATTAGATCACTAGACAACTAACAAGACCTCTATATCTTACAATTCTGTCTATTCCTATCCATCCAACCACCCATGATTAGCATTAGCCTCTGAAAGCCACACGATTACTGGATTGCAAATAATCTCTCATTAAACCCATTTTAAACCATCAAACAAATTTTTTTTTTTAATGTTGTTTAATTATACACAAGCCATTTAAAAAACACACGTTAATTTGCTGCCTATATCTGCCATGATACTCTGTTTAAAAAAAAAAAAAAAAAAAAAAAAAAAAAAAAAGGTTTCAGGTTTCTCTCCTCGTTGAATAAAGGTTCAATAAAATCATTTTTATTTAACACCACTGTATTAGGTTTCTCATTCAAACAATTCCATTGTGTTAAACTGACTTAAAACAGTTGAGTTTTGGCTCAACTCAATATTTTCATTTTGAAAAAACACGTTTCAATTAAATATGCAAAAAAATATAATTTGATGCTTGTTCAATAAACTTAAGCAAATGAAGTTAATCCAACAATTATTTTCAACCTCTTTACTTAATCCATTTGAGTTGAGACTACATAAAGGCTAAAACTAGGAACAGGATTTCCCCTTCCCATCATGCTTTGCACAGGACTGGATAGGAGGAGTAAATGTTGAAATGTTATTTTATGCATTTTTTTTTTTTTTTTTTTCAAGATGATAAAATTGGCAGACTTGTTAATGCTTAGTGCTCTTTTATGACCTGCTAGCAACAATTAAAGTTGCTTTAACAATAAATAAAACAACTAATTTTGCATGCCATGGATGTAACAAAACCATCTTCTGGCTACAGTAAAGATGTTGTTAAAGTTATTCTTGTTGGATTACATTTGTAGAATTTGTGAAAATTGTTCTCGCATTCACTAAATAAAGTAATCAATTAAACTATATTATTTGTTTTAATTTTTGTTTGATATTAATTTTAGGATAATTGGACTTAATTAAGAATGTTAACCTGGCTCAACTAAATGGCACCGAATTAAACTTATTTAATAAACTTAAGTTTACTTAACTAAATAATGTTAATTAAATACAACATAACCCAGTTACATGGAACCTGTTGACATAAAAAAAGTTAAGTAAATCCAACGTCCAAAGAAGTTAAGTAAATCAAACTTATTTTTTTAAGTGTATTTAACAAAAATCAAGGATTACTTTCACAAAGCTATTTTATTTTAGTGCAGTTCACGCTACTGTTTAAAAGTTTGGGGTCGATACGATTTTTAAAAAATATTTTTAAATGTCTCTTATGCTCACCAAGGCTGCATTTATTTGACCAAAAATACAGTAAAAACAGGAATATTGTAAAAATATTACAATATTATACTATATTTATTTTATAATAATAATGCATACTATTAATATTATTGATATTATATTTAATGTATTATTAAATATTATCAATATATTTTTCTATACTTTAAAATGTATTAATGTGATGGCATTTTCAATATTTTTGTTGAAACGTCGTACATTATTTTCAGAATTCTTTCATGAATAGAATGTTTTTTGACGAGATGAGTGACAGGAATGTTTTTTGACGAGACATGAGTGACAAAGACCCTTGGCGATGCAACAAAGTTGAGTGGAATGAACGGCATGATCTGAACAGGAATGCCTACTAACAACACAGTACAGCGACTTGGTGACTTTGTGAACCTTTAGGATGCATGGTAAACTTTCTGATAACACCGTTTCATGTCATGTGGCAGTGAGGTGCTGTTACCCTGAGGCAGTGCACTGGTGAGAGCCGACGGGACAGACAACAGGCCTTGTCTCTGCAGGTTGAGCAGGTGCTGCTGTTGAACGGAGAGTAACTGTTGCTGTATAGCCATCTGCTGGGCCATCATCTGCTGTTAGGGATACAGAGACAGACACTTGACACTCACAGTACAGTCACTGCCGGTGTCTTCATTCACTCATAGTATTGCCACACAGCCGGCACTTTCACTCAAGTAAGCAAAGCTGCTGACACCACAGCCGGTGTCTTCACTCGCTCACAGTGCAGTCACATAAAGCCGTCAAAACACAGAAATGTGGCTAGTGAAAAGAAGGCTGTGTGAGAGTAATCTGGCAGAGATTGCTGAGGACAAGAGCAGTAAATGGCTCTGATGGTCCTCAGTCTTGTATTGTGGTGCTTTTACCTCTTTACTGGGTTTCCCAACATGCTGTTGCTGCAGGAGCTGCAGGTGGAGTTCCTCTTGCTGTTTCTTATAGAACTCCTGAAGCTGTTGCTGAGACACAGAGGGAGTACACAAAACGAGTCACACATCAATCCAAGGTAGTTTACTCACTAGTGAAAGAGTGAGTATTGACAAGGTCAAGTAATAATCTACAATTTTGATATTTTGAGATGACCACATTGGCTCATGAGTCTGCTTGGGTGATGAACAGAAGTGGTAGTCAATTTAACTTAGCTTTTCTTTGTCAATGTTGCTTTGTTAGCATTAGCTTTGTCAATGAATAATGTACATGTCCTGTTTTAAAATAGCCTACGTAAGCAAATTGAGTAAATGTTTAGTAATAGCAGTGTTTAATAACGTCCACAAATTTGTGTACATGTCACTGGCAGTAGGGATGCACCGATAATATTTTTTGGGGCCAATACAGATGATTTTAATAAACAATTGTTGGCAGATTCCGATACCGATATTTGTCACTTGCTCTATTTGAAATTGTCATTAAAATGGATAGTTTTTTGATCATGTTTTAAATCAGCAAAGTTCAAAAACACTTACATTAAGTTATACCAGCTCGTTTATTGCTAAAGTAAACAAATGTAAAATAACACTGCATATTCTTCAGTTTATTAGGCACCCCCCAAAAAGGCATAAGGTCTGCATATTTGTTTCGCTGTATGTTGATGATAATGCAATGGAGAGAGAGAGTTTAATGTGCACTACTTGTGCTGTGTTTTGTTTAGCTCTTATGGTGATTTCTTAGAGTGAAAACAGACGCAATAATCTTAATAAACATCAGTAAAGTTTTGGCCATCATCTGGATGGGGTCCGCTATACTTATGAAAGTTACAAAACGTCCCATTGGAATTATAAGGGTTCTATCTGACATTTTTGTCAAAATTGAGTTATTCACATATTCATATTCTGTGACAACTTATTTACATTATGTGATGTTTCTTTTTTTAAGTTGTGTACATTTTAGTACTTTTTTTTTTAGAAAACAAAAAGGTTCTATCTACAAAGTCGCACTCTAACTTGGTTCTATAAGGTTCTATCTGCGACAATCAGCACTTCCAATGCACACACGAGGACCAATCAGGATCAGCGTTCTTTGTCATGTTGCCGCGATAGCGGAAGAGAGCCCAGTAAAAGCTAAATCAGTGAAGAGAAGACTAAATAATTTCACACAACGCAATGTTTATTAGAAACCTCATGATGGACTATTTTATTTATGATCTTGTTAATGACAGCAGCCCAAATTCCAGGGAATTTCAGTCTTTTTGTGTGTTTTGCTGTATCTGATTGCTGAGGAGTTATTTTCAGTTAGACACCACGCTAACGTTAGCCAGCAGCGCTACTGAAAGGATAGGTTCGGGTTTTGTAGTCCATTTGCTTATTTCCAGTCACATCATTGTCATTTGAGGGAAAGTTATGTATATATTAGGTTATGTTTTAACCTTGATCCATCCTGTGTACTTGAATTGAGCTGTATAGCTATAAAGCTCTGCCCTATGGCATACTGGATTAAAGTGTATACTAGATTAAGTGAGATGAAATGTTACATTTTACATTGTTGGTAAAAACTGAGTTGTTGCATAGTTTAAATAATTTAAATATTTTAAATGTGAAATATTTTTTAATTAGGCCTATATATAGTCAGTGAAACATTTTTCAATGTTTATTAAATTTTGTTAAACACCTTTGCTGAAGCATTGTCTGTTTTCTTGCAGTTTTTTAGTCTTAAAATGTCTTACATTTTACAATATTAAGCCTTAATTACAACAATAAACGGTCAGCCATACTGATGTCTATACAGAAAGCCATTTTAGCCATTTTCTGTAGAATAAAGTCCTGCTCGGATGTATTAAAGTAGCTGTTTTCTGTCTAAACAAAAGGAAAATTAAACTTAAATGGTTCCTGCAATAATGTCAAATTACCCATCATATTCCTACCTAAATTTAACATCTGCACTGGACAAAATATTTAGCACTGCCTTTTATGCTTAACTTGAACAAGAAAAAAAAAAAAAAAAAAAAATATTCATTTAGAATATGAAATAAATGTCATAAAAACCATTACATTTAACTTTCTCATGCATGTCAACACATTGTTACAACACTAATTTTGTGTTTTAAAACATAAGTAAACTGTTTGTGTTTCTTGAAAATTATTGCTTCAATTAATTTTTTGGCAGATCTTATTATTCCAAGTGAAAAGTGTTTTTTTTAGAATCAGAAGGTTCTATCTGCATTTGACCCGTTTCAAAAATTCAATTTTGGGAGGATTTTGATATTGTACATTTAGAATACATTTAGGGTCCCTGTCATTTTCATGTTTGAAATAAACTTTTTCCCCATATAGTTTTTGCTATATGAAATGCAAAATCTTTGAAGCTCAATATCTCAAAACTACTCAGAACGTAGATAGAACCTTATAATTCCAAGGGGACGAAAAGTTATTTAGTCAAGAATAGTGTGCGATTTTCTTGTCTTTTGTTATTTGATTAGCATTAAAGCGCAGACAGCAGAGCTAGGATTACACAACAGACATTACACAGCTCAGTGCCTTCACGCAGTTAATTAATAAACCATCGGTTTGTTATATCGGCCTTTTTCCTGCTATAGCCGATATGCCGATGGTTGTAAATTGAGCAAAAAACTGCCGATAAATATCGGCGGCCGATACATTGGGGTTACACAGAGGTTAAAAAGGTGACGTGTACAAACTAAATTTTTGTGGGGGTCTGGGGGCATCCTCCCCCATGAGAACATTTTTGTGATTTTAACATTTAAACGAAGCATTTTGGTGCACTCTGACAAGAAAATAAATGACATTTGATTCAAGTACAAAAAAAAAAAAAAAAAAATAAAATATATATATATATATATATATTATATTTTTATATTTATTTATTCACTAGGGCTGGGCATTGACACAAATTTCACAATTGGATTCGATTTCAATTCAGGATTTTGATTTTGATTTGATTACCTTCAATTTACTATTGATTAATTAGGGGCCTATAAGGTTAAGTAGGCTACATGGCAAATTTCCTCAAAGAAAAAAATCTCTCTCAACTAATGCTGTAAACGGGAGCAACAGTTGGTACATCATTATATTATTAAAAGGTTAAAATTAATCGATTTGTAAGCTAAATATAAAAACATTATTTGAAAATGATTTTCCTTCTTAAACATTTAACATTTCCTTCATTAAATGGTGACTGTCATAAAACGGATTTATTCAAACATACATTCAATATTGAAGCACATGTTAAGTACAAATAAGGGATATAGCCTGTAGTGCATATATTTAGCAAAATGCTCCTCTCTAAGTTCATTTTTGTAGCTGACTAACTTGTTTTTGGACACTGAATGGCTTTTCTGAGGTAAATGCAATGGTAAATGTGACATTTTTTACAATCTGTTTTACTGACGTCTTTCTGCGGTTGAAACACTCATTGAGCGATTACATGAGACAAGATACAGATTATTTTAAGTTGTACTGTATCTTTCAACATACCTTCAGAGGTTCATTCATGTTTATTTCATGTTGTAACAAAGTGGAAGAGATGATCGGTTCGTGCGCTCTGAACTGACGGTGCTGTCATGCGCCACAGAACACCAGGAAAGATCGCGACAGAGACGTGATGTCTATGATCTCACTCCAGTTTATGGGAAAGCAGCCCATTTTTGATTCTTGTGAGGTTTATTGCGATGCTTGCCTCGATTCAACTTCTCGCGTCAACTGCACAGATATCAACAGCGCAACGGGGTTGTAGGTTGCCAGGCTGAGGTCACAAATGAGTTTGAATTTGTATGATGTGTCGATTGCGCGAGTAGAATGCGTTTCATACAAGATCTGGCAACTGGACAACCTTGGAATAATATATTTATTTGATTATTCTTATAACAAGGTTTGGGCCATACAAATTACGGGAGTTTCCCTGGAGAAACAACAAAACGGGAGGGGGGCGGGAGATTGGTGTGAAATACAGGAGACTCCCAGCAAAAATGGGAGTGTTGACAAGCATGTGGTCGGTTCATGTGCTCTCTGCGTGAACTGAAGCACTACAGCGATCTGTCACTCCACAGAATGCCAAGAAAGATCGCAACAGCTCGAGAGACGTCCATGGTCTCACTCCAGTGTATGGGAAAGTAGTCAGTCACTCCTTGTGTTTGATGAATAACAGGTGAACCGGGGGATAGCACAAAATTACATAAATCTCTAAAAGAAATAACTAATCTCTAAGTGAACGAGTGTAAACTGAGCACGGCGCAAATCAAATAGCCATGCTGTCTGTCTCTGAGAAAGAGCTTTGTCAAAATTAGTCTAATACATCAATAAAATACTGCATCATAAACATTTTCTACTATTTGATATGTATTTAAATGTTTAAACCTTGCGAGATGATAGACGATATGATACACAAATGGGTGAAAACTCTAATGAGCAGCACGCTCGTAAATCAAATAGCCGCGTTTCTCGTGTCTCTCAGAAATCAGCTTTGTCAAAAGTAGGCTGCTATCAACTAAAACACTACATATAACACACTTTCTACTATTCAATGTCTATTTAAATGTTTAAAACATTGTACGATATGATCAATTAATGAGTACAAACTGTATGAATGAAATGAAGCACGATAGCAAGTCAAGACAAATGTAGGATTATATTTTTTTCCACAGCCAAATGCCGCATGCTGGAGATCCGGCAAGGTCCCGGAAAACTTTAAGCCCTGTGGGAGTATATTGGCCACCCTGTTCTTTATGCATCAGTATGTGGCACAGCAAAACCCATATTGTTCAACCACTATTTTACAAAAGCTTTAGTGTGAAAATGCAGTAACACAGTGGTTCTCAACCAGGGGGCCGGGGCACACTAGAAGGCCTAAGGAAACTTTCAAGGGGGGTGACTTAAAAGTATTTAAATGTATTATTAATATTATTATTATTTTATTAAAACAATGTCTAATTTAAACTTTGATGTTAAAAAAAAAAAAAATAAAAAAAAAAAGTCAACTGAAATCATATGGCCTAATTTTTATTGAAAAACATTAGGTTCTTAAAACTTCTGGAATCACAAAGTAAATCATGGTTAATTTAATATATCAAATTTAATATATCTTCTGTTATATGGGGGAGGGGGGCATTTTAGATGGCCTGTACAGTCTTCAGATTTAAATCTCATTAAAAATATATGGTGGAATTTATAGAAAGCAGTGGTAACATGGAAACCAAAGACTATCAGTGATCTGGAAGCTTTTTCAAGTGAGGAATGGGCCAAGATTGGAGTAGAGAGGTGACAGAAGCTTCTAAGCACTTTCAGGCAGCGTTTACTGGAGGTTTTAAATAATAATAGATTCTGCACAAAATTTGACTTCTGGAGGTTGAATAATTTTGTACATGTATGTTTAGAGCCAGTTTGATTTTTTTTTCATTTTTCATGAACTATACCTTCTCGGAATCACTCAAATGTGTATTAATAAACTTTGTATAATAGTTTACTGATGCCTTTGATGAATTGTTTTCATAAAATGTTGTTCTCTGCAGCAAAATGTCTTGCAGGTTAAGGGGATTGAATAATTTTGATTGCAATTATGTTGTGGAGACCAAATGTCCACATGAATTAATTTTTTGATGTTGTGGGGACAAAATTCTGTCTCCATGAGGAAAACAGCTTATAAATCACACTAAATTGTTGTTTTGAAAATGTAATTGCATGATGTTTTCTGTAATGGTTAGGTTTAGGAGATTGAATGTAAAGTTTGTACAGTGTAAAAATTATTATGTCTATGGAGAGTCTTCATAAAACTTAAAAACTCAATGTGTGTGTGTACCTGCTGTAACATGAGGGCCTGTTGTTGCTGCAGTAACAGCTGGAGCTGCTGGGGGCTCAGGACCTGCTGCTGAAGGATCTGCTGCATCTGCTGAGGGGTGATGGCCTGAGGAGTGATCATCCCCACTGATACAGACACCTACAGACACACACACACCACCGTTTAATCATTTATCATACAGCAGTTGTGTATTAGGCTTATCATAATACCAAAAATCAATAAATTTCATGATTCTCACAATGCCATAACAAAAATTAATATGCTACCTTATTGCATTTTAATCTAATTTATAACATTTATCAAATAAAAAAAAACACTGCTTCAAACTTTTTCCAATTAAACAGTCAGTAATAAAAAAAGATCAAAGAAACAAATTGCAAAGATATAAAGTAAATAGTGCCTGCAGATCTAACAGTATCAAAAATTCAAACAAAATTAAAAACATCAGAAAGTACTGAAAAAAAAAAGAAGAAAAAAAAAAAAAACTTAAATTATTGCCGCCATAGTCTTGATTATTAGTTATACATTATTACTAATTCAGTGCTGTAAGAATTTGACTGAGAAGCAGATTATGATTAAAATGAGATGTGCATTTTCTTCCCATTAGGATTAATGTTGTGTTGATACTTCAATATTCCCAGTAATTAATATTAACAACATAATAGACAGTATCAGGTCTATTATTGGGCTGCATTTAAGCTATAAAACACAGATCCAATATTTATGTTTTGTAACACTCATTTATATTCTCTTAAAACATAAACAACTGTGTTTTGACTAATACAAAGGCATGCATATAGCCAGATCATCACAAGGCATGAGTGCACATGGGTATTTCCAGCATAATGGACGTGACATTTGCAGTCAAAACTTGAAATATAAATTCTCAGAGAATGCATTTAATACCAACATATTGAACCGTGTGTTTATATATTCATAGTCCCTTATTAAAGGAGTCCAGACATTAGAAAAATGTCAGTCTATACAATCGTTTTATATTTTAGATGAGGGAAATATACATGCGTTACAGACGTGACAAAAAAAAAAAAAAAAAAAAAAAAAAAAATCACCAAGTTTTGGGTGATAACATATTTTTTAGGAATTCTGTGAATTACACTGAACGAACCAAAAGTAATACTGCCCACCGAATGAAGAAGGGTTGGCTCTCCACAGAGCATAAAATATTCATTTTATTTTATTTGTCGTGTTCGCATTTATGAGGAAAAAACAACATTACAGACGTGACCGCTCTGAAACCGGCACAGAAGACTGCTTTAAAACTTTCACAGAGACCTCAAGCGGGAATTTAAACCACCACATGTTGATATCTGGGATACCAGTATGGTAAGACTGCAGAAATAATCAACTTTATACTAAACTTTATACAACTTTATAGGTCATTTGCAAATGGTTATGGATTATTTCTCATGTTGACAAGCGTGTGCGTTGTTCAAGAATCAATTTAGAGACCATGATTTTCCTTCAAACAGAACTGCCTGCTAAAATTCATTAACAAATATTAAAGTTTATCATATAGTGGTTTAAAATCGCAGATTTCTCCCATAGTCAGGTGAACCGATTGACACTATTGTCACTCGCAATCATGTCAGTTTTATGTTTTGTGTCTAAATGATCGCACGGTTTTTGGCTAGTTTGCGCAGTTTAAAGCAAAGTCTTGAGTCAAAATGATCACCTTTTAGCTGACACTGTTGACACTGAGGCGGTGCAGTAATCTCTCGCGACGTATTAAAGAGCGACATCTATTGTTTGAATTTTGTTATAAAATTGACTGAATTTGAAAGTTGACACGTTTTTTTCGGATTAAAACTAAGAAAGCACAAAGATTATTGCGATTACTGGATATGTTCTGATTTATATAGGGTAAGCCTGAAACAGAGCACAGCAACATAAAGAAGCAAAGTCATATATGATTTAATATGAAGCGTCCGTAACGGTCAGGCGTGTAACGCTTATTATGGTTGTTTAGAGCAAAATAGTGAGATGATTTGTTGATCCTAATAGCATAAACATAATTTAGCTTTGTATATAAAGTTTAAAGTTATTTGTATTTATAATTGTTATATGACAAACTTAATCTTTAAAACATTACGGACGTGACAGAGCACTGAAGCGTTGTGACCTCTTAATTATAGCTCTTATAAATTCAACAGGCAGTGCTGTTATGACAAAATGAGTGTATTTATTTCTCAGGCAAGTCTCCATCTCTATGCACAATGCTTACTGTTAAAATAAAGTTTAAAAAAAGGGGGTCTTTGATCCCTTTTTTGAAAGCATGAAATTTGGTTGGTTGAAAATTTAATTTAAGCATTGTTGCTTGCCTCATATATTGTGGATAAACAAGGCAATTTTCTTAAAATTTCTGTTAGAGCACATTAATACAGTATATTACAGACCTAAATGGACAACTTAAAAAGGGTTTCGTTCTTTTGGTAAAAACTTTTTTTTTTTTTTCATGGTAAGGATGACCTTTCCATGGAATTGCCCACATCCGGAAATAATCAGATAGCTTGTGGGTACTGAATTTGGAATCTTTACATCTTTTTATTGAAAGTTTTGACTTGGTACCAAAGTCACTGCAATTTTGGAAATTAATATATTCATTCAACTGATGCAATATGCTTCTAGCTAGAGACATATACTCCCACGGTACTCGGCGTGGGACAAGATTTGATAGACGAGTACGGGTGGTAAGGCACTCGTGTGTGTGTGGGTTGCAGGAGAATAAAATGATTCTGCAAAATAGAATGACCTAAAATAAAATATCTGAAATTAAATGAATTAGTATTCATCTATTGCACAAAAGCAACAAGAACAAAAAAACAAAAAAAAAAACAAAAACAATTTACAGTTGCAAGCAAAGGCGTTTGGAGTGTTGAGCAATGCAGCCAATCCCAAACATATCTGTTGATTTCTTGAATGCAATGGCCAATCAGACGTGTTTATGTTAGAATCCACTCACTGGTCAAAACGCCAGAGTTTTTGTTCAGTGCTGAGCTCTGCACACTTGCAAATCCTCTCATTATAACAAATGAAGTAGACACAATGTAAATAAATGATTCCTTGTGCAGTGTAGACAGCTTCATTGATTATAACGGAACTTTGTGAGATCGCAATTAACTAAAACGAGTGGCAAGTTTGTGATTATGAAGGGGCGTTTTCTGCCATGCCAAATCATACATGCAGCAGCCTATGCTTGCTTTTCTGTTAAAGTGGTTTGTGACTGTAGATGCTTTAATAAAAAAATAATTTAATTGGGAGTGTTTAAGCTGGGATGTGTAGGTTGTGGCTAGGTGACAAGTAACTTGAAACCATTTCATGGATTTACTGAGAAAAAAAAAAAAATCAATACATTTACCTGGGGGCTTTTGCGGGCGGGAGCGGGACAAAACATGAATGTTGTGGGTGGGAGCGGGAGAAGGTAACATTTATGCAAAAGTGTTTACTTCTAGCAACAGACTGATTTGTTTGACGGACAGTATGTTGAGCTTTAGGATGGCAAGAAGACATTTATTAGCCTGGTTGAGATTGATTTTATCACTTTAAACAAAACATCTACACACATAAAAAGGCAAATCACGAACTCCAAGAACAAAGGACTTTCCACAAACCCAATTTCAATTCTCTTCCCCAAGGATAGTAAACACTTTGAAAACAAGTGAACAGCTAAAAAAAGATACCAGAGTAAGACTATGCCAGACCTCTCTGTATGTTTTATTGTTTAGACATTCAGGGAATAGTTTCCAAGTCCTCTGGGCCTCAACGGTCAACATCAACAAGACCACGTAAACAAATACACAAACAATTTTGAAAATAATAAAGCTTACAGTCCTCAATAAGATGCATGGACAAACCCGTGCCTACAATTGGAAAAACATCTCTTACAAGCATTCATTTCAGTTATCTCACTTTAATTTGCCCATAAACTGAGGCAAACAACCAGTCAAGATTAAAAAGATAAATGCATTATTCATTTGTTGACAGCAGCTCAAAGACTGACATTAAAAATGCTACCAACGAAAACAGAAAAACAAAAATACCCACAACAGAGGCGAGTGTTTTCAATGTAAATGCACTGGATTCACAATGAGTTAGTCCATGCATCACTTGGCCTCTAGCAATTACCACATCTCAAGCCAAGCACACACACACACACACACACACACACACACTCACTCACTCACTCACTGCTTTTAAGATGTTTACAATAAACATAAACAGAATAATTAAAGTCACATTTACGGATTCGTATAAATAATACATACTAGGGTACACAGCAACTGTAAAAACAAAACTCGAGATTGCATTTTAATTAAGTCTGTGAAACACAAACAAACACAAATTTCCAGTAAAGAAGTCTGTGTTCAGTCTCATATAAACACACCGCTGGACTGAGATACTGCAACTATGGGAGAACAATAACAGCTGACTGTTGTACTCACAAGTCTTTCCCATACAGAGTGTGTGTGTGTGTGTGCGCGTGTGTGCGCGCGCGTGTGCGTTCATGTAGAGGGGGTGATCATGGCCCAAAATCCTGAAAATTGAAGAAATGGTTCCTCCAAAAAATGTAACACTGATTATACTTATATGACTTTTTCTTCGATGGAAGACAAAACGGGATATTTAGCAGAATGTTCATGCTGCTCTTTTACAACTTCTTGTTTTACGTCTGATCACAAGACCTTTTGTCTTATTACAATATATTACACTGATGTGAAACCTGGCTCAACAACTTTACATGTCACAGCGAATGGGAATTGTAAGGAATTTGGGTTTTGGTTCCATGACTCCATTAAGGATTAGGGCTAGGATAAACCTATTGATTTCTCAATTTTAATCGATTCTCATTTTGAAGAACCAATATCAATTCGTAAATCCGAAGAATCAATCTTTCAGTCTATGCTGTTTTCAGCTGATGAATGAACAGAACTTAAACTGTAACATGTCTCCAATCCAATAAATCACAATAAGCTTTGTGCTTTGCTACTTCTGATATGAAACAAAGTCTCAGCAGTTAAATTCTGTCAATTTTATTATGAAATTCAAACAATAAATACTGTTTTGGCACTCTTTAATGTGACGTGACAGATTGCTTTGCTGCCTCAGTTCGACAGCATGCAGTACACGTGAACTGATCATCTCTTCCACTTTACTACAAGATACAGCACAGAATAAATATGAATGAACATCAGAAGGTATGTTGAAAGATACAGTACAGTATAACTTACTGAAACTATCATGTCTCATGCAATCGCTTAGTGTATCAAGAGTGGATACGCCTGTAAACAATGTCACTTAATGTTTCAGTTACCTCAGGAAAGCTATTCAAAATTCAGTCAGCTAGAATAAATAACTCTAGAGGAGCATTTTGTATTTTCTCATTGTATTTTTACTTAACCCGTTCTTCAATATTAAATGTATTTTTGAATAAATACATCCATCCTGTCCGTTTTATGACAGTCACCATTTAAATGTTTATACTTAAAAAAAGTTATTAAAAATTTATTATTAAACATTATTATTATAAAAACTTCCTTATGTGCAATTTGTGTCAATGCCCAGCCCTAATTATTATAAAAATTGAAATAATATAGAATTTATTTCTAAATATTTTCTCCGCAAAAGTACTAGAATATGTAGCAGTCTGTTACCAATTCTAAGATCATTTCAGATTTCAGAAATAAATTCAATGCAATACTTTTAGGTGTTTACAAACGCAGCACAGGGTGGCATAAAATGTAACAAATATTGATCTAAAAATGATTATATTTATAAAAACGAAATATTTTTGTAATATATTTTTAGTATATAAACTTTTTTAAATAAAATGTTTTAGAATGTATCTTTAACAACATGTCTCATGAAAAACACAAAACACAGTAGGCCCCATCAGCTCTTGATTCGGTTAGTTGGACATGACTGAAATTGATGACTTGCGGTTCAGTAAGCAAGTCAGATTAATTCCGTAGCTGCTACAACTGATTCATGAGTGCTTTCCTAGTTGACTGTTGTTGTTGCATGCAACTGAAACATTTTTGTTGTTTATTGTTATTGTAATATTTCATATTGCAAGCTCACAACTATAGCTGCTTTTCCACCGTCGAGCCAAACCGTTCTCTTTGCTTAACCAAGCCGATCCGGCCCAGCCGGCACAGATGTGGTTTCATTTTCCGCTGTGGGGCTGATAACGGCCGTTCTTTGGAATGTAATACAAATGCAACAGTCGTTTACCGACGATATGAGATGTAAATATTGACCGTTATGGAGGATAATTATATATTTCTTTTAATTTTATTATTAATTTGGGTATCCGTCGCTCAAATAGAGCGCTCGGCCAACTAGAGAGGAACTGGAAGCCAGGCAACAGACAAGTGACCAATCCTGAATTGCAGCGTCACTACACGCATTCAACCAGCACGGTTAGCCAACAGTACTGAGAATTCCGGACCGATTACGGTTTGCAATCAAACCGTGCCGTAAAAGGCTCGAGTGAGTACAACTGGAACCATTCCGTACTGTTCTTAGAACCGTTTGGCCCGACGGTGGAAAAGCGGTGTTCTGCCATGGTACTTTGGATTCAAGTCAAAGTATTGTTTTACAGTGTTCCCTCTTCATCAGCAAAATAATACACATTCAAGATCCACAAATGGAGCCAGTTCTTGATTCCCAATCCTATATGCTGTTTTTGTATACATGGGCACACATTGCAGGCAAAGATTTTCCTTGAAAAATGACTTATTTTGTAAACAGTACTGATTCTGGTCCTTCATTAACACAACAATTGAATTTCAGAAGTACTAAACTTAAAAGAGTAAACAAAAAATAGCATAACAAATGAGACATTTGCTTGTGAAAAAGCTCTGAAAAGTCAAATGCCTTCGAGTCTCAACAGAAATATTTTAAAGCCTGAGAGAAGAATGTAAGCATGCCAGCAAATTAATGTAAATATTCTCTCTCGGGGGCACAGTAAGCACTGATGAGTGTTGTCTCCATGACAACAGACAAGTCCAAACATTGTTTTGTTGTTGTTATTGTTCTTGCCAGTGTGTCAGAGAACCAACTCCCCATGAGTGAGTACATGTCAACAAGCGATCGCTTCTGAAAACACAAGCCATAAATCAACAGGCTTCAGCAGCCCAAAAACAAATAGAGCCCGTTGTTATTCCCCTTCAATACCTTGAACAATTTTGGTGTGGTTCCCCGCCCAAAGTAAAAATAACATTCTTTCCTGCACTGTGCATCTGGGTAAATATAAATTGCAAAGGCAAGAGGAAAAAAAAAAAAAAAACAAGAGGGGAAAAAGGCACAGTTCTGTGAATATAGCCTTTAAAAGACAAAGAGAAGTAACTCAGGGAATAAAATTACAGCCCAAAGACAGTGAGTCACAGAAATAAGGTCCCAATGACCATTCAAAGAGTCCAGCCTTATGTCAGATCAGATATTAAGGACCCTTGCGATCATTCACTTAGTTAATCATTCCCTCTTTAAAACCAAAAAATACAATGTCAGCAAATTAAACAATACAAAACCCCTCAATTAAGAATGAATCAAATTAATACAACAAGCTACTTTTGAATTCATGATCTGTAATTTAAAATGTGAGAATACAGAAAAATACATAGAGAATTGCAGCAATTTAGAGATTTTAAAAGAGAAAATGTGTATTAAAGATACAGACATCAAATACCTGAGCACAGTAAAGCAAACATTATATCTCTTTCTCTCTGCGACTAAACTAGCAAAGCTCGTCTCAATACTCACAGACCTTGATAACTCCATTGGCGGCAAGAACAGAAAGCTGTGCAGAATGTTTGAAGACTAGTCAGAGTGCCAGTATCCTCCCTACTGTTCTTTCAACTACCCCGACCAACCCACCTCCCCCTCCAATAAAGCTCTCACTAGGATCTCAAATCTAACGTAACCATCCAGTCACATGCTTCGGGCTAGTAATCCCTCCCCTTACACTTGCCATTGTGGCATGTTGACTTGAACTATTGACTATCTGAACCCTAGTTCCACCTCTTGCATTCACATTCACGAGACTCGCTTAATAAGCGTTCAGTTCATGATGAATAAATAAAGGCAGCTGTGCACTGGGTGGCATATAGTGTGTTTGTTTGTGGCTAAAGCTCTACAGCTGTCTAATTCTCCTCAGTAGTACACCCTTATCTGTTAACTGACAAGACAGAAAATACTCGTTTTACAATAGGCTACACATGCAATAAAAGACTTGTAATCTTCCATCATAACAATATGTAATAATAAAACAGCCTTCATTGCCCCATCTGTTTATGATCTGTTGAAGGCAGCATAAACAAGTTGGTTTGTGTAATAGCGTAAACAGCAAGGTTCTCTGGAGGTGTGTGTGCTGCGGGTGGAGGAGGGTATGGCTCTACCTGCGCGTCTGTCTCCTTTTCCGTGCTCTTGGGGGACTTCTCACCACTCGTTTGCTGCTGCTGCTGTTGTTGTTGAGCAACTTCTAGTGCCTGAAGATGCCAAAAAAACAATAACAAGTTTCTGATTGGTTTCTGAGCAGCTCTGCTCTCCCAGGATCACTCACATTGTTTTCAAGAAGGCAACATATTTCGTACTCAAGGTTTGTTAATAATGAAAGTAATTGCTTCTATTTCCTGTCAAACTGTGTTAAAAAGCTTGTTCACCCAAAAATATAAATTCTTTTGCGGAACACAAAGGAAGATATATTACTGCTCAAAAGTTATCAATGCTTTTATTCAGCAAGGATGCATTAAACCATATACTGTGTGTATTAGGTACATGCATTAACCAAACCTGTATGAAAAGTCATACACCTTTGGAATGACATAAGGCTGGGCAAATGATGAGAGAATTTTCACTTTTAGGTTAAGTATACCCTTTAAAGGAATAGTTCACCCAAAAATGAAAATTATCCCATGATTTACTCACGCTCAAGCCATCCTATGTGTATATGACTATCTTCTCTTAGATTAATACAATCAGAGATATATATATATATATATATATATATATATATATATATATATAATCTCCTGGCTCTTCAATGCTTTATATGGTAGTGAATGGGGGGCGTGATTTTGAAGCCCAAAAAATGCATCCATCAATCATAAAAATAATCCATACGGCTCCAGGGGGATAAAAAAGGCCTTCTGAAGTGAATCTATGGGTTTTTGTAAGAAAAATATCTATATTTAAAATTTTATTAACTATAATAACTAGCTTCTGGCAGACGTCCACACGCATCAATTTGCGGCAAAAGAGTGACCTCTGACCCGACGCAATGACAAACAACAGATACAGCAAAACAAATCACCGGTCACGAATTAGAACATTTTTAAAGAGAAATGTCAGAGGATTTCGATATAGAAGAGCTTGAGTTTGTGGCACAAGTCGACTTGCGCAATATGCGTACGGTCGTCTGCCGGAAGCAAGTTATTTTAGTTTATAAAGTTTTAAATATGGATATATAAATATTTTCTTACAAAATCCCATCGCTTCGCTTCAGAAAGCCTTTATTGACCCCCTGGAGCTGTATGGATTATTTTTATGATGGATGGAAAATCACCCCTCTATTGTAAAGCTTGGAAGAGACCAGGACATTTTTAAATATATCTCTGATTATGTTTGTCTGAAAGAAGATAGTCATACACACCTAGGATGGCTTGAGGGTGAGTAAATCATGGGGTAACTATCCCTTTAAGGAAAGCTCCACTGGAAACATCAAAGCGAAAAATGTGATGGACAAAACTGACGGTTTATTACTGCACATGGACCACAGCCATAATGCACTTGACAAGCCCTCACAGAACAAATAAAGTGTTGATTGCACAACATTTTTATTTTATAATAACCTGTGAACGTACGGCTATAACAGTCACACAGCGGATTGCACAAAGTGCAGAGGATTCAACCTTTGACTCTAAAAAGCCGCAGTCCCTTGGTGATTGGATCCTATCATAAATTCCTTTTGAAGATTATCACATGGTAACATTTGTAAAAACATTAGCATAATTCTTTGCATGAGACAATCTAAACCTGCTCTTTATTTAAACCAGAACATTATATGCCTTCTGAAATGGAAAAAACAGTTGTCAGGAAACGGTAACAAAGTAAATACATCAGCTGTGCCAAAGCAATGAGAGGTCTCCAAAAGTTGTTGAAAGGATGTCTCTCTCACTCTCTGTTGCTTTTGTCTTATTTTCCATTGTGAGGCCCTCTAGATAGAAATCAAGGAAAGAGAAATGCAAATAGTGAACACAAACAATATCCACAGTGGTGGGACCATCCTCTCGGATATGACCTCTTACACCTCTGAAGGGTCAAACATCTGGCCCTGTGGAACTCCCCTTTACAAAAAGAAGGGTGGAGAGATGAACAAACGGATATGGGAGACTTCAATAGATGAGTGTGAAAAGAAAAGGGAAAGCAGACAGATCATGACACAGTAATCCTTGGGAGATGAAAACAACATGGGAAAGCATTTACAGGAGCTTTTTAGAGCCTTCTGTCATTGTTTTAATACAGGACCGTGCCCTGAACCCACAGCTGTCTGGCTTATATTCCAGAAGTGACATCATACATCTGGAATCTGAACATGGGGCATTGGAGTGATGTGTGGGTGCTCTCAGCATGAATCTGCTGTACTTAGTCACTGTGCACATCCATTTTGCGCACACACATACAAAAGCACGCAAGATTTTTTGTGACAAAATGACTATTTTTGAGAGACAGAACTGAAAATCACTGAGCTGCCGATTCACATCAATGATCTAAATGAATTAAGAAGGGTGTGTCACACAATTGCTCAATTTTTCTAATAAGCAACAAAGCTGTTGTGTAACATATGTTGACATACCAATAAAAACTTCATTGCTTTGAGAAAGCATTTCCTGGAACATTTTCAACACGTCAGTCTCTTGTAGGGCTTGGTATCGGCACAGATTTCACAATTTGTTTCTGATTTAATTCCAATTTTGATTCATTTGTGCCTGATGACAGTGCATAAGGTGCATTGTGACTTTTTCAGTTTAAAGATGTTAGTACACCCAAAAATTATGTTTCTGTTACCATATACTAAGCCTCATTTTGCTCTAAACCATTCATCTTTAAAAACTCACATGAAGATATTTTGATTTTCTGAATTTTTTTTTTGTCCATGTAATCAAAAACATTATACTTTAAACCATTTATTTGATGTGCTCTATGTATGCATGTTTATCAAAAGCCTGAATGAAACCTGTTTTTGTAATGTTATTGTGTCTCTACAGAAGACTTGCACAGCGTCTGTGTTACGATCAGTTGTTTATATATTTATTTATATATCATTTATGTTTATATATTCGAAATCGAATAGAAATCGAACATTTCCCTACTATATAGTATGCAAAATACAGTATGTCAAGAGAGTATTATGCCCAAATACATAGTATTTGAAAAACAGTAAGTGAAAAGTCCCCGGATGACCTACTACTTCTGCCGAGATTCTGAAGTGCGGATTTGATGGACACTTTACTATCCCATGAGGCCACAGGAAAGGATTTATGAATGGCAGTGAAGCGTCTGACGCTAGTAGGTCACATGACCATAACAAAATGGCAAATTTCATTCATACTACCGACACTCGTACTATATAGAACATACTTTTTTTAACGTTCGCAAAGTAAATTCAAATGTAGTACCTACTCAGACAGTATGCGATTTCTTATGCGTTCTTAAGTATGTGTTCTTAAGATGAACTAAAGTCTTATGGGTTTGGAATGACATGAGGTTAAGTAAATGACAGAATTGTCATTTTTGGGTGAACTAACCCTTTAAAATACTAGGCAAATAAAACAACAATACATAACAATACAGGGGATGACAGCATGTCTCCTCTTTAAAAACTGTTTAGGTGGTTTAGTGGTATGAATCACACGCTAAAAAAGTAGAAGGTCACATGTCCATGTCCCATAGTATTAATGCAATATTATCTAACATATTAGGTTTATTATTAAATTAAGTATCAATTGGTTACATTGACTTGATGAACCTGAGCTGTATAGCGCTATTCAAAATAAATTTCAGTTGAGGAGCACAGGGAAATGAAAAGTTACCAGAGTTAAACATGACCTGCAAGTACGAACGGTCACAATGCTTAGAATGAGTTACTAGAAGCACAGTCTGCATCAGGTGTCAGACAAGATCTACAGGAAGAGAGGTGCACAATAAAAAAAAATAAGGGATTAATATTAAGATGTTCAAATGTAGCTTATAATTAATCCGAAAACGTGCACCTAGCTCTATTTTCAAAGCACTTAAACTAACTGAAAATACATTAGCTACAAGTTTTAGGTCCTTACCTGTGTTTGAAGGGTTTGGGCTGTGGATGATGGGGATGAAGATGTTTCTCTGGTTACTCTCTTCTCGCTCTCTGAGCTCTGACCTTCCTGCCCAATTGGACTGCTATTAGTTGTTTGATCGGTCTTGGACTCCTGCATGTCGATAAGACAACCTTAAATACAGGAGGGGAAAAATAAGACAGCTGCCAGCAAAACAAACTTCTTTTTAACATAGAAGTATGTGCTTTGGAAAGCCTTTTCCTTTATTTTCTTTCTTTCTCCCCCCACGTAAGCCCAACAGACTAGATCATGACAAAACATGCACTTTGCCAGTTGATATCACAACACAAACATTTGTGTTTGTACTGTTCACAAATATGATCATGCATTATAAACAAACAGTTCTGAGAATTAAGCATTTGATGCCTACAGACATGTTAATACAAATAACTGACAGTTGCTCACAAAGGCGAATCTTATATTGTGCTGCTGAGAATAAATGAAGCCTTTACTAGAGGAAATAATCATGTCATAGTTAAACATACATTGTAGCAAGATCAGAAAACTTCATGGGACTATATGGAAATGGCATGGCAGAATGGAAATTGAAAAGAAACCTTTTCTTCTATGCACCTTGTCTTTGGTAAGAGGCCTTTTGAAGGGTTGAAATCAGATAAATATCTGTTTTGACCTTGAACAATCAATATCCTGCGTCTTCATCCTTAAAGTCGACAAACATCTGTGTGAAACAGCCTGATCACATCAGTGTGTTTACAAAAAACTGACACGAACAAAGGCAACATTCCTCTCAGCCTGATACAATCAGCAAAGAGAAAGGCTCGAGTTCTAACTGTACTTCACTTTCAGTATCAGAGATGCTGAAGCTAGTTTAATAACTAGGACTGCTAAATTAATGTGTTAATTGTGATTAATTATGATAACGTAATTAATTGTGCCACCTGACTAGTGTTAGGAATCTAAAATCGATTCCAATTCTTGAATTAGATACTTGTTATAAAATTAAAATTTTGGATTCCTCCGTGCGCATTTTAATGTGAACCATTTTTAATTTTGAACCATTCAAGCGCAAGAAGACGTGAAAGAGAACTCAATTCTGTCTTCTGTGCTGGGCACATTCACAGCACACACAAATACTGAATTGAGTTCTCTTTTACATCATCTTGCACTTGAAAGGACAAATACACACAAAATTATGTCAAAATATCCTTGTAAACAGTCGTTTATGTCTTAAGTAGGGATGGGTATCATTAAGGTTTTAACGGTATTACTACTCTTATCGATACTGCTTCTCGATCCGGTACTTTAACCGTATTCTTATCGGTACTTTTTGTTTATATATATATATATATATATATATATATAAAATAAATTAAGAGCTGAATTAACATTGCTTTATATTATATATTGTGCAGGCATTTTTGGTGTTTTATATAAGATACAGTAAGAACATGAACAAAGTAACAAAGTAAAACAAACTGATAAAACAAAGATGCAAATGAAATAAAGTGCTTTCATTTGTTCATGTGTTCACGTAAGTAATATAGGCCTAGCCTATCCACAAGTTTCCTACACCCCATGAGACACTCATTCATTCAACAGCTGACAGTCATTCAAGATTCAGCGATCCAAACTTGCGAACGTTTGGCCTTTACTTAAAGACTTAAGATTCCAACATCAATATTTGAACAATGTTTTACAATAAAAAATGTTACAGTAACAGTAATTTATTAATTTATGTCAGGAGTGCACATCAATCATGCTGAATCTAACGGATATTTACATTGACATAAAAAGAGAACAAATACCTACTCAGTTGTTCCTGCTTCCATTTATTTACGATCACAAGAATGCACAAGACAACTCCATTAAGGCTTACACATTTAGAAATACATTGATAAAATACCCTATGTTTACGTCACACTTCTGAGCATTTCTATTAGTTTTCCTCTAAATTATGTGTTGATTGCAATCCGAGGACGTTTGAGTGATCTCTCCCTCTCTCTATCCTGTTATCCTTTCAGCCAGATCAACAGAGGGAGCTCACGAGAAGAAAACAGGAGTTATGAGCTATACGAGTGTGTGAATCTGTGAAGCATTTGTCCGGTATCAACAAAGGCACATGGAAGAGACAGATAAAACATTAAACCAAATAAATACTATTATAATCAAATAAGAATTGTCTACATTCCTCAAGCAGTCTCTGGTGTTTTCCATAAACGTGTGTATTTATTATCGCAATGGTTAACATAAGTAGCCTTTAGCATCGCATATATGACAGTGGAAACGCGACTGGCTCTGGCACGCACGACACCAGTAGGAGTAAAATATCACATCATAAGGCTTTTGGGTGCTAGCATCAGTGACAGGTGAAGAACAGACAGCGGGTTGTTCATGTATTATAGGGCCAGGACGCTCTTGTAGTCATGCAGCAGCACTTTTGTGGAAGGTCAGTAAAGTAAAAGACAATTAAGGGCACGAAAATTGTTTATTGTATTGTGATATTATTAACTAATAAATGTACTAGGCTGAAATGTTGTCCCTGAGCGCCGTAACGACATCTCTCATAAAGGTTTGCAACTTTACAAAGTAAACAATGATCCGAAAAACACTTAGCCTCTTCGCTAATTAGCACACAAAATACCATTGGTATGCTACTTCCGCCGCCTCACCAGAAGTTGTACCCACGTTCTTTTTTACGGTAGCGCCCCACGGAAACGTGGCTAGTTTTTAATAGATTGATATCACAGGCCTGAAGTGAAAGCAGACGTTTAGTTCTCTCCTCCATCGTCATAATTAAACAGGGCTTTCATAATTTAGTTATAATTTCCATAATTTTATATAATCAATTATATTATATTATATTAATCAATCAGCATATTGTACGCTATTTGAATAGAGAAAAGGAATCAATTCAAAGCACTATTATTATTACAAACAATAAGTTAAAGTATTTCTTTTTCAGCAAACACAATCGCAAGAGGCAGGTTCTTATGAATATTGGTAGAACCTGTCTGCCTGCCTTCCACAAAGCTTAAAATAAACCATTTAAGACAATGCAGCTGCGTGGGCTACACGTACTGTTGAAAAACGATGATATGTTGAAGGTTCTCTTTTTATCCAATCCTCATGTCGGCAGGAAACCAGCCCAGTTTACTTGTTTAAAGGTGAACTGGTCATACGAAAGCTGAAGTTACATAAGAATATAGATCTTAACTTCATAAAAACTCATTTCTTTCAACCCCAAGTGCTTCATATAGCCCTCCATTGGCTGGTTTGTACATAGTTAAACACTCTCCCACACAAGCAGGGGCCGATATTTGTTAAATAACTGATTGCCACCATGACTACAGTAAACATTGGGGCCCTGGGTTTGGTGTTTATTAACAAACATCTTCCTTCTGGAGCAATTTAACATTAACCAGGTGGTACGATCTGCAGATCTGGCAGGTGCCATAATACACAGGGAGGGCCTTATGTAAACAGCTGGGAAGGGCGGGGGAATGGCTCAAAAAGCAACACAGCTAGAGTAAACAGCGAAGAAAATCTCTAGACAAACAAGCAACCCCTCTCCTGACATGAATGTGAACCAGAACAGAGCTCGTGGGATTTGAGTGCTTGTTATTTAGTGCTGCTAACACAGCCGCTGCCTGTTTCGGCTGGCAGACACTGTGTTGCACTTTCACTGAAGACGAAGGACAAATTTCAGATTGGTGTGAGGTTGTATACATGGTGTTGAGGTCCATAAAATAATTAGCATGAAAGATATGGACTAAGCATGGAATGAGCAATTACTCTTTTCCAAGTGTAAAACAGAAGATGAACTGATCCAAAGTATTAAACATTATAAATGTCACATGTTCCCTAACAGGTGGAGTCACTACAGCAACAGCCCAATGTGCTTTGTGTGAACTACTTTGACACTCATTTAAAATAAGATTATCTAACAAAACATCCTAATTGGCCCAAAGGTTTAATTATGCTATGATGCACCAGGGGAATCGTGCATTGTAAACAAAAACACACCGACTTTTGTTTAGGCAAGATGCAACGTGTCTGCAACTCTTGTCAAAAGTACAGACTTCGATACTAAATCGGCACTGAAATTTTAAAAATGTGACACTTTGAGTGCTGATAGACGCTTTGAGTCCGCTGATAGATGCCTGCTTTCAAATGCTCCCGTGTGGTGAAGAGCGTCATTCATGTCTATTTACAACATGTTTTTGAAGCGTTGATCATTGTAGCCAATCAGAGACGTATCTATTGAGCGTGTGAACACAATGGCCAATCAGAGGTCTTTACGAATCCACTCAACAGTGCTCAAAGCGTCATATTTTTAAGACTTCAGTACCAAAGTCAGTACTTTTGACACCACTATCCTGAATATATTCTTAACTTTTAGTGTTGTTAATTTTATAAAAACAGTCACTATATAACATTTTAAGGATAAATTTCAAATAAAAACACTTTGATCACAAAATAGAAGAAAAGATCTGCTACTTATGTTTTTGTTTAACATCAAGGTTACACTGAATTGACCAATCAGCATCCAGAACCAGAACTACTATCCATTTATAAAAGGAAGAAAATGTCAATTGCAGTAAAATATATGCTGGGATGAAGCGCTTCACTGATCACACAGGAGGAAATGTGGAGCAAAAAGGCAACCAATGTAGACTGCACAAATATTCTGCTTCACATAAACAACTGAGAGAACATTAGTGTGCATGAAAAACATGTCAAATATGCACTGAAACATACAGGGTAGATAATGAACGCATTACAATGTAATGCAACCTGTCCACAAAGCGTGGAAAAAAAACATGAATCATGCACGAATCTCTGAGTTAAACTGTGTCATTCAGGCTGCCAACACAAGCATGTTTGCTGTAAATAGATGTGTTAGAAATAACTACAAAATGCCAATCTGAACCAGTATTGGCCTGTTTGACTGTTCAAAAGAAATGCTAATGCACGTTTGTTTGGGTTTTATGTTCTTACATTGTCAGAAACATGAAAGGGAACAAAAGCTTGTCAACAGTGTAACTGCTGAAGAATGTTTTGTGTGTTTATTTGACTTACACTGGCATCGGTCTATTTGCACAGATGATAGGCCTTCATCTCATGAACGTTCCTCTGCATTCCTAATGCCTCATTTTCGCATAGACACAAACTTTAGCCGACAAGCAACACAAACATGAGGATTTTAGGGGAAAGGTGAGGCCTCGAAGGACTTCAACTGTCAGGAAGGGAAAACATACACCAACCTGAAGGAATGCCTTTGAAGTCTCAATGAGGAGATATTGATACATAACACAAACAGGGAGGAAAGCAAAGCCATAAACGCCCACTCTCAAGCTCTGAACGTAATGTCAGGAGTTAGATAGAGAGGTGCTTAATATGACGTAGCATCAAGACGTGGTTCTTAAAATGAATTACAGTAATAAAATTAGCAAGAACATCAACAAAAAAGGTTGTTTGTTGTGCAATTATGACTAGGTCCGAGGATGGTGGGGTTTATTACCCATAATGCAATTGAACATTCAACTGGACAATTAATATGCCCAGGCGCAGCAGACCAAATAATGATATAAAGAAAACAAATTCATCAGACTCATTCTACCTATTATTAAGTCTCATGAATATGTGTTCCGCCCCCACGGAAAATAAAAACCAGTCCATCAATAGACATCCTCAGGCTATTCTGTTACAGAAAATTAGGCTAAACATGAATAGCAAGTCAGATTAAAAACAAACAAACAAGCAAACACCTTGTGCATTGTCTAGAAATGAATCACTCGATAAATAAATGCTTTAAAAAGGGGCACAATATGGGGAGGAATTAGAGCTTGTATTACAGGAAGATGTTGGAAAAAAAAAAAAAATATTTGGCTAGTTAAATACATTTGGCTAATTACTCACAATATGACATTTTGACTTCAGACAGATGCAGCATGATTGACACCACACCATCAGACCAGATTGATAAATTTACTATATGCTCCATATACAAATCTAATGAAAGGAAATCAACACTAGAAAAGTAATGAACTTCACAGGCACTAGTCTACACAATCTTTACAAATACTTTCGTCTCAAAAGCCATTCAGAATAAGTATCTATTTCACATATCTTTGTAAACAATTTGTATCCTTAACCACATTTGCCAAAGTATCTTTCAATACGTTCCACCAATGCTTGTCAACTTACACTTAAAGGCAGGAACACACCAAGCCGACGGTCGGCCGTCGGGCAGTTTTTGTTCGTGGGCCAACTAAGTTTTCTCAGTGTGTTCCGCACCGTCGACTGAAGTTGGTCCTCGTCTGCTTTTTTTTTTGGCCGATTCGACATGTTGAATCAGCGTTGGAGCTCGTCGGTCCTTCGGGCCATCTGATCATTCCGATTGGCTGTTCAGCTACTGCCACCTGCTGGTACGGAAAGGCATTTCATCTTATGCAGGCACAGAATGGACGTGCTACTTGGCCGTCGAGCGTTGGTTTGGTGTGTCAGGCCAACTTTGGACCCAGACGCTGACGACGTGAACCAACCCCGCAGTCTGCTTTCGTCGCGGCTAGTTCGTCAGCGTCGGTTTAGTGTGTACCTTCCTTAACTCTTTTCCCACCACTGACTTCTTGCTTTCCATGTTTTCACTGTTATAGTAGGGGGCGCTATTATGCATCTTCTGAAATAGTACAGAATCTCTGGATCCAAAAACAAGCAAATAAGCTAAAACAAAAGCAATAGAAGAATTGCTTACTTATGCATATAAGCCAACGCGATCATCAAACATTGAACAGCATCTGTTTTGATTATCGTTCTGAATCCGATTCGGACATAGTCTTTAACAAAAAAAAAATTCTCAGCTCTTTGTTCAAAATGTTAGGCGATTTTTATTTATTTATTTTTTTTAAAGCAGAGGCTAGCTGGGGGCACTTGAGAGCACTTCAGAGCGTTCAGCGAGTGAAAATATATCTGTGCTAAACTTATACTTCGCCTCTAACACACACACTGGCGAGTAAAATCTAAGAATTTATTAGCCAATGGCTAATGATAGACATTGTTTAGTTGCCCAGAGTGAAGATTTAGTCACATGTGTGAGCGCATTGTAGAGGGTTGCTGTATGAACAATTCAACAGCTGAAATCTTTTTCAAAATATCTTCTTTTGTGTTCCATAGTAGAAAGTCAGGTCTGGGAAGACATGAGGATAAGTAAAAGAACTGGCCCTTTAAGGACAAGGACAAGGAACTTACAAGATCACTAAAAGGCATTCAAGCAGGTGCCTTCTAGCAGAACAATGAATGTTTCACAAGACATCCGTATTCCATGAACTTCATGAAACAATCATTTACCTTTAACCTGTACAGGATTATTTTGGAAGGCTTTTCAAACACACGCACTCATGAGAGCTGTGGTTTATGTCAACTGTGTACGGTCTCATCCATTTATAACAGACGCTTTATTACTGCTGAAACTGACTAAAAAAAATGACTGAACAGCAAATAATGTGTAGACAGCTTAAAATGAGCATCATGAGTTCATTTAACCAAGTTTTGGCAGCAAGACGAGGCTGATGGGAGCAGTTGCCAGAAAGATGGGGCTAATGGGACTATGTAGTAGGCTATAGCATGGTGTCTGGATGCATGGGTCTATTTTTAGAGAGGTTTCTGAGATAATGGAAGAGACAGCCCTCATTGAATATCACATTTCATAGCCGGTCTATGAACACATGACAAATTGTGCAGATACACAAAACCACACTGTACGGATACCAGCCAAGTAAAAGATAGGCAGTCTGCATCAGTGAAATTACAGGGCCAGACAATATTATCTTGGAAATGTGTGACAGGCTTAGTACAGAGAGCAGTTTGCTATAGTGCCTGCTTTTCATTCAGGTGTACTACTATGTAAATACACTTTACTGAGATGGAAATTATGTGGTTTCTACAGAGAGACTGAACATCAGGGTGATGAATGCTTGTCAAGCATTACATTCTGAGTCTATTCAAAGTTTTTATACTTTACAAATTGTGTGTGCAGACTACAAAATTCAAGGCTAAAACGCACATTTTATGCCAAGGACATAAAAAAAAAAGATAAGCAAATAGGACTGTAGTTTGGTAATATCCTCTTTTGCTCTTAAATTGAACAATATTGGAGTCACACCAAAATTAAAAGTCTGGCCAAAACTGAAAAGCCAATAATTTTTTTTTCATGTTTATGGCCGATAACCAATATTACAAATTTATACTATTTTGACCAAATATACTACCACTCAAAAGTTTGGAGTTAGGTTTTTTTTTTTTTTTTTTTTTAATGAAATTAATACTTGAATAGTTCCATTGCAAAAACATCAAAGTCCGTCTGACATTTTTTTTTTTTTTTTTTTTTTTTTTTAAATAAGCATTTTTACCAGGCTCCTATGTTTAGGTTCAGTAATTTCACTTTAATGTCAATGAAAAGGTTATTAGTCAGTTGAATGCCTTATTTTCAAAAATATCACTTTAGTCATTGGTATTTAACAATTTTCTTGCCACCTCTTTGGACAACAAGACAAAGTAAAGCATACATTTCTGTCAGTTTTAAGCAGCAAAAGGAACACTGTTGTGTTTACTTGCTACTCGTGTAATTGCCACTGTAACGATGGACAAAACATGATAAAAACTTGCAGCTCCGCAATTGAAAGCCGGCTAATACGGACACGTCATTAATCTTGAAATCATATGATTCGATTTGTGTCTTCCGATTGGTTCTTTTGTGGACTTAAGAGGCTTTTGCTGACAAAGGGAAGTGCCGTTTAGCGGTTTCTGCCAACGAACTTCAGCAAAGACGCCTTAAACTGATCAAAAGTGATAGTGACATGTATAATGTTGCAAAAGATTTCTATTTCAGATAAATGCTATTATTTAGGTCTAAGTGGCCTCTGCTGTCACTGTGAAGGAAAATAACAAACATTCATCTGCTTCGTGTGTTGTTGAACATGAAGTGATCTCTATTCATCTGTTTTCTTCTTAAATAAATAAATGCATAATATAGTCTAGCCTACATGCTCGTCCTATAAGTTCATGATTAAAATGGAAATGTGAACAAAAATAAAAAGCTATAAAAAGTCTTAGAAATATGAAAATTAAAATGACGGGTAATAATGGTTCATGACGGAATTTTTACGACGCGGGATTCTAACACAATCTCTGTTATTTTGCTATTTTGTTTAGTTGTCTATTCAGAATCATGGGAGAATTGTGATCTCTATTTAAAAAAAAAAAAAAAAAAATCTTGGTTCTCAATTTATCCAGAATCATGAAGCTCTACATCACATGCATAAATTACATGAATAATTATTGTAAGATTTCACTGTTTTACTGAAGATATTGCTGTTTTACTGTATTTTTGACCAAATGAATGCAGCCTTGGTGAGAGTAAGCATAAGAGACTTCTTTCACAAAAAAAAAAAAAAAAAAAAAAAAAGGATGCACCAAATGTTCACAAACCAAAATAATTTGGCCAAAAATGCAAAAAAAACAAAAACAAAAAAAAAAAAACAACACTTTTGGCGTTCGCCCAAATAAGTAAAAAGACAGAATAAATTTTACCGAACAATGACGTTTTTGATGACACGATCAAATAGCAACCAGCATAGAGTGAGAGGTGCGCACGCTTTATAAATGCAGCAGATATGTTGGCAGTGTGGAAGAATTTTAATGCGCCCAAGAAAGATGCAAAAATGGCCGTTTGCAGAATTGTCCATTTCATTACCTGTGAGACATCATTGTTTTGAAATGAGCAACTGTCAAAAGACGGCAATATAAATAGAAAAGAATGTGAAAAACCATGTTCAGTATTCGGCCAAGTGTTTCATTATATTCGGTTTTGGCCAAGAAAAAAAAAAAAAAAAAAATCTTACTGACCCCAAACTTTTAATGGTACTAATTTAAATAAAATATTAAAAACTAAACTCAGTCATTGTTAATGCTACAAGTAGGGCTGGGCGATACGGCAAAAAAATTATTTTTCAGAACGATTGACCGATTCACGAATTAGATTTTTTTAATGTTTAACTAGTAAACTTAAAAACATAACTATGATATGATTAAAGTAACATTCTCTTTATTAACCATCTGGTTAAAAAAAAGTTCTATTCCAAGCGCACCACACCTGTAATGATCAATATGGTGTAAATGTAAAAACAAATGACTTGTTAGTTAAATATTATTCCAGAAAATATGCACCGAAAAAAGGTACTGTTGGGTACCAGCAACGAATTTCAGGTACCGATACTGGTACCGGTTAAAATGTGAACGATACCCAACCCTAACCGTGTCTTCACCAGACACGACCGCTGTTGAGTCACATCACGCCATGCTGCAACAGCTTAAAAGCTGTCTACACTGAACACGTCAAACCGACCGTTGCAAAGCACTTGGACTACATCAGAAATAGAACGGGGAATAAGTTTACTGTTGGGAATTTGTTTCGTGCTGCATCCAGTGCAGACAATATCAGTGATTATAATGGGTTCTACATTCTTTTGACGCGCCGCTCGCGTCCGGTGTAGACACGGTGTTAGCCAAAAAGTAATAGCAATAAATAACACCAGTAATAGGCTATTATTAACAGCAAATGGTTTGTAAAAACAGAAAATAACAGCAGCTTTCAGCCTGTCACCACCATCATGCAAACATGAAATATCAAACATACAGTAGTAGTTCTTTACAGGTTTTTGCATTCCATTGCGCTATTTTTCCTATTGTTTTTATGTTTGGAAGACATGTTTGGCTGTTGCACTCGTGTCTCGCATCTTTTGAAGCGTCTCACTCATGAAACGGCATTCTAAATGTGAAGTTCAAGTTTAAAAAAAAAAAAAGTTAAATGCACATTTAATAACTTTGCTTTTTTTCCCCATTCCACTGCCCGCATCTCATTTTTTTCAACGCAATAACGCATTCCTGAGTGAACAGCCACTTAGCGATGCGTTATAAATTCATAGAGTGTCGCACAAGAGCGGTTAATCAGGTGCACCATCATGTGGTCAGATCATTTTCTTGTCTTAACGGTTATCATTGCTAATTATAACATTTGCTAACATTTTTATTCAAAACCGCAATTTCTCTATTTAAAAATAATACAATCATGGCAAAAAAAAAAAAAAAAAAAAATCTGTAAAATTGCCCAGCCCTAGCTACAAGTAATTTTAAGCATCATAATAATGTTCATTATGAAAAATATTATATTCATTTTGAGGAAAAAAATGATAAAATAAAACACCGCAAAGTCTCGATGCAACCTAAAGTAATTCCAATCACCCACCAGTAACCTCAAGCAAACAATTCACATAATAAAATGGACCTGTGGCATAGGCTCCTCTAGATCACATCAGTGGTGCACAAAGTGCTCAAACTCTTCAGGATGGCAAACAATGATAGCATAACCACACTTACTGTTCCGGAACATTTGAATAGGTGTGCGAGTCAGTTGAGATAGGGCAGCAGAATAATCACTATTTCCATATAGATAGCGTAGGGTGACAAGCAATTCCTTCTCAACTCTTCAGCAACACCTTTCCAGTCCACAAGGTAATCTTGCACTTATTTATCAGAAACTGATTATTATGCACAGAAATTATGAGCTATAAGTTTCGTTTGCTTCAAAAAAAAAATAACCCACACAGAGGCCTCGGCTTATTCACTATGCTAACGGGAAAAGGTAGTAAGTGAATAACGCTAACCAAGAAAGAACCTGTCACCTTGGCCAGCCAAGCAACCAGCCATCACACTTCCTCACCACAACAAAGTTTGCTCAATGTAAGTGCACTCATCTGAAACCCCTTTCACCTAAGGGGAAACCCTTGGTGAAGCCAGAATTTAAGAAAGGGGAAACAGAACCTAAAACTCCCACCTAAAAAGGAAATATCTGTCACGTTCATCTATGCATCCACGCCTATGAGCGGCACACGTGCCGCTTCCTCGGAAAGAACAAACCGCATTACTCTTACTCCTACAATCTCTCATGCTCGTGGCACTCCCTTCAACTATCACACCATTTGTCTCAACAAATGTAATATAGCAATTTATGTACTATAGATTGTTGTTTCTTATGCAGACAGCAATCACTGTAGGATGTCTGTGTATGACAGATGCCATAAAGGTGTTTATGTCTAGAAAACTGTTAATCATTGACCAGATTATCACATTGACATTACCGGTTCCTGACCACCTATTCATTGCACACCAGGAGGTGGGGGAAGTTATGTCATTAAGAAACAAGGCATCGCTTTTGCGCAAGTCATTAAAGCTGTTATTACACAAGCATGGCAAAACCTGTCAACGGCCACATCATTCAGCCAGATACTAAGAGTGACAGACAGAAAAAGGCAACGTGCAGTTCAGAAATACTATTTCAGGGACAATAACTCTTTATAGATATCACAGTTGTGAAACAAGACAGGTCATCACAGGTTTGTCAGTAACATGACGAAGCTCCTGGATAGAGAAAAATGCCTGGAGGAGAAAGATCTGAAAGAAGATGGTCCTAACAACAGGGTTTCCCAATCCGGGGTCTGGGAGGGAACTGCAGGGGGTTTGTGAGTTGATGAAAAGTAATGATTAAAAGGGATAGTTCACCCAAACCTGTATACATTTCTTTGTTTGCTGAACATAAAAGATGATATTTGTAAGAATGTTTGTAACTGAGCAGATCTCGCCCCCCATTGACTACCATAGTAGGGAAAAAAATACTATTGTAGTTAATGGGGGGCGAGATCTGTTTGGTTCCAAACATTCTTCCAGATATCTTCCTTTGTGTTCAGCAGAAATTAACACAGGTTTGGAACAACTTGAGGGTGAGTAAATGATGACAGAATTTTCATTTATGGGTGAACTATCCCTTTAATTAAACTGAAGGTAACATTAAAAATAAATGGGGCTGCACAATTAATTGAATTAAAACTGAAATAGTGATCTCTTATCAAATTGCTGAGATTTAGTAGTTTATTTAAGTGATTAGTCGACTAATCATGTTTATATTAATAAACCATATAAATCATAATAATGAGCCTTTTATCGATAATATATAATATATAGCCTAATCAGCGCTCAAGCGCACACATAAAGCTTGCACCAGTAAACGTAATGATTATGAACATGGCGTAAAAATTTTAATAAACTTCTAAACATTTTAATAACTTATTGATAAACTAGTGTTTTGTACGTTTTCAGCTGCAGAGATGAAGTCGACGATGCCGATTTGTCGTCATCGCAGTAGTGGACGCGCCTGTATGCACTTTTCATACGGATTACATAATCTGAGAATATTTAAAAAGTAGACATTTCAAGCTCTCTGTATATATACACTACCAGTCAAAAGTTTGGACACGGTAAGATTTTTTAATGTTTTTAAAAGAAGTTTCGTCTGCTCACCAAGGCTGCATTTATTTAATTAAAAATACAGTAAAAACAGTAATATTGTGAAATATTATTACAATTTAAAATAACTGTTTTGTGTTTGAATATATTTTATAAAGTAATTTATTCCTGTGATCAAAGCTGAATTTTCAGCATCATTACTCCAGTCTTCAGTGTCACATGATCCTTCAGAAATCATTCTAATATGATGATCTGCTGCTCAAGAAACATTTGTGTACAATTGCACAAAATATTTGTGTACAATATATATATATATATATATATATATATATATATATATATATTTTTTTTTTTTTTTTTTTTTTTTTTTTTTTTTTTTTTTCAGGATTCTTTGATGAATAGAAAGTTCAAAAGAACAGCATTTATTTGAAATATAATCTTTTGTAACATTATAAATGTCACTTTTCATCGATTTAATGCATCCTTGCTGAATAAAAGTATTAATTTCTTTAATTTCTTTTCAAAAAAATTAAAATAAAAATTCTTACTGACCCCAAACTTTTGTAGTGTATAATATTACAAAAGCTTTGTATTTCAGATAAATGCTGTTTTTTTTTAACTTTCTATTCATCACGGAATCCTGAAAAAAAAGTACACAACTGTTTTCAACATTGATAATAATCATAAATGTTTCTTAAGCAGCAAATCATCATATTAGAATAATTTCTGAAGGATCATGTGACACTGAAGACTGGAGTAATGATGCTGAAAATTCAGCTTTGATCACAGGAATAAATTACTTTATAAAATATATTCAAACAGAAAACAGTTATTTTAAATTGTAATAATATTTCACAATATTACTGTTTTTACTGTATTTTTAATTAAATAAATGCAGCCTTGGTGAGCAGACGAAACTTCTTTTAAAACATTAAAAATCTTACTGTGTCCAAACTTTTGACTGGTAGTGTATTTCTCATGTCTGTGAGGCAAGTATACGTTGAGTTTCGGTTCATTTTTGTGGCTCACTCAAGTTCACTTGAGACCGAGACGACAGAAAGCGCATCCTGTTTGTTTTCATTATTTCACAAAAGCACAACGTTTTGTTGTTATTGTGAGTTTACAGAAATAAAAGCAAACCATTTACAGTTTCGAATGTTGGATTATTCTTATCTGTACGACCAAAAATTAAGGAGTATTTTAAGTTAAATGCAAGTGATGGCACCGGCACCTCCATGTCATGCAGTAAGTGTGCTCTCCACACAAACACTTGAATATGCACCAAATAATAGCGCACATTTATCTAGGTTAAGAGCAAGCGGACTTGTAAAGATGGTACTACTTGCATGTTTCAAGTAATAAGTCATATTTGAGGTCGATGAATGATGAATGACAGGTGAATGTTTGGATTTCCTGCCATTAACGATATGTCCGTCATAGACTGCGTGATTTTGCCACTTCCTGTGGAGGTTTTTTTTTTTTTTCCTGTGACTAACAAACTAATACCAATTTTGGTTGACTAAGCCTCTTCTCGTTGACTAACACTTAGTCGACTATCAGGGGGCATCCCTACTACATTCAGACTTTCAGTTTTTGGGATTGACAACCGCATTTACTTAGAGGTGTGAGTCTCAAAATGTCCCGTTCACACTGCAACTTACAGTAGCATCTCAAATACTGTCTGTATGAACCAAGCGTGCCACACGATTCCTGAAAAGTTAAGCTAAAGCGTCTCGATGGCTCTCGCCCCAGATGGCTGGAAGCAGTATAGATCATAAACCCCACCCTCTCCATGTAATGTAATGGGACGTAAGACAAACTAAACAATCAAATTACACTTTAAACATTTTTTAAAGACATTTACAAAGATGGTTTCTGTCATTTTAGGCAGATTTTATCACGCTGGTGTTAGTTCAAGTGTTTGTTCTTTTATAAAAGTTTATAAAGCAGTTAGTTCCTGTCCTTGATTCTGATTGATCAATAGTATAACACGGCTATGACCGCTTCACCCAACGGTTCTGTGTATCAGTACACAACACCCTTAGCAACCACTCTTAGCAATGTAAACTGTATATTCTCAATTGATATTGTTCTTTGAAGCTTACTGTATTATGTAGAAGAGTGTTGTGAGAAAGAGATCGAGTGAACGAGTTCATTACCTGCATTTAGATTTAGCATTTTCCTTCAGGTCAGTCCTATGTTCATAATAAAAATCTGTTTGAATGTCTGCTGCAATATCTTGTCCTTTTAACAGTTAAGGGGTTCTCGTGACTGACAGCGCTAGTCAAAGCATTTGTCAGTTGCGTTGTGTTCCGTGTTCACAACAATTTAGCCTTTTCAATGTAAAAGTCTTCGCTACTGACTGACACATTCATAAAGACGGTCTTCGCCGCCATCTAATGGTGTAATAATGTAACTTCTGTTGCTGTTCACGGTCAGGGACTATTTTTTACGGTGGAAGTAAGACTTTTACCAAAACTTTACTTCATGAAAGTTGCATTGATACATATTTTTGGCTTTAATATTTGTATTGTGCGGTAAACATTTTATAAAAGCAATAAGGCACTCGAGGCTAGTGCTGTATCGTGAATAAGTCACGGCTGAAGGGCGTTGCAGGCACTCCGCTTCGCACAGATACAGCACAGCCTCTAGTACCTTAATGCTTACTTGGTTTAAGTTAGTTATTTAATGCTATAAAAACGTGGGTGAGACATTGTGATTGACAGCTGAGATTGACTGACAGCTGAGATTGACAGCTGAGATTGACAGCTGAGATTGACAGCTGAGATTGACAGCTTCTCGGAGCAAAGTAGTCAATCTTCGTGAGGAGATTGGAGCCTTAACTTTAATTTCTACATTTCCATAGCTGTTTATTTCACAACGACATAAGTGTGGGCGGGACCTTGATATCGCGGCTCCACTTCGCACTCACTACTGCGCAGACTCGGGCTCCAAGTTCACTATGCGCAGACTCGAGACTCAAGATGTCATTGCCATATTGGCACACTGGCGGCTTCAGTTACTACAATCGAAGAGAGTGAAGGTGCATCGTCCATCTTTTTTTACAGTCTATGGTATGAATGTGCAACGGGAGTCAAGCCTGTATTCTCTCACCAGTAACCATAGCGACAGTGACCAAAATAACAAAGATGGCGATGTCCATAAAACTGAAAAGTCTTAGCACTTTTAACACGAGTTCATCCGTCAAATGTTCATTAACTGACAGCAGCATTTACAGGTGCTGGTCATATAATTAGAATATCATCAAAAAGTTGATTTATTTCACTAATTCCATTCAAAAAGTGAAACTTGTATATTATATGCATTCATTACACACAGACTGATATATTTCAAATGTTTATTTCTTTTAATTTTGATGATTATAACTGACAACTAAGGAAAATCCCAAATTCAGTATCTCAGAAAATTAGAATATTACTTAAGACCAATACAAAGAAAGGATTTTTAGAAATCTTGGCCAACTGAAAAGTATGAACATGAAAAGTATGAGCATGTACAGCACTCAATACTTAGTTGGGGCTCCTTTTGCCTGAATTACTGCAGCAATGCGGCGTGGCATGGAGTCGATCAGTCTGTGGCACTGCTCAGGTGTTATAAAAGCCCAGGTTGCTCTGATAGTGGCCTTCAGCTCTTCTGCATTGTTGGGTCTGGCATATCGCATCTTCCTCTTCACAATACCCCATAGATTTTCTATGGGGTTAAGGTCAAGGCGAGTTTGCTGGCCAATTAAGAACAGGGATACCATGGTCCTTAAACCAGGTACTGGTAGCTTTGGCACTGTGTGCAGGTGCCAAGTCCTGTTGGAAAATGAAATCTGCATCTTCATAAAGTTGGTCAGCAGCAGGAAGCATGAAGTGCTCTAAAACTTCCTGATATACGGCTGCGTTGACCTTGGACCTCAGAAAACACAGTGGACCAACACCAGCAGATGACATGGCACCCCAAACCATCACTGACTGTGGAAACTTTACACTGGACCTCAAGCAACATGGATTGTGTGCCTCTCCTCTCTTCCTCCAGACTCTGGGACCCTGATTTCCAAAGGAAATGCAAAATTTACTTTCATCAGAGAACATAACTTTGGACCACTCAGCAGCAGTCCAGTCCTTTTTGTCTTTAGCCCAGGCGAGACGCTTCTGACGCTGTCTGTTGTTCAAGAGTGGCTTGACACAAGGAATGCGACAGCTGAAACCCATGTCTTGCATACGTCTGTGCATAGTGGTTCTTGAAGCACTGACTCCAGCTGCAGTCCACTCTTTGTGAATCTCCCCCACATTTTTGAATAGGTTTTGTTTCACAATCCTCTCCAGGGTGCGGTTATCCTTATTGCTTGTACACTTTTTTCTACCACATCTTTTCCTTCCCTTCGCCTCTCTATTAATGTGCTTGGACACAGAGCTCTGTGAACAGCCAGCCTCTTTTGCAATGACCTTTTGTGTCTTGCCCTCCTTGTGCAAGGTGTCAATGGTCGTCTTTTGGGCAACTGTCAAGTCAGCAGTCTTCCCCATGATTGTGTAGCCTACAGAACTAGACTGAGAGACCATTTAAAGGCCTTTGCAGGTGTTTTGAGTTAATTAGCTGATTAGAGTGTGGCACCAGGTGTCTTCAATATTGAACCTTTTCACAATATTCTAATTTTCTGAGATACTGAATTTGGGATTTTCCTTAGTTGTCAGTTATAATCATCAAAATTAAAAGAAATAAACATTTGAAATATATCAGTCTGTGTGTAATGAATGAATATAATATACAAGTTTCTCTTTTTGAATGGAATTAGTGAAATAAATCAACTTTTTGATGATATTCTAATTATATGACCAGCACCTGTATATCTGAGAGGAGAGCGGAGCATTTGAGCACGTCGAACACAAAACTGATGGGAGCCACTCCGGTGGAGAACAGCGCCTGGATCTAAAACCCTCATATCTCCATTGGTGTTAGTTATCAAAAGCACACATGAAAACCCGCAACACACAGCAGACACACGTTTGTGCAGAGCAGAGCGGCTCTCTCGGGTTTGAATGTTTGACAAATATTTGTATTGTAACTTGTAGAGTTAGTTGGTTCCTGTAAGGAGTGAATATGAGACATTTTCATGTCTCAAAATATCACTTTTGGCCAATAATAAAAAGAAAAGTTACTAAAAACAGATTAAATATCTTGTTTACCTGCATGCCATGTGACCAATAACTGAAATCAGAGAACTGTGAATATGTGTCATTAAATTGTTTAAATATTAACTTAAAATCTCAGCGTGTACTTCAATATTTTATGCTGAGGGGTTTGGCTGACCAAAAAAATAACAATAAAAAAATTTGGAAACCCCTGCACTACCAAATGAAATCCTCTTGAATGCCCTACTGAAAGTGTTTCGCAGTTGTGCTGAATGGACAGATCTTCACAATCGACCGTAAAAGTGAGGGAACCCAATCCTAAAGGCAGGTAACACCTGGTTTAAGAACAGACAACTCGAGTAAAGAGACAGAATGGGATGCCTGTATAAGCGCTCCAACAAATGATTAACTGAATTGTAAATGCTCAGAGGCAAAAGGAGAAATGAAACCCGTCAAGGGGCGTTGCTTTTTTTTTTTTTGTTTGTTGTAGTTTCAACAACTTCAAATTCAAACAGTGAAACTGAAGGAGAAATGTTTAACTCCTTAGTAGTACACTCATGAACAATAACGAAACTGGGCACACGAAGCAAACAAAATAAGTACTGGCTGTGAAAACCTAGTGTTCTTCCAACCTAGGCAGCACTTTTGGGCACTATAGGTGCCTAAAAAATACTGTCAAGGTAGGTGCTTCACTAGGTTGTAAGACACAACCAAAGTAACGCCTCTATGATAGGATGCATGTGAGTCTCTGTTTAAACCTGCTGACCAAAATCAAACCACCCAGTTATGATTAACACTCAGTCTGACTAATGCCAACTGACAAACATTTTAATATAGGCTGTATAATAACAGTGTGGAGAAAAAAAAAGTCAAGAGTCTGAAGATGCTTTTCTTTAGCTTTATTTAATCTAAATGTATTTATTTGATTCATTTATGTATGTATGTGTACGTATATTTGATATGATAAATAGTACCTTTATAGATAAGACTGTATATGTACAATACAAAAACATTTTATACAAGCTGTGTTGATGTTTGTTTTGTTATCGTAACAGTTCAGAAAAAAATAATGATGAGTTAGATGTGATTGACGACAAAGACAGCCAGCATGCAGTGTCTTGAACTGAAGTTACTCAGGCTGTTTTTGTTCTCCACATGAACTGAACCAAAGGCACATGTTAGCCAGCTAACACTCCCATGAGGGCTTTAAATAGTGTCCTACGGCAATTACTGCGTGTTATACAAGCCACCGACTCTGTTCAAGGCAAATTGCCTGTTATAAAATACTAAATAAATGGCGATAAAAGTGTGGAGAGCTGTGAATTAGCTGCTCCTCCTGTCTGCTCTCCAGCGCTGCCGTTAGTTGAGATAAGGCTAATAACTAGCAAATCAACCTCGCATGTAAATTAGGAATAAACACAGAGAAAGAAACTTGATGAAAAAGAATAAACTCACCGGGGATGAAATGGTTTCTCAACGGGCAGAAATGAAAACTTTAGCGGTGACCGCGGAACGAACTTTTGCGAGCTGTAAAGCGCAGTGCGTCGGTCTCCCATGAAGCTCGCGCAACAGCGCGCTGGTCGACACACTGCCGCGTGCAGCACAATGTAAACAAGTGTATTCATCCGCAGTGCGCGTCCCAGGGACTACTTCACGAACCACGCGACCAGCTTTTGCGCGTATACGGGGCCATTTACAGCGAGGGTTGAATTATAAACGTTAAACAACATTAATTGGATAAAGTTAGTGTGAGTCGTGTTTTTTGTCGTAAGTTTCAGAGTAGCTGTAGAGGCGTGACGTCACGTCCACCTGCTGAGGGCTGAAGTGATTCGTCGCTCAAGGAGCGAGGATCAAATATTGTAGAGCACAGGACTAGATATAAGTCATTCTGTGATGCATTACTCAATAACATGATAAAAACGAGCGGGAGGTAAAACAAAAAAAAAAAAAAATCTGTAGAAATGTGAATTAACTAAATGTATTGTAGATGCGAACGAGTGAAGATGTGAAAATGCGTTTAAAGGGTGTGCAGCGCCATCTTGTGGTGAACAAATTTGTGCACAAATACAGGATACTTCATTGCAGACTGCACACATACAGTAAGTACTTCATAATATGCAGTTTAGATAAATAACGGCAATACTCATACTTCGCATTCTGCTTCGTATTTATTCAATATTTCAAAACCTAAAAGCAAAAGAAAAGAAAGAAAAAAACTAATAATATAACTGATTAAATACATAGAGATAAACAAAACATTCTATGAGTGAAACCCTGGGAGAACACAAGGCACCATTCCAGAAGATTGACAATCAGTTCGAGGTTTCATATCCTGATTGGGAGCCTGGAAAACCGACACAAATGCTCCAAAAAAAGAAAAAAAAAAATCCACCTCAGTACTCGCATATCTCATTTAGAGATCAGTGGTAGGAAAAGGCTAAAATATGAAAGGTCAGTTGCATGTACAGGTTATTTTGCACATCCCTGTCCATATGAAGGACAAACTCATAATTGTGCTTTTTAGTGCATTAAGAGACCTGGTTCATCATGATGCAGGTCTTTTTGGGCTTTCGACTTGACAAACCTAAATAAAATCGGCACACAGCATCAGGACAAACACTGGTAAAGACAAACATAAGAAACACGGTTGGAACTCCCTCTATGCGAGTGCAGAAGGACGCAGGACATGTTAAATTATAACATAGGCGATCAGAAAGGAAATATCTTTGGTACTGAAAAACTAAAAAATATATGCTCTGATGATTACACAGGTCATTTTCAGTTACATCATTTGACAATATCTGCACTCTCGACTCGATCCATCCATCCAAACACAATAAAACAAACTACAATAATAAGCACTCTGAAACAAGACACAGTGTGATTATACTGAACAAAAAGGCAGTTAGGAGCAAATGCATAAGTAAAAAAAAAAAAAAAATATATTATATTAAGCATTTGGACTATTTTGACGAAGACAACACACTTATGGGGTAAAGGGCTAAAGTTATTAACATATCAACCACAACGCAAGAAAAAAAAAAAAAAAAGATAGAAGTTCAACAGTGCTCTGACGCATTTCTAAAACAGTTTTCATATACATAAAATACTACAAGAGGAGGTCTGGATACAGTTTTCTAAATCATAAAAGCAAAGCCGTTTGCAAGATGCAAGATTTTACCCTCATGTGATTAATTCAGGATTATTTAAATGTACTTAAATATTCAGTTTGGGGTGAAAACGAGGAATTGCATATGCATTTTGCTGTATATTTACGGTTATAACCAAGATTGTGTTACACCCACTTACATTTGCTCTGAACTCATTAACCTCCAAGCCAGAAGAAAAATGTGCAATACTTTTGCATAAAAGATAGTTTCCTAGAAACACATTAAGCTTAGCCTTGGACTTTTTTAAGATTAAGGTTTTGCCTAATGTGCGTCTAAGAAAAACAGCCCTAAGAGTTTGATCCTAATGGACGCTCTAACTCTGCAAATAAAATTTCTAACACATCGAGTATATATTCTGACGAGCAGTAACTGTCACTGGACTGCACATTTGATCAATAAACCTAGAAATAGTGGGGAAACAATAACAATTGGCAACATTGCTCTGTTGTGATGATTTATATTACATATGCTACTGCTATGTGATCTTAATTGATATCGCCTAAATATCTGGCATGAGAAAACTCCTCATGAAAAGCATGGAGGGATCATCTGCAACGCTTACAACTTAAAAACAGGGCTGTAACATTCCCTATGATATGAAAGAACTGCAAAAACCAAAAGTTCTGTTCGCCCAGGAGGGATTCTGTTTTCCGTTTTCAGTCCATTCTCTAGGATCAGTCCAAAAAGAGGGAAAAATGCGATGAATGTGCAAAGCTCGCTAATGTCTTGAGCGCCCACCTTCAAATGCATGGTGCTCCTCGTGTGCTGAAAAGAAAAAGATTTAAATGTGTTAACCGACAATACAATTTGAATGAAAAACGCATAACATTGTATCAAACATAAATGAATGGTATTAGGGTTTTATAGGAATTAATCTAATGTTACTAATCTCACGTATCTAGGCCCGGTTTCACAGACAGGGCTTAGCCTAAGCCAGGATTAGGCCTTAGTTCAATTAGGGTATTTAAGTAGCTTTTATAAACATACCTTATAAAAAAAAACATTACTGTTATGCATCTTGAGACAAAACAATGGCACTGACTTATTTTAAGATATGTCAGTGCAAGTTGCTTTCAGTTAAAACAACTCAAACATGCATTTTAGTCTAGGCCTTGTCCGTGAAACCGGGAGCTAATGTTATAACAATAAACTGTGAGCGCAGCACGGACAGTGTGACATGCAGTGAGAAGAATGTAAACCACTGACACTTACGTTTATAAAATACTGCTTTAAAAGATATCTGTGGAAGAAGTTCGTAGATTCTTCCTAAAACATTTGCCTCATTGGCAAAAGATGCGTTTCCATTCCAGACCTGAACCACATCTTCTCGTTCTCTCACACTGACACTTACTCCTACAACTTCATCCTCTAAAAGACATACAAATATTATTTTTCTTTAATAATTCTTATTCATTTTAATTTAACCCTTTGGTGCTCTTCGGTCACTTTTGATTAAAAAAAAAAAAAAAAGTATGTTTTAATTTTGTACTTCATCGGAATGGTATGACACCAAAGTCCCTTTAAGACAAGTCATTTCACTCGGCGGTCATCTTTGAAACGCCTCTCGGGCATGCAAGTGCAGCTCGAAAAAAGCTCCAAAGCTGTTTGCCAAGCTTTCGATTAAATTTCATATTTGAAATCACCAGTGAAATCTAACAACAATGGTCTCATAAATTTTGTTTCTAAACACTCAAATCATGACAAAAAAACTATTTTTCAGACCGGATCAGGAGCATGCACAGTCCTAAGTGCACGTCTCTATAGGAACCGGAGCTTCTAACGGCCGCTGCAGTGACGCGATGACTTTACCGATCAGCGATTGGCTCTTATTTAGAAGCTCATATTGCGCGTTGCACTTTCTCCCATTCATAATAATACGAGTGACACGTCTTGTGTTATTCTATAGTCTTTGAAGACACTGACATTTTGTGGCAAAAAAAAAAAAATATATATATACACATATCATATACATACTTATACTCCTCGCAGTCAAAAATGACTACCATAGAAATTAATGGAAAATTTAAATAATAACAATCTACAAATCAGCCATGATGCAGAAAAAAAAAAAAATCACTAAGCAATGAAGGGGTTAGTTAAAATTATTGCATAAATATTATTTAGTACCATAAAATTCCCTCAGAATACAAATTAAATAAAAAATATTATTGAACAAAATATAAATTTTAGGTTTTCGGCTACAAATGAGGAGCACCAGAGGGTTAAATGTTATCAATAAAATAAACAAGTAATATAAATAATTGAATAAAACTTATTTCTACACTCACCTGATGCACAATAATCTGTGAATTGTTCACCAATCGTAGCCAACAGCAGCTCTTTCCACACAGCTGTCTGTGAGAAAAACAGATATGGGCAAAAATTACAATCTGGCAGCGATAAAACACACTAGAAAGTATAAGAAAATGCTGAATTTGTGTAGTATGAATTTTATGTATTTACATTATGCAATCTAACAGTGCTTTTCAGGCCTGAACTGACAGACTTACTGTGCTCTCCTTTGGCACTTTCATTTTCCAAACACCTCCCTTTGCATTGCTTTCCTCTTCCCTGTGTTGATATAGAAAACAATATATATTCAATGATATGGTTTATGTGAACTGCTTCAAAGACATTTCCAAAACTAAGGATACATTTACTGATAAAATCTACATTATTGTTAAAAAGTTTGGCGTTGGTAAAAATGTTTACTCCAGTCTTCAGTGTCACATGATCCTTCAGAAATTATTCTAATATGCTGCTCAAGAAACATCTTATTATCAATGTTGAAAACAGTTGTGCTGCTTAATATGTTTGTGGAAACATTTTGTTCAGGATCATTTGATGAATGGAAAGTAAAAAAAACGAAATCTTTTGTAACATTATAAATATCTTTTACGGACACTTTTGATCAATTTAATGCATCCTTGCTGAATAAAAATATGAATTGGCTAAATTTTCTTACATAAAAATCAAACTCACCATAGTGGTCTTCTTTCTCCTCGCATTAAGTGATAGCTACACCTCAGAGGAAGGCTGGACACAGAAGGGATGTTGTTGTACACACTCCAGAAACTCTGTATGGCATGAAGAAGAGGTGATGCACAATGTATGGGTGACAATATTTTTCCAATTCTAACAGTTAACTTATTCTGCTAGTTTATAAAAGCATTAAACAGTTCTTTGTGTTATATATATATATATAAAAACAATCAAGCAATATATTTATTATCAGAACAAACATAAAAAAACATCAGTAATTTATGAAAGCTGGTTTCCGCCACTAAATAAAAAATTAAAAAGGTAATTGCGACTTTTTTACTCACAATTCTGACTTTTTTTCTCAGAATTGTAAGATTTAAACTTGCAGTTGTGAGTTATAAAGTCAGAATTGCATGATATAAAGTCAAAATTGTGATATAAAGTCAGAATTGCGAGATATAAAGTCAGAATTGCCTAATTTAAAGTCAAAATTGTGATTTAAAAACAGAATTTCCTAATTTAAAGTCAGAATTGCGTGATAAAGTCAAAATTGTGATATAAAGTCAGAATTGTGAGATATAAAGTCAGAATTGTGAAATATAGTCAGAATTGCCTGATTTAAAGTCAAAATTGTGATTTAAAGTCAGAACTGTGAGATATAAAGTCAGAACTGCAAGATATAAAGTCAGAATTGCGTGATTTAAAGTCAAAATTGTGATTTAAAGTCAGAATTGTCTGATATAAAGTCAGAATTGTGTGATATAAAGTCAAAATTGCAAGATATAAAGTCGCAATTCTGACTTTTCTTTCTCTCGCACTTGTGAGTTATCATCACGCAATACTGACTTTTTTTCTCAGAATTGTGAGATATAAACTTACAATTACAAGAAAAAAAGTCAGAACTGTGAGATAAAAAGTCGCAATTACCATTTTTATTTTTTACTTCATGGCGGAAACAAGCTTCCATAATAATTAGAATCTGTGAAAATCTTAACTAAAATGTTAGCCTCCAAATTTGCATATTTCACAATGAAAACTCCAAAATAACACCAAACCTTCATAAATATTAAAACAACTCATTTTTAGGCTGATCCGGCAAAACATACATTTTGTGCTCACAAAACTGTAAATGGCAATTAAAAAATACTTATAATAGTATTATAGCAGTACCTGTACAGTGTGGACGGTATATATCTTTTTCAAATTTGATTCACACTCTGCTGCTGTTGTACCTGGTAATGACCTGGAAGATAAATAAAGTAGAATTACAAGATTTTATTCTTTAAAAGAATAAAAATGAAAATTCTATCATCATTTTCTCACCCTCATGTCATTCCAAACCTGTATGACTTTCTGTCTTCTGTGGAAATTTCTGAGTAATATTATCAAAAGAGTGGCCAGGATAATGAAAGTGAATGAGAACTGGTGCTGTCAAGCTTCAAAATGACAGCTGGTTGCTGTGAAGAGCGGTTCAGTCAGGTCAGGACATTCTTCAGAAATTCACCTTTTGTGTTCCACAGACAAAAGAACATCATACAATTTTGCAATGACATGAGGGTGAGCAAATAATAACAGAATTTTAATTTTTAGATGAACTATCCCTTTAAATAAGACATTTGTGCAACACTAAGCTGGCACATCAACCATATCTGTGTCATAAATCATAGATTCACAGAGGTGTTATCTTACGTCTTATGTCAAGTGCAGTGCTTGTGATCATGCAGTGCAAGAACACAAGCATTTCACAATCGTTATGGCAACCAAATGTCAGTCAGACAGTAAACAGGACTTCAACCCTTTGAAAATCATTACCGAAAGAGAATTTTACAGAAGAGAACCTTAAGAAAAAAGAAACTACATTATCAAAGGTTAACAGCAAAATTATATATATGTATATATATATATATATGTGTGTGTGTGAATTAAATTTTATGCAAATTAACAATCAACTTAGATGTGGCCATTTCACAATCTCAATTATTTAGCATGGACAGTGTCCTACATTTTAAAAAATCTCAAACAAAAAACAAACTGGGCTCATGACAGAGCCTTGAGGTACACCCTTACCATATTACACCGTTATATGATTTAGAGATCTTCAGAAAGGACATGAGATCTGATACTAAATAACAACCATGACCTACAGGTGACTCGACCTACTTTACCAAGTTATTATATCAGCTCTGCGATATGGAAACCACAAAGCTTACAACCACTAAATATATTCACTTGAACCATGTAATAGTGTTGCTCGTGTAGAACCTGAGAATAGTAAGGTTAACTACAGCAGAAAAAAAGAAATATAAATATTGGGCCTTTGTTGACAGGCTTGTGAATGCAGAAAGTCTAATCCATTATAACAGTAATATGACAACATCATCCTACCGATCCAGCCAGAAGGTCCAGGGAGAGTGAAGAGGCAGAGAGGTGCCGTCCTCGACGTTGTTGGTGATGTTTTCCAGCTCTCGCTCGTCGATGTGGATGTTGTTTTCTGTAGAGTTCACTGGGCTGCTTTGTCTCGCCGTGTTCAGCTGCAGGTTTGGGGCTGCAGGAACCGCCATTTTTTTTGCTTTATTACCTCTAATCGATATGTGAGTGTTTTGCTGGGAGTTCTATATTAACCTCCACATCCAAAGATAGGCAGATTATTGATGCTGACTCATTTGCCGTTCGGCCGGCTGGACTTGCCGCGTCACCGACACAACAACAACAACAGAGTCGGACTGGAGAGTGTGAAGTCAGACACAGCGCCCTCTGCCTCAACTGCACTTCAAAATAAAAGCATACAGACATATTTTAATATGTAATAAAACCCTGCTGAAAAAGCAATTCTAAACTGGTAGCTGAATTCTAAGCTGATTTCTAGCTTATTCATTTGCTGGTGCTAACTGGTTGAGCATCTTGGACCAGCAAAAACACAGTGTTTAACTAAAAATGAAATGAAATAAAGCCAAAATAAAATATAACGTTAAATATTACATGAAAAACTTAAAAGACTTTAGTAAAAACGAGTTAAGATAATGTCATCTTGGCGCCTAAAAATAAAATAATTAAATAAATAAAATAAAAAAAAAAGACAAAAGCAAATAACTAAATATTAAAATAAAATTTAAATGAAAACTGAAGAAAAAAAAAATCAAAATATTAAGTTTATAGATAATACTAAAATAACACCAAGCCAGTTTGCTGCTTTGACCAGATTAAAGTCACCATGAAATCAATTTTAACAATTCTTATGTTTTATGGAATATTGCAGTATTTATTATAAATGATATATTCGTGCACATTTTTAAAAAAAAATTCATGTGCCCTCGTAATCTTTAGTCAAAAAATTAGTTCCCCTCCCTCTTTCAGCAACATTTCTTCTCTGATGACTTTTACTGCTGCAAGGGCGGGACAAGCTGTCACTCACATGAGATCGACCAATAGTAAAGCACAACCATCCAATCAATTTCTGACAGACAAAATCAAGTCCCGCCTTACATTTTTTGCATGTTCAAGAAGCCATTTCACTCGGACATACACTATATCAGAGATTGTATATTATAGGGAGATGAGAGGGTCTGTATCTCTTACCATTGGAGAAAGTGTAACGGCTAACTTAATCACGTGCGGCACCTCTCAGCCTATCGTGTAATGGCAGTGACATCAGTCGCAACATTCCCTAGTCTGCCTTCTCTTAAAAAAAAAAAAACACTTTTATCAAGCTAAAATCTACATATAGTTCCCAACGAAGGTATTGTTTAGTGTAAAACATGCTGAAGATTAGCAAACAGGCTGTCGATTGATTAAATGATTAGCTATTTCTCCACAAAAGCTGTTTAATCAGAATAGTGAAGCCTTTCATCCGTTGACATCCATTCAAAAAACAGCCTCTGCATACCGCCAGAGGCGGAGCATTAGCCATTACGCTTTTTTGGCTAAAGGTTGCTGGCTTTCCTTCCAGTGGCTTTGACTATATTGCCAAAAGTATTGGGACACCCCTCCAAATCATTGAATTCAGGTGTTCCAATCACTTCCATGGCCACAGGTGTATAAAATCAAGCACCTAGGCATGCAGACTGCTTCTACAAACATTTGTGAAAGAATGGGTCGCTCTCAGGAGCTCAGTAAATTCAAGCGTGGTACCGTGATAGGTTGCCACCTGTGCAAAAAGTCCATTCGTGAAACTTCCTCAATACTAAATATTCCATGGTCAACTGTTAGTGGTATCATAACAAAGTGGAAGCAATTGGGAACAACAGCAACTCAGCCACAAAGTGGTATGCCACGTAAAATCACAGAGCGGGGTCAGTGCATGCTGAGGCACACAGTGCGCAGAAGTCGCCAACTTTCTGCAGAATCAATAGCTACAGACCTCTAAACTTTAGTTGGCCTTCAGATTAGCTCAAGAACAGTGCGTAGAGAGCTTCATGGAATGGGTTTCCATGGCCAAGCGGCTGCATCCAAGCCTTACATCACCAAGTGCAATGCAAAGCGTCGGATGCAGTGGTGTAAAGCACGCCGCCACTGGACTCTAGAGCAGTGGAGACGTGTTCTCTGGAGTGACCAATCACGCTTTTCTGTCTGGCAATCTGATGGACGAGTCTGGGTTTGGCGGTTGCCAGGAGAACGGTACTTGCCTGACTGTATTGTGCCAAGTGTAAAGTTTGGTGGAGGGGGATTATGGTGTGGGGTTGTTTTTCAGGGGTTGGGCTTGGACCCTTAGTTCCAGTGAAAGGAACTCTTAATGCTTCAGCATACCAAGACATTTTGGACAATTTCATGCTCCCAACTTTGTGGGAACAGTTTGGGGATGGCCCCTTCCTGTTCTAACATGACTGCGCACCAGTGCAAGGTCCACAAAGACATGGATGAGCAAGTTTGGTGTGGAGGAACTTGACTGGCCTGAACAGAGGTCTGAATTACAGTGGAGACTGCGAGCCAGGCCTTCTCGCCAACATCACTGCCTGACCTCACAAATGCGCTTCCAGAAGAATGGTCAAAAATTCCCATAAACACACTCTTAAACCTTGTGGAAAGCCTTCCCAGAAGAGTTGAGGCTGTAATAGCTGCAAAGGGTGGGCCAACTCCATATTAAACCCTACGGATTAAGAATGGGATGTCATTACAGTTCATGTGCATGTAAAGGCAGGCATCCCAAAACTTTTGGCAATATAGTATATGTCACAATAGGGAAGAAAAGACTACAACAACTTACATTTCATGTTGTTTTAAGGTGGTATGAGTAGATTTTTGGAGCATGGTAGCTGCTAATGACCAGTTCAAACCAGCTAGAAACTAGCTATTATTTTCTAAAACAGCTAACGCCAGAGGGATAAGACATGTTACTGTAGGCTATCAACACCCTTTGTTTGCCCTCCAATTTAAGGGTTAGGGGAAAGGAATTTCAATTAATTATTGTTCCAGTAATTAAAAGGAACAACAAGTGAGGAATATATCTTTTCTAAATCAAGCTGTGCAGGTTTGCTAAAGATGGAGATAGATTCAACGGATGTCTTGCTTCAGGCAGTGGGGTCATGTACAGATGCCTAAACAACATCATCATTAAGGGTATTTCAGTTGGGGGAATGAAGTCGATTTATCCTAAATAAAGGCTTGATGATTAAGTGATGCTATAAATTTTAATATGCATCAGATGCAAGCAACATAGAGCTCTGTACTCATCCAATAACATCAAAATTTCAAATTAACAATTGATCAAATTTGTGAAAGGGCTTGTGTGATTATGTGCACCCGTCTTAAAGTCGCAATGAAACGGAAGCAGAGACAGATCTGAGTGTAATGGATTATTGGAGGAAAAAAGTAGTGTGGGGACTTGGTTCTGTACATCAGTTGTTGACTGGATGTTGAGATGGTGCTAAAGAGTGGAGGCAGATGACTGTAAGCTTGCAGGGGCGGGGTTTAAGTGGACTAAATGATTAGGGAAATCCTGCATATGTCACTAGAGAGAAGTCTGTTATTTTACCAGAAGGTACAGTTATGACATTTTGATTAAAAATTAAGGTAAAAAAAAAAAAATTATATATATTATAAATATTATAGAATATATATATATATATATATATATATATATATATATATATATATATATATATACACACACACATTACAGATCAGGCTTAACATTATGACCACCTTCCTAATATTGTGCTGTTCCCCCGCTTGCAGCCAAAACAGCCCTGACCCGTCGAGGCATGGACTCCACTAGACCCCTGAAGGTGTGCTGTGGTATTTGACACCAAGATGTTAGCAGCAGATCCTTTAAGTCCTGTAAGTTGTGAGGTGGAGCCTCGGACTTGTTTGTTCAGCACATCCCACAGATGCTCGATTGGATTGAGATCTGTGGAATTTGGAGGCCAAGTCAACACCTCAAACTCGTTGTTTTGCTCCTCAAACCATTCCTGAACCATTTTTGCTTTGTGTCAGGGCGCATTATCCTGCTGAAAGAGGCCACAGCCACCAGGGAATACCGTTTCCATGAAAGGGTGTACATGGTCTGCAACAATGCTTAGGTAGGTGGTACGTGTCAAAGTAACATCCACATGGATGGCAGGACCCAAGGTTTCCCAGCAGAACATTGACCAAAGCCTCACACTGCCTCTGCCGGCTTGCCTTCTTCCCATAGTGCATCCTGGTGCCATGTGTTCCCCAGGTAAGCGACGCACACACACCCAGCCATCCACGTGATGTAAAAGAAAACGTGATTCATCAGACCAGGCCACCTTCTTCCATTGCTCCGTGGTCCAGTTCTGATGCTCACGTGCCCACTGTTGGCTCTTTCGGCGGTGGACAGGGGTCAGCATGGGCACCCTGACTGGTCTGCAACTATGCAGCTCCATATGCAACAAACTGTGATGCTCTGTGTATTCTGACACCTTTCTATCAGAACCAGCATTAACTTCTTGAGCAATTTGAGCTACAGTAGCTCCTCTGTTAGATCGGACCACACGGGCCACCCTTCGCTCCCCACGTGCATCATTGAGCCTTGGCCGCCCATGACCCTGTCGCCGGTTCACCACTGTTCCTTCCTTGGAGCACTTTTGATAGATACTGACCACTGCAGACCGGGAACACCCCACAAGAGCTGCAGTTTTGGAGATGCTCTGATCCAGTCATCTAGCCATCACAATTTGGCCCTTGTCAAACTCGCTCAAATCCTTATGCTTGCCCATTTTTCCTGCTTCTAACACATCAACTTTGAGGACAAAATGTTCACTTGCTGCCTAATATATCCACCCACTAACAGGTGCTGTAATGAAGAGATAATCAGTGTTATTCACTTCACCTGTCAGTGCTCATAATGTTATGCCTGATCGGTGTGTATAAATGAAACATATGCACAGATAAATCATTCACAACAAGATCAATAATAAACACATAGAAAATAGAGTACATTTCCATTTCATGCTGACTTTTGTACAGTAAACATTGGTTACTATACAAGAATGTAACTGCTTATGGAAAATGTAAATGATCACCTCAAAATGCCCAAAATGTTTGGAGACCTTAATGAGTTTAAGAAGGATTTTATTAGCTTCATAAGCTTCTAGATTTTTAACAAAGGTCAGAATGAGTGTGTAAACCTGTGCAAAACGTCCTTATGGGCGAGAAGAAGCTGAGTTTTACAACACAATGCTATATTGGGAGTATTAATCAGTGATCAATTTTCAGTAGCGATCTTGGTAAACTGTAAATATACTGTATGAAATCTCACAAATAGATAAGCTGCTTCATATTCCAACAACTGCCAGTTTCTCTTTCCGAGTTTCCTTGCAATGAAGTTGAATAATAGACAGTCCTGTGAATCTCAATATAATTTTACAAGAAATATGCAAAGGTTTAAAGTCTAAAAACAGAGAAAGATAAAGAACAATATTCTAAATAATCTCTTATCATCTTGTGAACCACAAAACATGTCTACATGGTACACCGTATGGATTTCAAAGTTGGCCTTGCATTTATAATACTGTAAACTCACATAATCACAGTTTGTGTTTCCACCATGTAAACACACAAGAGTTTGTCATATGAAATAATAGGGGAACAAATCTCTCTGTACACGGTGGTCTAGCGTGATCTTATTGTCGTGAACTCACGTTCTACAAACAGCTGCAGCAACAGATCGTTGACTCAGAGCTGTCTGAAAGATGGAGAAATGAGCTCAGATACTGTACATTTAGCATAAACGATTCTACGTTCTAAACACAAAGTCAAAACAGCCGTCTGCACGATTTAATGACAATGAACAATAATAATGCAAACTTGGGAGCGCTGATTTCCGTGGTGCACAAACATGGATTATATCTGGTAGGAGGAGGGCACAGAATATACAGTGGGTCTCGGCGTGACAGTGACTCACGTGAACATCAACACATCAATCTACAGGGTGCTCCACGAGGGTTTTCGACAGGTACGTTTCTGCCGGTTTGTCAAGATGGACATTGTCTGAATGGGTTGGAAAGATCCGTCTTCCATGTACAGTTACGAGTGTAGGAGCTCCAGGTGAGATTGCGGTGTCCGAATCTCTTCCCCTTCACAGGGTCTCATTATGCCCAGAGGAGTGGTCTCTTCTGGGCGTGGAGGCGCGGGACGACCCCTTGTCCGTGCTCTCCGAGCTGGAGCTCAGGTGCTGCTGCTCAGAGCCAGCACTGGAGGTGACCGTGGAGGAGGAGGTGGAGGAGGAGCGAGTCTTCTCCTTAAAGTCTGTGATGATGACAGTCACATTGCCCACTGTTATAGCGAGCTGCTGAGCCGAGCTCCGGTCTATGTTCTTCAGTTTAGGTCTGAAGTGCAACAGAGAAACAGTGCGAGAAGGAATTAGACATATATTTATAAATGACTGTATATATTATATATTACATGTATACAGTACTGTAGTGTTCATTGCACAAAGAATATTAAAGAGCTATTTTTTTCACCGTAAAATAAATTCTGTTATCATTTACTCACCCTCATGTTGTTCCAAACAGGTTTATCATCATCAGTGTTGGGTGTAATGCATTACTAAATAATTATTTACTGTAATATAATTACTTTTCCCTTTGAAAAAGTAAAGTAAGGGATTACTCTTAATTGTTCTGTAATTTAATTACAGTTACTTCTGATGTAATTGCGTTATATGTAGTTGAGTTATAGACTATAAAACAATTCTATATAAAACAATAGTGGATTTAACGTCTAATGTTAAAATGTATGTTTTTAATGTAAACTTCTAAACTTCAAATTCATTAGCACTAAGTAATGAAATACTTTTTTGAGAGAGAGTAATTAGTACAGTAATCTAATTACACTGTTGAATATGCAATTAATAGCTAGTAATTAATTACTTGTTTAGAGTAATTGACCAAACAACACTGATTATCATTAAATAAAATTAAAACCATGAAAACATTTACATTACTTGAAATAAATGAAAAAACAAATAAATATGAATAAAAATAGACATATTTTATATATATATATATATATATAAAAATGACAAAAACACACACCAAACGCTCACCAAGGCTGCATTTATTTAATGAAAAATACTATTACAATTTAAAATAACTGTTTTCTGTTTGAATATATTTTATAAAGTAATTTATTCCTGTGATCAAAGCTGAATTTTCAGCATCATTACTCCAGTCTTCAGTGTCACATGATCCTTCAGAAATCATTCTAATATGCTGATCTGCTGCTCAAGAAACATTTATGATTATTATCAATGTTGAAAACAGTTGTGTACTTTTTTTTTTTTTTTTTTTCAGGATTCCTTGATGAATAGAAAGTTCAAATATACAAAGCTTTTGTAACATTATACACTACTGTTCAAAAGTTTGGGGTCAGTTTTTATTTTTATTTTTTTGAAAAGAAATTAATACTTTTATTCAGCAAGGATGCATTGAATTGATCAAAAGTGACAGTAAAGACATTTATAATGTTACAAAAGGTTATATTTCAAATAAATGCTGTTCTTTTGAACTTTCTATTCATCAAAGAATCCTGAAAAAAAATATTGTACACAAATATTTTGTACAATTGTACACAATAAATGTTTCTTGAGCAGCAGATCATCATATTAGAATGATTTCTGAAGGATCATGTGACACTGAAGACTGGAGTAATGATGCTGAAAATTCAGCTTTGATCACAGGAATAAATTACTTTATAAAATATATTCAAACAGAAAACAGTTATTTTAAATTGGAATAATATTTCACAATATTACTGTTTTTACTGTATTTTTAATTAAATAAATGCAGCCTTGGTGAGCAGATGAAACTTCTTTTAAAACATTAAAAATCTTACCGTGTCCAAACTTTTGACTGGTAGTGTATGTGTGTTAAACAATGTTTATTGATAGTGTCTTTTTAGAAGACTTGAATTAAACCCACTCAATTCATATGGATTAATTTTACAGTCTTTATGAATTTTTGAAGTGTCAAATTTGAGGTGTAATAGACAATTACTTTATGCTTTGAAGATGAATGAAAGTTATACGGTTTGGAACGACCTAAGGGTAACAAATGACAGAATTTTCATTTTCAGGTGAACTATCCTTTTAAATATAAAGCAACTTAACAAGTAATTTCTGTTTTGGCAGCGGATACAGTATTTGCAGTAACTTCATTCTGAGAGAGGGAAGTCTTTCCAAAAACCATTGCCAGCCATTCCAAAGTGTGTTGCAGCATCATGCAAAAGTAAATGTTTTTGTAACCAATCGTTGATTTACTCTGTCTTTTAATAAGAGGATAAAGAGAGTATTATTTAGCTGGTCATGTGATGACAGCCATTATAAGGGTTGGGCTCTCTTATGCACAATAAAACAGCTTTTTCTAGGCCACTAATATGGCTAGATGAGTATACTTTGTGTACATTATCCAGCATATATGATCATCCAATTTTTTAGCTGTCTACATTGCAGGCAAGTTAAAGAGCCCATGGATTATACAACGGAAAAGACTATTAGGCGCTTATTGGATTTCCCCTTAAAGCAGCAGTAACTGTATAAATTGAATGTGAAGTCTTTAGTAGGAATCAAGAATACTCGAATGCAGGTAAAAGCCCGCCTTAAAGTCACAGTGTAACAGAAGTAAGAACAGATCTTTTTTGTAACAGATTATCGAAAAAGAAAAAAGAAAAATGTAGGGAGGAATTAATTACCATGTGATGCAAACTTTAAAAAAAATAAAATAAAAATAAAATCTAAGATCAGGGTAGCGTTTCCCAAAAGCATCGCAAGCCTAAGTTGATTGTAGCTCCATTGGTGGCAAAGGTTCTAAGATCAACTCAGCCTTTCTATGCTTTTAGGAAACGCAGCCCAAATCAGTTTTGAACTTACCGTGAAATTATAGATTTGTTATTCTTCGTGACAGACTTGCCAGCCTTCATGCCATTACTTTCCCCAGCTGGACTTTTCTGAATGAGTTTGGGCCTGTGAATGTTACAATATGCCATTAGTAACAAACTATTAGCATACAATTTTTTCCCACACTTTATAGGCTTAATCATTCAAGTGTAAATCTGTTTTTGTAGCTGGCCTGCAGTACTCCACTGGTGCTTTCATTAACATTTACATGTATTCATTTAGCAGACGCTTTCATCCATAGGGACTTACAAATGAGCAACATCACAAAAATGGGTGCTTGTCTCATTTAAGCTTAGCAGGTGCACCATTTCACTTAATTATTAAGTCAAGTGTCCAAAAAATGAATATTTTTGTACAATACTTGAACAGCTCCTGTTTCAATCAGCCCTGAATAGAAAGAAGACAAAACAGAATGAAACCGTTATAGAGTGCAACAGCGTCCGCCCACTTTTGCAGCGGCCTTGGATCCGGAAGCATTTTTCCCATGTGGATTTTTTTTTTTTTTTTTTTTTTAAGTTATAAGCCATGAACCGAACCAAACCAACCAGCTACGAGGTGAATCACAACATTACAAACTTCGATTTGAAGCAAAAAAGTATTTGAAAATAGAATAAAAATTATGAACAAAAAACAAGACTATGTACTTAACAGCTTTAATGAAGGAAAGAGCTACAAGCCGGAGGAGAACTGGACCCCAACTGAGCCTGGTTTCTCCCAGGTTTTTCTTTTTCTTTTCTCCATTCTGTCACCTGATGGAGTTTGGGTTTCTTGCAATTCTCACCTCTGGCTTGTTTAGTTGGGGACACTTAATATTCAACAATTTGACTGCGCTGACACTATTGGAGCTTGACGATGACACTGTTTTCTGCAGAACTGCTCTATAAATGAAATTAGCTAATTTAATAATTGATGATCATTACGAAACTGAATCAATACTGAACTGACTTCAGCTAAACAATGACACGATTTTCTTTTAGAGCTGCTGTACAGAAGAAATGAACTCAGTTTGCATCATTGAATCATTTTCCTGTTAAAGGATTAGTTCACTTCAGAAGTAAAATGTCCTGATAATTTACTTATCCAAGATGTTCATGTCTTTCTTTCTTCAGTCGAAAAGAAATGAAGGATTTTGAGGAAAACATTCCAGGATTTTTCTCCATATAGTGGACTTCAGTGGGGTTTAACAGGTTGAAGGTCCAAATGTCAGTTTCAGTGCAGCTTTAAAGAGCTCTACATGATCCCAGACGAGGAATAAGAGTCTTACCTAGCGAAACGATTGGTCATTTTCTAAAATAATTAAAAATAATATACTTTTTAACCACAAATGCTTGCACTGCTCTGCGATCTGCCACGCATTACGTAATCACATTTGAAAGGTCACACGTGACGTAGGCAGAAGTACTGCGGAAGGGCGAAAAACTTCTCCTCCGACTTCAAAATCATCCGACATTGTTGCTTTACCTTTTTTTGTAAAGGTTGTTTGTTCGCTTTGTAAACACTTGCTTGGTACTTATGCCTACGTCACGCGTGACCTTTCCAACGTGATTATGTAATGCGTGGTGCATCGTGATGCAAAATGACCAATCGTTTCTCTAGATAAGACCCTTATTCCTCGTCTGGGATCGTGTAGAGCTCTTTGAAGCTGCGCTGAAACGGCAAATTGGACATTCAAACCATTGGTAGCCGTTGAAGTCCACTATATGGAGAAAAATCCTGGAATGTTTTCCACAAAAACCTTCATTTCTTTTCGAATGAAGAAAGAAAGACATAAACGTCTTTAATGACATGGGGGTGAGTAAATTATCAGGAAATTTTAATTCTGAAGTAAACTAATCCTTTAACCCTGTAAAGCTGCTTTGAAACAATCTGGATTGTATAACGCGCTATATAAATAAAGGTATCCTGACTTGACAAGCACTGTGAATGATAAATTAAAAATGATTTTTAATTTGAGCATTTAAGTAGTGAAATCTACTTCGAATTCATCATCCGTCATACATCATTACGTCACTTCATGTTAAAGTGTTTTTTTGGCGCCGTTTGCTTGTTTTATTTCTATGATGGGTGGAGATTATATACAGAATCATGGGTAATGTCGTTTTTCACCAGGAATTACTCTGTTAAAGGTAGGGTAGGCAATTTTTTCATAAAAACATTGTTATTCTGGTTGAAACTCTCTTCATATCCTGATAGCAATAAATAATGGAAGTGGTCTAAATATTAAAAAACTGTGGGAGTCTCAGGACCAAAAAATGTTTGTCCAATCATTGCATTCAGTCCGAATGTTCTACCTGCCTGTCAACATATGTATTTGCATACCTCCACAGACCTGCTCGCGCAGACATCACATCATCAGCTCGTTCCATAAGGCTATGCAGAGTTGAGCACCACAAACAAACAGCAGCTACCTTTTACAGTTCCTTCTGAACCAAAACAGCGAGCTTATGTTGCGTTCATGCCATGTCATAACTAATTACAAGATGGCAACCAGTCTTGTACATTCTACCCAGAGCTGTTCACGTCCTCAAACTCAGATTTATGCGTTTTCTGGCAACACTATCAACGGCAAAATGAATCTGCAGCAGTCAGGTGGTACATGTAAGAGCTCTCTAAGTTGTTTACATTCATTATTATTGTAATGTTATGTGCTTTGAGACATGAGGTAATATAACGCTTTGCAGACTCTGCTCTGGCTGTGCGTGTTCATGTGTTTTGGAGGAGGCATGGCTTTGGAGACGCTCTGAAGGAAGGGTGGGATCTCATGCTTCCAAAGCTAGCTTGCTATTGCTAGCCTCTCCGAAATTGCCTACCCTACCTTAAAACATGCTTATTTAAAAATAAGTTGAAATAATGCAGGCTGATGGCTTCAACAAATATACCATCGATTAACAAACGTGTAGCTCACAGTAGTCGTTGTGTCTTTAAAGGTTTATAAGTTACCATCAAAAATCAATTCCCCTATGGAGAAAATGAATGGGATTTTTACTTCTGGAACCCGACTGTTGCACTCTATAATGTAAAATTGACAACAAGCGTCAACAGATTTCAAAGAAATTCACATGATGTATTAATTGCATGTGTTTGTTAACTTTGACAGCCCTAATACCAATATCTGATTGGATCAAACCAAGATCATAAAAGACCATGGTTGCATAACACTCACTTCATCTTCTTAGCAGTGGGTTTTTTACTGGGCGTGAGGCTTTTATGCCTCTCTTTGTGTTTCTCCATCATGGCTCTCTCTATTTTTCCTTTTTTGAGTTCTTCTCTCTCTGCACCCATCCTCTCTGCCGGCTGCATCCCAGAGCTTGCCGTGTGTGGGTGATCTTTATCCATGTGCTCTCTGTGAGGCTGAAGTTTTTCCAGTATTGCTCTGTCCGTGTGCTCTCTGTCTATTCTGTTAAGTTGCTGCTGCTGCTGCTGCTGCAGCAGGTTGGGGGTCAGTCCTGCTCGCTCAGGCCCCCTGTCTGTATCGAGCGATTGCGGTTTGTCCAGCCCACGTTCCTGTCTCCGTTCCTTATGAGAATGTCCACGGTCCAGCTGACCTCCGTCCAGACTTAATCTCTCAGGATGGTCGGAGTCAGGATGGAGACTGCTGAGTCTATCTGAGTCGGAGTTGTCCATGTCGAAGTGGTCGTCGTCAGGCAGGTCTCTGTCTGTCCTTTCCCTTCTTTCTTTCTTGGCTGGGGGTGGGGCGGCGTACTGTTGAGCGACCTGCTGAGCCACGAGTTGAGAGTTTATCCTTGGTTTTCTGGAAAAGATGATGTTACCAGAAATCAAGTGCTTTGCCAATATTGATGCCAATATATAGAGAGCAGGACAGGGTGACCTCAGGTAAAGTGGGACAGTTTCTGCTAATTTGTCAATGGCGTTTTAAAATATGATGCCAGACGACCCTCACACAACACCGTTTCAAATAGTAAAGATCTCCGCTGTAATACACTGAGCAAAATGAAGAAATATTAAATACAAAACCTTACAGGTCCCATTTTACCTTTATTCATCCTAATATGTACAGTACATTTTGGACACAAAATTTGAAAATTAATTACTCACTGTCATGTCGTTCTAAATCTCTAAGACTTTCGTTCATCTTCGGAACACAAATAAAGATATGTTTAAAGCATAAATTCAATCTGTTCATCATATAAAGTGATCGTGTCTCTTCAGAAAAGTTTGGACTAAACCGCTCAATTCACATGGATTAGTTTTACGATCTCTTTCTGAACTTTTTGACGTGTCAAAGCGGTAGTTGCGTAGCTGTCAATGGAGGGACAGAAATCGCTCAGATTTCATTAAAATATCTTCATTTGTGTTCCGAAGATGAACGAAAGTCTTACAGGTTTGAAACAACATGAGGGTGAGTAAATGATTTTTGAGTGAACTAACCAAAACCAAAATCATGAAAACTATTAAAAGGGCTTATGGGAATTATAAATGAATTATAAACCCACAAAAATGTTAAACAAATCAAAATGACACCACTGTTTAAAAGTTTGGGGTCAGCAAGATATTTTTTGAAAGAACTTACCTTTATTCAACAAAGAATGCTTTAAAAAAAAAAATTTGGTTTCCAATAAAATATGAAGCAGCACATATGGATATGCTGTTTTCAACATTGATAATAATCAGAAATGTTTCTTGAGCATCAGATCAGCATATTAGAATGATTTCTGAAGGATCATGTGACAATGAAGACTGGAGTAATGATGCTGAAAATTCAGCTTTGCATCACAGGAATAAATTACATTTTAAAATATATTACAATAGAAATACAATTGACTGTTTTACTGTTTTTAATCAAATTAATGCAGATTTGGTGGCCATAAGAAACTGCTTTCAAAAACATTTTTTTAAAAATCGTACTGACCCCAAACTTTTGACCTGTAGTGTAATAATTACAAAACGTTAAAATATTTCAAAATATTAGAAAATGTGTATTGTCTATTGTTAAAGGCTGTCATTATATAAGAACTGATGGGAGGGGGAGAAACTACTTCTGTTTGGAAAAATGACATGGTTATTGACCAATGCAGATACTCTCAAAATGGCAGTTGCTTGTCTGATATATCTTTCTATCAATAATTCCAACACATGGAATTTCATGTCTCAATATTCTCAATACTACATCATAATGGCACAGCAGAGAGCATTGAGAGATCAATTCTGGGCAACCAAGTTATGCTTTAATGAGTGAGGGGTGTATTCTAGAAACATTACCTCTCTGAAAGAAAAAAAAAAAAGAGTGAATTTCAGTTAAGGGAGATTCACAGTAAATATTCATGGATAATAATACCCCCACTAACAGTTCATGTCATTGATTGGCAGCTCTCTATGATGCTCTAATTATATTAACCTGTTCCACATTTAACTACTACTACTACTACTTCTTATACTGACAGCACATTATCTCCATCCCCTAATCTCATTAAAGAACAAAAGTAGTTCATTTTGCTAAATAAATCAGAATAAAAATATTTTCTTTGCTGCAATGTCCTAAACATTGACATTCCCCAATTAGCCGTGATTATGGTGTCTGATTGATTATCGCAGTTTTGAGTTTTGCCAAAATCCCCTTTGACAACTGAAAAACTACTTTGACCATTTTTTGCATTATTATCCACTATTATCTGTGCAGGTTTGTTTGTGTGGTACTAGGGATGCACCAGCGCAGGGCCGATTATATCCTGTCAATCAAAACGGAGCGGAAATGTGTCAGACTGCAACTCATGCTGTGTGTTAAGAAAATGTCTTGTGTAGAATCTATGGCTGTCTAAGTTAATGCGACAATAACGCATTATCAAAAGAGTGACATTAAAGCAGGCTATATTCGACCCTATGAATCACCCGTAGTTCAAGCCAGGGTTGCCAGGTCCACAGTTTTCCCCACACCAAACAATCTTTGTAGCACCCCTCCCATCTAGTAATTGCAAAGAGCTTTGTTACTTCTAATAAGAAACAAAGTCTCAGCTTCCAATTTCTGTCCATTTTATCACAAAATTCAAACATTAAATGGTGTTTTGATGCTCTTAAATGTGACGTGACAGAGTCAACACAAAAAAACATGCATGAACATCAGAAGGTATGTTGAAAGATACAGTACCGAAATGTATCATGTCTCATGTAATTGCTCAGTGTTTCAACCACGGAACGACTTTAATAAAACAGCTCGTAAACAATGCACCAAAATAATCCATTTGTAATCGGATTGAAAAACATCCATGTAAACACCTTTATCGATCCAATTTAGCTCAATCCGAATGAAATTTCGATCAGATTAGAAGGGGTGGTTTATTACTTTTCTAATCCGATCCAACAGCAAAAAATGACTATGTAAACGCTTGAATCCGACTACTTTCTCAATCGTATTCAGAAGTCTCTGGGGCACATACGCAGTGCAATGTTGACACGCATTACGCAGTGCGCAAGTTCACGTTCACGTCTTTAGTTGTAAAACCGTTGCTGATTTTTGAATGTGTATGCCAACAGGGCAAAATTAACAATGAGCTCTGTTGGTGTCACGCCGCAAGTGTGATTGATATGACGTCACACACAGAGAGCATGCGCAAAAGTTTTAATCGGAATGTATAACACATAAACGGATATTTGAATCAGATTACAATGCTTATAGTACATATAAACAGATCTGCAATTGGATTCATTCGGATTGATGAAAATTGGTGCATGTAAACATAGCCAGTGTCACGTAAAGTTACATTTACCTCAGGAAAGTTATCCAATGTTCACAGTTTGTTAGTCTGTCACAAAGACAAGTGTTTATGAAAACTACCTTATGTGCAACTGCGCTGCGTACAAACATTTCAGTTTTTATTTGAGTGTAATTATTATATCCAAAAATAAATAGCAGTTGAATATAATAGTTTGGGTTCTGTTGTTCATTTTAACCTCTAATATTATAGTAATGTACCAAATGAGAGGGTTCTCTGTATAGTTTACAGGATTAGCTGGGAGAGATTTTTTTCCCTAAAGAAAATCAAACTATCAGTATTGGCAAATATCATTCTTCATAATTGGCTATCGGTATCGGCTGAGAAATTTAGTGGTACCCTGCTGATTCCCTCAGCTGTTGCTACTCTGGTGTAGATGACACTCACTCAAGTCAGCAATAAACCCGGCCTCATCAAACAACCTCTCTACAAAAGAGCACAGACTGATCCTGTAGCTTCAACAAAGCTAGAAAAATCAACATTCAAGCATGCAATTTATGCCGAGATAAGATGCCAGCGTACTTCACACCGTGCACAATACATGAAAAGACCGTCACTTTGGCAGAGATATAAACACCTGCAACAGAGCCAGAGTGCACTAGCCACATTCATCCCACTGGAATATTTGGCTGAAAACAGGTAATGGGGCAAAACTTAAAAGGATATGGTGTTTCTTTCATGATCGGTCAATTTCAAGAGCATTCTTTTTTGAAAAATACTTTGCAAATACATTGGGGTTTAAACATCTCAGACCATTATTATTATTTTTTCATTATAATTATCAGCATAAAATTCAAAGTTAAAATATTTCAGAATGTTCCAGTGGAAGAATCTGATATTTTGTACAGAGGAGTTCACATGTTCAATGCCACAATTTTGCTTATTTGATTAGTGACCTAGAAATAGTGTCAGAAATATCCCCACTGTATCTCATTATCCACTATTGGGACATCTAACATAATTTTACACTACCATCTGCGCTTTGCTTTGCAAAACAATTGCGCACATACTGATTATCAACTCCAACATTTTTTAAATGCATTCTTCTTCAACATGGCCTATATATCTGATTTTTAATTTTACAAACAGACCCCTTTCCTACATCTTGGCTGCAAGCCATAGGCGCCAACTGTACCCTAAACTCTAACACATAACGTCTTCAATATGATAGCATCAGTGCATTAGTGACCACAGCCATACATCAAGCTGCAAAAAAAACAGAAGTGTTTCATATTTTGCACAGCATTGAACAAACAGCTCGGCGTGCATAACAAAACAACGTCGCACTAACAAGCCAGAGATGTTTAATGCCATTTTGCATTTCCTGCAGGAACAAATAATGGGACCAGGATACTTCCATACAAGCCGGATCCTGCCGCCTGTCCTAGAGTGTCATTGAAATTCTACAGGAATCAAATGACGTCAGCATGGATAAAGACACAATCTACATCAACAAGTCATAATATCAATTTTGACATCCTCACTGCATGCATGTGCGATGTGTTTATGAATGCATAACTCCCTCTTATAAGCTGCAGTGTGTCACTTTACCTTGTAGATGTACCTTTCCGCACATCACATATACTGCATTTGAATGCCTCTGCACTGTTTTTGAAGGTGCAGACGCTACAGTCCCAAAATCCGTTGTCTGCAGAGGGCTTGGCTTGTCTTTTTGGCCTGCAAGATTTAAAGAGGAAATGGTTAGGGTGTTTAAATAACACGCTGCACCCTAATTAGTGCAAGTGTCATCATATGCACTTAATTCTACGTGCTGTAGTAAGACGCCTGTCCTTTACAATCACACAATAACACTTGCAATTTGACGATTTTGCATGCCTAAAGGGTAAACAGGCTTTATCTGTTGAAAAAAGGCGAAGGAAAAAGAAGAGAGGAGGCGTTTCCTAATTTCCCTTTGTCTAAAGCTGGATACCGGGAGTCAGGCAAGGCTCCGTATCCGCCATGGCTGCGCTTTTTTTCCGTTAAATCCGACCAGGAAAAATAAGTAGACTTCAACCGCAATACGCGGCTATTCTTCAGTGTACACAAACGCGCAAGATGCTTTATAAAAAGACAGAGCAAATGGGATGTTTCTATACCTGGATGGGCTTTTCTTGTCGCCCATAATGGGAGAAACACCGTCTTCCAGAGGAGGGGGCTTCTGTAATGTACAGTGTGAGCTCCAGACAGAGCCGCTGCTGCTGTTATCGCACACTTGCACTCGCTGACCGCTGCAGCGCAAGGCGTCGGTCCGTCACGTGACCTCGCCCTTAGCCAATCACAGCTTGCGCACGTTTAAAAGTCTAAATGTTTTATAAATAAATGTGCTCATTTGAAAACTATGAACGGCATACTTGTATTGTAACATACGAAGCGAAATAACAAAAAATAAAACATAGTAAATAAATTATGGCATGTTTTATAGTATATTAAGTCCAAATAAATCCACACTGAAAATAAAAAACTGGGAAACAAAATGTATTTAAAACCTGGAAATAAACAGAAATGTTTATGACTGGAAAAACAAACAAACAAACAAACAAAACTTAAATCTGCCTAAGCTCTCCCAGTCTGGTTTTGTCTGCAGATAAAAGAGATTATAATTTAAATTGAAAAATTAATATTTAACAATAATATATCGTTTTATTTATTTATTTATTTATTTATTTATTTTCTCTTTGGGATTGTGAAGCAAAGCGTTGCTATGTAAATAAATAAACATAAACATTAAATGAGTAAATTTGTCATTGATCTTGTGACTTTGCACTTAAGGTCAGATGCTCTTTGGATCATCTTAAATTATGATCATCTAGTTTTGCACAACTTCATTTTATTTTTGCGATTCAACTTTTCACTTAGGCCAAATTGTTATAATTTTCTAAAGAAAAAAAATATGTAGTAGATTATAAAATGACAGCAAAATCAGATCCACACACACTCTCTGTAGCACTTTATGAGAATTCAGATGTCTTTTGCAGTTTTAAAGAAAACACACAAGTTTAAAGACATTTCAGCCCATTGTTTATGTGTTTTTATGTATGTATTTATGTGTGTGTGTGTGTGTGATTTAGTGGATCACAGAGGAGCAATTTACACTGAACATAAAGAATTTAAAGTAAGTTTAGATGTAACGGAGAAGAGAAGACACAATGTTGGTTGTAAAGGTAAGAGTTATAAGGTGTAAATGCACATGAGTGCATAATTAGCTTGAAAAATACTGCCACTGTGATTTTTTTTAATAATAAAACTTTTTAATAGTGCTTATACTGGCTCCCTCTGGTTAGCTTTTAATTTACAGTCTCTTGAAAATATATTCAGACATATTCATTGTTTCATTTCACTATATTACATGTTCATATTTAGCACCCTGCTCTCCATTTGACAATAATTAAGTTCTGAGATCCAAAATTCTTATGCTATTTTATTCCTCAATGATATTCTTCATTATAGGGTAGGCCTATTGATAAGTGCAACCTCACAGGTAAGACATAACAGATCAAAACCAACCAGAACTGCTTTATTATGCACTTTCTGGACTGAGAAATCACTGCCTCAGCCTGAATCAGCACCAACTAATTATGTACAGTATAAATGTTACAAGTTCTACTTGTAATATTACCTTCAAAGTTTTATTTGACGTTGACGGATACATATGAGTTACAGTTTACTATTTAAAAGATTGTTTCTTGCTCCTCCATGCCAGAACAGTTTTCATAAACATCCAGATCTGGCGCATGCGCAGCAGCAGCAGTCAGGTAGTGACGTCACCGGCGCCATATTAAAGATTTGCTGCTGTTTTCTCCGTGTTGCTGTTGCCATCTTTCTGTTTCCAGCTGGACTCAGAGAGACCAGAGAGTAGCAAACATACCTCCACAATGGAAATCGACACACTTCTGGGAGCCTTCAGAGGTACCGCTAACAAATAATGAATAATAGAAAAGGTTTGGCAAATTCGTTAGCTTGTAAGCTAAGCTAGGAAAGCAAACTAGCAGCCAATGCTAGGTGCTGGTCATGCCGGAAAAAGCATGAAAAATCACTAATAAACGATATAGATTGATTCTCAACAATACACAGAAAATGTGTTTGAGTTGATCTTGTAGATGTACCGCGTCGAAAGTTGATAAAGTCCTCTGCTACCCGGGAACAGATAGAAAGCCGGTTAGCTGTAAGCTACACTGCTGTTACTGTGAGCACAGAATACACTGGTTTAGTCGCTTATTTACTGTCTGAAACTTCTTACTTGCATTAACTTAGCTGCACAGTCAGCAAAAAAGTTTGTCGGGCGCGTATTCGTGTGACTTAACTTTGTAGAGGAGTCTGCAACAGAAATGTCAATTTTAAAGTGCTTCATTGGCATTTTTCATACAAAATTGCCGAATTAATTCACACTACAAGTAAAGACAGGCAATAACAATAAATTAAAATGTCAGTAATTTTGATAAACACAAAGGAATAAAATAAACATTCCACAGGACATTAATGAATCATGATTGTTTACTGTGTTGTTCACTGTAGATTTCGAGAAGAAAGGAGAAAAAGAAACCTGCCCGATTTTGGATCAGTTTCTATCGCATGTTGCAAGAACAGGAGAGACCATGTAAGTCCAGCACTCTCACAGAGTCAGAGTCAAAGGGTTAGTTCATCCAAAAATGAAATTTCATCAGTTACTCAGCCTCATGTCATTCCACACCCGTAAGAACGTCCTTCATCTTTGGAACACAAATTAAGATATTTTTGATGAATTCCAAAGTTATCATTCATAGAAAGCAATATAATTAGCATCAATCAAGGTCAGAAAGGTATTAAAAACATTGTTAAAATAGTTCATGTGACTACAGTGATTCAACCTTAATGTTATGAAGCGATGAGAATACTATTTGTGCGTAAAAACAAAACAAAAATAACGACTTTATTCAACAATTTCTTCTCTACCCTGTCAGACTCTTACGCAGTGAACGCAGTGCAGCGCTTCCATGTTTACGTTCAAACACCAGCTCAGTATTGACCAGCTCCTGCGTCAGCGTCACATGCATGCATCGTGCTGCTCATGTGAACAGCGTTGGCCAATACTGAGTCTGCATTCTGACGTAGAACCTGGAAGCGCTGCAACGAAAATAGCGTAGGTGATTGACGGGAGAGACAAATTTGTTGAATAAAGTTGTTTTGATTTTGTTTTTGCACACAAAAAGAATTCTCGTCGCTTCATAACATTAAGGTTGAACCACCGCAGTCACGTCAACTGTTTTAACGATGTCTTTACTACTTTTCTGGACCTTGAATGTGGTATTTTTCGTTGCTTTCTATTGAGGATAAAAACACATCTTGGATTTCATCAAAAATATCTTAATTTGTATTCCGAAGATGAGCAAAGGTCTGGAACAGCATCGAAGGTGTGGAATGACATGAGGGTGAGTAATTAATGACAGAAATTTCATTTTTGGATGAACTAACCCTTTAAATGCACTTTTGTTTATGCTATTGTAGAAAGAATATTGCTTTATTCACAAGTATTTTAAAGTCAGCATGAAATGGAAGTTGCAATAGAGAATGTGAAGCTACATCACACCGCGTTGCATTCTAGGGGCGGTGTCTCCATCTTAAAAGGATTGCCATATGCAAAATTAATACCGATGTTCTGGTTTTTACTTTAAATTAAATATTCGCATACTTCATGGCATCATTTGCAGGGAAGAGAAGCCATTTTATTGTATTGCATGTAGGGATGGGCAGTATGGACTGAATGATAATGTAAGTACTCACCATGAAAATCTTATTAATTAACAGTTCTTATTTTTTTTTTTTTATGGAATATTGCAGTATTTTAAAAGACTTATTCATGCACATTATTTAAATAATAATAAAAATAATAATAATAATATTAATGTTTCCATGTAATCTTTTAATCTAAAGCATTAACTTCCCATCCCCCTGACAAAGACATCTTTTCTCTGATACCGTGTGCACCGGCGTGAGGGCGGGATGATAGTAATTAGTGATGGGAAACCGAGGCTTTCTGAAGCGTTTGAGGCTTTCATCAAATTGTGCTGAAAAACAGTTCATTACTCGAAGCTTTTAACACAGTGCGCATTAGCGACATCCGGTGGTCAGACTTGTTTTCTCCACCATATGTAACAAATCATCGCGGAGCAGATCTACGGCTTGAAAAAGCATGTGACCAAACAAAGCTTCGGAATTCCGTGACATACAGAATCACTTGTCTTGGATCAATACAGTTCTTTCTAATCTGATCTAATCTCATCTAAATTAATTTGTGACAATGAGACCACAACTCATGTGTAGTCTGGTCAATGGAATCACATATTGATCAATAATATAAAATATGCAATGATGTGACCATAATTGACGTGACTAGTTGAAAAAATATTTTGGGTGAGCTGTTTAACCCTTATGTTCTGTTTGGGGTCTCTGGGACCGCAACATGATTAAATGCATTTTCCTTTTATGCATCAAGTGAAGCGCCAATTTTTTCAAATCGGCTGTCCCGACTTTCTGATACTGCATGACGTTCAAAGCTTCAAACGTCATCAATAACGTGGTATTGTCATTTCAATACAACCATCGGTACAGTGTGTGATACAATAGTGCTTTGAAAACTTATATGCGTCACAATAGAGAGGAAAAGGCGATCATAATTTTTTCATGCTGACTTTAAATGCGATTTTACCCATTCAGAGTGTGTTGTTTCTAATTTCCTTTATTGAATTGCCCATTTCATCATCTTTATTGAATCATTTACAACATTCCTCAGCATTCAATGGTCTCAGTTTAAAAACTACTTCCTCTTCAAACTGGAGAAAGTGATGGATGATTTTAAAGCCTCCTGTCCAGAGCAACGGGGACCTGCCAATCCAAACGTTGAGTACATTCCCTTTGAGGAGATGAAGCAGAGGATTCTCAAAATCGTCAACGGATACAACGGGTAAGAGACAACAGAAACATTCCACAGTTCTTTATAGAGATGGGGAAAAACATTGATACAACATAGTATCTTGATATTTTGAGTGGGGCTAATACATGGAGGCCAAGTATTAATTGATTCAGGGCCTGAATTTTAGCTCAAGATTGCGATTATTGTGCATAAATGCGGGAAATAATGATTATTCTATCTCTCAGCTGTAATTTCACAATCAGCACAAGTAAATAATTTCTCTCTCGGACACGCACAGTGAGCTGAGTGTTAAGGAAGCGCATTCTCACATAATGAGTTGTAAAAACAAATACATTGACTTGAAATGTGCAAAAAAAATTATTTGACAACTGTAATTTCTATTAAAATATGTCTAAAATATGAGGAAAGAAATATTGAACGAAGGAGATGGATACGAAGATGTGAAATGAACAGACTGAGAACTTTATCTTATTAGATAAAAACGTTTATGGACAAAGTTTTCCTTTGGGGACATTTGCAGTTGAAAAAAGGTAATCGCAATGCATTTTATTGCAATACTCTGCATATCGCATGATGTTTAAAATCACAATATTGTATTGTGGCTTAAAGGGATAGTTCACCCAAAAATGTTGTCATTACTTACACACCAAGATGTTCCAAACCTGTATGAGTTTCTTTCTTCTGTTGAATACAAAAGTAGATATTTTAAAGAATGTTGGTAATCAGACATTTGACGGCACCTATTGACTTCCATGGTAGGGGGAAAAAAATACTATGGAAGTCAATAGGTGCCGTCAACTGTCTGGATACCAACGTTCTTTAAAATATCTTCTTTTGTGTTCAACATAAGAAAGAAACTCATGAGGGAGTAAATGATCACAATTTTTATTTTTGGGTGAACTATCCCTTTAAGAATCATGATAATATTGTATCATGGGGCCTCTGGTGATTCCCACCCCTAGTTGTTTAGTCCCTCTGTGAAAATATTAAAATGACTTTTTTTCTTCAGGATTCCTTTCACTATTCAGCGTCTTTGTGAGCTTCTTACTGAGCCGAAAAGAAACTACACAGGAACAGACAAGTTCCTCAGGGGTGTGGAGAAGGTATGATGTGTTTAAGGAAATGAACAATTCGTTGGGAACAGATTATTTGTAGTTGATAATTAAGGCAGATTAAAACTCTCTACTCAGTTAAAAAGAAGTTTTTTTTTGTTTTTGTTTTTTTTTCTAGAATGTGATGGTGGTCAGTTGTGTGTATCCTACCTCAGAGTGAGTTAAACACTTTCTGCTCTATTTTACGGTTTTGTGAGTGGGCAGCTTTCAATATAATCTTTTAGTGATGCTTGTAATGTTTTAAAAAAACGTTCCGCTGTCCTTAATACCATTATGCATCTTTTATTTTTAAAGGAAAAAAGGGTCAGGTTGTGTGAACAGAATGAATGGTGTCATGTTCCCTGGCAACACTTCAGCTTTTCCAGATAGGTGAGTTTATTGCTTTAACCACCATTGTGGAAACTTTGAAAATTGCCTTATGGGTCACTAAACCAATTCAGTTTGAAATGTTAGTGCTCACTGTAAAGAGAGATTAGTAGATGAACATAATTTTCCTGCCTGATGGTTTGATGTTTCTTTGATTGTCTGTGATAGAAATGTGAATGGTCCAGGAACACCCAGACCACTGAACAGACCAAAACTCTCCTTGTCCAGCAGTGTAGCTACCAACGGCCTTCCTGACAGCACAGAAAGCAAAGAACAGGTCTCTGAGCAATCGGAGAGAACAGTCAAGTAAGTGCCAGATGCCAATGTGTGCATTAGAGTTGCGCGGATCAGCTGTAACGTCACCCGAATCTGTTGTTAAAAATAAATCATCCCCCCGCCATTCACACAAACCTATGATTTTCTCTGATTTAGATATCCGCACCTGACCCGCACAATGATTCAAATGCTCAGTGTTAAACGTGATGATATGGTGACATATTACACTGAAGTAGGGTGCTTTTAAAGGGTTAGTTCACTCAAAAATGAAAATTCTGTCATTAATTACTCACCCTCATGTCGTTCCACACCCATAAGACCTTTGTTCATCTTCAGAACACAAATTAAGATATTTTTGGTGAAATCCGAGGGTATCTGATCCACACACACCTTTTGACATCCAGAAAGGTAGTTGAAAACATGGTTAAAATAGTCAATGTGACTGCAGTGGTTCAACCTTAATGTTATGAAGCGATGAGTACTTTTTGTGTGCAAAAACAAAAGAAAAATAACGACTTTATTCAACAATTTGAACCGTTTTCATATGTGCAGGCTTCCTTGTTTACATCTGAACGTCAACTCGGTATTGGCCGAAGCTGAACACATGAGCAGCACGACGCATGCATGTGATGCTTAAACAGGATCCGGCCAATAATGAGCCGGCATTCGGACGTAAACAATGAAGCCTGCACTGAGTTCACTACATATGTTCAAATTGTTGAATAAAGTTGTTATTTTTGTTTTGTTTTTGCACACAAAAAGTGTTCTCATCACTTCATAACATTAAGGTTGAACCACTGTAGTCACATGGACTATTTTAACCATGTTTTCAACTACCTTTCTGGAGCTCAAAAGGTGCAATGACGTTGCTGCCCATATGTGGATCAGATACCCTCGGATTTTATCAAAAATATCTTAATTTGTGTTCTGAAGATGAACGAAGATCTTACAGGTGTTTAACGACATGAGGGTGAGTAATTAATGACAATTTCATTTTTGGGTGAACTAACCCTTTAAATTAATGTTTATTTAAAGTAAAAGTTTGTCTTTGGCAAAATTACACAAAGGCTGGATATAGGCTTTATTAGTTTATTGTCATATTCAGCACTTTACAGCCGTTACATATGAAATACCCAGCGCTTGATTGGTCCTGGTTAACTACTTCACTAAAACGCTCCCAAACTGTACTTTTCTTTCCTTCCTTATGTTTTATTTTTAATTCCCCTTTTTGAAATTTCACTCGTATCTGTTTTGCCTCCATTGCTGCTTAAACAACTGGACTCCACAACTGCATAGCTTAATGAGAGTCTGCAAATTAGTGCCTGATTTAAAAAAAAAAAAAAAAAAAAAAATCAGCTTTAAACACATTAATATTTCCTTCATTATGTTGGAAAACACTCTTATCAAAATAATTTCTTTTAAACTTGTGTATATATTTAGTTAAAGCTGTTAGTCTTATTTCGCCCAAAAATGAAAATGATCCCATGATTTACTCACCCTCAAGCCATCCTAGATGACTGCCTTCTTTCAGACAAATACAATTGGAGATATTTAAAAACATCCTGGCTCTTCCAAACTTTATAATGGCAGTGAATGGGGAGCACGATTTTGAAGAGAAAAAAAAAGTGCATCTTTCCATCGCTAAAGTTCTCCACACTGCTCCGGGGGGTTAATAAAGGCCTTCTGAAGCGAAGTGATGGGTTTTTGTAAAAAAAAAAAAAAATCCATATTTAAAACTTTTATTAACTATAATAACTAGGTTCTGGCAGAACCCCCAGAGCTGTGTGGATTACTTTTACGATGGATGGATGGATGCACTTTTTTTTTTTTTGGCTTCAAAATCTAGGGTACCATTCACTGTTATTATAAAGCCTGGAAGAGCCAGGATATTTTTAAATATATCTCTGATTATGTTCGTCTGAAAGAAGATAGTCATATACGCCTAGGATGGCTTGAGGGTGAGTAAATCATGGGATAATTTTCATTTTGGGGAGAACTATCCCTTTAAGTTGAGCAATATCTCATGCAGGTTTTTTCATTTGTGTTTTATATAATGACCACTAGGAGGTGCTCTAGGCATATGTTTTCCTTGATTGGTTTTCCCTAAAGAGATAAATGTTGTTGAAACCGATAGTGAGTGATAGAGAGAGTGAGTCAGTTTCGTTGCGTTTTTGAAGTTCCGTGTCTTTATTAAAATCAACAGTTAATGATTTATCTCTCCTCTCTCATTTTTTTTTATTACTTGGCCGCCTGATCCGCGGATTATCCGCAGTGTCTGCAGATATAACCATGATCCACGCATCACTAGAGTACATGTGACACTCTTGTTCTAACCGTGTAGCCCCACTGTTTAAAGACCATATGGAAGATTTATTGTATGCAGGGTTTTGTTTTTTTTTGTCTTACTAATTTCACAGCTATTGTTTTACATACTTAAATTCTTCATATTTTTTTACATACTAACTTTTTGTATAATTTGACAATTTCAGAAAAAAATTAGGTATTTCCTGTCCTGAAAAGTATGACCCACGTGAATTGCTTAAATCGGAGAAAAAAATGGTTTTGGGGGGCAGAATGCTGGTTTACTGTATGATGATTGAAATCGCAAACAATTTACATCCTAAACGATTACTAAATAAACTGCAAAATGTTACGTTTTCTCATACATTTATTACATGCACGGATTGCTCCTGACAACGCTGCACAAGCTTGCGGCGCCATCTGCGGGACACTATTAGCATGGGTTCAAAGCGCCAAATGTGAGTAAAAATTGGCGTTGAAACGGTCTTACTCGCCAGTTGCCCGGTAACTTTTTTTTAAAAAAATTTTTTATGAATTTTGACAATGCATAGTTTTGAGAATGTGATATGGCTTAATACGATTTATCAAATCGCAACGTTTGTGATGCAATCATAAATGTATAGTCTGACGCGCTGCATGTTTCAGAGTAAAGCCCAGCACTGTTTTCAGTTTTAATTCACAGTAAATGCTACTCTGCAAGTGCTGTGTTTGAGTCTTTGTCATGAGAATAATTTATAAATCTGTTTTTGGCAATAAAAAGAAATGATAAGGTCTCCCTGCAGTTTTATGCCAAAATAAAAGTTCAGTGGTTTAACGTTTGTAAACAAAGAAATTAAGACAACCATAAATGTTAGTATTGTAATTGTACTGTTGTTCTGTAAAATAAAATAAGGATAATAACTAATATAATATCCAATAATTGTTTTATTAATATTAATGATAATTATATTAATACTTTTATAGCATATATTGTATTATATTATCATGATTATTAAATACTTGATTTATTTTTACAATGCAATAATATGTATTATTGTAATATAAGATATATCTGTTTTTTTTAATCTGAAAAAAAAAATTGCTTTTGAGGTGAAGAAAAAACAACTATTGACACCACAACTGGGGTGCAGTCACTTTATTTTAATTTTAATTGATAATTTTCACATAATTAATATTAAAAAGGTTTATTTCACTATTTGTTTAGATTATCATAGTTTTAAATGTGCAGTAAGTTTTATGATAATTTTCATAGTTTAAGATTTAAGTCTGGTACAACAAAGGTACAACAAAATCTGTATTTAAGCATTTGACAATAACAAAAATAAATGAAGGCATAATAAGTTCCAAAACAGTTTAAATGTCACCTTTTATTTAAAAAAAAAAAAAAAAAAAAAAAGCTGAAATCTGTTAATAATTTTAATACAAAAAAGAACCCCTTGATATCAATAAATGCATGACTTTGGCAGTAAACTTAAGGAATCAAAGCTGTGAAAACTGTAACTGTGTATTTGGAGTCTTAACTATTTTTTTTGTTATAGTGAGTCTTCAGCATCAGAAGCAGAAGGTTCACATGTTGGTCCAGTGAAGAGTAAACATTGTGAAGATGAGGATGCAACGAACGCTGAGATGCACGAAGCCAAGAGGCTCAAATTTGACAAAGAGGAAGAAGAGGATGATGATGAAGATGAAATGGAGAAAGAACCAGGTGAAAAGCAGTTGTCCTGCATATCAATAGCAGAGAGCTCATCGGATCTACCGCAGTCCTCATCAGACGTCACTGCAGAGGTGAAGGATAATAAACCTGACGAATCCATCGCTGAAGACCAAGGTACGTCCTTTTTACAGTTTCAGAACATAACCGTGTTTTGACTTCTCTAAGAAGACACCAGCAGACCATTGGCATACACGCATAGACATACACTACCAGTCAAAAGTTTGGACACGGTAAGAAGTTTCGTCTGCTCACCAAGGCTGCATTTATTTAATTAAAAATACAGCAAAAACAGTAATATTGTGGAATATTATTACAATTTAAAATAACTGTTTTCTGTTTGAATATATTTTATAAAGTAATTTATTCCTGTGATCAAAGCTGAATTTTCAGCATCATTACTCCAGTCTTCAGTGTCACATGATCCTTCAGAAATCATTCTGATATGATGATCTGCTGCTCAAGAAACATTTATGATTATTATCAATGTTGAAAACAGTTGTGTACTTTTTTTTCAGGATTCCTTGATGAATAGAAAGTTCAAAAGAACAGCATTTATCTGAAATACAAAGCTTTTGTAACATTATACACTACCGTTCAAAAGTTTGGGGTCAGTAAGAATTATTTTAATTATTTTGAAAAGAAATTAAAGAAATTAATACTGTTATTCAGCAAGGATGCATTAAATCGATCAAAAGTGACAGTAAAGACATTTATAATGTTACAAAAGATTATATTTCAGATAAATGCTGTTCTTTTGAACTTTTAATTCATCAAAGAATCCTGAAGAAAAAAAAAAAAGTATTGTACACAAATATTTTGTACAATTGTACACAATAAATGTTTCTTGAGCAGCAGATCATCATATTAGAATGATTTCTGAAGGATCATGTGACACTGAAGGCTGGAGTAATGATGCTGAAAATTCAGCTTTGATCACAGGAATAAATTACTTTATAAAATATATTCAAACACAAAACAGTTATTTTAAATTGTAATAATATAATAATAATAATATTACTGTTTTTACTGTATTTTTAATTAAATAAATGCAGCCTTGGTGAGCAGATGAAACTTCTTTTAAAAACATTAAAAAATCTTACTGTGTCCAAACTTTTGACCAAACAAATCTACCCACATACACTACCAGTCAAAAGTTTGGACACGGTAAGATTTTTTAATGTTTTTAATAGAAGTTTTGTCTGCTCACCAAGGCTGCATTTATTTAATTAAAAAGTGTTTTGCCAATCATCATAGTGGCTTCTGGGATGGTCAAATACTTGCTAATGTTGCAGTTGGATTACTAGCGTATGACACTGTCTTAGGCTGTTTTCAAATTTGATTTGATTGTTTGGTCTCATTTCCCTGAAGGTCTTTTTAATATCGTATTATGTGGCTCAGATCCACAATGCATTTGTATTATCAACATGAGTTCTAGCGGCAGCTGTTTACCACTGTAGCTAGGTAACCGTTCATGAGAACATGCCAAAATATGGAAAGTGCTATTTGGTTCAATTTTTTTCACTTTTTTTTCCCCTTTGCTAGCAAAACTAAATCCTGACATGCACAGCGAAGGCAATTTCTGCAGACATGAGCAGCAATGAAAAATGCATTATACCATAATAGGCTTCCACATAATAAACCAGATTACTTTGTCATTTGCTAACAGTACTGGAGTTCACATAAACTCTACCCCAAAATCCCATTTTGGAGGTTTGGTGCACAGCCTCGTTTAAAAGGCATACTCGTCCCCCTCTGCCTGTCAGTCTGGTGGTGCTTACACTGGATGTTTAATATGTCTTAAAGCATATATCAGTGTCATTGCAGGCTTATAAACCTTTAAATATATAGTCTGTATAGTCTTTCTTTACTATGGGGGTCTAAAAGCAGGGAAGCCCTCCCATCTGATGGCTGATAAAGACAGCTGGATTTAGTGGTGATTGTGAATGCTTTCAACAAATGGAGAGATGCTCTGCAATTATACACTAACAGTAAAAGTTTTGACACATTATTAATTATTATTATACACATTTTAGAATCTTAGGAAGGTAATTAAAACTAAGAAATAACGCACATGAAAGTATGGGAATATAACACAATTTTGTATGTTTTATGATTATTGACGATGATTATTAATATACTTTTTGTGAAATTTTAGTTTTATAAAGAAGTTCATATTTGGATTTTTAGGACATTTGAGTCTTGTGGCGTATTTTATATACACTACCAGTCAAAAGTTTGGAAACATTACTATTTTTCAATGTTTTTGAACAAAGTCTCGTATGCTCATTAAGGCTGCATTTATTTCATAATAAATACAGAAAAATCAAAAATATTGTGAAATATTACAATTTAAAATTATGGTTTTCTATTTTAATATATTTTAAAATGTAATTTATTTCTGTGATCAAAGCTGAATTTTCAGCATCATTACTCCAGTCTTCAGTGTCACATGATCCTTCAGAAATCATTCTAATATGATGATTTGATACTCAGTTATTACCAATGTTGATAACAGTTGTGTTGCTTGATATTTTTTTTGAAACCTGTGATACTTTTTTTCAGGATTCATTGATGAATAAAAGGTTAAAAAGAACAGCATTTATTCAAAATATAAATCTTTTCTAACAATATAAATCTTTACTATCACTTTTTATCAATTTAACACATCCGTGCTGAATAAAAGTATTAATTTCTTTCAAAAAAAAAAAAAAAAAAGAAAATTACTGACCCCAAACTTTTGAACTTTTGTATATTGTTACAAAAGATTTCTATTTTAAATAAATGCTGATATTTTTAACTTTTTATTCATCAAAGAATCCTGAAAATGTATCACAGGTTATAAAATATTAAGCAGCACAACTGTTTCCAACATTGATAATAAATCAGCATATTAGAATGATTTCTGAAGGATCATGTGACACTGAAGACTGGAGTAATGATGCTGACAATTCAGCTTTGCATCACAGAAATAAATTATATTTTAAAGTATATTAAAATAGAAAACCATAATTTTAAATTGTAATAATATTTCACAATATTATTGTTTTTTCTGTATTTATTATGAAATAAATGCTGCCTTAATGAGCATAAGAGACTTTGTTCAAAAACATTGAAAATGGTAATGTTTCCAAACTTTTGACTGGTAGTGTATTTTGAATTGATTTTGATTTAAAGTATTTTACTTGACATTCCTCGATGGCCTGGGTGACTCAAAATCATCATAGATACACTACCAGTTTGGAATAATTATGATTTTTTTTTTTTTTTAATGTTTTTGAAGTCTCTCATGCCCACAAAGGCTTCAATTAATTTGATCAAAAAATACAGTAAACACAGTCATATTGTGAAATATTATTATTATTATTATTATTTAATTTTTTTAAAACATTTTTATTTCAGATATTTTAAAATGTAATTTACTGCTGTGATGGCAAAATTTAATTTTCAGCATCATTACTCCAGTCTTCAGTGTCGCATGATCCTTCAGAAATCATTCTAATATGATGATATAAGTAAACTAATAAAACTAATAAAAACTAATATAAATATAAAATATCAAACCCCAAAACACACACATTCGGCAGAGCTAATATCCACTGGCAAGCTATTCCATAACTTTGGAGCTCTTACTGCAAATGCTCCATCTTCTTTAGTTTTATATTTGGTTCTTGGAACACTCAGCAGTTTGTTAAAAGAAGATCTAAGGACTCGTTCACACAGAACGCATTTTTGCTTTGAAAAACACGAGACTCAGGCAGTGGAATGGGGAAAAAACGCAAGGTCTGGAGACAAGTTTTTGTAAAAGTTTAACCGATTTTAACTTGAGCGCCATGTTTTTTTAGAGCCCTATGTCATGCGTGAGACACTGCAAGTCACGACGCGAACAGTCATACACCTCAGTCTAGCACGTTTACATAGAAAAACAATGGAAAAGTAGTGCATTGGAATGGAAAAATGTGTTCTGTGTGAGACAGCCCCTAGGACATCACACTTTTATGTATTTGATGCTCAAGAAACGTTACTATCAATGTTGAAAACAGTTGTGCTGCTTCATATTTTTGTGAAAATGGTAATACACTACCATTCAGAAGTTTGATGTAAGAAAAAAAAAAAAAAGAAATTAATGAGGTTGCATCAAATATGACGGTAAAGACGATAATTATGTTACAAAAGTTTCATTAAAGTTTCTATTCATCGAAGAATCTTAATGTATTACGGTTTCCACAAAATATTAAGCAGCAAAAACTTGTCAACATTGATTAGAACAATTTTTATATTATATTATTATTTAAATAATTATTAAGCATTATATTAGAATGATTTTGACTGGAGTAATGATGCTAAAAATTCAGCTTTGTCATCACATGGATATTTTTTTTTTTTTTTTTTTTTAATATAGAAAACAGAAAAACAGTTAATGGTAATACTGTGAAATATTAGTTTTTTAAAATCAAATAAATGCAGCTTTCATGAGCATAAAGACTTTTCTTAAAAGCTACAAATCTTAATTGTTCAGTGTAAATTCTTCGTATTTGGGTTCAATCAGTGTAAAATAAGTCACTAATGTTAATTTTTCTTGTTTTATTTCAACCAGCTTGTTCATGTGAGTAACTGCTGTGCTAATATATTTTTTTTTTATATCTTTGCATATCAGCAGCTGTTTAGCATCTCTTTGCATACATGACATTTTCTGCTCCTCTCTCTACAGAACCCTCTAGTACACAGTCAGAGGTCGTAGAAAACGGGGTTGACAAATCTGCTTCGGAAGATTCACCCGACCCTTCCCACAGTCAGGCGACCGTCAGGGAATCTGACCTATCGGAGCAGCAGCCGGAGAGGGAAGAGAGCGCCGAGGCTCAGGAAGCGGAGGAGAAAAATGACCCTGTCAGCAGTAGCAGCAATAACAGCAGTGACGAGGGAGTGTCCAGTGCAGAGACTCTATCTGCATGTCCCAGCAGTTCCACAGAGCTGGCAGCAGAGGGCAGTACCACTGCAGAAATCAGTTCAGACAGCTCAGAGACTGCAGATGACACCATGGAGCAAGACTGAAATGGGGCCCCACGTTGTTGATTTTTACACTCTACTGTACAAACACCCCAAAAATCACTTATCCTGCAAGTTTAGCAGATCCTTTATAGACCTAGGGAGGAGGGCATCTGGTGACATCCCTAAAGACCTCTCGTGACACATCTCCTCCTTGTGACCCTTCTCAGGGCATCTTCACTTAATTTGGGTTTTTCTCTGAAGATCAACTTCAAAAACTGGAAGCTCATCTTTCTGGTGGTTTAGCGGAGCATTTGCCATTGAATAACAAGAAAGCCTTGTGTACATGGCAGTTTTCTGTAATCCTGTTCTAATCATGGGAGTCTGTCTGTCAACACGTTCTAAAGTTGTTGGGTAAAACACCCTTCAATTCGCATCAATCTCTCTCCTGCTCCTCTGAGAGTGAAAATGTGGCAAATCTTTGGTTGAATTTTTGTGAATGTGTGCATGTGTTTGTAGGGGTAAGGGGTGTATGTGCACTTCCTTTAGTTTTGATTAGTCAACGAATGATCTCAGGATTCCCGTTGACCGGCAGACCAGTGTCTAAACATTCCAGGAGAACACCCCTTTTCTCCCAAATTGCCTTCTGTATTCATCTGCTGGCTTGTAGCACGAAGTGCTCAATAGCAGAATTAGACAGATTTCCTTTCTCTGCTAATTCTTTTTCTTTTATTTTTAGATCCTTTGATTTTAACTGCCTTCCCAGCATAGCACCGAAATGTATTAATCCACTGATGCTGGTAAATAGATTCTAAAATGGACTAATGTGATTTTTCATGCACTAGATATTCGAGTGCTGTTGGTTGCGACGTGTAACTTAATATAGTGAGCTTGTCTTTTCAACCGACATAATGTGCTTAACCACTATTGAGCCATCCTTATTTGTCATAATCTTTTCATTTTGTTTCATCAAATAATGGCAAACAGTTGTATGAAGGTTTAAATGAGCAACACTGTCAACAAACACGTCTCTTAAACTGTACTTTACATGCTTCCTTCAGACATGTATACAGGCTGTCCTACCCATACTTATTTCCACAGCTCCTTTTTGATATGTAGAATTTTTAAATTAGATTTTGTAGATTATGATACATGTTCACTGCTTTTGTGAAAAGTGAAATTGTATGATCTCCATGTGAACTGAATGCTTGGGCTTTCAACAGTATTCCTGAAGAGCAATAAAAGTTCACGTTAAAAGCAGTGATATGCTTAATCTGAGGCATTTCTAACCTTTTATCTGAATAAAACTCTTTGGAATAAGCAGGTCATAGACACAATTCATTTGCACTACAACATTTGGTTAGTAAAAACTAAAACTGATAGACATCACATTTAATAAGTGGGTGATATGGGCAGTAACTGCAAATAAGAGCTAGAATTTTACATAAAATAGATCTGCATTCGTTCTTAGATTAAGCCTATGATCATTCGTTCAATAAAATATTTCATATTATAAACTGATGTGGATTTTTGGTGTGGCCTCAAGTATTAAGATATGAAATCTGTAGTTTGTTTCATCATCACGGTTATGTATTCCAATTGTCGAGTCACACAAATCGCTATAGATAAGTCCCTAAGTGACCCACCTCCTTAAATGAGGCAAGATTTCCCACACCAACCCGCACACAATTTTACACAGTAAACTAGTAAAGTGCCCCAAACCAAAAAAAATCCCTTACACTGTAGTCACAGAAAGAAAGGAATTATATAGTCTAGTCCCATCTGTGGACTTTGTCCCATGTGTCAGCAGCTCCTGAATGGTCATCCAGTTGTCAAATATCCTCTTGTTCCTCCTTTTCATCATCTTTTTACGGCTCAGCTGGATAATATCAGGCTCATTCTTGTTGTTAATTGCTCCTGTTTGTCCCTTGTTCTCTATGTGGCACTGCTTCATGAGTTCCCGCCGTTCCTTGGCTTGTGCCGCATGCTGTTTGCGCTCTTCCTTGTTCCAGTATCGACCCAGCTTTAGTTCACTTGCTGCATCGTCATCTGTAGTTGCGCTGCAGCGTTCTTCTCGAATGCGCAAAGCACGCTCCTTCAGCAGCTGGTCCCTGATGGGCCTTTTGGTGATGTACCTTGTTCCATCGCTGCGGATTTTTACCTTCCACCCCATCTTGGGCCTGGCATTAGTGGGAGTGGTTTCTGGGTTCTTGCACAGGCTGGCTAAGCTGACTTGACTGTACTCCACAGACGACTTCTGCTGGATAAGTTGCATGTAGCTTTGGTAATGTTGTGCATGGGCTGGGATGTAGGTATTCTTGTATGAGGAATGATGTAAGGAAGTCAAAAGACTCTTCCTTGGGTTCCTTTTCTTACTTTGCTTTCTTTTCCCCTGATTTGTGACCTCTGGATCTCCAGGTAAACTCTTGGTGGGGCTGATCTCCTGAATAGGAGAGAGGTGATGTTTGGAGCACGCTATTGTTGAGTTGCGTCTGTGCATGGGAGAACTTTTACTCTTGTCTCCAGGAACCATCCTTTGGGAGTCAGGGGAATCTGACTCCAGAGCAGGATGTAAGCTCCAACAGCTCTCTCCAGTGTTGTAAGCACTAGTAGAGCCTTCGTTGTCCACCTGGTTATTGATGAGGTCCTGATGGACTTCAGTATTTATTTGCTCAGTTAAGTGCTTGGTGCAGCAACTTTTGGCTTGCTCATCACCCTCAGTTTGAAGCCTGTGTGCTCGTATGATACTCAGGCACTCCAGCTCAATGTTCAGCAACTCCTCATTAAGCATCTGAACCTCCTGATCATCACAGTCTACACTAACCGTCTTTCCATATAGTGTGTCATCATGCTCCAGAAATCCCTGAAGGCCATTAGCATTGACCAGGCATTTCAGTTCAAGCTGTTTCTGGAAACGTTCACATGCTGTGCCATGTATACAAAGAAAGTTTCCACTGTCTCCATTGTCAGCTGAAAGGAAGGAGTCATTGCTCAAGTGCATATCCCCACTTTCAAAAGTGCCTTCACTATACTTCTTGTGGTTTTCTGGGAGTGTGTCACAAAGGGAATTCTGATCATCTCCCAAGATGTCCTGCTCTGAGCTTTCATCATTACGTGTGCTTTCATCAGTGCGGCCAACGCCACTGTCTTTCTCGTGATGGTTGGACGGTAAGGTTGCCGTATCAGTAGTGCCTCCATCTTCTTCATGTGTGCTCTGTTAAAGTGAGTGGGAAGACATTTTAATGGCTTGCAAATCACTTTAATAGTGATGTTAGCACCTTTAATTGGATCAAGGAAGCAATTTACTGTTGACTTGACCCTCATTAACTTATCATACTTGCAGTGAACTCCCTGACCTTGTTATGCTGTTGCTCCAGCATGCCCATGTGCAAGTCATCTGCCAAGTTGTTTCTATCCTCCTCCAACCAGCCAATATCCTGTAACCCAAACCGAAATGCAATGTCCTTCTTTTACTTAAATCCAGGGTCTCCAAACCTGCTCCTGGAGAGCCACTGTCCTGCAGAGTTTAGCTCCAACTTGCCTCAAAACACCTGACTAGAAGTTCCTAGTATGCCCAGTAAGACCTTGATTAGCTGGTTCTGGTGTGTTTAATTGAGGTTGGAGCCTAACTTTGCAGGACAGTGGCCCTCCAGGAGCAAGAATGGACACCACTGCTCTAGAGTTTTGGTCCAGTTGGTTCAGGTGTGTTTATATTGGGTTGGAACTAAACTTTGCAGAAAGGTGGTCCTACAGCTGCAGGGTTGGAAACCCCTGACATAAATCAAAATAAATTTACCAAAACCATCATATGCAAGTTCACAGAACAGTTAGCAGACCTGACTTTCTGGTCGAGCCACGAGGAGGGTCACATTCTTACTCTCCACCTTGGTCAGAAGTGTCACTGCCTCCTCATGGCTCTGGATGTCCACTCCATTGATCTTCAACATGTGAAAAGTAAAAGTTTTAGTCAAAATATTCCAACAAACAAACAAAACTATGGAATCAATTCTACCTGGATAATTTGGTCTCCTTCCTGGACTCTGCCATCTTTTGCTGCAATTCCTTCTGGATCAATCTAAGCATGGTAAGAACAGTGTATTTAGCCTTAACATTGGAATACATAAAGCCTCACTGAGTAAGTCTGGTAAATATATACTGTATACTAAATCAGTGGTGTAATTTGACATTAATGCAAAAATTGCCTGATCATTTACTGTTCGGAGAAATTCCTATTTAAGAACCCTACCTTACTAATATAAATGGTAGTCGTCCCATTGTCAGTCTTGTAACATAACATCAGGCCAAGCTTATCCTGCGTAGTTTTCCTCTGGAGATCCACTTCCTATTAAAACAGATCATTGATTTTGATGACCAAGATTTAGCATTTTAGTTATTCTTAACATTAAACATAAGCCAAAGAATGTCAGAGTTTACTGTAGATAATGATTCATTTGCGTAGTAAATCCATATGCAATTATAGAGGTCTTGGGAAAATATTAGAAAGTATATGAAATCGAAATTAAAATGACCTCAGGAGACACAGAGATTAAACATGATTTAAACATGCATGTGAGTGAGTGAATACAGTCTAGACCAACACAATACCTCATATTCCAGTCCTCTACTCTCAATGTCTTTCTGTACGCCATCATCAAAGTCTGTGGGGTAAGGGGAGTCACGTCTTGCCATTTGACACCTTCAGTATAATGAAAAATTAACATTAACTGAAGCCTCATTCACGGCAAATCTGATTTTAATATGAAAATTGCTCTCAAGTTTCACTGTTGTGATAAAGCTGGTCAAAGAAATGCTTGACAAACACTGACAAGCACTTACTGTGAGGATGAATGGAAACTATCCAGCATGGCCATACACAGTGGTCCCGGAGGTGATGGTAACTTGGCCATAGTCTCTATATGTTTCAAATATTTCATTGTAATGTTGGTCTGAGTACTGTTGTTCACTCCTCGGGCTGGTTCATGAGTCTTGTGCGCCGCCCTGCGCAGCACCTCAACCTCAATGGGGTCTTTTGCAGTTTGAAAGGCCTCTACTGCTTGGTCATGGGTAGCTACGGAAAGACTCCCTCCATTTACCTACACACAAAAAAGAGAAGTTTAAATGAAAAAAAGGTGAGACGTGGAACATAGTTTTCAGAATAATGTATAGTACAGGATGCTCGTGTAAAAAGTCCACATTAGCTTTTACTTCCAATAGTATTTTTTGGAACCTTATTAGTGATACTGAAACTTCTATTGTGGGTCAGTTTGTGTCTATATATGTGTAAATAAGCTGAATCCAAAGCATATCAATATGAGTTTTCCCTGGGATTCGAACCTATGACCTTGGCATTGTCTGTGCCACGCTCCACCAGTTGAGCTACTGTACAAAAGCAGACTTTGCATTCTGCATGAGCTCTGCTTTTGCAAGGTTCACTTCATATTAGTCTTCTACAAACTGACATATACATAATGTAAGGAGCAAAACCATTCCATATTTCTATGAAATGCATACTGAGCATTTCATTATATTTTAGATAATACACTTAAAATATCACTTAAAAAACAATTAATTTTATGCACCGCATTTGTATGCATTGTCATCCCAATTTAAGAATATATACTGAACTTCAGTGCCATGTGTGGCTGTACATTAACCTTAAAACCAGACGTGAGGACAAAATCCAAAAAGGGAGGATTAAACATTCCAAGTAATGTAAAGCAAGAGGACAGTTCAAACATGAGGTCTGATGTATGACACTATTTTTTTCTTAAATCATGTATACAATAAAGTCTCCGTATATAAAAATGATAAACAACCCTTACAAAAAAGAAGTTTATTCAAGTGTGCAATTATACTTCTTTTAAACTAAAAATAAGAAAGTATACTTTCAGTCTAATTTGTATGTACTTAAAATTACACTTAAGTATAATTAAGTATTCTAACCCCTGGTTTCACAGACAAGGCTTAAGCTAGTCCTAGACTAAAATGCATGTTTGAGCTGTTTTAACTGAAAGCAACTTGCACTGACAAATCTTAAAATATGTCAGTGCCATTGTTCTGTCTCAAGATGCACACAAGTAATGTTTTTTTCTAGGGTATGTTTATAAAAGCTACTTAAATACCCTAATTGAAATAAGGCTTAATCCTGGCTTAGCCTAAGCCCTGTCTGTGAAACCGGCCCTAAGTATACTTGATTTTTAAGGCGGGCGTACACGGACACACACACACACACGGAACTTCGTGTGATTGCTTCGGAAATCGGCAGGTCGTAAAATCGTGTCGTATATCACTACGTCCGTACGATTTTCAGATAAACTCACTCGTGACGTGTGCGTGGACGTACGATCTTCCAACCGCCAGAATTCGCACTGTGTACGCCAGCCTTTAGTAGTGTTTACTCTTGAGTAGACTATTAAATAATTTTTTTCCACATAGTTTTACATACAGCCTTATAAACTTTCATGATATGTTCCTAATTCTGAGTATCTGAATTTTTTTGTAGGCTAGTCCACTGGTATTGTACATAGGACTTTACTTCAAATCTACTCTACTCTTTCCCAGCCATAGAATTTTCAGAATAAGCTGGCGGGGAAAGAGTTAAAGTGCAGTTAAAGGTATATTTCAAGTATAAAAATTAATACCGTAATAGGAACATAGTACTATACTTAAAGTACAAAAATAATATAATTATATACAGTGCATCTAGAAAGTATTCAACAGCGTTTCACTTTTTTTCACATTTTATGTTACATTCTTATTCCAAAAGAGATTAAATTCATTATTTTCCTCAAAATTCTACAAACAATACCCCATTTTGAAAACGTGAAAGAAGTTTGTTTGAAATCTTTGCAAATTTATTAAAATCAAAAGCGAAAAAATCACATGTACACAAGTATTCACAGCCTTGATACTCAACATTGAGCTCAGGGGCATCCTGTTTCCACTGATCATCCTTGAGATGTTTCTACATATTGACTGGAATCCACCTGTGGTAAATTCAGTTGATTGGACATGATTTGGAAAGGCACGCACCTGTCTATATAAGGTCCCTCAGTTAACAGTGCATGAAGTCCAAGGAATTGTCTGTAGACTTCCGAGACAGGATTGTATCGAGGCACAGATCTGGGGAAGGGTACAGAAAAATTTCTGCAGCATTGAAGGTCCCAATGAGCACAGTGGCCTCCATCATCTGTAAAAGGAAGAAGTTTGGAACCACCAGGACTCTTCCTAGAGCGAGCCGGCCGGCCAAACTGAGCGATCGGGGGAGAAGGGCCTTAGTCAGGGACGTGACCAAGAATCCGATGGTCACTCTGACAGAGCTCCAGCGTTTCTCTGTAGAGAGAGGAGAACCTTCCAGAAGAACAACCATCTCTGCATGGTTGGAAGAGTGGCCAGATGGAAGCCACTCCTCAGTAAAAGGCACATGATAGCCCGCCTGGAGGACTCTCAGACCATGAGAAACAAAATTGTCTGGTCTGATGAAACAAAGATTGAACTCTTTGGCCTGAATAGCAAGTGTCCTGTCTGGAGGAAACCAGGCACCGCTCATCACCTGGCCAATACCATCCCTACAGTGAAGCATGGTGGTGGTAGCATCATGCTGTGGGGATGTTTTTCAGTGGCAGGAACTGGGAGACTAGTCAGGATCGAGGGAAAGATGAATGCAGCAATGTACAAAAACATCCTTGATGAAAACCTGCTCCAGAGCGCTCTGGACCTCAGACTGGGGCGAAGGTTCATCTTCGAACAGGACAATGACCCTAAGCACACAGCCAAGATAACAAAGGAGTGGCTACGGGACAACTCTGTGAATGTCCTTGAGTGGCCCAGCCAGAGCCCAGACTTGAACCCGATTGAACATCTCTGGAGAGATCTGAAAATGGCTGTGCTCCGACGCTCCCCATCCAACCTGATGGAGCTTGAGAGGTCCTGCAAAGAAGAATGGGAGAAACTGCCCAAAAATAGGTGTGCCAAGCTTGCAGCATCATACTCAAAAAGACTTGAGGCTGTAGCCAAAGGTGCTTCAACAAAGCATTGAGCAAAGGCTGTAAATTCTTATGTACATGTGATTGCAAATTTATTAAAAATAAAAAACGGAAGAAAAAAACAAAGATTTCAAACAAACATCTTCACGTTGTCATTATGGGGTATTGTTTGTAGAATTTTGAGGAAAACAATGAATTTAATCCCTTTTGGAATAAGGCTGTAACATAACGAAATGTGGAAAAAGTGAAGCGCTGTGAATACTTTCCGGATGCACTGTGTAATATAATGTTAATTTCAATTAAAGAAAACTTACAAGTATACATGCAGTGTAAAACTACAAAACTTTCATAAACTAAAAAATGTGCTGTATTTAACTAGTAAACTATCAGTATAAGATCACTTGTAGTATAGTTGCAGTACAAACAAAAACGTACTTGTAAACTAGTTGTGTACTCAAAGTTTACTAATGTTACACTTAAAGTATACTTAAGTGTACATTTAAACACAAAAAAGTGGGCCAATTTAGTCCTAAGAAGTACTGAAATAGTACACTTCTAGTACATTGATATGAGTATACTTACTAAGTATAAAATAAACTTGAACTTTAAGTATTAATGAACTTGAAGTATACTTATATACAAGCAGGAGTATGGTACAGAAAGACAAAGCAGGTCTAATATTGTCCATTCAACTCCATTAATTCATTTAATCATTGTTAAAAATGTTTTAACTTAAAGTGTTTGTGCTGCCTTAAATTTTAAAGATTAGTCAACTTGAAATGTGAAGTTGTACTAAGTGACAACTTGGATATTTGAGTTGACTAAACTTTAAATTTTAAGGCAGCACAAACACTTTAAGTTAAAACATTTTAAGTTTAAGCATGAACACTTTTAAGCTGAAACTTTTTTCTTTTCTTTTTTACAGTGAAAGCATATAAATATTTAATTTTAAATAATTGAACTAGCTGACTGGAACGAGGAAAACATATAGACACTATAAGGCCCTGTAGGGTTGTTAGAGTTGCAAACAACCTGTGAGACACAAGTTAATGATTTGGTGACCAAGAACGAAAGACTCAGGACAAATGTTGTCATATGAAACACTGACTTCTTGACCTAAAACAGTTCATTTGGCTAAACATTGCAAAGTCAGTCCTGACTGTGCAAGGGCAATACACTGAGATATTTATGTCCGGAAGCTCGGTTTTAACATTATCACACAGTTAGTGAGATTTCGTTCATTGATTGAGGTCCAACAGGGTGTGTAAAAGCTTTTGAATCGCACAAGGAAATGGCTATGTGCCAGATAGCTAATGGGAGAGAACTTCATTTATCAAAGCACTGTAAGACTCAAATCTCAAAGCCAATGTCCTCAGGGACCTCAGCTCAATCTGCTGTCTGTTCTGGAATCTTGCAGTGGCAATAACACACATGGGAACTTTGTCAGTGTGCCCATTCATGTGTGAGCTGACAAACTACTTTAAATTCACTCACTCACACACACTGTTTCTCTTATGCCTTTTGGCACACAGGGCAGAAAATTCACTGAATATACTTGAGTTTAATTCAATGAGACACCCTTGGCCTGACTATAGCACCTTTAAAGTTGCAGTAAAGCACATTCTGTATGTAGAGTTGCAGTTTGATAACCAATTAACCTGTTGATCTTCTTTATTATTATTATTATTATTAATGAACTAATCAAACTCAAACTTTATTTTAAACTTTATTTCAAACATTTTATTGAAAAGCATTACATTCTGTATCTTGTCCAATTCACAATGTTTAAATTCAGGGGTTATAAACCAAAAATGCAAATGTATGCATTACATTGTGTGCACAGAAAAATAGAAGCATAAAAGGTTTCTTTTTGTTATGAATTTCAATGAGCTGCACACACACACACACACACACATATATATTACTTGCATTTATCATTTTGGGTAACACTACTTAAAGTAGTGTCCTTGGGTCCTTGATCATGATTTCACTTTTTTTTAACTTTGGTTAGTGTGTAATGTTGCTGTTTGAGCATAGACAACATCTGCAAAGTTACGACGCTCAAAGTTCAATGCAAAGGGAGATATTTCCTTTTACAGAAATCAGTTTTTAAAGACTACAGCAAACAGCTGGTAGGGACTACAACGAGCTCAACATCCCAGGTTGGTGACATCACTAACCCTAAAATTTAGATAAACCCCGCCCCCGAGAACACGCAAAAAAAGGGGTTGAGGCCATGTTGGGCTGCTTTAGAGAAGAGGAAGAGTTGTTGTAGTAGAATGTTGTTGTCATGCCGTCATTTTACGCCGGACTGCTTCACAAATGAGGGTCAATTCAACGCTGGATTTGCACAAAAGATTAACATGACGGCACATGCTAGTGGATGAGTTGAATCAACTCCACAGCAACTACATCAATTTATCCACTAACCGTTCAGAAACGTCCAGTTTCATTCTAAAAGTTGTAACTTCTTCCTGAGTCTCTCCATCAGTGTCGACTCCGGTTTGAACAATGTAAGGCTGAACACGTTACTGACAATCCTCATTTTGTCTGCGTGAGATTCTCCAGCTTTGTTGTTGTTGAGCGACCGAAGCGTGAGCTGTTAAAGCTCCGCCCTCTTCTGGAAAGGGGGCCGGGAGCAGCAGCTCATTTGCATTTAAAGGGACACACACAAAAACGAATTGGCAAATTTGACAAGTTATAATAAATGATCTGTGGGGTATTTTGAGCTGAAACTTCACAGACACATTCTGGGGACACCAGAGACTTATATTACATCTTGTAAAAGGTCCCCTTTAAAGCCTTTATATAATGCATTACAAAAGTATTTTTAATGCATTAATTATGCCTTGTAATACACCTTATAATGCATTGTATGGTCTCATGAATAATTAATAATTGTATCCACAGTTATAATACATTATAATACTTATGTTACACCTTTAGAAAGTATAATGCATTCAAACACATGACAAACAACCAATTTCAGATGAAACAAGCAATCTGCAAATATTATAATACATTTTAACATTGGTTATAATTATTTATGAAAAGATATAATGCATTATAACATACATTATGAATACATAATGCATTATACATAAAGGCTTTAAGTAAAGAGTTACTGCATTTTTTCCCTTGCTCTCTGTCACAACTTTTGCTAAAGATTAGTATAGTTCACACTTTCAGCCATATAGGAGGTCAACTGGAGGTTAAGTTACAGTGAAAGCAAATTACAAAGGGATTGTGAGAATGCTACTGATCTATAATAAACCAAACCACATAAACATACAGTCTTTAAGTATTTTGACAGGACCTCAAACATTTCTCGCTCTTCTTCAGTAGAGTGTGACCCTCTCATGACCCTGTCAAATGTACATAGTCTCCAAAACACATTCCTTCTTTCAGCAAAATAACCTTTTTAGCATGCAAAACAACCTCCAGAGGCAAACTGCATATTCTCAAAGGCATTTGAAACTTGTTCATTCAATCAAATTATAATTAATGCAATAAAAATGAATGACATTTCTTAATCAATTTCAATTTAATCAGTCATCCAGCTTATATGTTAATGAGGAATAAACAAACCAAAATGGCACTGTGACAAGTCAACTGCGACACAATGCTGCTTCACTATTGTATATTACCTGACATGCTCCTTGTAGTAGTTTGTAGTGTTCATCTGGCCGCTGTATAGTACAGAGACTGCACCCCATGGTGGAAACACATCAGCAAATTGTACAGCGGCTCCTAAACGTGATCTACAGAGACTAAAGCTTACAGACACAACAACAGCAGCGTGAGTCTGTTTTGCTACATGCATGTGAGAGCTTGTTCCCTCCTCCCATTCAGTGCAACCATCTCTCTCTCTCTCTTTCTCTCTCTCATTTAAGGAACGTGTTGTCTATATCCTCAACTATGTTGTTTTTATCATCATAAAAAATAATTCAACCCCGTAATCAACAATCCACCACATTACCAAAGATGATAATAACCACGTTCCTCAGGTGTGGCGCAAAAGAGTCTGTTTCGTAATGTGCGGAAACAAGTCGTGAAAATGTTTTGTTGCAGACTAATTAAAAAGCTCACTTCTCCAATTACTGGTACAAGCATGTCGATAGGAAAATTCTTGCAATAAAATGAGCAGCTCATGTTATGTCAGCGTTCTCAACAGCGGTACAAGCACAACCGGAGGCTGTTGCTATTTGTTATTCCTCAAAAAGTACACAAATGCACAGCCTGTGGGCTCCAGCCTGTGATGATGTAATGTGGCATGTCACAGACAGGGTAAAGGTTACTGAAGAACACGATGTGTGCATTGATTCGGACCACATTACTGCAGAAATGAACAGGATGTAAATGGTTTATTAAATTATTAAGCAAATTTTCCTTTATCTTCTCACATATAAGAGTTCAAACCAACTGTTATTTCAGAACTCTAAAAAAAGAGTATCCATTGAAATCAAAATGTAAAAATGACAATAAGATTTAATTGTTTTTGAAGAAATTAATGTATTTTTTTTAAAGATTTCAAATTAATGAAATGAAATGCTGTTCTTCTGAACCTTGTATTCATCGAAGAATACAAAAAAAAAAACTGTTTTCAACATTGATAATAATAATAAATGCTTCTTGAGCATCAAATCATCATATTAGAATGATTTCTGAAGGATCATGTGACACTGAAGACTGGAGTAATGATGCTGAAAATTCAGCTTTGATCACAGAAATAAATTACATTTTAAAATATTACAATAGAAAACTGTTATTTTAGATTGTAATAATATTTAATAAGATTACGAATTTTCACCAAATAAATGCAACCAAATAAAAAAAAAAACTTATCAACCCTTAAACTGTTGAACAGTTGAGTATTTTGAAATAATAATATTTAAATATATTTTTCTTCACAATTGTTTTTATCAGATTGATTCAGTAACCGCTCTGACTGAATCAGTGAGTTCAGTTCAGTTCATTCAGTAAAAAAATCATGGTAACACTGGTATGGGGAACACATCTTCACTATTAACTGACTTTTGCCTCAATAAATTCTTAATTTACTGCTTATTAATAGTAAGATATGTAGCATTTAAATTTAGGTAAGGGGTAGGATTTAGGGATGTAAAATAGAGGTTAAACCATCTGCCGGAGTGACACAAGATATTCTCCATTCATTTCAAGCAATAAAAAAGTGATTGCAACTTTCAGACACGACTTTATCCTTATTTTGATAGTTAATTTAAGGTGGATTCTATGGTTATATTAATGACAAATGTCGAGAGCGCATTAATGTAATGCATGAGCACAAATCTCTCAGCTCTACTTAATGCTGGGTTCTTTGGGAAGCAAGGTTATCTTTCCCTCACAACCAAAAACACACTTCTTTGGTGACATTGTTGATTTCGTGGTCTAAAAACAAAGTGATAAATTCTTTCCCGAGCAAGTCCTGTGCAGCGCTGCCGACGACTTCCGTAACCCGGACGAAGCGTGTTGATGGGTGTGCTCTTGCTCTCTCGCTCTGGTTGATGTGTGCGCGCGCTTTTCCGGGAGAAGTGCCCGTGCAAGGAATTCCACCCTTTATTACGTAATAGAGGGCCATACTCGAAAAAAACTTTACAAAACATGTACGAACTCTGAAGGAGTGTATTTGGCACAGAAATATGTCCAACTCGTGTTTTGAGCCATGTTTAGCATGAGAATCCACAAAATTTGTTTTACTCGCGTTTTCGCAGTTTCCTCTATTAAATCCAGTGTTCCAGCAGGAAAGTGATGTCAACGCAAACCCTCTATATGGTCATGCAGATTAAGGCATTAATATGTGCTTTATAAGAACTAATAAGCAGCCAATATGCAAGCTAATAAGCAACTTGAATTATTCATTAAAAGATCTGACTCATTTGCATCAGATGTCACTGGTGGTTCACACTTGTTTTTGAGTGCAGCCTACAAGGACAAATCAGCAGATAGACGTGTATTTGTGACATTTAAAAAAAAAAAAAAAAAAAATGTAATCACATTCAGACTGCAAACTCACATTTACAACTGGAGTTACAGTGAAGATTCAGCAGCGGTTGGAGATTCACACTGAGCTCTGGTGCTCATGTGGGTGATCTAACATGGGATGTTTACAGATTCTGCCCTCCTCATAATTTCCGGTCTCATCTCATTATGCTACAACTAAAAAAGGAAAATACCAAGTTACACTTAGTGAAAGGGAAGAAAACTAATGTATGACAAATGCTGTGTAATCTTGGTGACTGCATGTCAGCCATGCAAACACACATGATGACCAGACACATGGCACTCTCCGGGGAAAGAGAACGCAACATCCAACCCCTTCCAGATCAGTGACTGCATACAGTATGTTTGATATGTATGTAAACACTGAGGAAGCACATGGTAAAAGCAGTGATAAAGGGTTGAAAGTCCCTTTACACTTATGTGTACTGATATCCAGATATCATTAAGCTGTTCCTCAGGGTCTATATAATCCCCTCATACGGCTCAGTGCTCCATCAGGCTAATGGAAATCTCAGTTCTAGGTTGTGTATCATTAAGCTGCAGTGTCTTCCGCAGTGCATACAGCCAACTTAAAGCTGAAGTGTGGCATTTAACGTGCACTTTCCTTTAACCAATAGCATTAGTCATTATTTTTGCAATTACGTTTGCTAATGCAAGTGGTGCAGAAATGAAACATTCCACTTATAATTTAGTTGCAGGAACCTCCAGTGTGGAATCAATATAAAACATTTGTCATGATATTCACAGCACTGGCTCATAATTGAACCGATTAGTTACAGAAATAGAGAGCTTTTTCTGTTCTGTGCTTTGTAGAGATTCATAATGTCTTTGGACAGCTGTGTCTGTGCTGTAGTTTAGTGTGGTCACATATCTTCTATTTCTGCCTGTAAACTGAGGAGAGATGATTCAGTTTGTGGAAGAACAAAGTGTCAGGACTGAGTCACCTTTCGTGACTGTGCTGAGAGAAGCTCTGTCTCTTTTGGACATCTTAAGAAAACCATGACTCACATACTGACTGTCAGATAAACTGTTCTGTTCTGCTCTGCTTTGTCCTATTCAGAATCCATCTGGATGTTTCTATGAAAGTGTACCAAAGCCTGTTCTATTCTAATTTTTCATTTCCACTGAGTACGGTTCCAACCGGTACGGTTCAGTACAGTTCAGTACAGTACGCAATTTTTGCCGTTTCCATTGTCAGAAGTTGTGAATGGTACCCCAATTCCGAACCGTACCGTACCACTTTTTTGGGACCCTTCCGTTGGGGCACCTAGCACAATAGTACCAAAAGTACTGGTACCAAAAGGGTGGAGCTACATTAACTCCAGAACGCTGATTGGTTGACAGAAAATCGTCACTTGCTTGTGCTATAAGGGGAATGACAACACAGGAGGCGCCACACAAATGTGTCAGTTTTAATTATCAATAATAGCTATTATAAAAGTATAAGTATAAAGCTATACAATAAGAAATAAAGACAAGCAAACAATTCAGTCAAACGTACAAAGTCAGCGCTCTACTACAACGATAAAGTAAAATAAACATATAAAGTTATGAAACTTCACTTTGCCCTCAGCCAAAACAATTTGCCCGGGAACAAATTATAAATTCATGAGACCAAAGATTGCCCGTTAGATATACACAAGACAAATGATATCTCATGTTTAACAACTACAGAGACATCTGAGCCAGCGGCAAATGTCAGAAGGACTAGCTGAGGTAAGGCTGTTCTCAGCTGGGTACATGAGCACTGAGCGCCCGGTGATGGCCTGGATCTCACAACTCCGACAACGTCAGATTTTCAAATAGGCGCTATTTGAGCTTTAAACAACTACTTTGCCTGAAAAAAACTTTTAAAACTACATTTCATGAACAATAAAGTAGGTTTTAAATTACGCGGGTTTTCTCCTCCGCTTCTCTGCTATTGATGTTTGCTGATAGGTGCAAACTACCAAGGATGCAAGTCCGAACTTTGCGTACATTGGTATTGAGAAACGCCTAATGTTGGCGTGCAGCAAGCAAAGCTTGTCTTCTTCTTGTGACAAACAGCCACATGCTGAGAAGCAAGAACAAGATCTGCTGTATGTCCTCCATTGTTGTTTACTGTGTCGCTTTCTTCTTCGCGTGAGAATGACGCCGATCACTACTTTCCGGCACACACCACGCCTAATCAACTGGAAACGCAAGCTGGATTAGGGTTTACCGTTCTGAATCGTATCGTACCGTACTGTACTGAACCGTACTGCTCAGTGGAAACGAGCCATTAGTCTTTGTAATTTTTTGTGAATATGGACCCTGAAATATACACTACCATTCAAACGTTTGGTTTTGGGCAGTGTATGCAGAGCTGTATTTTCCGCATCATTACTCCAGTGTCACATGATCTTTCAGAAATCATTCTAAAATGCTGATTTTGTCACAGTTATCTGGGCTCATTCATCTTTAGTTTCACTTTCATGGACTTTCAGTTTGTTTTCATCATTCATGTGTCTCTTTGTCTTTGTTTCCCGCCACTCATCAGTTCCCTTGGACACCACAGCTGTTCATCATTTAGTTCGTTATCTCTGTGTATTTAGTTCCTCTGTGTTCAGTCTTTGGTTGTCAGTTGATGTTTGTGTGCATGTAGTGTTTATGTTATGTTTATGCTCCTGTGCACTCTGTTACTCCTGCGTGCCTTCTTGTAAATAAAACCGTTTATATTTGATGATCCCGTCTTCAGTCCGTCTTCCCTCATCTTCATCTTGTGACAGATCAACCGACCCAAAAGTATGGATTATGCAGCACGATTTTCCATTATTGCTCTTGAGAGCCTTGATTTTTTTCCTATACTGGACATTTCAGAGACCCTGAAGTCACTGTTCTGGATCAGGGCTAATTACCATCACCCCTTAGACCTCCCAAACACCTCTGGACTTAACCGGAGGGTGTCTGGAGAGTGTTTACCCCCAGTCCAGAACAAGCCAGACCCAGAGCCCATACCACCACCATCGACCACGGAGGAATCGTGTGAGCCCCCCGCAGACGGAGAGCTACCACCCGCCGCGACGCATCAGCCAGTGCCCGAAGATAAGAGGGCAGTGTGGACCCTTGCCCCGGAAGAGGAGCGCCCCAGTGAGTCTGACCAGGGGTGTGAGCCCACAACATCAGTGGCTGAGGGTATTTTGGTGGAATTTGAGACGGGACTGGCTGGTTCACTTCAGCATGGAGGTATTGTTTCCCACTCTATCCCACCCCATTTCAGATTTTTCATCGCTGTTCCTAGACAGCACTATGGACCGTTTGAATATTTTATCTGTTCTTTCCGAACCTTCATCACTGTTTTTAGACAGCACAAACTGAATGTCCTGAATGGACAATGTTGTGTTACCTTTGATCCTGTCTAGCCTTCATCTGCCTCTGTCAGCACCCTGCTCAGCCAGTCCTCCAGCCCCATCTCTGTTGGAGGTTGTCAGCCCTTCAGCCCTGCGATGCCAAGCACTCACGTCGAGCCTCAGGTCCTACAACCACCATCAGCGCCTGAGCGGATAGATAGTGGCTCCGCCTCTGGCCTCAGATCGTCTCGCTCTATCTCGGTCCCTCGACATGTCGGCTCCCACCTTCGGCTCCACCAGACACCCTCGGCCTTTCGGCTCCACCAGGTTCCCTCGTCCCACCGGCTCCCCCTTGGTCAGTCGTCACTCCACCTTCGCCACGGATTGCGGACCTTCCACTACACTCTGTTCCTCCACCCCTACAGCTGCAGCGGGCTCCTCTCTCCCTTCGGGTTCGCCTCAGTCCTCCATCACATCGACATCGCCTCAGTCCTCAGGCAGTCTGGCTCCTCCTCGGACGATCGTCGCCACGACATCGCCCAGGCCTCCTGTGCCAGCGATGTCGCTCTTCTCCATCGGCTCTTCGTCTACACCCTAGGATCCTTTGGCTCCACCTCCATAGGTTGTCCCCCAGTTGATGCAGCCTCCACGCCACCTTGGCTCCTCCCTCGACTCCACCGTGGGCTGTCGTCTCTGGGCACTGGGTCTGTGCCGCCGGATGCTTTATCGCTGACGGGGTATCATCATCCGTACTGCACTGTCCCCTCATCATCTCCTGTCTTCTTCCCTGTGTCATTGCCTCGGCCACCTCCAAAGTCCCCTCTATCCCTCCCTCACTTCTGTTCCTACGGCGCGAGGTCGCGCCTATTGGGAGGGGGCGTTCTGTCACAGTTATCTGGACTCATTCATCTTTAGTTTCACTTTCATGGACTTTCAGTTTGTTTTCATCAGTCAGTTTGGTTGTGGGTTGATGTTTGTGTACATGTTGTGTTTATGTTACGTTTATGCTCCCGTGCACTCTGTTACTCCTGCATGCCTTCTTGTAAATAAAACCCTGTTTATATTTGATGATCCCGTCTTCAGTCCGTCTTCCCTCATCTTCAGTCTTGTGACAGATTTTCTCAAGGAACATTTCTTATTATTATCAGTGTTGAAAACAATTGTGCTGCTAATATTTATTTATTTATTTTTTTTTTTTTGAAAGAGGGATACCTTTTTCCCCCTTCAGGATTTTTTGATGAATAGAACGTTTTAGAAAGTTATTTGAAATTTAAATCATTTCTAACATTATACATTTTTAACTGTCAATTTTGATCAATTAAATTTGTCCTTGATGAATGAAAGTATTTATTTATTTTTAAAAATAAAAAATTGTACTGACCCCAATTTTATGGTAGTATATTTGTGCATCAAAGTCATTATCAATTAAAGCTTGACTAATGAACTATTTAAGTTGTGCAAGTATGGCTTATTTTGGTTATTAGCCTATAATTCATAAATGCCTTTGTTTATTGAACACTGTTTTCTGCTATTGGCCATTTTACACAAACAATATATAACTCAAGGCTGTGCAACAGTCACTATTAATTCAAACAGTAGCGCATGGCGCAAGCAACGCCAATGCCATGGGTTTTATTCCCAAGTAAAGCATGAACCAATAAATGTATGTGTAAATATAAACACATTACGTAACATTACAGTTTTACCTTTTTACTCTTAACTGTGTCATTGTAACACTTGTGCTCTCATGGTTTATTGCTTTTATCCAAATGAATCATGATTTAAACAGTGACTTTTCTTTCTTGCAAAGGATGCACTCTCCACAATCACTTTCTCCCCCACCACCATAAGATACTCTCTCGTCACATCAACACAATTATCATAATTACACAGTCGCACTGTACTCGCTCAGGATTTCCACAGAAGACAAGCCAGTAAACCTGTTTTTAACATCTTGACATGAAAGCACTTGCCACACCGACACCTTGTGCAATTTTAGGACAACTTGTACAAAAACAACCACAAATAATCCCATCAAGCTTTTGGGGTCAGGACTCCGGCTGCTTTTAAATGTAGTATGCTGCATAGCTGCCTTGAGGAAGTAAGCATGAATATTTATGGAAATGAAACATGGAGCTTATGAAACAATAAAAAAAAACAACAACTGTTCAAACACTGACAGCTAACCCAACAGATGCAAAAACTGAGGTGCTATAACATTCTGCTCTTTGTAATTGTCTGTCTGGTTTATCACGGCAACATTTCAAATGCTAATTCTACTTCTGTTATAGGGAAATATTATCTCCAGCAAATGAAAAGCAGCAGTTTGGGATGTCAAAAAAGGCAGACAAAAAGAAAAATAAATTATATACAATCACTTTAAGATTCGGTCCAAATTATTTAAAATTTTATATTCAGGCATCACATGAATGGGCAAAACTCCAAATATGTACATATACATACAAATCACTGCAGTTTCCAACTGAAATGAGCACTAGAGGCAGTAAAACACCAATAACTTGTATTCCTTTATACCTTAATTATGATAAAAGAGACAGATTTTCAATTAATTAAGACTCAGTTTCTTGCACGATGTTATGACCTCAAAACACTTTTACAATAGTTCATAATTTGTAAACTAATAAATTTGAGACTTTTGCAACTCATATCCAGCTCCATGTATACAGCTTTCCTGATGTAGTAAACTTGCTCTGTACCTCACCTGGTACAGCACTGCATATGAGCTCCGTGAAACACGAGTTATGATAAAAAAGCTCAAAGACTTGTAGAAGCAAGATAAAATGGCATTGTTGCTTCAGCAAATGTGTTTTTATCTCATGTTTGCTGTTGTTAACACTATTGGTATGTTTAGGGTTTAGTGTAGGTAGTACGTTATTTTCAAACACGATAGAGCATTAACCTTTTAGCGCCGCTTTCCGTTCATTTCCGAACTGCCGCAATACGTACAACAACCAATGTAATAAAACCAGATTCACTTTCATCTTTTCAGATTATACTGAACGCACTTTTAGCACCACTCACTGGACATTTCACTTTAAAACTGTCGAGAAACGAAATATCATTTTGCAACATTTTTTCCAATGAGCCTGAGCTGTGTTTATAAGGATTTGTTTAGACATGGCACAGGGTTTAAGAACTAATACAGGACACCTGAATCCACATAAAGATTTTGAAATCACAACGATGTGAAATTACAAGGCCTCTAGTGGTAACTGTCATGAATGAAGGAGCATCAGACTCTGTGTAAACAACTTGCTGTTCAACTTTGTTCTCCTCAGATTCATAGACTGCTGTTTATGGCTCAGGAAGTGATTTGACCCTCATCACAGTCAAAAACAGTCATACCGGTTTGGAACAACATAATGGAAAGTAAATTATGAATTTTTTACTCCTTTAATGTAATACTGATTGTATATCTAACACATGCACAGCCAGATTGTGCATTGCACTCTAGTCATCATTTGTTAACACCAGTGAATTCAGATAATGCTGTAGTTGAAGGGATAGTTCACCAAAAAATGAAAATTCTATCATCATTTACTCACCCTCATGTTGTTCCAAACCTGTATGAATTTCTTTGTTCTGTTAAACACAAAGGAAGATATTTTGAAGAATGCGGGAAACTGAACTGTTCTGGGGCACCATTGCCTTCCATAGTATTTCCAAAACAGCCTGGTAATAAACTTTCTTCAATATATCTTCATTTGTGTTCAGCAGAACAAAGACATTTATACAGGTTTGGAACAACTTGAGGGTGAGTAAATGATGATAGAATTTTCATTTTCGGGTGAACTATCCCTTTAAACAGGTCTAGCCTGTTTTCTGGCTATTTATATAAGATGACTTTACAAGCTGTAAGAAGGAAAAGAGGTGCTGCATGTTTTTATTAAGCCATGAAAACATGGCTTTATTACTTGAAATGACTTGCAGTGATGCACTGTAATGGTTTGCTTTGCCTTTCAGTTCAGTGCTCCTATAAAAAAAAAACGCATTCACAGAATTCAAAAGAAGGTAGCTACTTCCTTTTAGGTTTCCCAAGCCTACGGTTTTCAGGCGGAATTGAGCTACTTTTAACCTGTTACTGCGGGTTGACTCCATGCGGGTATGACCGCTTCACCCAACGGTTCTGTGTATCACTACACAACACCCTTAGCAACCACTCTTAGCAATGTAAACTGTATGTTCTCAATTGACATTGTTCATTGAAGCTTACTGTATTATGTAGAAGAGTATTGTGAGAAAGAGATCGAGTGATCGAGTTTATTACCTGCATTCAGATTTAGCATTTTCCTTCAGGTCAGTCCTATCATGTTCATAATAAAAAATCTATTTAAATGTCTGCTGCAATATCTTGTCCTTTTAACAGTTAAGGGGTTTTCCCGTGACTGACAGCGCTAGTCAAAGCATTTGTCAGTTGCGTCTTGTTCCGTGTTCACAACAATTCAGCCTTTTCAATGTAAAAGTCTTTGCTACTGACTGACACACTCATAAAGACAGTGTTTGCCGCCATCTAATGGTCAGGGACTATTTTTTCCGGCAGAAGGAAGGCTTTTATTGAAAGTTTACTTCATGAAAGTTGCATTGATACATATTTTTTGGCTTTAATATTTGTATTGTGTGGTAACCATTTTATAAAAGCAATAAGGGACTCGAGGCTAGTGCTGTATCGTGAATAAGTCACGGCTAAAGGGGTTACTCCACCTCGTGTCGTGCCTAACAATGGCCTTCAGCTGTGACTTATTCACGATACAGCACAGCCTCTCGTACCCTATTGCTTACCTACAATATAGTGGTTTTCAATTTGCATATCAGTGACTGTAAAATATGTATTGTAGGTATGGGAATGGCAAATTTTGAGTTTTGATATTTAGAATATGGTCATTGAGCTACTTTTGGGCTATTTTTGATTGGCCACTCGGCTAGTTTTGTAACGCAGACCTGGCAACCCTGCTTCCTTTAAGACTATTCACGCTTTCGAGTTTTAAAATGGGCAGAAAAGAACAATGAGAATAAACAACTGTACAAAAGAGCTGTTCAGCCTCCTTTCCACAAGAGAACAAAAGAAGATGCCAAGAAAAGCAGACCTGAACTTAAGGCCAGAGTCACATTTCACAGGAGGTAAATGCAGAGAAAATTCTGGCCTCTTGAACCTGTAAATGGACGATCTATACAGGGATCATTCATACCTCTTCATACCTCTAGTTATCCAAAGAAAACAGATTTATTACAGTCACCTTTCAGGATGCACTCAAAGAATGTGTTACCATACATCTGAGGAACATCTCTTGTTCTAAACCAGGATCAGCTGGAATTATTTATTTATTCAAATTATAATCTATTTTTTTGTTCCACAGTTCTATGTTCATAGTTCTATCCATAGTTCCATCTACAGTATATCATCAAATATCTCATTTTTGGAAATATCCTATATGTTGTATGATAACATGTTTATGGGTAATCCATGCTAAAAAATGAACTGAAATAATAAAAAAAAAAAATGCATATTTGAAGCACAAATCTGTTTTGTTTCCTAGCTCAGTTCAAAATCATGAATTTCAAAGGAATTCTCTGTTCATTTCAGAATGGCGCTGAACCCTGATTCCATAATGTTTGTGCAATCAGTGACACCTTACTGACACACTTGGATTGTTGTATCCTAGGCAATATTATTTATAAAGCAAAGACAAAAAAATGATATAAAACAGGATTATATGATTAAAGCAATGCCTTAATATAACTATTTGAGTAGTCCAACCAAAAGCAATGAAGGCATGTGACATTTGAACTCATGCACACACACACTAATGCAAATGAATGGCTGGTTGCCCAATGCACTACAGTATGATGCTTTTTATTCAAACTCTCTCTGAGAGGCACAAGCAGTCAAATCTGAGGAGCACAAGAGCTTCTCTGTGCCAAATTTTTTAAAGTGAGCTTGCCAAGCCTACAGTTCTGGCCCTATAAACGCATGTCTAAAATAACCATCATACCAACTGATGCATCTGTAACATCTGTAACTATGGAGACCTGCGGTCACATGACCAAACACCAATAATCTCATGTCTGATTCAGAGCTCAGGAATAAAGATGGTTATTCTGCGTTTTAAATGAGCATCATTTTGTGTAAATGATCAAAAATAATTAGATAAATGAGGGAGATCAATCAGACGGTTCCATGAACTAATATGTGACATACTGCAACAGGAGCATTTATTACAACAACATCTCATTAACATATGACCCGCCCACACCTACATACAGAGCCAATCATAACAGAGATCCTCTTCTCTGTTTTATCAATCTGTCCGAGATTAAAGTAAAGCGTTATAAAACACAAATGATCTGGTTAAATCTCCTGATAAAGCCTCTGTTCTGCTGCTTCAGTCTGGCAGATCCACGTAATGAGTGTCGAGTTAATTTCGGATGTCACACATCAATCTGCCTCTAGTTTTTTAACCAAGTTTTTTAGTATCTAGGTATAAAGTTTTGCAGTGGTTACATGTTTAACATTACGTGAATCATCCAAATGTATTTTATACGAATACAGAAGAATAATCTAGGGAAATGTTGAGTGAAATGTTGAAAAGTATTGAGTTAAGACATTTTAATAATATGCAATTATTTCTGTTCATATATACTTTGTTCACAAAAGTATGTGCTTTGATTTTCTTGACAATTTATTTTTGTCATTCGTTGCTAATATCTTCCATAGCTTCTGCCAACTATAATTACTGCTGTTGTTGTTACTAATATATATATATATAAAGTGTATATGTGTTCCAGTTTAACATATTTTTACTGCAATAACTAAGAATTATGGCCTTTTTGACAAAAATGTTGGTTACCATAGTAAATTTGTGAAGGCAATATATAAGTTAATTTCAGTTTAATTAATTTTAGTTCAATTACTGTTTATGTTTGATCCAACATAGACTTTTATCTTCAAATCCATGATTTCTGAGCATATTTGTGAACATGTGCAAATGTTTTATTTTAATTTCAATGTCATTTTGTTAAGTCTGTGAAAGAATGACTGATTTTTTTTAGGAAGTAACTGCAATTGCTTTAGACATACAGAGCAAAGAATTTAACCTATATAATAAATATACTGTAGCATATTACATGGTTTTGTAATTGTGGGTCTTAAATGAACACAAAAGGCCCAAGAAAGGTTAACAACCTCCAATTTAGAGAACTCACTCTGGCATTAAATGGGATGCCTCTCCTAAATCTTTGCTTGTACATGTGGCCAGTGACACATAACATTTACATCAGATTATCTCTTCCACATAACAGCACAAAACAACACATGCATAATTTGTTGATGAATTACCAGAGGAATGTTTATAAATCTGCTTGGAAGACATACATTGGACCACGTGAATGCTGACTGATGGCAAAACTCATCTCCCTGGTTTTGTTTATGGTTGTTTTGAGATTAACATATCACATTAATCATCTTATGTCAATTCTGATCTTCATTCCATTGGAATGTTTTATGAAGTAGGTAAACAGCCAATACATATCTGGTCTTAAGTGTTTATGAACAACAATGCACCACACGACTGTGATCTGTTCTAAATGTCAGCACTTGGATGCAATGAGCTTATATGTTACAGTAAAAATGCCTGCTGCCATTAAACACCACATCTAAAAACATAATTCTACTTTCACTTGAGATGTGAATGTTTCCTATGTAGATATAAGAATGCTAAAATCATAAAATATTAGCATAACATTTTCTTTGACAACAGTGCACTCATTACCATTAAAGGACTGTGAAAATATATAATGTAATATTACAATTTTTAATAGAACATAAACTATATTTTAAAACTGAATTTTGAGACCCTTCCATTCTGTTTCATTCATTTGCACTCTGCCTACATCTAATCGTACCGCAAGGTACGACCAAAAATGGTACCATAACCAATCACAAAATGTACCTTTTAAAAACCTTTTTACCATGTTTGTGTAAGGTTATTAAGATGTGTAGTAATAGCCAAGTCACACAATTCAGACTCTAAAGTACCCAACTTCTTGAGTATTACAGTCTAAATGCTTGTGTTAAAGTTGGCATGAAATGGAAGTTGAGTGTCGATTGCCTTTTCTTCTCTATTAGGTCCTTTCGCTAGTTATAGGAACTTAGTTACAGGAACTAGCCACCAGGGCGGTTCCCAAGAACTAAATGCTGACCTGACCAGGCAGTGTACGGCAGCCGCCAGACAATGCCATTCCCAACTGATGCCCTTGGCGTGTCCATAATTTGAATTGCCATAAAACATCAGATGCAGCCAAACACACTATAATTTTATTACAATCTTAGATCACAACCATCAGATACAATCCCATGAGGCTTACTCAATATCATCAACAAGCATACTGACGAAAATGTTAATTGACAAATTTTATTTAAAAATATACACTACCATTCAAAAGTTTGGGCTCAGTTTTTTTTTTTTTTGGATTCATCAAAAGTGTCAGACTTTACATCGTTATAAAAGGTCTGTTCTATTTCAAAGATTTCTATTTCAGAGCATCTCCAAAACTGCAGCTCTTGTGGGGTGTTCCCGGTCTGCAGTGGTCAGTATCTATCAAAAGTGCTCCAAGGAAGGAACAGTGGTGAACCGGAGACAGGGTCATGGGCGGCCAAGGCACACTGATGCACGTGGGGAGCGAAGGCTGGCCCCTGTGGTCCGATCCATCATAGATCATAGTTTGTTGCGTATGGAGCTGCATAGCTGCAGACCAGTCAGGGTGCCCATGCTGACCCCTGTCCACCGCCGAAAGAGCCAACAGTGGACACTTGAGCATCAGAACTGGACCACGGAGCAATGGAAGAAGGTGGCCTGGTCTGATGAATCACGTTTTCTTTTACATCACGTGGATGGCTGGGTGTGTGTGCGTCACTTACCTGGGGGACACATGGCACCAGGATGCACTATGGGAAGAAGGCAAGCCGGTGGAGGCAGTGTGATGCTTTGGGCAATGTTCTGCTGGGAAACCTTGGATCCTGAATCCATGTGGATGTTATTTTGACACGTACCACCTACTTAAGCATTGTTGCAGACCATGTACACCCTTTCATGGAAACGTTATTCCCTGGTGGCTGTGTCCTCTTTCAGCAGGATAATGCGCCCTGACACAAAGCAAAAATGGTTCAGGAATGGTTCGAGGAGCACAACAACGAGTTTGAGGTGTTGACTTGGCCTCCAAATTCCCCAGATCTCAATCCAATCGAGCATCTGTGGGATGTGCTGAACAAACAAGTGCGATCCATGGAGGCTCCACCTCACAACTTACAGGACTTAAAGGATCTGCTGCTAACATCTTGGTCCAGATACCACAGCACACCTTCAGGGGTCTAGTGGAGTCCATGCCTTGATGGGTCAGGGCTGTTTTGGCAGCAAAAGGGGACCAACACAATATTAGAAAGGTGGTCATAATGTTATACCTGATCGGTGTATATATATATATATATATATATATATATATATAGAAAAATAAAAAGAACTGTGCAAAAAGACAAAAATACGAAATAAAACCGCTCATACGAAATAACTGCAACTGCATTATGTAACATACAGTCTATAAAGAGGTCTACACAGCTTTCAGTCCTAAGGCCCAACATAGTTTGCATTACCTTCATTCACTGAGCTTTCATTCAGCTCAGTGATCATTGTCAGAGACCTGTTTCCTCATTCCTCTAATCTTTCCATGATCCTTTCTGATGTTTTTCCCTGTATCTTTAATCTAATTCACCACGTGTTGCGATTATTCTAAGCAGCAGTTGGAGATTTGAAGTCGAGAAAGGCGGTGTCAGGGTTTAACTCGCATAAACACGGCACACCGAGATCAAAGAATTCTGGCTCAACACTGTTTCTCAAATGAAGAGAGAGAAACTGAGATAGACTTAAAATAAAGCGCACAGGTCATAAACAAACATTAGACAATCCCAGGCCTGTCGAGATAGTCGATATATCGACTTATCGCACAATATATGGACATGACCTCAATAATTTTTGGTGACGCAAAATATTGCCCATTATGTTTACACAAAAATAAATGTCACCGACATTTTGTCGATCGTGCTGCCTCTGTCATCCCGTCTGCTCTCCGAGCCGAAAGCGGGGCAGCTCCTTTATACACAGAGCTGACATTGACAGGCAGAAAAATGTGCCATTCGAGTCGTTATAGTGTTTTCCTGACAACTACATACAGTTTGGAAGAATAAGTGCAAATGCACTCAGTTTCAGAAATCCACTGGTGCAAATATAAACATGACAGCGCGAAATGGTGCACGCTCACAGCTAGTTTCACACAGGACGTGGCAGTCGCGAGTGTCTAGTTTGTTTTCATAGAGAACGCGTTTTTGCATTCCACTGCGCCATTTTTCCATGGAAACGTGTTTGTTTGACTGTTGCGCACTCGCGTTTTTCGCAGCATCCCATGCATGACACGGCGCTCAAGTTAAAAGAAGTTTTTCAAACACACATCTAGAAAAACAGATACCTGACTGCTAAATCTGTGTCTTTGTTCATATGGACATCTGACAAAAGCGTGCACCCTTACTATACTGAGAAAATAAGGTCAGGGAAAAACCTGTAGATGGAAAATCTCCATATAAGTGCCTTTTGTGCATTTTTCTACTTGTTATTTTGCAGTTTTTGTTAGCAAAGGTTTATTTATTATTTATTCAACATTTTTATTTTTTTGACGCTTCAATTCCAGTATCTAAATATTCTTAAGAGTTAAGTTCATTGTCATTTGAAAGTGTGTAGGCCTTCTTGCATTATTATGCAGTTATATTATGATTATATATTCAGTGGCATAAACTGGTCTTAAAATGACAATAATATCACATATCACTATTATTTCTGGGCCAATATATCGCACAACAAAAAATAGTTATTGTGACAGGCCTAGACAATTCCATAACAAGGACATATCCTTGTCTCTGTAATAAGGACAGTGTCTTTTTGATACCACAGCCTTTTTCCGATGGATCATGAGTTTTCTGACAAGGAGTGATTTTCTTTAGAATCTCTTTCACATTTTAGGGTCTGTCAAGTTCAAAGACAACCTTGAGAATGATTATTTTCTTCAGAAAAAAAGATCAAATATCAAGTTCTAGAAATAATTTCCCTCCAAAAATATTTCCAATTTCTTCCAAACCCCATTCGATCCAGATTGCCTTCTTCTAACCTAGATTTCCTGTAGGGTGCAACAGACCCCCTAATGTGAAATGCAAGTTCAAAGCACCTTTTATAAACATTGAAGGCTAAAATATCATTGCTGTCCTGCTGACACTGACCTCCCAAGCTGGTGGTCTTAACCTCTGAATTGGCTCACCGCAATAGTTTTCACCACACACCGATGCACTTAATGAAAGTATCAGTGGAGGAATGCTTTCGTAACCCCACAACCTGAGGGAGGAATATAACATGCTTGCAGCTGTCCTGCCCATGCATATTAACTCAGAAGAAAAACATTCCAATAGTTTGTTTGTCCAGATTTACAGGATGTCATAAACATGCTTTCAGCATATGAATCACCTGGGTATGACTTTTAGCATATGCAGAAAAGCCTTAAGGTAATCCATCCACAAACAAACATCTAAATGTCACTGCAGCATGAAGATTTTCCTGCTATACCACACATCTAAAAGCAGAGAAACAAACAAACAATTGCTAACCAGGGCTCAACAAAAAAGATTAGGCCAGTGCTACATTTTTCGGATATACATGCATTTTTATACCTTGCAAAGGTAAACATTTGGTTTTCTGTGACAGTTTGGGAAAAAAAAAAAATCACAAAACAAACAGTAATGTTTTGCGATGTACGCCATCATTTTCAGTCAAAAGTAATTTATGGCTGAAAACTTCAATTGTGCGAAAAAATATAATATGATAAATAATAAAACATCGTATATATACAGTATATCTATATCAGTGGTGTGCGGTGGTGTTTTAAAATGAGGAGGCAAAGTCCTCAAATTTTTATATATCAAAATTTTATTTTAATGTATCAAATAAATTTTATATATAAATTCATGTCAGTTTTACACTTAATTTTCCTGGTTAAATAAACACTATTAAAAAGAGACCAAATACAATTCTATTTTGTATTTTTACAATATGTAATGCTCTATTTATTAAAACCAAGTATACATCTCATCAAGTTAGTGTTTTTATGCATTTTTACATTTATTCCAAAATAATAACTAAAGGCAGTAACAATTTAAATAATATATATATTATTTGTGATCTAATGTTCAGCTTTTCTTTTTAATAGTCAACTTATTTTCAGCATTCTTCAAGCTTGGTCACAGACATACAGACACGAAGATGTACCTTTAATTTCACCACGCTGATTGCTCACTAAAAACCCCTACAGTCATCATGTTTTCAGGCCATTTAAAGTTTGATTTTGATGTAAAGTGGTGATATCTAAGTGACAGTTGTTTACTTACTTTTTAATTAGCCTTCAATTAACGCCATCATCGTCTTCATTCAGGGCGATTCGACGAGAACGTGCACGAAAACAAAAGGTGGGATTTATCGCATGAACCAATCATATCCAATCATAACTGATCGTATCCAATCATAGCACTGCCTCCTCTCATGTGACTTTCCCCCATTCACTCTCAATCAGTGTTCGAACTATACTGTGCCGTGGACTTTGGGGGAGCCCACTTTTTTTTTTTTTTTATTGGGGGGTGGGGTGGGGTGGGGGTTGGTTGCCTCAAAAGAAGACTTACAAAATACATAACAGCTACAAGTGTATGCACTACTTGCTTTATGCAAGCACTATATAGGATAAATCACCATACAGGATTTACCCTATTATACTTTATCAACAAGAATTGATAGGTGAAACAACAAACAGCCACCCACAAATAGTCTATAAACAAAGCATCAGGCTGTCTTTGAGTTCACATGAACAACGGTTAAAGTTACTCGTCAGGCTACAGAAGAATACCATAATTCCTCCGTTCAGTTAGGCCTAAGACATCAAGAGTCACGCAGACCTATAACAACCCAGCCACAACACATAATTGCAAATAAAATGCCTTACCTTAACACAGAATTGACCACAACTCCAACGTTTATATTTTTTTTCTATAAATCTTTACTAAACATGAGTGGAATTTGCACCGCAGCGCCCCCACAACTTGATGCTCATGACAAGAATAGCATGTATAGTTATCTTTATTGAAGTTAATTAGGTTTAAATCGCCGTCATGCATGAATGAATGATATTTTTGCAATTTTACACATAATAATCCATGATAATCACATTACACAAAACTGAAATTGCACGTCAAAATAACACATTGTCAATATTTTTTGAGACCCCCCAAAATTTCACAAATCACGTTTTCAGGGGAGCCCATGTCTTATTAAGGGGAGCCAAGCTCCCCCTAGCTCCCCCGTAGTTCGCACCCTGCTCTCAATTACCCCCCACTAAACCCACCGCACGCTTTGGGGGCCCTGTTAAAAGTCAATGAGGGGAGAGGAGGCGCGTCTCTTCACCTGCGGGTGTCGCTGTTAAACAGTGTTCCTTTATAAATACGAGTGACGTGTACACTTTTTTGTCACATTTTGTATTTGCCTTGTTATATTTTAGTAATATTAATTATTTTCTCATCCAGTTTTTTGAGGAGACACTGCCTCCCTTGCCTCCTCGGAGGAAACACCCCTGATCTATATCAATATCTATATCTATATAAGCCCATGTACCTTTTAAGCCCACTTTCAACTTTGAAGTGAAATTAAAAAAAGAGAAAATCATATTTTATGCTGCTCATTATTTTAACAAATCCAGTGATTTGTTACTTCCCTGACATTTTTTTTATTACATACCCATCACATTTGTCATTGTTGAGTTAGCCCCACTCCTGTGCATGCTGTCTCAGGGGACCTCACACAAACACCCCAAAACTTTGGGCTTCCAGGACCCTTCAGAAATCAACACATTTCTGCAATTTTCAGTCTTTTTCCATTTCTTTGGTAAGACATGTCAAATAAGAGATAAATGTATTGTATTTTATGTATGAACAAACAGTATTTAATCATGTTATATCATTTTCCTTTAAATGGAAAGTTTTTTTTAGCTTGTGCACAAAGCTAATCTCGAGGTCAAACCATTAGCCTTACTGAAAGATGGACTGACAAAAAATTAAGCATGTGAACTACAAACAATAAATGTTTTGTGATTCATTTTACATTTACACATAAATACATCATAAATTGTTTTCGTTTCATAAATTTATTTTCATAAATTAAAAAAATCTTAACATTTCTCAACGTGGGCACAATAAAAATTACTATGATGCTTAGCCCACATTATTTAAGCTCCTTGCACATCTTTGTAAACATTTCTTACATTTTTAAAGGAAAACATTGTCTTTTTTCACCATTATTCACTGTGGAACCATATAAGCCCACCTTATGTGTTTTAATGAGGAATGCCTCCAATTACAAACTTTGATCAATTTTCTGAGTGAAAGCATAACATTTCGTGTGCATTTACCTTACTAACCTTTTACCTTACATTACTTACTACCTTAATTTACAACTATATTTAGATAGGCCTGCAAATTACACACATTAATTCAATTGAGATTGAGCCTGTTTTGTCCTAAAGTTCCTTATGTATAACCGGGCATAACTCAGGAGCCAAGCCTAATTAAGGCTCCAGACTCCTGGCGTGGGAGGGCCACTATAGGAGACCCCACAGGGCTCTACAGTGCGAGCATTTCGCTCACATTTGCGCCTGAAAATAACTGCGTGCGAGTGTGAAAAAATATTTAGGCGCACTGGTGCGAGTGACCCGTGGATTATCATAAGCAAGGTCGGAAATTAACGGGGGCTTGAGGGCAAAAATGCCACCAAAAATTAATAAAAACATTTTACTTTCGCTTTTAAAGTATGATGTAACCAGTGTTGCGGCTGAACACCAGTAACACCGTCGATCGCAGCAAGCCTAATATGTAGCCTAATGGTGCGTTCACACCAGACGCGAATGCAGCGTTAAATGCGAGTGATTTACATGTTAAGTCAATGCAAAGGCGTGATAAACATCCTGCGGCGCAAATGACGCGGCGCGAATTGAGCGTTTCGGGCATTTGACGCGCATTCAAGCGAATCGCGCAAGTTGAAAAATCTGAACTTTGGCGAATTTTCGCGCCACGTAAACCAATCAGGAGCTTGCTCTAGTAGTGACGTGGTTACGACATAGTGAGAGGAGGCAGAAATCCGAATCAACAATGGAGAACAAAATCATCGTCGCTGTATGTGGATACCCGGAGCTGTACGATACATCTTCATACTTTTATAGAAACAGGAATAAAAAGGATCTTGCTTGGAAGAAAGTAAGTGAGGAGGTCGGACAATCTGGTAAGTTGTAAAAAACGTTCTTTACTCAATTTGAGATATACATATTGAGACTACGAGCTAGCTAAAGCCGGCAAATTGAGCTTATTCGCTGTATTTTAGAACAAGACTGGAGCCGCCTGGCAGAATCCTCTTCCATGACGCAAATTCTCATCTGTTGTGAAGTGAATTTCACGTGCAAATGAAGCGAATTTCACGTGTGAATGAAGCGAGTAAACTCAAAATGTTAAAGCTTCCAACTATGCGCGAATAGCGTAATATCACAGAAGTATACTCCTGTTTCTCCAAGTATTGGCATGATTGCAAATGTGATACTTATCTTATTGAATGCCAATAAACAATTGATATTAAGTGATTTAACATTAGACACAATAATATCTGTTTTTGCTCTATTTTGTGAAAACAGTTTCAAACAAAGCCACACCAGAACTGTTGCGCATCTCCAAGCAATGGTGAATGAATGAATCTGCGTTTTGAACGACTGAATGAATGACTCGCACATTAAGATTTACCGCCACCTACTGGCGGTTATTTTCATATTTCAACTTTACATAGACTATTTTTACTTAAAATATCAAACTTTTAAAGTTTAATTCTTTTTACATATTTAAAAACATTCGTACAACATTATTTACCAATGAGCTGCATTAAGCAGTCTATGTAAATGTGTCTAAAAACCACTTCAGATGGTTCAGCTTCACTTCAGCCACCTCTGCAGTAAAAGAGATTTTTGATGATTTATTTTGATAGGTAACAGCCTGATTGGGTCTTATTGTTCTAACTGAATTTATTGTTTAACATTTAAAAACAAATTTTCAATTTTAATTTAAGAAATTGACGAAATATGATGCATACATTTAATAAGATTAGAAAAAAAATTGCTCTTATAATGGTAAAAATGCCTGTGGGAATTAATTTAAAGGGGCAAATATCACCCTGTAATAGGAAAGTTAGTGTCTGTTATTGATCAGAAAGTGCTCCTAAATTTTTGACTGTGCTCCTAAATTTTTTTTATTAGAAAATGTTACCATAGAGCTCTGCCCCGTAAGCCAGAGTATGGAACCCCAACTCGGCTTGGCTCTCGAGATACACCCGCTCAAACTTCCAGCTTGACTCCAGCTAAAACTCCAGAGAAAAGCCGACTCAAGTGTCTAGACCACCGACCTGGAGCCCCAGCCACTAACACCTACCCATCCCAGCCAGGGCTCTAATCAAACATTAGTAAAAGGAATTTTTTAAATACTTCCCTGTCACTGAATAAATATATTTATGTTTTACTTCTTTAAAATCAATAGATTTTTTATATTTTGTGAATCAATCATGATGTGGGCTTATTTGGAACACATGCAGGCTTAAATGGTGCAAAAGTACCAATTAAGCCCATGCCAGACTTCTGACTTTATTCATTAAATATTCTAATTTCATATTCTAAAATGTACATCAACTAATTAATACATTTTTAAATAAGAAGGAAATCTTGCGTTTTAACAAATGATTTTCTTATAAACCATGTCAAATCTATTAATGAAAAAACACCTAAACTTAGATTTTGTTGGGCTACACTTACCCTACATATTTATTAGGACTGTCATTGTTAACGCATGTGATTAATTCAAAATCCTTAACGTGTTAAAATAATTTAACTCGAATAATCCAAATAAATCAATGAGGAATGCAAAATTTTCCATCAGTATCATCCCAGATAGCACAGGTATGTCTCTAAGATGTCTGCTAAAGAGCGCTTAAGCACCTGTAACCCTGGTAGGCGTAAATTTCTATTCTAACCCCTTAACCCGATTTCACTTCTCTGTTTGCGATCAAATCATTTTAAGCTGCTAAACTCCGAAAAAAGTTTTCAGTCCAATGATCCAGTGAGCAAATGCATTCAAACAATCAGTCCAGAACAGTGCTAATGTAAAGAAAACCAGGCTTAATACATCAGAGATGGCAGAGAGAACAGAGACTCACAGCCAGTTTTCATTGAGTTATTCATTCCAGTGTGTTTCGCTTTAAAACACGAGCTCTGTCATATTCTGTGATCGTTTCTGAAGAGCGAAATATAGAAATACATACTGAACAGAATGTCAAAACATCCCACCGCTGTACGACCAGGTGAAATGCAAACTACGTTTCTAAGCTGGATAAAGCAAACCAGCTTCTAGCTGGTAAAGTTTTGATGGAAACGAATTGTAATTTTTAAAGACGATTGCGGTGACGTACAGGAGTCGTACAGTAAGCATGTATGAGTCCGTTATATTTATGCGCTCTCGATGCACTGATCGCACTTTGTATTTATGCACAGACACATTTCAGTACATTCATTAGGTCTACATTGTTTCCACAGACATTCAGGATAATATTTTGATGTGTCATGTATATGCTGTTGTTAAGTCATTCTGAATAGATCTATGTACTGTAGTACAGTAGGTACAGTACATGCAGTCAGGTAAATGTGGTTGGTTTAGGTTTTTTTTGGCATCTCCATGTGGTCCTGTTTGGCAACTTGACACGTCTAAAAAAACAAGCTCTAAAAAGCTCCAAGCAAGCTCTTTGCTGTTGCACAATACTGTACACTAAATTCTGAAAAGGTTTGTCCTGTAATGTTTACCGTTACCATTTCCAAACTTTTGACTGGTAGTGTGTATATATATATATATATATATACACACAGTCAAACCAAAAATGATTCAGACACTAGATATAATTTTTTATATTTTTTTACTAGTGGGTGCAGGACACTATAGTTCATTTATGTAAGTGAGGATAGCAAAAAAAAAGTAAACTGTGACATATTATACCCAAAAATTCTTCATCAGTGGACTACCAGTAAAATTGATAAAAATTTGGAGCCAAATTTTTGACCTGACCATGTTTGCTTAAGTGTTATCTGACATAATTAAGATTATTTTTTTTCTGACACAGTTCAACTCTGAGATCTTGTCATATTTTTACAATTACATTACAATTTTTTAGACTATAGTGAATAAACTGTAATGAATGAAATGTTCAAGGTGTCTGAATAAATTTTGGTTTGACTGTATATATCTATATATATATAAAATGTAAAATGTAATATTAAATATAATTAAAAGTATACATTTAAAACATATATTGATACATTTGTGTAAAATAATCATATAAAGGTCTAAAAGTCTAATATCCATTATGTTCAAGACTATCAAGAAAAAGCACCATAAATTTATGAGCTATATTGCAAGTTGTCATGAACACCAGCTTGAGTGCCCTTGATAGCCACCAGAGGGCATTCCACCCAGGACTACTGCGTCTATTATGGACTCCATTTCCCACAACCCACTGCCCGGACTCATCAGCCATGATTTCATTCAGCTGTTGTTCATTTACTTGTTAGTGTCTGTCTATATAAACCTAGTTCTTTCAGTCATTCGTCGCTAGGTCTTGCTTTACTGTTTTGTACTGCACCTCTGAGCCTTTGTATCTTGTTTTCCCGTGTCTTGGATTTTTGTTTTTGCGTCATCTCTGGTTTTCCCTGTGTCCTGGAATTTATCATCATATCATGTTTGGATTGCTCACCTGTGTTTTGGACCTTGCCTGGCTTTTTGATGACGATTGTGGATTAACCTTTAGTTAAATATACTGCACTTGGATCCTCAGCCATTTGTGTCTCGGAGCAGTCATTACACAAGTATTCATTGCACCGTACAATAGCTTTGTATGAGTAACAAGAACTAAATTCATTATTCATGGAAAATCCAATCTTGTGACATCAGAAACCCAGCAATACAGCATAGATGTCATATCAATTAATTTTATTATTATAATTTCTCTTTTTGTATTTCATGAAAAACACAGCATACAGAATTGAAACGACAAATCGGAACCAACTGTGCCTTCTCGGTTTATAAAAGGGAGTCCTGAGACCACCACAAAAGCTCCATGGCTGACTTCCTCTTTGAAACGAGCAGTTGTATCATGCATTCTTTGGGGAACAAATCGAGTGTGATGCACAGATTTCAAAAGGCTCTGCTGCCATTGTTATGTTCATCACGTCAGACAGACAGCAAAAAGCCCACATGAGACAAAGTGAGTCAAGAAAGAAATCATCATGCTCTGCTCTGCTTGTATAAGAGCATAACATGGGTTTTTCTTATACATTCAATGACAAGATGATGTTTTGTTTGCTCTTTTGATATTTACAAGCTACTTAATCTTAATGTTGTGTTGTCATTGTTATGTGCCCTTACAAACACATTCTCTTTTGTTAGATGAAACATTTTGTTCCTGTTAGATGCTGAAACAGTACTGCTGGATGAACAGACTAACACCCTTTTTAAAGGAATCTGCCCAGTGTGAAATCAACCTACAATGGCGCCAACATTGTTAGTCTGACTAGATCTGATAAATCTAACAGACAGACTGTGAAAACATTGGCACCAGTTGAGGAGCTCAGACTAGCGGTATGATGTCTATCTCCTTTGGCTTTCATCTGTCTAGTCGTTGTCTTGGTGACCCTTTTGAGTTTGATTGCATCCAGCATGTTGGCCTTCATCCTGTCTAAGCAAAACTTCACAAACTGTGCAAAGGACCTGCGCTATCTGCAATTTAAAAGTAAATTTTGCACCCATAAAATCAACTCATCCCCATCACTGACAAACCTCAATGATCCTGTCATGAACATGCAGTCCGGCCTTGTCAGCTGCTCCGTTGTCCACTATCTTGGATATATAGATCCCATCACTGAAATCTTCATGCTCCTCTTCTTCCTTAAATAGAAGCAAATGTTGAAAATTAGACAAGATAAAGGGGTACTCCACCGCTGGCAAAACGGACTTTCAATAACACTTGCAAGGTCACTCGCACCAGTCTGCTATACGCTTACAGTCTTGCTTTAGTAGGAAATACTTCTTAGCAAACTTTTAGTCATAGTGGTGTTGACTCGGTCCCGGTGACAGAACGCACGTCTAGCGGGGGCTTTTATAATATGGGGGTGGGAGGTTGTCAATATTATATTCCCCAATATTATATTCCTGCAATACAAGAGGCTGCAGTTCTGGGACCCTAATTTTTTCTCCAGTTATTATTTAGCTGTGCAAAAACAGTTAATTGTGCTGCTGGGTGTTGTAAACTGGTATTTGTTTTCAAATTATTTTAATTTATTAACGTACTAATAAACACACTAGTTTGTTTTACTGTTTACTGCACTTTAAGTGGGTCACACATCAGACGAGACACGCCACGCTGTGCTGAGGCTAACGAAAAGTCTTGCACAGACACAGAAAATAGTCTTTATTTCCAAGAAAACTGAATTTAAAACCAGTATATAGTTGCTCATATATTGAAACAAATTAGGTTAAATACCAATTAATATAATTAGGTTACACGTTTGGTTTAGATCGCGTTACGGTTTAAATCATGTCCTGGAGGTGGGGGTTCAGATCATCATATGGGAGGCTAAACCCTCCAAGCCCCCCCTTGATGCCGGGCCTGTGTCAACTTGTATTGTTCCCGGGTGCTAGAATTTAAAGTGGAAAAGTTTAGCGGGAGTAAGTTACTTCCGGTTTCCGGTGAAGGATCCAACGCGTTATAGGCAGCGGCTAAAGGCTGCAAAGATACAGAGAAAACACAGCGACAGAAAATCTGAAAAACCTTTGTGTGCAGTCAACATTTCAAACTGGATGACCATGAACACAGTGTTTTAGGTCAAATAGAGGGGGAAAATTGAAAGAAACTGCCGTTCTGTCCGTTCCACCCGAAGCAAAATGACGTCATGTACAGGTAAGAAAGCTTTTGCCATATTGTTCCATTTTTACCATAATGCTGTTTAAAGAGTAGACATACATTAGTACGTTATAATTTTCAGTGATCCTACTCTTACAATAACTGTTCTGTTAATAAACAATCTGTCGATCCAACTGCCCGTGGGCGGGGAAACAAAAATGCGTTCAATAGCTTAAAGAGTTAGTTCACCGAAAAATTAAATTTCTGTCATTAATTACTCATCTTAATGTCGTTCCAAACCTGTAAGACCTTCGTTCATCTTCGGAACACAAAATAAGATTTTTTTGATGAAATATCAGAGTTTTTTTTTTTTTATCCCCCATAGAAAGCAATGTGATTACCACATTCAAGGTCCAGAAAAGTAGTAAAGACATCATTAAAATAGTCAACGTGACTACAGTAGTTCAACCTTAATGTTATGAAGCGATGAGAATACTTTTTGTGCCCAAAACCAAAACAAAAATAAGGACTTTGTTCAACCATTTCTTCTCTCCCCTGTCATTCTCCTACACTGTTTACATTTAGAAGTGTCATCAGTGTCATCAGTGCAGAGCTTCCAGGTTCTATATCAGAACACTGACTCATTATTGGCCGGCTCCTGTGTCAGCATCACACGCATGCATCGTGCTGCTCACGTGAACAGCGTCGGCCAATACTGAGTCTGCATTCTGACGTAGAACCTGGAAGCGCTGCACTGTCTGTACAATGTAAGCAGCGTAGGAGAATGACAGGGGAGAGAAGAAATTGTTGAATAAAGTCGTTATTTTTGTTTTGTTTTTGCGCAGAAAAGTATTCTTGTTTTTCATAACATTAAGGTTGAATCACTGTAGTCACGTTGACTATTTTAATGATGTCTTTACTACTTTTCTGGACCTTGAAAGTGGTAATTATGTTGCTTTCTATGGGGGATTAAAAAAAACCTCTCATAAAAAATATCTTATTTTGTGTTCCAAAGATGAACGAAGGTCTTACGGGTGTAGAACGACATGAAGGTGAGTAATTAATGACAGAAATTTCATTTTTGGGTGAATTAACCCTTTAAATTCAATTTGCATGTCAATTCAAGAAATCAGTCTATTGTAGATATTCTTTCCTTTACCACAGTGGTTCTCAATCAGGGGCAGGGACCCACTAGGGGGCCTCGGCAAATTGCCAGAATGGCTTAAAAATATTTAAAAAAATAAATAAATAAATAATAAATAGTTCTTATTATTGGTAAAAAACAAAACAAAATAACTTTTAAAACAATAATAACTAAAAATCAATACCTATTTCTTACAGTTCTTGAAACCTCATTCATTTAATATATCAATACTCAGTTTCTGTTAATAAAGAAGTTTGAAAACAAGCAGCTTTGTCATCATTACATAATTACAGCAGAAATACCAGAAATATACAGGGAGGCTTCAAATATTGGCCATCGAAGCGAAAAACAAACCAAAACAAAAATGTTTAATTGGAATGTCAGGAAAATTGGATTCAACTAAATTGAGACAACAGAAGACTTTAATTAGTCCAATAAAATGTTCGAGGACTTTTCTTTCTGTTTATATCTTGTACGCCCCTTCATGTTGTTTGGCTCCATAAATTAAAACATTCAGGGAATTAAATTAAAATGTAAAAGGCATTCAATTAAATTCTGAATGGAACATGAGCCTGACTCAAGGGCACGCTCTCTATGCATAAATGTATGTACAGCAAAGATAAACTTGCATGGAAGAAAGGTTAACTGTGGCTGTCCATTACAACTGAACAGGTGGTAAACAGCCTGTGGTGATTCTCCACTAGATTAGAGAAGAGAATGTGATGTGAGTGAAAGCCAAACCCACAGCTTGCTCTCTCCTCTCCACTTGGACACAATCTATGTGAGAATTTAATGGCTCCCACGCTCGCATTTCACACAGTGTACTCGAGAGAAATGTGTGGAGCTCAATTTGTGCAATCTGCAATTATCTTATGTGGCTTAGTTGCTGATTTTGTTTTTCTTTCTAACAATGGAGGGGTTGGTTTGGTTGAGCTAGAAATGACTGCAAAAATGGCTAAAAGACAAGCATTACATGCATTTCATAGCATTATCTTTTTATTTCTGTCATTTAAGTAGAGTAAAGGGTGAATTCAGGTTGACTGGGACACTTTTTCCCATTGAGATGACTGGGAAAAAGTGTCCCATTCGAACTGAATTCACCCCTATATAAAAATATAAATACGTATTGTACATTTCAGAACTTTCTTTTTTCACTGCAATGCAAAATTAGTTAATTATAGCAGAGTGTCCAAGAGGATTTCTTTTTCCATACAATGAAAGTAAATGGTGACAATAGCATGTTTTTCAAAGATCATCAGCCAGACCTAAATTTCAAGCATTTCCTCACACAAAGCTATTGTATGACTTCAGAAGTCTTGAAATATAGTCATATGGACCACTTTTATGATACTTCAAGCTTTTTTGTGCTTGACAGTACCTGGGCCCCATTCATTTCCATTGTATTTAAATAAGCAGCTTTGACATTTGCTAAATATCTGCTTTTATGTTCTACGGAATAAAGAAAATAATGATTAAAAACTATATTATACATGGTAGTTCTTTGCACAGTAAACTTACTTCACACAATCTTCCTCCGATGATACTGAATCCAAGTGATCCTGATGTTCTGTGGAGGGTGACTTTGAGGCTCCTTGTATCTTCTCCCTGGGATAGAGGGATAGGACAGAAAGAGAGAAACAGAAAGGAGAAAAGACATAATTCAGACGCTGCAACAGACTGCTACAGCAGGTTTCAACACAGCTTCACTGACCATACTAACCATCTCTCCCCTATAAAGCGGGGCTCTCTCCATTAGTTACCTAATGAAACGGCAACGCCACATGAGATTCAGGGTATTTTCATATATCAAGCAGTGAAGACAGATCACACCCTCAGAGACACCTGGCAAAATCACAGACAAGGTATTATAAATGTCTAAAAATAATTTATGAACGCATGGCCAGGTGTTTACCACACTTTCAGTTTAAAATACCCTACAGATCATTTATTATAGCTTGTCAAACTTGCCCCTCTTTGAGTGTGAGCAAAAACACACCGTTTTTGTGTGTCCCTTTAAATGCAAATGAGCTGCTGCTCCCGACCCCCTTTCCAGAAGAGGGCGGAGCTTTAACAGCTCAAGCTTCAGTTGCTCAACAACAACAAAGCTGGAGAATCTCACGCAGCCAAAATGAGGATTGTCAGTAACGGTGTTCAGCCTTACATTGTTCAAACCAGTGCAGCATCTGGAGTGATCAAACAAAAGTTACTCTTCCAGACCTGCATGCCAGGCCCCGTAATGTCTAGTTTCCCCACTAACACCAATGCTCCAATCACCATTTGCTCTCCACATACACTTCAAAGAGACTTAGGAGACAGTGTCTTATCAGGGAGACAGGCCACAATAATTAGACATTCAGTCTATAAAAATGGAATCTTTGCCACAAATTCATCGACAACTTTGTTTAAATGAATGAACATGCATTCCCCAGTACATTTTGTGTATTATATCAGTTTGTATATTGTTCTTTTGTATATTGTAAAGTGTTATAAATGCATGTGATGACACTTCTTGATATTGTAGCCATCTAGGTGGTGTTTAATATCAAATTACTCCTTGTTTAATGACTAACATTTTGGTTGACATCACAATCTCATAGGATCCATTGTATGTTTGTTATATTTATCAGAGTATAAATGGACACAAACTTACTAGTGAGTCCCCCCATGCAAATGAACTCACTTTCAAACAAAGGAAATCGCCGGCCAAAGAATTGCACCTTTTTCATTGGTCAAGCCAAGACTCGAAGGTGTTGACTGTCTGGAGAGTTCAAAAAGCCCCCACACAGATCACGTTTGTTCTTCTGGTTCTACTCTTTGTTCCTGCTGATACTACGGATTGCATCACCTGGCCCCCGAGCCGGGCTGGTAGGCCTCACTTCCTTTCAAGCCATGAACAACTGCCTCAAACACAACAGAGTCAAATTAACAGCGCATGTTTGTATGAATTTCTTCATTAAACGCAGAAGATATTGATTACGACTTCAGCACCATCGGACCGAACTGTCAAGGATTTCTCCTAAACCTGCAGATCCAGACACTCAACAGTTAAGGCATTTGCAAGTATCGTTTGAACACTAAACGGCGATTTAGTATTAAGATTGTGAACCCCTTTTGTTAACAAAGGTGCTTTATAGTATTGAAACTGATGGTTCGTCCAGCTTGTTATTTTTGACCCTTTACATTGCTTCATTCCCCTGTTATGATACGGTTCAAATTCATTTTCACTCTCTTATTTCCTATGTATGCATGAATTGTATGTTTGTGTTTATTAGTTTAGTTATGTGTTTGTGATTTAGTTAAATAAAACTTGTTTGCACACTATTGCGAGTTGATTCTGATCTGCTTATAAGAACAATGTCCCTGATAATGATTACGCTCACAGCTACACGCTAAGAAAGTGGCCACAGAAAAATATCCTTTTTGAAAAGTTGATAGACGATCAATACTGAGTGTTGAACAGATTAATTGATTGTAATATTAATTCAGCTATATTAAGTTAATTTGATTAACTGATTAAAATATTTATAATTAATTATAATGAGTTATGATTAATTATTCATATTTCTTTTGAGCTAATTTGCTACACCAGAGTCGGACACTGATGGAGAGACTAAAGGAAGAAGTTACAACTTTTAGAATGCATCTGGTTATTAGATAAATTGATGTAGTTGCTGTGGAGTTGATTCAACTCATTGACTAGCATGTGCTGTCATGTTAATCTTTTGCGCAAATCCAGCATTGAATTGACCCTCGTTTGTGAAGCAGTCCGGCGTAAAATGACGGCATGACAACAACACTCTACTACAACAACTCTTCCTCTTCTCTAAAGCAGCCCAACATGGCCTCACGCCCTTTGTTGTGTGTTCTCGGGGGCGGGGTTTATGTAAATTTTAGGGTTAGTGATGTCACTAACCCAGGAAGAAGCTTGTTGTAGTCCCTACCAGCCATTTGTTGTAGTCTTTAAAAAGCGATTTCTGTAAAAGGAAATATCTCCCTTTGCATTAAACTTTGAGCGTCGTAACTTTGCAGATGTTGTTTATGCTCATACAGCAACATTACACACTAACTAAAGTTAAAAAATGAAATCATAATCAACCACCCCTAAACCACACTTCTTTCCTTCAGATCAGTTAAAACAGGTAAATCCATATTTGTAATACTGCTTTATGACAGACATCAAAACATCTCGGCAGCTGGGTTTGATCAGCAGTCATGAAGCAGATGTGCCAATCAAGGGAGGCCTGTGACTTTTCAAGAATGACAGACTTAAGATAGCCTTAAAAATCTGAACTTAAGTGAGTTGTCTATCAAACATTCCTAGCAGTGGCGTCCCCCGCAGAAACTGCAGCTGCAGGCGGAAATCTGTCACAATGAGTGAGACAAACATCATGAGCTCTTGATTAGAGTCTGACTCAACCACAGCAACCACAGCGTCCCTGAAGTCCACAAGACATGCCTCCTGTCAACTCAATTAGACTTACGTCTTCATTTTGTTGGTTTCACTGACTATCCACTCACTATCAGACTCCTTGCATAAGATGGGAGACAACATAATTATACGAAAGCATTTGAATACAGAATGAAGATGTTCAAGTTTTTTTTTTTTTTCCTGTTCCAGTGTGAATAATTCCAGTGTGAATGCTTTAAACTGACATGAAAATGAACTGACAATGCTGGCTTGGTGGCAGTGAAGTGTTTTTAGTGAAGAGAAAAAAAATTAAAAATCTTGTGTTGGCAAAGCTGAATTTTCAGCATCATTACTCCATTCTTCAGTGTCACATGATCCTTCAGAAATGATTCTAATATGCTGATCTGCTGCTCAAGAAACATTTATGATTATTATCAATGTTGAAAACAGTTGTGTACTTTTTTTTTTTTTCAGGATTCCTTGATGAATAGAAAGTTCAAAAGAACAACATTTATCTGAAATACAAAGCTTTTGTAACATTATACACTACCGTTCAAAAGTTTGGGGTCAGTAAGAATTTTTATTTTTTTTAAAAGAAATTAAATTAATACTTTTATTCAGCAAGGATGCATTAAATCGATCAAAAGTGACAGTAAAGACATTTATAATGTTACAAAAGATTATATTTCAAATAAATGCTGTTCTTTTGAACTTTCTATTCATCAAAGAATCCTGAAAAAAAATATTGTAGACAAATATTTTGTACAATTGTACACAATAAATGTTTCTTGAGCAGCAGATCATCATATTAGAATGATTTCTGAAAGATCATGTGACACTGAAGACTGGAGTAATGATGCTGAAAATTCAGCTTTGATCACAGGAATAAATTACTTTATAAAATATATTCAAACAGAAAACAGTTATTTTAAATTGTAATAATATTTCACAATATTACTGTTTTTACTGTATTTTTAATTAAATAAATGCAGCCTTGGTGAGCAGATGAAACTTCTTTTAAAAACATTAAAAATCTTACCGTGTCCAAAATTTTGACTGGTAGTATAAATAATTTAGCTTTTTTTCTCTAATTTTTGCTATCAGTAATGTACATTAGGGTATTTCATGTTGCATTTTCTGTTATTTAGTTCATGTTTATTGCATTATTTTAGTGCTGTGTGTTACTCTATAGGTCTTTTGTCTTTGAATGACCCTGTGAACGTCTGTATATGAGTATTTGTCATGTTTTATGGATAGGCCAGTCACGATGAACTCATCATGTGGCTTTCTATTGTACCATCGATATAATTATGTTGGTTATCAGTATATTTTATCAGTATATTTTAAGGTAAAAAGCAGATTTATGCTAATATTATATAACTTAATGAAATATGCAGTTATGAGTTATAAGATATACAGGTCCTAATATGCCATTCCGTAATACCTGAAACATCTTCATGTTTTTGTTGTAGTTCTTGGGTGAACACAATAAAACCACTTGAGGCAAGTACTAAAGGTGCAGTAAGCGATTTCTGAGAAATGCTGTTGATATATCAAATCACCAAAACAAACACACCCCTACCCAAAAGGATCACACCCCTATCTTTATAGCTCCGCCTCCAAATTCAGAAACACACTATACAACACAGGCGCCTCAGACACACCCCCTAATGCTGATTAGCTACAAGTGTGTTTTGGTGCTCTGTCTGTTCCACTTTCAACAGTGTTTCTCATAATATAATGAACAAGAACTTTATACAATATATTAAAGAAATAATTCACCCAATAATGAAAATTATCCCATAATTTACCATCCTAGGTGTATAGGACTTTCTTCTTCCAGCCGAACACAATCAGAGTTTTATTAAATAATATCCTGGCTCTTCCCAGCTTTGTAATGGCATTGAAGTTTTTGAAGCTCCAAAAAGTGCATCCATCCATCATAAAAGTAATCCATACGACTCCAGTGGGTTAATAAATGCCCACTGAAGCGAAGCGATGGGTTTTTGTAAGAAAAATATCCATTTTTTAAAACTTTATGAACTATAATCACTGGCTTCTGGCAACAGCCATACGCACGCTATTCAATGCCATTACAAAGCTGGGAAGAGCCAGGATATTATTTAATATAATTTGATAGTGTTTTGATTGTGAATTGAAAATGATTGTGTTTGGCTGAAAGAAGATAGTCATATACACCTGGCTTGAGGGTGAGCAAATTACGGGATAATATTCATTTTTGGTGAACTATTCTATTAACTGCAATTTCTACCAGCTATTTAGATAGTTTGGAAATACTTGTATGTTTACATTGTATTCAGAAATGATATGAATGCCATTAATTATAGCTAATTCTGTACATACATGCTGCAAATTCAAAGATGGCTTTTTATTTTAGGCAATATTCCATATTTCAAAAGAAATACTCTTTTCTTTGTTTTCCTCAAAACACTAATAGGCCTTGTCATCAGATTCCAAATATTAATCTGCACTTCTGAGAGGTCCCAGTGCCTCACTGTCAAAATGTTCACTTCATGTTATTATGACAATATCTTCGTTTCTATCCAATTAACATGTCACAAGTTTCATAAACTCGTTTTAATGAGTATTCAAAGTTCCAGCTTGATCAGTAATTAAATTCAAAGCGAAACGGTAATGAACTCCACAGCAGGGTTTCACTTTGATTTGACTTACAGCTTCAAGTTTTAGATGGCTTTTTTAAAAAAATTGTTCACTCCATTCACACTATATCATAAAACACTGACCTTATCGAGAGGCATCCAGCTGTTTGACAGCGCGTCAATCCTGCTCTTGTACTCGGTGATTTTCTTCTGAAATGTGAGCGCTGTGATGTGCAGCTCGCAGTGGAGCGCGGAGAGTTTGGAGAGGAGAGACTTCTCTCTCTTACTGAAGCTCAGGGACTGACGCTTCAGCTCTTTCTCCAGACTCAGCACTTTGGTTTGGAGGAGACCGCTGCGTGTTTTAAGTGCTTGGAGACAGCTGTGGTCCTCCGACCTCTCCTTGAGTGTCAGCACGAGGCCACATCCATTTTTACAGACCTCCACCGCCCTGAGCTCGCATCTCTCCCGCATGTGTGAATCCACATCCTTCAGGTTGAGCACCGCGTCGCATCCTTCATTCCTGCATCTGACCGGAGAAAAGTCGCACATCTCCGCGTGCTCTGAAAGATGTTGGAGCTTCATTACCCGGTTGCAGCCTCGTTTATGGTGGTCGCACTTGATGTCCAGCTTAAAAATTAGGTTTTTTAGGGGCAGGACGTGGTTCAGTTCTTTGGTGGTGATCTTTTGGCATAGGACAGGGCAGCTGTTGACTTTGGAGAGCCACTGTAGCGCGCACGCGGCGCAGAACACATGTCCGCACGGAGTGCTGAGAGGATCCTCTAAAACTTTCCCACACAGTTTACAGATCAAGTCCGGATCCACAAAACCCTCAAAACGGTCTAGATCAAAGCCCATAATCTTGACATGAAGTACGGGAACGACTCCGAAACAAGGAAAAAGCTGTCTTCGCAGTTCCCACGCTGATGAAATGAGTGAATAAACTACGAGCTTCACTCAGGACTAGAGGCGCGAGCTACCGTAAACACTCAACGAGCAGAGCAATGTGCGCGTGTGCGCGTGGATGAGTGCTCGATTAAAGAATTCAGATGATAAAGTGAGTGTTGTGTAGCAGTTCAGTAACGCTGTTTCATATTTTTGAGCGAACTATGATACATTAACTTGAAATAGAAACCTTTTGAAATGTTATAAATGGCTATACTGTCACTTTTGATCAATTTAATGTGATCTTGCTGAATAAAAGTATTACTTTCTTAAAATAAAATCTCTCAATAAGTCACCAAGTCTGCATTTGTTTGATCAAAGGTACAGTAAAAACAGTAACATTGTGTAATATTATTACCATTTAAAAAAATGTCTCTTATATACGCTTACTTTATATTTTACTCGTCATCATTGACTCATGATCCTTCAGAAATCATTCTATGTTGATTTTGTGCTCATTTCTTATTATTATCAATGTTGAAAACAGTTGTGCTGCCTAATATTGTTTTCATTTTTCATATTCATTTTTTTTTTTTGAGGAATAGAAAGCACAAAAGAACTGCATTTATTTGAAATATAAATCTTTTGTAACATTATAAATGTCTTTAAAGTCACTTTTGATCTTTTTAATGTGTCCCTGCTCAATAAAAATTTCTTAAAATAAAATCTTATTGACCCAAATCTTTTGAATATATATGAAAACAAAATTAAGACAAAAAGTTTTTGCCTTGTCTATTTAGTTTTTTCCCAGTTAATTAATAATATCTGTTTGCTAAAAAATATGGTTTTACATTTTTCTTTTGTTTCTATGTTATGTTTCATAAATGTTGCTGTTTAAAGGGTTAGTTCACCCAAAAATGAAAATAATGTCATTTATTACTCACCCTCATGCTGTTCCACACCCGTAAGACCTTCATTCATCTTCTGAATGCAAATTAAAATATTTTTGTTGAAATCCGATGGCTCAGTGAGGCCTGCATAGCCAGCAATGACATTTCCTCTCTCAAGATCCATTAATGTACTAAAAACATATTTAAATCAGTTCATGTGACTACAGCATGTGACTACAGTGGTTCAATATTAATATTATAAAGCAAGGAGAATACTTTTGGTGCGCCAAAAAAAACAACTAACGACTTATATAGTGATGGCCGATTTCAAAACACTGCTTCATAAAGCATTATGAATCTTTTGTATCGAATGATTCGGATCACGTGTCAAACCACCAAACTGCTGAAATTACGTGACTTTGGCGCTCCGAACCGCTGATTTAATACATCAATCTTTCTTCCAAACCATGTTTTTGTCTTACCCTGATTCACTATGGTAAGTCTATTATAAGTGTTTATATTTTAGACCTGTCAAGATGGTTTTCGCGGGAAATTGCATACATAAGTCACTTGCCTGAGCATGTCTTGTCATATCCTAAATAAAATTGCTCCGGCTACTTTGACACATGTATGGTGTGAGGTGGCATAGGTTAGTTAGTTGTCACAACAAGCGAGAAAGATTGACATGGAGCAGCTAAATCTCGAACCTCCGGGGAAACACCCGTTTAAAATAAAAGGTCAATCAGAGGAGAGTCTGCTGGCAAAAAGAGAACATGACAGGAGCTCGTAATAAAACAAGAATCAACATTGGCTTGGCTTTTCGGAGATGGAACATTTGAAATGTTGTAAAAAGAATGTGGAGACAGCATCTTTATTACTCAACAGGTGAGTGTAACAAAGTTCACATTCAGGGAAGAAGGAGTCGGCAACCAGCGAACATTCAACAATAATACATTAATTATAAAATAAACAAACAACAAAGCAAAAGTAAAGCAGCAGCCCCTCATGAATGACTGCCACATAAAAACAAGGGTTATAGGGTTATATTATATTCATCTGCACTCAAGTCATGTTGCTGTCTGTATGGAGGCTTGCACATGACATGCATCGGAAAAAATAGTAGGCTAAATCATGCACACGATTCATTCCCTTGATTTGCTAAATCATGTGCATGATTTATAAATTGAGGGAACAAAATAGTAAATCTTGTGCATGATTTAGTGATTAGAGAGAACGAAATAGTAAATAGTGCGCACGATAGCAAATCGAGGGAACGGAATCGTGTGAATGATTTAACAAATCGAGGGAACGAAATAGTAAATCCTGCGAATGATTTAGTAAATCGAGGGAACGAAATAGTAAATCGTGCGAATGATTTAGTAAATCGAGGAACGAAATAGTAAATCGTATGCGAATGATTTAGTAAATCGAGGAACGAAATAGTAAATCGATGCGAATGATTTAGTAAATCGAGGAGAACGAAATAGTAAATCGTGCGAATGATTTAGTAAATCGAGGAACGAAATAGTAAATCGTGCGAATGATTTAACAAATCGAGGGAACGAAATAGTAAATCGTGCGAATGATTTAACAAATCGAGGGAACGAAATAGTAAATCGTATGAATGATTTAGTAAATCGAGGGAACGAAATAGTAAATCGTGCGAATGATTTAGTAAATCGAGGGAACGAAATAGTAAATCGTGCGAATGATTTAGTAAATCCAGGTAACGAAATAGTAAATCGATGCGAATGATTTAACAAATCGAGGGAACGAAATAGTAAATCGTCTGAATGATTTAGTAAATCGAGGGAACGAAATAGTAAATCGTGCGAATGATTTAGTAAATCGAGGGAACGAAATAGTAAATCGTGCGAATGATTTAGTAAATCGAGGGAACGAAATAGTAAATCGTGCGAATGATTTAGTAAATCGAGGGAACAAAATAGTAAATCGTGCGAATGATTTAGTAAATCGAGGGAACGAAATAGTAAATCGTGCGCATGATTTAGCAAATGGAGGAAACCAAATAGTAAAACATGTTAATGATTTAACAAATCGAGGAACAAAACTGTAAATTGTGTACAAGATTTAGCAAGTCGAGGGAACAAAATAGTAAATTGTGCGAATGATTTAGCAAATCGAGGGAACGAAATAGTAAATCATACACATGATTAAGTAAATCGAGGGAACAAACTAGTAAATCGTGTACACGATTTAGCAAATAGAGGGAACGAAATAGTTAATTGTGCGAATGATTTAACAAATCGAGGGAACGAAATAGTAAATCATGCACATGATTTAGCAAATCAAGGGAACAAAATAGTAAATCATGCACACGATTCATTCCCTTGATTTGCTAAATCATGTGCATGATTTATAAATTGAGGGAACAAAATAGTAAATCTTGTGCATGATTTAGTGATTAGAGAGAACGAAATAGTAAATAGTGCGCACGATAGCAAATCGAGGGAACGGAATCGTGTGAATGATTTAACAAATCGAGGGAACGAAATAGTAAATCCTGCGAATGATTTAGTAAATCGAGGGAACGAAATAGTAAATCGTGCGAATGATTTAGTAAATCGAGGGAACGAAATAGTAAATCGTGCGAATGATTTAGTAAATCGAGGGAACGAAATAGTAAATCGTGCGAATGATTTAGTAAATCGAGGGAACGAAATAGTAAATCGTGCGAATGATTTAGTAAATCGAGGGAACGAAATAGTAAATCGTGCGAATGATTTAGTAAATCGAGGGAACGAAATAGTAAATCGTGCGAATGATTTAGTAAATCGAGGAACGAAATAGTAAATCGATAATGATTTAGTAAATCGAGGAACGAAATAGTAAATCGTGCGAATGATTTAGTAAATCGAGGAACGAAATAGTAAATCGTATGCGAATGATTTAGTAAATCGAGGGAACGAAATAGTAAATCGTGCGTAATGATTTAGTAAATCGAGGGAACGAAATAGTAAATCGTGCGTAATGATTTAGTAAATCGAGGAACAAAATAGTAAATCGTGCGAATGATTTAGTAAATCGAGGAACGAAATAGTAAATCGTGCGCATGATTTAGCAAATGGAGGAAACCAAATAGTAAAACATGTTAATGATTTAACAAATCGAGGGAACAAAACTGTAAATTGTGTACAAGATTTAGCAAGTCGAGGGAACAAAATAGTAAATTGTGCGAATGATTTAGCAAATCGAGGGAACGAAATAGTAAATCATACACATGATTAAGTAAATCGAGGGAACAAACTAGTAAATCGTGTACACGATTTAGCAAATAGAGGGAACGAAATAGTTAATTGTGCGAATGATTTAACAAATCGAGGGAACGAAATAGTAAATCATGCACATGATTTAGCAAATCAAGGAACAAAATAGTAAATCATGCACACGATTCATTCCCTTGATTTGCTAAATCATGTGCATGATTTATAAATTGAGGGAACAAAATAGTAAATCTTGTGCATGATTTAGTGATTAGAGAGAACGAAATAGTAAATAGTGCGCACGATAGCAAATCGAGGGAACGGAATCGTGTGAATGATTTAACAAATCGAGGGAACGAAATAGTAAATCCTGCGAATGATTTAGTAAATCGAGGAACGAAATAGTAAATCGTCACGAATGATTTAACAAATCGAGGTAACGAAATAGTAAATCGTGCGAATGATTTAGTAAATCGAGGGAACGAAATAGTAAATCGTGCGAATGATTTAGTAAATCGAGGTAACGAAATAGTAAATCGTGCGAATGATTTAGTAAATCGAGGGAACGAAATAGTAAATCGTGCGAATGATTTAGTAAATCGAGGGAACGAAATAGTAAATCGTGCGAATGATTTAGTAAATCGAGGGAACGAAATAGTAAATCGTGCGAATGATTTAGTAAATCGAGGGAACGAAATAGTAAATCGTGCGAATGATTTAACAAATCGAGGGAACGAAATAGTAAATCGTGCGAATGATTTAGTAAATCGAGGGAACGAAATAGTAAATCGTGCGAATGATTTAGTAAATCGAGGGAACGAAATAGTAAATCGTGCGAATGATTTAGTAAATCGAGGGAACGAAATAGTAAATCGTGCGAATGATTTAGTAAATCGAGGGAACAAAATAGTAAATCGTGCGAATGATTTAGTAAATCGAGGGAACGAAATAGTAAATCGTGCGCATGATTTAGCAAATGGAGGAAACCAAATAGTAAAACATGTTAATGATTTAACAAATCGAGGGAACAAAACTGTAAATTGTGTACAAGATTTAGCAAGTCGAGGGAACAAAATAGTAAATTGTGCGAATGATTTAGCAAATCGAGGGAACGAAATAGTAAATCATACACATGATTAAGTAAATCGAGGGAACAAACTAGTAAATCGTGTACACGATTTAGCAAATAGAGGGAACGAAATAGTTAATTGTGCGAATGATTTAACAAATCGAGGGAACGAAATAGTAAATCATGCACATGATTTAGCAAATCAAGGGAACAAAATAGTAAATCATACACATGATTTTGTAAATCGAGGGAACAAAATTGTAAATCCTGTACACGATTTAGCAAATCGAGGGAACGAATTAGTAAATCGTCCGCACCATATAGTAAATCGAGGGAACCAAATAGTAAATCGTGCTAATGATTTAGCAAATCGAGGGAACGAAATACTAAATCGTGGGAACAAAATAGTAAATTGTGCGAATGATTTAGCAAATCGAGGGAACCAAATAGTAAATCGTGGGAACAAAATAGTAAATTGTGCGAATGATTTAGCAAATCGAGGGAACCAAATAGTAAATCGTGCTAATGATTTAGCAAATCCAGGGAACGAAATAGTAAATTGTGGGAACAAAATAGTAAATTGTGCGAAAGATTTAGCAAATCGAGGGAACAAAATAGTAAATTGTGCGAATGATTTAGCAAATCGAGGGAACAAAATAGTAAATTGAGGGAATGAAATAGTAAATCATACACATGATTAAGTAAATCGAGGGAACAAACTAGTAAATCGTGTACATGATTTAGCAAATAGAGGGAACGAAATAGTTAATTGTGCGAATGATTTAACAAATCGAGGGAACGAAATAGTAAATCATGCGCATGATTTAGCAAATCAAGGGAACAAAATAGTAAATCATACACATGATTTTGTAAATCGAGGGAACAAAATAGTAAATCCTGTACACGATTTAGCAAATCGAGGGAACCAAATAGTAAATCGTGCTAATGATTTAGCAAATCGAGGGAACAAAATAGTAAATTGTGCGAATGATTTAGCAAATCGAGGGAACCAAACAGTAAATCGTGCTAATGATTTAGCAAATCCAGGGAACGAAATAGTAAATCGTGGGAACAAAATAGTAAATTGTGCGAATGATTTAGCAAATCGAGGGAACAAAATAGTAAATTGTGTGAATGATTTAGCAAATCGAGGGAACAAAATAGTACATCGTCAGCACAATTTAGCATAGCGGTCTATGGTACTGTGAAGATTAAGTCTGGTGATGTAACACTGCGCCTTTCCAGTTCCAGGTCTTCCGCATAAGCTTAATAAAGCCTGAACCTCGTCGTCGTTCCATCGGCCGTATTTTTTAAACTCCAATGTTGATTCGAATAGCAAACAACTCTTACTGCACACACTGCAACAGACTTTTAAAAATGGTGGTTAAAATAAAACGCTGCATGGAGTCAACCAATCAGCATGTTCAGCACCCAAGTCCCACCCCCGAAAGTTCCTGAACTTTGAAAAAGTACTAACTAGCAGGGACTTTTTGAGGGGGGAATTTTTACCCAGAACTTTATTTAGACCCTTCAGATTTAGTCCCTAGTTCCTGGGGAAAGTTCCTGCGGTGGAAACGGGGCTATAGTGTACACTTAAGCCAGCTGGACATTGGTTTAAGCTGGAAGTTTGTGCCCTGCTGTGGGAGCTCATGTCAGCAACGCACTGCTTCTTATCAGGCCTGTATTTCTAAAGCATCAGCACTTGCCTGATTCCCCTGTGTAGATACAGCAGTGTTAATATATTTCCCAGCACAGGGTCAAATGGCAGAAAAAGTGCTGTGAGAGGCTGCCTTATCAAACTCCTGAAGATTGGGAGGTAAATCTTCAGCGTCTTACATGACAGCTGGCTGTTTTTGCTGGAGGAAAAGGAAGATGGAAAAGTGCATAATAATTAAAGACTATCTGTTAGGCATAGGCTACGAGGAACAACGCTATTCATTAACATCTCGTTATATTTTCAGCACCTAATTAAAGGGGAGGTAAAGGGCACTGTTAAAGGCATGTGTGGGTAAACAGCATTTATCTCAACCTATTAGGTTTATATGATTCTCTGACAGGCCATTTGACAGTTCACCTTGTAAATGAATGATACTGAAGTCTAAAAACACCCCTCTGGATCTAGTGTTCTGCATAGTTATGATGATGTCTGTAAGAACGATTCATAAACGAGGCAAGGTTCAAACATTCACACCATAAAGAAGGTGCCTGTCATGGCTCATTCAACACAAGTGCTGATAAGAAATAGCTAATGTATCCTGTAGACACAAGCAAAAAGCTGAACAATCAAAAATGTTCAATTATGTGATTATGTTCTGGTCTGACATTAAAAGAAATTAACTTTTAAAAAAACAATGGCCATTTTTTCATATTTGCTTGATCTAATTTGGTTAAAAAGCTAGTGCAGACACTTCAGATGTTTTGCTTTGTGTTCTCATGTTGTTATCTGCACTTGTGTTGAATAAAGTTTAGGGAAAGATGACAAATCAACTGTCAACAGACCGCACCTGACAGCTAATAGTGAAAATTAACAAGCCATTGTCTGATAGAAGCCTTCATGACAGGATAGACAAAAAAGGAAACATGTAACAACTTAAATTGTGTGAACTGTCACTTCATTAGTGTGATTTAATGCCTTAAAGCTCAAAAAATGTAAATTCTGTCATCATTTTCTCACCCTCAAGTTTCAGCCCCATCTGTGTTTCTTTATTCTCTAAAAAAAAAGAAAAAGAAAAGAAGTTTTAAAGAAAGTTCATGCTGCACTTTTCTATATTAAAGTGGATGTGAGCCACTAATATTGGGTCCTACTCTCTCAAAAGAACATGTAATGCTGTTTTGTATAATGCCATTATTAATATGACAAATGTAGCATATAAATACAGAGATGCAAGCAGTCAAGGAGAGATTCTTGCCACGGGCTAATGCTTGACAACCTATCTACATCTGCAAGAGGAAACAGCTGCTGAATTATTGTGTGACCTGATGACTCACGCGCCGCTACCACACATTAAATCCTCTGCCTTGAATTACAGCCAAACCAATATATATCCATCACATCCACAGGCAGTCACTCACTCATGACCGATGCTTTGTGTGAGATGACAAAGACAGAGAAAGAATATGAATTTGTGTGTGAAAGGAGATTTTCTGATACACTTTCTCTTTCTCTTTCTTTAAACTCCATTTCTCAGCAGATGAAAAACTGCTAACTGCATCTCTGGTTATCTGAAGCACTGTGGCTTGATTTAGGTCTTATAGAGCTTCTAGATCCAATTAGTTCCCTAAAGGCCCATTAGAATGAGTAAATCATGGTAAAAATCTGCAGAGCTCACAGTGCACTTCTTAAATTAACAGTTTCAAATGCTTGGAGGATGGTATTTTTTTATCTTGGGTAATTTCTGCTCCTGATTACACAGCAAACTCTGACGATTAGCTACACTGGGTGCTTGAATTAAACCAAGATAACCAATTTTCCTGTCTTTCACAAAACACATTTAGAGCTCTCTAAGATACTGCTGATGAAATCATTTTAGTCCACCTTCAGAGCGCAAGTTGTCTTAACTGACATGAGTCTTCGTGCAATAGCGCCATCTATTGATGGAGCAACAGTAGGTGTAATTCTCATCACACACTCTGGGTGGCACTGTTTTGCTAAATATAAGCATTAACAACACTTACCTGCATGCATGCTGCAAAAAGAAAATAACATTTGCTTAGTTTTAATCCTAAAGCAAATTATGTCTCACATATCAAGAATCTACAGGCTTATATGAGAAACATTAAATCTTTGCAGTCTTTTTCTTAGTACACGTGATAGTGACATCTTTGTATAATTCCACTATTATTTATTCAACCAACTGTCCGTCTAGAGTTATGATTAAAATGTCAGCATGCAAAAGTTCTGCTTCAGTGAGATTTAATCTCAGAAGTTTTGTTTTCATCTCCATGACTTTTGCACAATATGCTAATTCTTTCAAAATATTTAGACAAGATCATTTGTGTTGCTTTGTACATTTAGTTTTGTAGACTGATTTAGCACTTACAAGGGGGCGGGGGCGGGGGTTCACAAAAATGAGTTCATTAAGCCCTCGACTAGCGATCCCAACACTCAAAAAAGCAATGAAACATTTAAACAAATCTTTATTTGAACATTTTCTGAAAGGAATACCTTTTCATTGACCGTGAAAAATGACGTTTTTTTTCTGGCGCTTTCTCTCAGCACAAGTTTGGAATCAGCTTATAAAATGGATAGTTCCGGGCCTTTATTCTGATTGGTTGAGCCGCGTTCGAAGCCATTGTAAAATTCCTGAAAACATACATTACTCTTAGCAACGTAAACATGTTTGTTCTCAATTAATTTTGTTAATTGAAGCTTACTGCATTATGTAGATTTTTTTTTTTTTTTACTGCATTATGTAGAAGAGTATAGAGTACCTCAGGGATGATGTGTTTTTGTAGGCCAACCCGGAAGTTAGCGGCGTACGGGTTCCCTCGATCAAAAGCCTATGCATTTTTCCCATAGACTTTTGAAAAATTGCAAAAAATAAGCTCTGTGTTTAACAAAGGGTTATGACACTTACACGTTTTGTCGATCAAGATAATCTTTACAAGTTAACACAACATTTATACATTCTGAAGCCTAAATAAAGTCGTCAGATATAAAAAGCTAACAGTAGGCTATAAACGGACTACAGCACACCATGGTCGCGGATCAACGTCACCACCACCAAGCTTCCTCAAACTTTATTTAGAAAACAACTTTATTTAAAAACATGCTTGCTGATTATGATCTGCGCTGTGTATGAATACTTATCCACTTTTTCATGAGAAATGCTGTCCAAATGTCCTGTTTGTCATGATGACGTCTAAAGTCCCCGGATAATTAAATATCCGTTTGAATGTCCATTTTCCCGTGCCCTGCTGACACTGACAGTGCTAGTCAAAGCATTTGTCATTAGCGTCTTGTTCCGTGTTCACAACAAGTTTTAATATAAAAGTCTTTGCAATTGAGTGACTCGCTCATGAAGACGATCTTTGCCGCCATCTAGAGGTGTAATAAATGTAACTTCTGTTGCTTTTCACGGTCAGGGACTATTTTTTCCAGCGGAATGAAGGCTTTTAATGATTTTTACTTTATGAAAGTTGCATTGATACATTTTTTTGGCTTTAAGGCCCTGTGTCCACCAAAGCGTTTTTCCCAGCTGCTAGAGTACTTTTCCAATTGTTTTCAATGGAAGCGCCGCGTTTTTTAAACGCCAGCGTAACGAGGCGCTGAGCGTCTTTTTCACGCTCAAGCGCTGAGAGCTTGGCGTTTTTTACTGGTCGCCTCGAATTGAAGAATGTTCATCTTTGAGTAAAACACTGCGCTCATCACTGTCACTTTTTAGCCAGCCGTCCAATCACAGTGGAGAAGGGGCGGGACAAATACAACACGACCAACTGTCACAATATTCTTGCTTTACAACAACATCAACAAGCAGAGAACGGAACACAATGGATAAGAATTTAATATTGCTGGTCTCCAAACATGCATGGCAAGTATTCCACATTGTGTCAACATTTTTAGTCTGAAACAAATTACCTGCAAGTAACAGTGCCGCGAATATTCCGTATCATAGCAACAAAGCGTCTCAACTGAAAAAAAACGCTGCGCAGCTGAAGCGCTCTCGAGCACTCACAGATAGGCGTTTTAAGAAGAGCGCTTAACGTTTTCAGCTGACTAAAAAAGCGTTGGTGGACACACGGCCTAACATTTGTATTGTGTGGTAACCATTTTATAAAAAAATAAGCCCCGTGAAGCCGTGTTTTACAGTGAATTTATAACAGGGGGTTTTAGGCACTCCGCTCTGGAGTAAATTCACTGTAAACCACGGCTTCTTGGGGCTTATTGCTTTAATTCCAACTTTGTGAATATTTATAGTGAATTCTCGATGGCATGAGTCTGAACCAATGAAATGTGATTTTCAAATTAATGCTGATGTAAACAAAATGATCTTACTCGTGCTGACAGATCCGAAGCACGCAAACATTATCTGTTATGTCTGAAGTGAACGTTTGGTTACTGTTGGGGAAAAACATCTGATGTGTAACATTATATTAGATCTGTGTGATACAGTAGGTCTTAATATCTGTCTGTTTCATTAATGTTAATCAAACAATTGTGGAATTATGGAAAAAAGTTGAATATATATTTCATCCTATAGATATGGGTTTTAACTTAGTTTGTGCCAAATTTGGTGGTATTACCAGGGATTTTAAGGTATGGTTGCTATAGGTGATTTTGTTTTGGAACCTTCAGAAAACTTTAACTTGATTTTTTTCAAAATTGACTTTTCTGACTCTGTTGACTTCAAACAGGTCATTTTTTGTCGGATTACAACAAACCATACATAATTTAGAAGGTGTTTTAATAAAGAATGTGAAAATAACAAGAACTCAGTTTTGATCATTTGCTCATTGCGACTCATTTTGCCAGCACGGGTCACATGTACAGTAAATTCCCATGTTGTTTTCATTTAAATGTGCATGATCTTGTGAAAAGGTCTTTTTGTTTTTTTCATAAAGCCCTGAGTGTTCAGACCAACTAGCAAAGCATCTCGTCCGTGTCTCTTTGCTGTCTCATCCTTGTCTTGCTTTGAGAGCACGGCCAGACCTTCAGGCCACGAACGATGATATTTTCACTGCAGACACCTGTCTTCACAAGCAATAAATCATGATGTTTTAGCTTCACCGTAACGCATGTTGGAGCAGATTTCAAAAGCATATTGATTTTTTTGGGAGATGGCGAAGTACTGTCATGCTGTCATCCGTTTGAGGTGGGACTGAAGTGTCAGGGTAAGCAGAAACCCCCTCAAAGAGGCGCCATTTCAAGATGAGGCCTCTTGAACTGAAACCCATCATAGCTTATTACTTGCTGAGGAGGTAATAGGATTTATCAGTGAGTTCGGTTAACGTAGTTCACATTGCACTTTTTACATACAAGACCACACATGGATACTTAGACGCCAAGTGTGATCAAAGTGAGAGCAGCTAATCTACCTTAACTGAACCATGTTTGCTTGATGTTCGCCCTAATTTATGGTGGAAAATAGCATGCTTAAACCTTCTGTAATTGAACTGATTAATCAGCCTGGGTTCAAATTTAGCTTCATTAATAAGAACTAATCTCCAAATAAGTACTTGATTAAGCTAAAAACCTTCAAAATCCAGCGGTTGGCAAAAGAGAGGAGTGACTAACAGCACCAGAGAGGTAATAATATGAACACGAACTGACTGAAGTGTTGTTAATTACAATAAAATAAATTGCTTGATTTTTTTTTTTTTTTTCCATCAAGGACATTTTTATAGGTAGGAATTCAAATCAGATCGTTCCAATTCACTGATGCCTTTTAAAAGAATTAACACATTTTATATAAGGTGTTTTTAACTACTATGTACTTGCATAAAAAAAATAAGTACAGTGTATTTATTGTTCATGTTGTATTGCAAAACGCTTTATTAGTACAAAAACATGTATGTACACAATAAGTGCAAAAAATATTGAATTAAAATGTTAGTACATAGTAGTTAACATAACTATAAAGAGTGACCAAATTGATATCTTAATTTAATTTAAACTTATTTTTTTGCATTAAATACAACATATATAATACAATATAGCTACAAAATTACATAACACACACACACACACACATGTGAGCATGATCTGAGAATAATTTTGTGCTTCAGTTGAATTAAGAACATCTGACTGTCATTACAATGAGTCACATGTTCATTGTGACAAAGTTACTTATTTGATTAGTGACCTAGAAATATTCTGCATTCACTTCATGTCCTAGCCTAATTACTGTAATTAGATGACAAGCTGGACAATCTACTTAAAGCTGTTCACGTGTTTCTATGGCAACACAATTAAGGGCAAATTGAGTAATCAGTAGACAAAACCAAAATACAAGAAGTATTTGTTATTTATAAACTTTAATTAGATAGCTGTTTAACACTCTGCTAGTCTAGATACATTAAACTTTTGTATCTCTTTAATTTATTTTCAGATTAACCTTATTAAGACATTAACAATAGCCAATTATCGGAATTATTAAATCTACACATAACTACTTAATCCTATTTTACTTCTAAAGCCACTTCCATTGTAAATGTTTATGTATGATGCAGCAGTGGTCAGCTGGTATAGCTAAGTAGGAGCTCTCAGAAAATTTGAGATTAAGAGTTCAACGAGGACATGAATCTCATCTGACAAATGGAGTGAATGCACCTTATTTGCAAAATTTGAAATACTACACATTGTAGAATTGTTTGTGCTGTTTTTTATAACTGTTTTAAACTTCTTCTGTTAGTTGTTTTAAAAAATCTTTGTTTGTTCCCAATAAAAATGATACATAATAGTGAAAATATAGCTGCATTGCAGCAATTAACGGGGTTCAAGCATTTTAAAGGGGTCATATAATGCCATTTTTACAAGATGTAAAATAAGTCTCTGATGTCCCCAGAGTGTGTATGTGAAGTTTTAGCTCAAAATACCCCACAGATCATTTTTTATAGCATATTAAATTTATCTCTTTTTGAGGGTGTGCAAAAACGCTCGGTTTTTGTGTGTGTCCCTTTAAATGCAAATGAGCTGCTGCTCTCAAGAAGAGGGCGGAGTTTCAAGAGCTTGTGTTAGCAGCGCCAATTACCTCAGACTCACTGAAAATGTCAGAAACTGTTCAGCCTTTTATGTTCAAACCAAAGTTGGACAATGATGGAGAGACTCAAGAAGAAGTGACAACATGTAGAAGGCAACAGGACATTTCTGAAGGGTTAGTTGATTAATTTATGTAGCTGATGTGGGATATTTTAAAGTCATTGACTAGCATATTCTGTCATGATAATCTATAAATCGCTCGTGTGGGAACTATTGTAAGATCCTACAGACCCAGAGAATATTTACTGCATGAAGATATAACAGGTATAATTTAGTTTAATTACGATTATAACTTATGTTGGCATCTTGTTTTTATGACATGCTATTGCATTTGTGTTAAGTACTGTATTGCAATAAGATAGCCTCACCCCTTTGTTTCGTGTTCTCGGGGGCAGAGTTTATGTAAATTTTAGGGTTAGTGATGTCACCAACCCGGGAAGAAGCTCGTTGTAGTCCCTATCAGCCGTTTGTTGTAGTCCTTAAACAGAGAATTCTTTAAAAGAAAATATCTTGCTTTTCTTTGAACATCGTAACTTTGCAGATGTTGTTTATGCTCTAACAGCAACATTACATACTAACTAAAGTTAAAAAAGTGAAATCATAATCAACCACCCCTTTAAGAACTTTATGGCATCTATGCTGTGAGGGTCTAGGCGACCCCTTTGTATAACACAATTTCCAAGTTTCACATTAATCATAATGTGGCACACTTGTCAAAAATCCAGTGTTGGTGTCAGTTCTGGCAGGTCACGTCAGTCAAACTCGCATCAGCTGACTCCCAGGTGACTTATGTCTACCTATAGGAATACGACGCCTATCACAGCATCCATATATAAGCTCCTCAGTATTATCAGCAGCTATTGAATTTCTCAAGAGCTAATTACCCTCCTCCATCCCCAGCTCATCCTCTCTTCAGTCAGGATTGGCCTTATGATTTCCCTGAATCAGACTAATTCTTGAAATATGTGTACATGGTAAATTATTGACATTAATTATATCTGCATATGTTGGTTCTGTTCTCTTTACCCTAGGGGGGTTATTGCTGCTCTCCCTGCTCTTATCCATGCTAGGCTGCGCAGGAAGTTCTTGCCAAGAACAGAGCCATACCGCCAACACAAACTCTATGCAATTATCAATCATATTTGACAATAGTGGTCCTGACAGAACTGATACCTAAGGAAAAATTAAGTGATAAACTTTGAAAAAATGTGATTGTAAATGTTATAACAGTGATTTTATAATGTTAAAAAATGAATGCGAAAGCAAAACTTGTGAAAAGAGCTATATTAGTGAGTAGAATGACAAAATTATTATTATAACCAGTAGATAGCAGCAGAGGACCACTCATTGGCTCACTTTCATTTTAAAAGTGTTTACCACCAGTAATCTCCACTAAAGTAAGGCACATTTTCCAAGTTAACTCCATTAAGCATGCTTATGGACTACTTCTCTAAATGATCTTCTCCCCCTTCTCCTTGTGTCCCCAAGCTCCAGCGATCTCCATCTTCACCTGTAAGATCAAGTTATTACCTGTAGACTCACCTGAGTTGTCGATCCAAGGAAGTGTGTGCTTACCACAATCTCCTTAACACCTATCCACGATCTCCCACACCTCCTGCAACACAGTAAAGACTTTCATTATTGTGCTGTCATTATCCTCTACCTGACTTACCTGATCTGCTCTACTTACACCGCTGCTCAATAAACCTGTGTTCCTGATGATAACTGCCTTTGAGTCAGGTATATTCCCTGACAATCTCATTTTCAGTGTGTTCTAGATGCCTGTATGACAGTTTGAGTACCAGTACATTCAATAAATACAGATGCTTCTGTAATGCTAGGTTATAATCATGTGAAATTTTCCTGATTGATGGTTCTTTATTTAGTAGTCAGCTCTGTTGATAAGTGAAAATGAAGTGTAATTTTCTCTCCACTGTGTCCAGTCATTAACTTACTGTCAAGCTTACTTCGCCACCGCAGGAATGAGCCCAGGAACCCTATAATAAAGACTCTCAGGGAAAATTGACAAGACAATTCTATGACTTGGAAGTACATTTTTATTTATTTTTTTATTATTACAATATTGAATGATAGAAAGTTGCATTATTATTCAGAAACCTAAAACATTTTCAGTCAAGGTGGTTGTGTGGTTTCAGCTAAGTTAATAACATGCATTACTTACTGTCCGCATGTCAAAAACATTCTAACTAGGTGCAACGACACAATGAAACATCATGTTTGGTTTCTATTTTTTCCGCATTGCTGGTTAGCTCCACCCACTGTAAGATTTCGTTGGTCAACTAGTTGGCTTAATTTCTTTCTGATTGGCTATGATTGTGTTGTCTAGCGCAGTTTGGATTCAGTGTGAACTGCATTCTGAAATATTTATTTCTGATGGTGCATTCCTTTTGTCCTCAGATGTGAGAAATTCGTAGGCCCCAGTAGGAACTTTTAACTGGAATGTCCCCTCAAGTAGGATTTGCAACTGGGAAACTTGGAGGAAGCGCAACAACCCTTACAAAAAAGTTTATTCAAGCGTGCTAATAGTGTACTTATTTTAAAATAAAAATAAGAATCTTTCAGTCTACTTTTAATGTACTTCTCAGAAATATACTTAAATTACACTTAAACATACTTGATTGGAAAGTATATTTGAACCAGTGGCGCACACAGTACATCATTAGTTTACAGCTAATGATTTGCCAGAGCTATCATAAGGATAAATAAAGAAAATAAGCCTTCTGCAATTAAACATTTTTTGTATGCTTCTGTTTTACCTTAAGAGCCTTAAAGTGAATCCAAAACATTTAGATCGCCCCCTGGTGGCTGGCTGCAGTATAGGTCATAAATCCTGCCCTCTCCATGTAATCGAATGGGATGCTAGCCAAACTAAAAAAGACAGACAGAGATTTTACCCCTGCTTTCATAGACAAGGCTTAAAGGCCCACTGAAGAGGGTTGGCACGCGCAGCATTATTCAATGTGTTGACGTAATTTCAACTGAAACAGGAAGACAGGGCGATATATCGAACAGCCCCGCCCCTTTTTTAAAAAAGCCAATAGTGTTTCGTTTATGTTACAGCTCGGCCAGAGCCGTTAAACTCTGTAAAACCTCAGTTTCCTTCTAATCTCTAACCGTTTCTCCTCATATTGTCCTTTATATCGCTTTAATATACAGCATTGTGCGCATATGATCCGCTCTGTGCTCTCGTGTCTCTGGACCAGAGCAGACTGCTCGCGTTGCGGCAGTTCATGTGACACTAACGCGAAAACGGACTTCATTCGCGTCAAAGGAAAACATATTTACATTGTCTGAATCGTTCCCTATTCTCTATACAGTGCACTATGTGCCATTCACCATGTAGAAACTAGTAAATGTGTGAACAAATGACTGATTTCAGCCGGAAGTGAGAGACTGTAAGTTTTGAATGCTTATATCTCTTAAATGTGAATTTTGTCATTGTTTTGGAACACACCAGCTTATTCATAACCTTAAGGCTAACATATTCATAATAAATTTTGATTTCATGGGCACTTTAAGCCTAGTCCTTGACTAAAATGCATGTTTGAGCTGTTTTAACTATAAGCAACTTGTACTGACATATCTTAAATTATGTCAATGCCATTGTTTTGTCTCAAGATGCACAACAGTAATGTTTTTTTCTAAGACACGTTTATAAAAGCTACTTAAATGTCCTAATTAAACTAAGACCTAAACCTAGCTTAATCTAAGCCGTGTCTGTGAAACCAGCAGGGGCCGGTTGCATAAACCACTTAGACTAGTCTTAAAAGTTAAGACACTAATGTTTTTCTTGAACAGTGGTTCTAATTTTTTAAAGTCCGTGACATAAAAAGGTAGATTGGTGTAATTTGAATTGGAAAAATAACATTGATTACCTCTTGGTTAACTGCAAGTTGGTCAAACTAGTTCTTAAGACACAGTCTTAATATAGTGACTAAGTTTATGCAACTGGCCCCAGGCCATATATACATACAGTAGATGTCGCAGCTGTTTCTGTGGGCCGTTATACGTAAGCTATCTGCCATACTGGAATTGTCAAAGCCGGTCCGTGAACATTCGAAAGCAAGTTGACTGAGCGTCTACAACCGTTGTTAGATGCATCACGCATGTATGAATATCTTTATCTGCAATAGACTTCAGCAGATGATTTTGCTAAACTAACACAATACAAGATGAAGCCGTCAGCTAACACAACATTAAAAAGTTACCCTAGTAAAAGTAAAAACATTAAAAAGTACTATAGTAAAAACTTATAATATTGAGTTAATACAAAAACAACATTCCATTCCTGATCATTCCAAGATGGTGGGTGTGCCGGTGTGTCTGAAACGGTCGAATGTGGCATCTACATATACATACTGTATCTATGCTCATTTTTATATAGTGGAAACAAGTGGTGACATGTCATCCATCTTTTTTACAGTCTATGGAGCAACATACTCTCCTCCATTTACAAAAAGTAATTGATTTAACGGTATAGATACCTGATTTTGCATGCATTGAATTATCATTGTATTGATGCATTTGATTATTATTAATAGCATTATATACACTATATAATGTATGTGTAGTAATTTTGATATGCAATGTATTATTCATGTGCTATGTGTTAGCTGGACTAAAATCCATGCAGGAATAAATTTTTATTTTATGAACGTACAAGCAAACCTGCCCCTGCTTCGATTGTATGTTATTTTAGCAGAAGCAGGAGGTTCCTTCAACAGAAATAATACAGAATCCTCAGTTATTGGCCCAGGTCTACATATTTTATTTAAAAGTAAGGGCAATAATGTAATGGCCAGAACACCCAACTCAATGTCTTAGTTCAACACTGGCCTACATAAGCATTGCTATAAACTGTAGAAAAGAAGTGAAATGAAAATTCCCTGCAAGTAGCTAAAATAATAGGTCATATAGTAGAGCATATTTATTGTAAATGTCAAAAGTAATTACCATAAATAAATTTAAAAACTGAAGGTAAATCAGAAGCTTATAACACAAATATTTAATGGCTGTTGGCTCATACGATACCTCTGGCAAATCAATGGCTTTAATCATATCAAACATTACACACAGCACAATCAATAAATCGATATAGATTACATTTTCAATCCCAGCTTAACTTTGTTCGATGCTGAAACATAATTTCCTATCCATTTCTGTTACTGTGATCCAGGTAAAACTATTTTTTAAACTATTTAGTTTTAACGCTTAACATGAAAATCATGAATATTCATGTATGCTCCGCCCAGTGCGTCAGAATATCTCAGACAATGAATATTTCAGAACAATGGACAAATAATTGCTTTTACTGAATTGTTAGATTCTAGACTTAGATTTTAGTATTTGGTTAATTCATGCATTCTGAATGCACCCATTGCTCTATGTCCAAAAAAAATTAACTTCACTAGGAAACATCTAAATCAATTAGGACTCTCCTGGTATTCTTAGATTAATATATCTGATCTAACTTGCTTTTTTCTATCAAATGTCCTTCTATTGGCCTTCACATAAAACCATCATTTCTGCTTCTGTGCCTGCAGGATAATCAATTATTTACTTCTCATCACCGTCTATTGTCCAAAACTGATCATCGCCATTACAGCATGCTGGGGAAAAATCTCATTAAACTGCTTTCTCATCAGCAAGAACATCATTCTGTCACCTGCCTGACTGGACCGTAGGCCACGGGAAATTGGACACATTGAACTTATTTCTCCTAAATATTTGAGACTTCACCTTGCAGAACACCTTAATGGACAACACGGTCCGTCCTTCAGAGGTGAACCTGAGGCAAGGTGTTCTGGGTCCTTCTATGCTGCAGCGTCTGACTGAGGTAAGAAAAAGCTATTGATCTGCACTCTTAAAAATTAAGGTTCCGAAAGGATGTTTTTGCAGCGGTAGGGGCTTTTGCACCAGGAACTCAGTTATAGGAACTAGCCACCAGGGGCAGTCCACTGAAAACTAAATTTTCCTCTAAGGACATTTTTGTGAAGATTTAACTGTTCTTTTTGGGGTTGACTGCACGTTGGATTTATTCTTTTTGGATTGGAGTTATTCTATGTTCAAGACCACCCTTGCCATCTTTACTGGTTTCAAGGACTGTGAAACCTATTTACAGCTGAGCCTGCCTACATTCATACAGTGTTTTTTCACATGCTCATTGTTTGTTTTGTTTTCAATATCCATTGTTGGTTTATTATCTATATATTTTTTGTTTGTTTGTTTATTTATATAAAATTGCAAAAACACATTTTCATTGCCTGACTGTTCTATGTGATTTATACCTGGTTTAGATTGTCTATGTAAGTTGGCGGTTCCCTTCCTTAAAAATCAGACCTATAGCAGTTTTTCACTTAAAGTGGTTGAGGCTGTTATGCAGTAAACAAGACTTCATTATGTCATAACTGTTTCAAAGCATTTCAAAATTTCAATAGTTCACCTCTGGGGGGGGCGATAATCTCTGTGAACCCATGAATCGTGTATTCACTGAGATCACACCCCAGCAGTGAACCATTGAGCAAGTGTCTATGGTTTTTACCTGATCTCTGATCAGTTTTATACATTTGTAGACATTTTAATTAGACATTAGTATAATTAAAAGGAATAACAGTAGTTTTTGGCCTCTTTAGCTGAGCCATCCATGGAACAAACAAAACAAGCCCTGAAAATTCATAAAAGAACACATATTATACAGACATTTGATATTTAATCTTATTAGATGATTAGTTAATTGCATTTGATAGATTTTACTTTTTTTTTTTGAGTTTTTGTTGCATTTGCTCTGACTAGCAGGAGTCACCAGCGAGAGGCGTTTTGAAAGTTTCAAAACAGTGAATCATTTTGCGAAGCAATTGGATCAATTGATTCGAAGCTTCGAAAAGCTTTGTTTCTTCCATCATTTGTAGTAACTCTGAAGTCGTCACTTATGTCCTGCCACTCTGGTTATTGTGCGGGACTTTTGTTTTGATGGCACAGAGAACGGCAGAGCCTGAGCACATAGTGCTCTCATCGGTCTTTATATATTGTGTATAGCTCTTCATTATTGTATTTCAATGATTGTGTTTTTATATTGTGTAAAGCACTTTGTGCATTGTAGCATTAAAAGTGCTATATAAATAAAATTTTACTTACTTACCTTTTACTATGAAAATATTCCTTCCTAGTGGGCTATATGCACGGAGCGTTCTTTAGAACTTCAGCAATAATATAAGCCAGCTCGAAAACTTCCGGTGAGATGTCATTGCTGGTGTGTTGAGCATCAGTAGTGTAATACTTAGTTTATAATCAGAATATAGTCACTTAAATAGTCAGGCATAGCATTCATTTAGTTATTCAAACGTAAGACGGCATAAAAAAATAAATAAATAAAGACGTACCTCATTGTTCCTCCTCGGCTATATTCAATTCGACCATCAGTTTTCACACTTTAGCTTTCACAAAATAGCTTCAGAAATTAAATATTTATTGTGCACTTTAGTTAGATTAATTGAATAAAATGTGTTTTCACAAGTGTGCTGAAATAATTGATCTTGCGCTGGACTGACTGACAGCTGCTGTGATTACAAAGGGAAAGCGCGGTGCTCGCTTTCTGTGTCATTCATTCACAAGAAAAGTTATTGTTTTTCTTAAGATTTTTTGAGTATTTCATACTTCACATTGAGAAAATGTATTTTTAAACCTAGTTATTTTATAATGTTTAATATTTAGTCAAAAACAAAGTGAAAAATGATTAGAGGAAATGGCTGATATATGCGCAAATAAATGCTACTTTGCTGCCACCTGCTGGTTAAAGTGGTAATTATTGTCTTTTTTTATTTTTAAATAAGGGGTATAAAAACTGAAGAGTCTTATCACTTTTGACACGACAAGAGTTGAATCGAGCTGTGTCATCTGTCATCATTAACAGGTGATACATCTTTGAATCTTTAAAGCTCATTGTTTCTGCCTTAAATTAAAGGAGACCTATTATGCCCTATTTTACAAGATGTAAAATAAGTCTCTGATGTCCCCAGAGTGTGTATGTGAAGTTTTAGCTCAAAATACCCCACAGATAATTTTTTTATAGCATGTTAAAATTGCCACTTTTAGTGGTTGAGCAGAAACGCGCTGTTTTTTAGTAACAGTGCAAGTGTGCATTAAAATATTATCCATAAACTCTCTCTCTCTCCCTTGTATTATCATCAACATACACAGCGAAGTACACAGAAACACTCGTTACAACTAACAGTAAACAAATATATAAAGACTTTATGCCTTTTCGGGTGGTGCTTAATAAACTGGTAAACTTTATATCCGTAAATCAACTCCAATGAACTGTAATAAAGTGCTCTCACCTTCATTACTGCCGTATCCAGTATCACTCTGGAGACTGTAAGCTGGATCATAAACAGTTTTTACTTGTATATCCTTGAGTAGCACATTTTTAGCACAGTCTCTGGTTTGTATTGTCCCTTTGTATTGATATTCGTTCACTAAGCAGTCCGGTGTGAAATGATTTGCGCAGACATGAACGAATTTCGGCAGAACTGAGGGAGCATTTTCCTGGAAAACCAAGTTAATCCACCTCGTTTTCAGCGGCTCAGATTTAGGGAGTAAATTGAGAGAGCTATGTGGATTAATCCATCCAGCTACAGAACACCTAAAAAGCTTGGGAGACATTCTCGTCAGTGCAGCAATGGCGGACTCGCTGTGAACGCGCTCAGGGCGGTTCTATGTTCAAACAGCAGTGTCTGTCAACATTCGTGGGCAGGGCCTGTGGCTTTTGTGACATCACACTGCCAGGGATCTGGAAGCGGCTTGTCCTGAGACACTGCTTATGATTTATGGGGGTTAAAAAAAAAGGAGTGGGTGGATTTTTATCACTATAGGGTAGTTGTGTACACACACTGCCAACACACATTTATGTCCAAACACCATGCAAAAGTGAATTTTGCATAATAGGTCCCCTTTAAAGTGTACTTTAATGTAATTTCTGTCAAAATCTGTAATTTCAGTCAAAACCAGCCTCTCAGCCTGGCAGCAACTTTCTCTTACGCACAAATATTTTAGGTTGTATGAATTACATGGTCACTGTGTATTCTGCTGCTGTGTGAACGTGGCCTAAATGATCTAAAAACATTTTTCTACTATAAAGAAACTTTTGTGGACTGAAATGTTTTTTTTCATGAAACCATTAATGCCAATAAAGAACCTTTATTTTTAAGAGTTTGCCTTGGCTTTTTTTTTTTTTGGTCTGAATACTATTTCAAGTAGACACCATGCTTTTTGGTCTGTATAGCATTTTATACAATGAAAGCCTCCAAACTAAAATCCACAATTTATTATCTTGTTTGACTTGCTTCTGTTTAGATCTTGAACTCCGTCTTGCAGACCTTGAATATTCTCAGCAGGCTGTGACACCATGCTTTAGTTATGAAGCCGATGATAGGGCGAGTGTCTCCTGAATTAAAGGAGCAGTGTTACAGGAGCTATCAGTCCAGAGCTCATTAGAGAGGATGTGATCTGACGGTGTGTGTCAAAGCGTGAACACCGCACACAAATAAAAAGTGAATGTGCTGCCTCAGCAGCCCTCGTGGTCTCTCCTCTCTGAAAGCGGGCTGACTCAGTGAGAGGGAGAGCCACGGGTGGAATTAAAGGCCCTGTGTTCATCTTCCAGACAGGTGGACATAAAGACCAGCAGCCTTCACAGTTCACCCATTAACCACAGTATACTCTGTGTGAAAAAGGAGTAATTAAGACAAAAGACATGCTGGAGGGAAAGCGGGAAGTCATGTTAAAAAAAAAAAAAGAAAGAAAAAAAGCTAGATTTGTGAATTCTGGAGCTAATTATCTTTCCCCATACAGCAGTGTGTAATAAATATTCAATATCTATTATCATCATTAAACAATTTGTTAGACAGTTAATAATTTAAGCCACTTATTGCATAGCAGCACATAACATAAGTCTAGCCTTAAGTATCCACAAATGCAAAACTGTAAAATCTGAAATTTAATGCCGAAATGCATGAGTGGTTGCATTTGCTTTCTTTCTTGAACATATCAATAACACATTTTGACACATTATATATATATATATATATATATATATATATATATATATATTTCAATTTATTCAAATATCATAAATTACACAATGCATTAAAATACTATGGAAGCTTGTTTCTGCCACAAAATAAAAGAGGTAACTGTGACTTCTTGTATGCCAATTCTGACTTTTTCTTGCAATTCTGACTTTATGTCTTAGAATTGTGTGATATAAACTAACAATTGCAAGGAGAAAAAAAGGGGTCAGAATTCTAGATAAAAGTCACAATTACCTTTTTTTTTTGTTGTTGTTGTTGTTTTTGTTTTAAATTCTGCGGTGGAAACAAGCTTCCATAAAATCCACATACAGAATCACCAATGTATTTTATTGAGAGATATCTCACAATATACAGTGGCCCCAAAAAGTATTTGGACACTTAAGCAACAAACCAAGAGGCAATGTTACGAAATACAACACAAACACACTTTTCAATCAAAACATTTCACAAATGGAAGAGTGTTAGGCATCAAAATATGAAACAAATATATAGTTCAAAATTAAGACATAGGGCCAGATTTACTACCAGCTTGCGCAAGCGAAAACCCTCTTTTGGCGTTAAAAAACGACTGTCGGGATTTGCTAAAGACACTCAGTGCAAAATTAGCGCTGAAAAGGCGTGGAATGAGTTGTTTTTGCTGCTGACCTTATTGCATATGCATTTGTAGGAGTTTTCCTTTCAGACGCAAAATTTATGGGAGGAGAGTATTTAAATTAATCACTCAACACGATTTACTAATGTTTGCGCTAGTCAATTTACTGGTACATTTATTTAACGCCAAAAAAAAAAAGCATGTCTTAACCCACTTTCTGACATAGTTGCAATTGTTGCTGTTAGGAGGAAACACTGCAGAGAACAGAGAGCACATGGTAGAAGGGAGAAAATACTTTCCACTCGTATAATTTCTTTGGAATTCCAGAGGAAGACGTTATCTGTATATATCATGTAACAAGTTGCGCCTGTGTCGACCTGCACCTGATGAGCATCAGCTCTGCTTATTTGTGACCCAACACTAATTTGCACTGCTCTTGGTAGATTGGACATCATGTAAATGATTTGACTGCGTCTGTGTTCTTTAATTTGCACGTCAGCAGTAGATCACGTGCAAAACTTGCCACTCCCATCAGCGCATTTGTGGAATTGAGCTCTCACGCTAATTTGCCCTGTTTAATAAATCTGGCCCAAAATGTCTTGGACACTTTCTGGCTGTCAGACTTTGTGGAACATGTTCATATGTTAATATAATGAACTACACCTGTGTTTATTTTACTGGGACATCTGTGTGAACCTGGGGGGAACTGACTTCATACATCCACTAAAAATGACCCTGAGATCATTTGATTAAAAATAATTGTAAAAGTGGCTCAGAAAATTAAAGTTCAGAGAAAAGCTCTACCAGCATTTGTTTACTGATGCTACTTGGTTTAATATTTGCATGTAATGCAGTGAAATTCAGGCATTTTTAAGTGTGACTGAATTGTCCAAATATTTTTTGGTTGCCACTGTTCATAGTTTCATTTTCAATCTGTTTGCTTTGTTGCCATTTTCCTTAGTTCCCTAGTTAGTCTCCTTGGCTGTTAATTAGCTCTATCACACCTGTTCTGTTTCACGGTAATTACTCCCCAGAGATCAGTGAACCACATTTAATAATCTATTCTTAAGTATTGTTCTTTGTTGGTTCATGTTAGGTACTGAGATGTTAACATGTTACAACCTAATTGTAAAAATATTTTCAAAAATATTTCAGTGTGCGCATTTCCCTTTTTTGTATATGTAAACCTGTCAGTAAATTAGAACTAGATATGAAAATTCACATGTGCATTTGTTGGAAATTTTACTGACAAAGTTGGCAGTTCTTGGCCAGAATAAGCTGCAAAGTGGACCAGACTTAATGCCCATAGTCAAAAGTCTGGTTCTACAAGACCAGTACTGAAAATTGATAGCGCTGAATAGAGATGATCAGGCCTACTTTTGCAGCTTTACAATAGTGCTTACAATCTGTGATGTTTGAATAGTGCTCCTGCCATGAGTTACATGCAACAAAGAAATATCCAAGCCTCTTTCTTCTCTGCGTCCGACTGTTTTCTCTGAAGTGGTTGTCATCTCTGATTGTACAAATTAACCGCTGCAGCTAAAAATCTAGAACAAAGGCTTGAAATGTGGAATACGGAAAGGTGATAAAGCGACAGGCTTGTGGAACAAGATGCTCAGCTCAGATTTAATCCACCAGGCACATCATGCTGCCAGAAATTCACACCTCATAGTGAGAGAGCGAGAGCGAGAGATTGGTGGAATATACTAAAAATAACCTGAATGCTAAATCAACCTATTTATTTATTAATTTCTCTCCCAATTCAAACATCTGTTAGTTTTGCATCAACAGACAAAAGCTAAAAAGGAGAGTAGCAATCAATAGTAATTTAGCATGGACCTTGAGGTTGCCCTCAGTTTAATCTGAAAACATTTCAGGATGTGTCTGTGAATTTACTGATGCACACACACGCACACGCACACACACACACACAACGAAGTCTATTATTATTCTGAATCACAGGATCAGCATTGCATTGAGACTGTATATTACATATTATGACTCAAAGATCAATTTTAGTCCCTGCTATAGCTAAACCTCCAGCGAGACATCTTAGTATCTAGTTGGTGTTAGAATGCTGGTCATTTCTCAAGTATGATTATTATCTTCAGCAAAGGGTAAGTCATGAATTTATATATCAAATAGAGTTTTCTTCTGCTACATAATCTTGGTAGTGAAGTGCTTATCTGAACAAGAATGTTTTGCACTTTGTGAGATATACATTTCATGGTGGTAGAGTATAATATGTTATACTCTGACGATACAAAACATCAACCACGCTTTATAACTATGATTTATCATTCGTGGGAAATTACAGGCATTTATTTGATGTAATAAAATCAGCCTAAGAAGAAAATTATTATTTTCTCAAAAAACCTAAATTATCTATACTGAAAAAATTGCTTTGAAACAATTTTCACCCTGAAATCCGTAGTAAATTTCACAAATAATTACAAAGAAACGTACATACTGAATTAAACATGAAATTTTGAAGTAGAAAGACTGAAATAGTGTTTTCTTGTAAAACATACTCCAATAATCTTTGTTTTATTTACATCTTTACAGTCATGTAACAAATCATATCATCTTCATTGATATGGCAAAATAAAGCGATAAGCCCCAAGAAGCCGTGGTTTACAGTGAATTTATAACAGCTAAGGGGCGTTGTTAGGCATGTTGTCAATTCACTGTAAACCACGGCTTCACAGGGCTTAAAGCTTTTATAAAACGGTTACCACACAATACAAATATTGAAGGCAAAAAATATGTATCATTGCAACTTTCAATGAAGTAAAATTATTAAAAGCCTTCCTTCCGCTGGAAAAAATAGTCCCTGACTGTGAAAAGCAACAGAAGTTACATTTATTACACCTCTAGATGGCGGCAAAGATCGTCTTCAAGAGTGAGTCACTCAGTTGCAAAGACTTTTATATTGAAACTTGTTGTGAACACGGAACAAGATGCAAATTTCAAATGCTTTGACAAGCTGTCAGTGTCAGCAGGGCACGGGAAAACCCATTAAATGTTAAAAGGATAAGATCGCAGCGGACATTCAAATGGATTTTTTATTATGAACATAGGACTGACCTGAAGGAAAATGCTAAATCTGAATACAGGTAATACACTCGCTCACTCTATATCTCAATACTCTTCTACATAATACAGTAAACTTCAATGAACAAAATCAATAGAGAACAAACATATGTTTACGTTGCTAAGAGTGGTTGCCAAGACAGACGCAGGAACATACACATTCAGTGGCGCAGGGATACTTATGTAATGCAGTCAGCTGTATGCTTTTGGGAATTTTACAACGGCTTCGAATGCGGCTCAACCAATCAGAATCAAGGGCCGGAACTATCCGTTTTATAATAAATTATAAAAAATAAATCAATTAAAAAAATAAATTGAATGTGACAAAATCTTAAATAAAACAAAAGCGCTGTTGAGGTGAACATTTTAGAGTTTTTCCAATCATGAGTCACAAGACAGAGCGCACGCACCAGACATTTTAATATGTCTCCGCATTGATTTGGAAGATAAAAAGTGGCTCTTCATTACAAGCAGAGACCCTGAGGGTCTGTGCACTGTTAACTTCAGACGGAGACAGATATGGATTCCTGTCCCTGTTCTCACCCAGGTCACTAAGCTCAGATTTGTTTCAGGTTTAATATGTTCTAGGACCTCTGTTAATGACGTGCCCCAAACCCCGACTAATTCATTTCCTTATCTTTCAGCCGGGCAGGAATGCAGGTTGCGTTCAAATGAAAATGCATTAACTGGCGTCATGATGGAACACTGGCCTTGATGAGGTGAGAACATCCCTGTCTGACTACAACGCTGATACATTGTCGAATTATCAGTGCTGTTTGCCGTGATGCCAAATAAAAATAATTGGTGCATGTTAAGCTATAATGTGTTATCGTGTAGGATAATTAGTGGTTCTTGCTAAGGCAGACATCTCTATTTGCTTAAATGCTCAACAGAATTAAACTTTCCTTTTACGAACATGAATGTTACCTCAAATCATGCGGCTTGTTGAGGAGAGGAATTGATTTCAGGTCAGTCTGGAATTGAGTCTGGGATTTGCATGTTGCTTAGCTAACAACATGGCATTCTAATAAGCATAAAAAATTGCACAACAATGCCTTGGTAACCACCTAGTAACACCGTAGCAACCAATCAGAACAGCTGAGCAACTGCAGTGCCCAGTTTTCAGTGGAGTTGGTTCCAAAAGTATTTTTCCCATAGGGATTGTAGTCTCCTACAATAGGTTTACATGCATCCAAGGTCAAAAAACTTTCTCATAATATACAACGTAACATCACTTATTTTCTCACAGTGTCTGAAACTGCTCGATCAGGGATTGAGTCTCTAAACCCATCCCTTCCGAGAGTCTGCTCTGCTCTGATTGGTCAGACAGCCCAGTCTTTTGTAATAGATCTTTATCACACTTACTGTTTCCGGTAAGTGAAGCAGTGTATCGCTATTTCCGGTCCCATCGCAACGCAATCAAAACGAATGGCTGAATTCTCTCGCTGGTGTTACTGCAACGATCCGGCGACTGTAATTCTAAACAACGACATCCTTACCTCAGTTTTCACGATTTCTCAACACAAAAAGAATAGAGGAAAGCATGGGTGAGACTGATACGGCGGGATGAAGGTCCTTCTTTTAAAATAATATACGACGAGTACGTTCGTGTGTAGAAGACCTGTGCATTTCCAAACTGAGGATGTTTACATCTCGTATCTTAAACCTGCTGAAATATTCCTATAATTATATTTCCCTTAAATGTGCATTCTGAATAATAAATAAATGTTTTTCCCAACTGCCGCAGTCCAGCGCTCGTCTTTTATTAACAGTGTTTTTCTCTTACTGATCGTATTTCATACCTGTTGAATTTACATTTTTAGATGAATTTGACTGATGAGCTCCCTTACGAAAATTAACCGTTTTTTTTTTTTTTTTTTTTTTTATAGAAAAAAAATGTAGTAACCATGTTTTTTTTTGCGGGTTGATACCACTTGTATTACCACAGTTTTACTACAAATACCATGGTTGATTTGTGGTTACCATGGTTTAACTATAACTATTGTTTTTTGGTTTTACTTGTAGTAAAACCATGGCTAATTTTCGTAAGAGATGAATGAATGCGCCTTAGCGAAATTTAATGATGTGTTAAGTAATCTTAATCAAAAATGCGTTGACAGCGCGACTGCTTTGAATAATAATTATGAATTTTGACAAATGTTGTGAATTGCATACAGTGAAATGATTTTCAATGAAAAATGACGCAGAATAATGACTAAAATATTTAATCCAAATAAGTAAATATGTATTCTGATCTCATTCATCAAGTCACACTGCAGCGTTGCCGTTGCTAGTTAAAGGTACAATATGTAATAATTTTGTTTGCTAGAGGTCGCTAGAAGCCTATTCAAAACAAAGGCGTAGCTTGATGACGCCAAGTTTTGAGAGCGGAATCTTGGGACATGTGGTCTCCACCTCAACGGACGGTGCAAAAGAATAGGGATTGGACTCGGGAAGCAATCATGTTCATGGAGGCGATTATTAACATTACTGTAGTGTTGTGGGAGCTGAACGAGGACGCTGGAGTGATTGCGCAACACACGCTTGACGAGCAGCAGAACTTTTATTATGACACAGTCGCCGGCGCTGCTTCCGCTATTCCGGTCACGAGTATGAGGTAACACATCTCTGTTTATTATATTAGATACATTTGAGAGTGTTGAAAATTATGTTATAACGTTACTCTGTGCGTTCGCTCGGCGGCTGCTGTGAGACACTTGTTTGAGACACACTGCAGTAAGATAGATCGATTTTAGAATATCATATTAAATGTTGTACATATTGTATGATGGAGAAAATGCTGTATTACTGTTACTGAAAATAAAGCTGCATCTGATTATGCTATGTTAGCTACTTCACAAAATAGTGTTTTTCTCTGAGGCATGGTAAAGCATGGTACTCGCAAAAAATCAAGAAGGTGTTGAGCTATATAACAACAATTAGTTTTCTGTCTATTAATATATCAAAACAGTTGTTCCCTTGTATATTAAAACGTGTATTATATTAAAGCATCTTTGGTGTTTCCATGGTTTCTACAAAATAAAACCGGAAACCGAGGGTAACGCGGGTATGACGCAATTGACAGGCGACTCCTCACACGTCCCGGAGCTTTGGTTAAAATAGCAATTTTCTCACGATTTACAAATAGTTGGAAACATTTGGGATATTGTAAGTACTCAAGTGAACAAAATATATAACACTGGCCTAGTGGTTTTTGGATCTTTTACTGCAAAAATATTACATATTGTACCTTTAAGACAAGCACTGACCCCATGTGGTGAAATAATCACATATGCTTACGAGCTTTCTCAGATAAATTCTGTACACAGCAATCATCAAAATATCTCTTCTCCTGTCTCTGAAAATGTCTGGATTTTGAAATTATTATTTTAAGAGGCGTTTATTCAACTAGGTGTTAACATAAAATTGAAAATATACACACCGGAAGAATCGATGCATTGCTTCGACGAGCACTTCCGTAATCAATTCCGCTGTGATAAAGGTCTATTGGTCTTCTCTGCTCTGATTGGTCAGATGACCCAGTCTGTTGTGATTGATCTACTCTGCTCTGATTGGCCAGATGGCTCAGTCTGTTGTGATTAGTCTACCCATTATAGTGCGTGTCGGAAACGAAACGCAATTACCATATCTGAATTTCAGCTCCGGATCATCCTCAGCACTTGTATACATAGTGGTACGAACAGTAATGATGGCTTCTGTCTGACAACAGGAACCAAACTCTTCCAGGCATCAGGTACAAATATAGTGTTTGAGGAAGGGTCAAAGTAGACGCTGTCAATAGGCAGCCATTGAAAACCACACGCAGGGCTGTCCTTGGGTTTTGTGGTACTGCATGGGGCTCATGCATGTCATGTAGGACAGTACAGACATGCTTAAGATTCTGCTGGCTAATAGGCAGTGAGTTATCACAGCAGCTGTCAGACAGAGTAATCATAAAGAGCTCCCTGGTGTTTAAAGAGCATGGAGCACAAGACCTGCTTGTTTCTGATTGCATCGGGGCATCATGCATTGATTGCATCGACCCCCCCCAGCTTCCACAGAGCCGGATTAGCTGGAACTCTGCAGTCTTGTGAGGCACCTGATGAAAGAGATGGAGAAATCTTTCGCCCCCTCCTCCCCTCCTCCCCTCCCCCCCTCCCTTTCCCATTCTTTTGTTTTTACAGTGAGAGTCATTAGTGCATTACTGGCCAATTGTGTTGGCTCTGAACACGTGCCAGCCCTCTCGCTACTTTAGAGAGATTTTTTGGAGAGTGCAACAATTTATATTACATTCATCTTGCACTGTGTGAGAGCCAGTATGCACTATAAAACTCATCTGATGTCAATACTTAAAATCAGATGTCAAAATAAGCTAAGAGAAACCTAGAATTGAAAAACGAATTGATAAATAAGCACACTGCTGTAATTAGGCCAAATTAAGCATGCTTTAGGATCTAAACCAAATTAAGCTTATTTTGGCTTCAAATATCCCTACAAAATTTCTTGGAGATAAAATGAAAATATTTCTTTTTAAACAGAGACATTTTCTGATGTAAAATAATTTGTGCTGCTGAAACTCATGTTAATTCAGCTTTTCAGTGAAGCTGTTATGGTGATCATAATGCATAATGAAGAAAGTGTATTAAAATGCAAAAATTAATAAAAATAAAGCATTGTTAGTTGTGGTCTCATCTCAGCACATTTACATTTAATGTGATGATGAATGATTTGATAATGAATACAGTGTCTTTAATATTCTGTGAGCATAGTTCCAGAAAATAATGTGTACATATTTTGTCATATTTAATATGCTCAAAAAATTTGAATTTAATAATTAGATATATCAGAAGGCAAATAAGACTAAAGACTTTAAAACAGGAATATAAAATAGGCATATATTTATTTTAAAAATAAGTATATGCCTTAGGCATCGTCAAAATCCATGGTGTTATTCATCACATTTGCTCTGGTGTGAATTTTTGGTCACAGTTTTGTTGGTTTCATAAAGTGTAATATGTAAAATTTCTTACACCCTCACAAAATTAGAGGCAATTAATCCAAAATACCTCTTGTGTATAAGCTTAATGGAACTGGCTGCTATTAAATGCTTGGCTGTGCTCCCGAAGAAAAAGAAAGACAAAACAGCACATCATTCCTCTTTGTCTGTCGTTTCTTCAAATCATGTGTGTATTTGGTCTTGTAGGAAAAAAATATATATACTGAAACTCTTTGACACCTGTATTTGATATTAAAATTGAGTTTTTGTGTCCAACATTCGATTTGTTTTCCATTTTGAACAGATACAGATGAAGATGGGACTAGCACATCCTGGCTGATGGAACACTACTGTTACATTTGATGATCTGAGTTTGAGTTATATTCTGAGTTGTTTTTGCACTGTTTTCTGTTCTGTTGACTGTTTGTTACCATGGTTTTTCATTGATTGATTATGCACTGCACCTGTTTCTTGTTTTATTCATTGGTTTGTATTAGTATATATTCGCTGAGTCTGAAATGGCATACTGTCTCAGTAGATACTACATTTGAATTTACTTCACGACTGTTAAAAAAGTATGTTCTATATAGTATGAATATGGGTAGTATGAATTAAATTTGGATGTACTACATCTGCCATGTTTTTACTCATTTAAGTCATGTGACCTACCAGCCTCAGTTGTGTCGCTTCACTGCCATTTATAAATCCTCTCCTGTGGCCTCATGGGATAGTCAAGTGTCCATCAAATGCACACTTCAGAATCTTAAGTAGTAGGTCATCCGACGACTTTTCACCTACTGTTTTTCGAATACTGTGTATTTGGACATGACACTCTTTTGGCATACTGTTTTTCACATACTATACAGTAGAGAAGTATTCAATTTTGTACGCAGCGATTGAGTCAGTTTTCAGTTAGTCTTTGTTCAGTCTTTATTGCTTTTAGCTGGTTGTTCTGATCGTGTTGTTTTATTCCTGTATTTCCTGATTACCTTTGTTATTTTTTGAGTTTGTTAAATAAGATACTGCTGCAAATAGATCCTGCTCTTTTATTGTGCTGCAACCATGGCATGGTAACTACATAAAAAATTAATTAAAATAATAATAAACTACATTTTTTAAAGCGAGTGATGCTTGCCCATGCAAAACAAGCACAATGCTGTTACTAGGTTATTGTGGGTGGCTGCCAGGGCGTTGCTATGCAGTTGTTAGTGTGTTGTGGGTGGTTGATAAGAAGTTGCTAGGATATTGTGGGTGATTGCTTGACCACCCACAACACCCTAGGAACCACATAGCACAGTTGTCTTATAGGAAGTTGCTATGCTGTTGCTAGGGCAAACATGTTGTTAGTTTTTGATAGGAAGTTGGTATGGTGTTGTGAGTGGTTGTTAGGAAGCTGTTATGCAGTTGTTATTGTGGGTTGTTGTCAGGGCGTTGCTATACAGTTGTTATTGTGGGTTGTAGCTAGGGCATTGCTTTGCAGTTGCTAGGGTGTTGTGGATGGTTGTTGGGGCATTACTATGCAGTTGCAAGGTTGTTGTATATGGCTTATAGGAAGTTGTTATCTAGTTGTTATTCTGAGTGGTTGCCAGGGAGTTGCTATGCAGTTGCTAGAGTGTTGTGGGTGGTTGCCAAGGAGTTGCTATGCAGTTTCTAGGTTGTGGTCTAGCAACCACCCCAGCACCCTGTATATGGTTTATAGGAAGTTGCTATGATGTTGCTAGGGTATTGTGGATGGTTGTTGGGACGTTACTATGCAGTTGCTAGGTTTTTGTGGGTGGCTGATAGGAAGTTGTTATCTAGTTGTTATTCTGAGTGGTTGCCAGGGAGTTGCTATGCAGTTGTTAGGTTGTGGTCTAGCAAACACCCCAGCACCCTATATATGGTTTGTAGGAAGTTGCTATGTAGTTGCTAAGGTGTTGTGGGTGGCTGCATAAAAGCTGCTATGCAGTTGCTATTGTTGGTGAGTGTTTGACATGGAGTTGCTATGCAGTTTCTAGGTTGTGGTCTAGAATCCATCCCAGCACCCTATATATGGTTTATAGGAAGTTGCTATGCTGTTGCTAGGGTGTTGTGAATGGTTATTAGGGCATTACTATGCAGTTGCTATTGTGGGTGAGGGGTTGCCAGGGCATTGCTATGTAGTTGCTAGGGTGTTGTGGGTGGTTGCCAGGAAGTTGCTTTGGACTTGCAAGGGCTGATGAAAGCAGCTTAACTAGAGTAGAAGAAAACATCTGCATTTTAGTGGGAATATTTCAACGTTTTGGATAAAACCAGAGTTAGTTCTCAAACCTATCTATTCAAAACTCACTATGATATCTAGATGTACTGTAGCACTTAAAGATAAGCAGTTGAGTTAGGCGTTGGAGGTTTGAACCTTGAGCATTGACTGTGCAGGCAGATAACAAATTTTAGCAGGGTGCTAAGGCACTTACAACCCTCAAGATGAGAGGAGATACATTCATTAGTCCATGACCTGCAAGGTCCTTCGGTGTCACTATTCCCTCAGATCCAGATCTCACGTTATTGAATTCTTCTCCAAAAAGCAATAAGCAGCATCCTCTTTCAGAGCAGCTGGGGACATTGATGTTAGACAACACGCCAATATTAAAGAATCACAGCCCAGGCAAATGAAATTATGGAGCCTCTTGCTTGCTAAAAGTCACCACCAACCGAACACCTCAACCAAACAACACAATGACCTCCTCAATCTCAGATTCACCTAGCTGATGCTTTTCTTCTTTTTGCTCCTCTGGAATAAGGGTTTAATGCTCCTCAAATAGTGGTGTGGAAAGTAAAAAACAAAGATGACACTCATTTAGAAGGGCAGTGGAAAAAGCACACAGGAACAGCTCTTTGAGGAAGGATGATGATCTTTGTTTCGTTGAGCCTTGTTGGCTGTCTTAAGACTCTAGAAGCTTCTCAAACTATTATTTTCATTCTAAAATGTTGAAAGAAAGCAATGTTCTTTGTGTTTCTTCTCATTCAGTACTAATCGTTCATGCTTTGATAAAAAACAAGGGAAATCGACTAATGTAGACACTCATACTGTTCATTCCCACTGGGGTTTTGAATGAGTACAATGCAGAGGTAGCTAAGAGCATCTCTGAAGGTACTTCAGATGCAAACTGATTTGATGGACTTCGAGTGGAGAAGGAATATTGTTTTGTCTGTGTGCATTCTTGAATTCTTATCAATATATTACTGAGCTGGACTGTGTGGCATTGGACAGTAAATTGGCTCTTTTATTGTCCTTGAATATCTGTATCTGATTTTCCTGTTCTGTCTTGTCAAAAGCAGTGTTTTCTTGGACTTTTTTTCCTCCAGCATCCCACACACTGAACGCCAGACTTTCACGTTTGAATGCAAGAGAGCATAGTTTGGGGGAACTAGTGGATTTTGTTCCAAACTTTCTGGGATTGTGCTCATCTGAATGTGTTGTCATAGCAATGATATTTAAATTCCCTAAAGGCAGATTACTTTTGAGGATCTGGTGCTAATGCACATTTGGGAAACCCACACAACACATGTATAATGTGATAATATAACAATAAACTAACCTTTTTTCTCACCAGTAATTTATTTTCTGGCAGAACCTGCATGTTAACTTTAAAAATCGTGTCTGATACTGCTCTCATGGGCTCTCTTTATTCTAGTACTATATCCTCCTGGGGGAGGTACTATATTTTTCTCCTGTTTCTTCAGGAATGACAAAGTGTCCCATGAGTTTTACTGGATTCTTGTCCAAATATACTCCAGGGCTGCTTTGCTATCTTAGTCAGCTTTAAAGTCAACATGAAATAAAAACAGATCCTACTTATTTTTTAAATACAAATTGTCCCTTGAGAGGTATATCTAAAGTGGTTAGCGAAACGCCATGTCTTTAAAATAAGAAAACATTTCAGAATCCTGGATTATAATGCATCATTCATGAATGTCCATAAAGACTTCATCCTAGTTTTTAGGATTGTACATTTTAATATTAGTAACAGTGCTAATAGTATAAGTTAGATGCCAAATATATATTCTTTTAAGTTTAATTTATGATTCTGGATTATCTGGATTTCTAAAAAAATATTAGAAAACTAAACAAAATAAGTTATTTACTTCAGGTTCTGATAAAATGTTATATTTAATGTTAAACATCCAAAATGTTATTAAAAAATATTTGTTATTTTAAATGAATTCATTGTGTAAAAAAATTGTTTAAAATTAATGAATGAAGACTTGTTTCGTCCAGTTTTTGAACGAATCTCTATCAAGTACATTTTAAAAGTAACCTACTGGCATAACAATGTAATACAATCTTTATTTGAAGCGTAACCAAAGTCCCTTTAAGACAAGTAATTTCACTCGGCAGCCATCTTTGAAACGCCTCTCGGGCATCCAAGTGCAGCTCCTATCTCTTTGAATGGGGAAACATCAAATTCTCCAAAGCTGTTTGCCAAGCTTTCGATTAAATTTCATATTTGAAATCACCAATGAAATCTGATAACAACTGTCTCGTAAATTTTGTTTCTAAATGCTCGAATCATGTCAAAAAACGGTATTATTCAGGATGGATCAAGCTAATGCGCATGCACAGTCCTAAATGCGTGTCTCCTGTGCCTCATTTCGGAGGCGCGCGTCTGACTGTTTCTATAGGAACCGGAGTTTCTAACGGCCGCTGCAGTGACATGATGACTTCATCAATCGCGATTGGCTCTTATTTAGAAGGCGGGACTTATTCCGCCATATTGCACGTTGCACTTTCTCCCATTCAAAACAATATGAGTGACGCGTCTTGTGTTATTCTATAGTCTTTGGCGTAACTTCAAAGGTCATCTCATTTTGATCACTGCCGCAAAATCAGTGTTCATATCTGGCCAGGGTCGGCTCATTGTTGTGACCCCTTTTTACACTGGGGTTATTTACCCCACATTATTGTGTTTCTTGGGTCTGGGGTATTCCCTTCAAAGCTAACAAACCAGCGTGCCTTTATTTGTTGCTTAGTGACGGTTGTGTTGAAGTAAGGCCCTGTCCACACGAACACGGGTATTTTCAAAACTGCAGCTTTTTCTATGCGGCCATTCGTCCAAATGCGGTAACTGAAAACAAACTTTTTTGAAAACTCCAGCCAGGGTGAAGATTTTTAGAAACTCCGGTTACAGCGTTGTCGTGTAGATGGTGAAACCGGAGATTTTGGCCAGTGACATCAGAGTGCGTGCTGTTATCTCCTTTGTTTGACGTCAGATTGTGTCTCCTTTGTTTACGTGAGGCGAGTTTATGCAATGCAGGACGTAGCCAAAATATTGCTGCTAATAACTGTGCTAACAGGGCTTATAACATGTATACAGATACATACACAGTTCTCCCATTATATTGCGGAACAGAGGTGTCAGACATTTTCAACAAAGAAAACAACATTAAAGTGACATTAAAAGACCAAACTTAGTAAACACTATACTAATAAAGCATACTATACATTTTTCTATGGGAGGAAAACACAATGTGTAATTAAACGAATTGCGTTCATATTCTGGGCTCATCTGCTTTGCTGTACATAGTATGGTTTATTAGTATGATGTTTACTGAGTCTTTTAATATCACTTAGTACATTAAGCCACGTTAAGCGTTTTTCATGTTAAGTGTTTTAGAATGTCCCAGTCAAGGCTTATGACAATGTTTTTTTACTTTGAATGAATATGTCACATTGTATTGTTCTGGTTTATGGAATTAATAATAATAATAATAATAGTAATAAAATGCTTAATAAAATGACAATGTTATAGCCTACCGGAACCAGTAATAAACTTTTTTCCAGGCTTTTGATTGGCCAACATGGATTTTGACAGCGCTTCATATTGTGTTTTTGCATTTTCATGTGGACGGAGATTTTTTTAAAACCGTGCTTGTGTGGACGCGATTTTTTATTAAAACGAAGGAGGAAAAACCCCATATATAAAAATACCCGTGTACGTGTGGATTAGGCCTAAGTCATAAATGCGCAGGTGCTGATCAATTCGGCTATATTAAATTGACTCATAAGTTGAGTATGTGCACTAAATCTGCGCATATTACATAAACTTCGCCAGCAAATTCAGTGAACAATTTTTTGAAACATAACCTGCCAAATTGCCTAGTGATTTGACATCGTTACCATCCACAGTTGATTTTTTTACCCGCATTTTTTCAGCTGTTCATTTCAAACCGTCATTATGAAATTGCACAGAACAGCAAACTGTTTAATTACATTCTGACAATATAGTATAGTAGAGCTCAACTAAAGTTGTATTCGTTGGAAATAACGCTAACAACGTTAAAATAAAAACAAGTCAGCCATGTCAGGCTTATTAACAGTCCCAAGCTTTACATATCAATACTTAACGAGATTCTTAAAATCCACATTTTTGGCGGGGTTCCTCTGGTAAAATTCGCATTCCAGGGGCTAAATATCATGTTATCGGTCGCTTCAAACCGCGGGCATGAAAAACAACCCGCGGCAACAGTGTAAAAGTAGCCCAATTCTGCGGGAAAACCATGGACTTGGCAGTACAGAATCTAACTCTAATTTAGATTATTTTGATATATTAATAATAATTTATTAATTTAAATAATTTTAAGCAATTCTGAGGGCCCCTGTGTTTTTTGTTTTCCTGATGCAAACTGAATAAAGCATGTGACATGATGTAAAAACAAGAAGGCTTTGACCAGAGTTTTTTTGACCAGTAAGAGACCAGTTATATAAAGGTAGATGCAGACACTTATTCTCTAGATAGCATTTATTTGAAGACCTCAACAAAGATTGCTTGAATCTCTCTCTCTCTCTCTCTCTATCTGTCTGTCTGTCTTTATGTTCTTCCTTTCATCCTTCCGCTCAGGTCCATTACACATTAGCACTTGCAAACACCAGCACACACACTTAAACACACAGCGTTATGCTATGCAGAAGACACATGGAAACTGCGGGTGTTTCTCATATAAAAGAGATAATGTTGAAGTTACCAAGTGAAGCGGACAGCATAAGGAAAAGTATGCATGGCAACGGCTGTATTAAAGCCACGGGTCATTTAGATCAGGACTCAGGAGACACTTTTAATTGACAAATTTTATCTAATAAGGTTCTGCGCACCGCTGGCTTTCTCCCTTTAAATCACCTCTACCTGAGCCAAGAGGTTGTAAAATACTCGGTGGAGATATTGATCCGAAAGATTTACTTAAATGTCATGTGGTTCTAGAGGCCACTGTCACTGTTAAATTTAGAGAGACTCTTCAATAAACCCTCAAGGATTTTTCCTCATATAGGCCTTTCTTATGAATTAATTGGATGAAAATGGAAATGCATATGCATATATAATGAGGTCATTTTTAAAAACTGTACTTTGTAATAACATTTCATTTTATATTTAGCATAAAATAGGCCCGCGCGTTCAGTATTTCCCAGTGCTCATAAATGTGTTCATTTCAGAGTGAAGCAAATTAGAAGCAAACAGATTGGCTGAAATGGGAGGCATGTTTTTTTGGCTGACACGCAAAGCATTTCACTGTGGTTGACGGTGGATTTTGTTTGTTTGTTTTCCCCATGACAGCTGTTTCAGACTCGACCACACAGCAATTTATGAGGGCACTATGGACAGTTTATCATAGACAGAGCATAGAGCATACAGCATTCATCACAGAGGGAGCCAGGACATAGCCAGGAGAGCAATTCCAGGGGCTACCAGTTTGCAAGGCACGGCATGAATCACTGCCAAAGCAAAGGCACAGAAGAGGAAAAGAAGAAAAACACTTAAAAAATATAGTTCACCCCAAGATATATAAGAATGGACTGCAGTAAATCCTTCTGCACATCACGGCTTTAGACACCAATAGAGACTCCTCAAGAACAGCACATAGGGGAAAGCAGGGATGATTGCAATGCTCAATAAATTTCAGTAATAACACTGAATGCACAACCCGCTCACAGTGGCCATATGCAGCTATATGCAAGCACAATTCAGCCCTACTCCCAAAGTAATGGACAGTTGCAGTATTTATCGACACAGACATATAAAAAATGTTTTGACATTTTCAATTCCTTGTAAATTTGCCATAATGTCAATTTGTCATTAATTTCCAATAATTATCTTTCCTTTTTTTGTGCCCGATTTGGTTGCAGTTACAAAAAAAATCTGTGTTGTTTCTGTTTGTATGAATATAATGGTTGCCTTTAGGTTAGTGGAAATGAGTCCAGCAAATGAAAAATACACAAATAAACCACATTTGACATAACTGTAAATATTAAAATGTGGATGAGGGGTAGGTGTTAAAGCACTATTTTAAAACCACTGGATAATGTACAACCTGTCTGTTATTGCAAAATAAAGCCCTTCAGGATTGACCTCTATTGCATATTACAGGACTACTCACTAAATAAATGCAGTGTTGACATGATGATGGTAAATATCAGATGGTAGGATGCTGCCACAATCAAGTATTCTAAAGAGCCACTTAACAGGCCGTTCACAGAGTACACATTTATGCATTTCACTGCTCTGCTTTTCCATTGTAAACATGTGCTAGATGGAAATCTTTTGACCGTGACATTCATGTTTTTTTGCAGTGTCTCGTGATCTTGATCTGATCTTACATTTTTTCCCATTCTATTGCTCACGTCTGATAGCATTTATTATACATAGTTTTTTCCTGTCTGCTCTCTCCTGAGGGATAGTAGTTAGTGTTTGCACAAGCGTGTTTGGCTCTCTCGAGAGTTGAGGCACTCATAGCGATGTATTAATGTCTATTCTCGTATGATTCTTTTCAGAATTATAGTTTCTACATTTGAATTTGTGCACTTGACTCACAAAAATATGCGCTTTTTGTGATGTGGTCGCAGTATGGGTTGCACCTAGGCTTCGGGATTAAGCACGGGCAGGCGCGGATTAACGCACAGGCTTGCCTAGGCTGCAGCCTAGGGGCCCCGCGTGCGCAGGGGCCCCGGACTGGCCAGACTATTTTTTTTATTATTTTAAATTTACTTCAGCGCGAACAAAAAAAGACCCTCATTGGCCTATAAGAAAATAAATAAGCAGGCGATTGGATAGATGTGACATTTGGGTAAAATCTTTCATCAACCTTAAATATGGCTTATCACTTGAAACATGTAAGTAGTAGCAACTTTACAAGTCCGCTAATGTTAGCCTAGTCCTAGATAAATGTGCGCTATTATTTGCCGCATATCTAAGTGTTCGTGTGGAGAGCGCGCTCGCTGCATGACATGGAGGCGCCGGTGCGATCACTTAAAATACTCATTTTGGTCATACAGATAAGAGTAATACAAACTGTAAAGGGTCTACTTTTATTCCTGTAAACTCACAATAACAGAAAACGTTGTGCTTTTGTAAAATGAAAACAACCAGGACGCGCGTTCTGTCGTTTCTGTGAACTCGAGCACGTAACAAACATGAACCGTACTTCCCTCACAGACACGAGAAATATATCTATAGAAAGCTTGAAATGTCTACTTTTAATCGAACCAATTCAAATGAAAAATACATATTCTCAGATTATATAATCCCTATGAAACCTGCATATGGGCGTGTCCACTACTGCGGATATGATGAATCAGCATCGTAGTCTTCATCTTTGCAGCCGAAAACAGAAAACATTATCAATAAATTATTAAAATGTTTAGAAAGTGTCCTTCCTGTTTTTTCACTACACATTCATAATGATTACATTTGCCGGTGCGCTGTGGCAACTGGCAAGTTTTATGCATGCGCTGATTAGGCTATGTATTATATATTGGTTTATTATATATGATTTATTATGATTTTCAATTTCCCATTTTACCTGTGTGGTGTGGTGGTAATTTTCTTATTGTGGTGGTCCACCAGTTGAAGGAATGTAGAAGAAAAACTGTAGTATTGGCTGTCTCAATGTGTGTGTATGCCAGTTAACCTTATTTGCGTGTGGACCATATATGGCAATAAATAAATTTTTCCAGTAAAGCATAATGATTAAGGGGGGGCCTCACACAAAGAGCAGCCTAGGGGTCCTGACCACCTTAATCCGCCCCTGAGCAGGGGGGTTGTAGGCAGAGCAGGGACGAGTTGAACAGGAAGTTTCCTTTTTTTGACTCCTCTTGTTGGCTCAATTAATACTATTGCTGCTATGTATGTATCCAATTGTGAGGAATTAGAGGCAGAAGAGTGTAGTAATTATTATTATAACAATTAGGGGTTATGGAAGACAGACTTTATGAAAAACATTTCTGTCTGGACATGACTGCCCAAACATACCTATGAATAACCGAGCTCCGCCTGGATAGCAGTATCAAGTTGTTAGGCTTTCTGTAAGCTTCTTTTGTAAGCTGTCCTGAGCATAGGATGTTGTTAGGCCACTTCTCGCTTTAGAGAGTTATGCTGAGGCCTCCGTCCTCAGAGCTCAGTTAAGCAGTACGCTAGGTTGTCAGGCTCTGTGTAAGCCTCCTTGGCTACTGCCTTTTCAATATTGGCGCTAGTCAAGTCATTCTTCTGAGGCTTCTGCTCCCTAGAGCTCCGCCAGTCAACGATTTTGAGTTGTTAGGCTTTGAGCTCGGCAGGCAGTAGTGCTGAGTTTGGGAGCCGATGCCTGACCAATGAACAACGCCAGCAACTTGGCATGCGGAAATAAACATTTTTATGCATAAATGTGCGCCCCTGTTTTCATTAAAATATCATTAGTTTTAATGGGTTTTTATATTACAGTAAAAGAGTAATAAAGTCGTTTATTGGCTGCTACATGGACCACCAAAACGGCGCGATCTGCTCTATGTAGTGACGTCATCGCGTACAAAAACGTCCCATTTCATTGGCTGACTCCAACCAATAAACGACTTTACTACTCTTTTACTGTAATATAAAAACCCGTTAAAACTAATGATATTTTAATGAAAACAGGGGCGCACATTGTTTCCAGTCACGTGAATGCTTTACTTTAATTGTCAGAATGTTTGTTTGAACCCAGACCATTACTATATGGAAGTTTAAGTCCATTTACTAAACATTTTAAATATATAAGCCTGTAGCCTATATTACATCATCATATGTTCTGTCATATAAACAGTATTTAGGCTACAATAAAATAACAGCACAACTTGCCTCAAACAACTCAGTATGTATTATTAGTATTATTATAATTATTGTTTTTGTTGATCCATTTCATTTATTGCCTATTATTGAAATAAACACATTTAACGTTGTCAGGCTTTTATTTGTGCTTAAAGGGATAAAACAACAGAGCTGCTGTAAATTTTACCCGCCACAAGATGGCACTGTTTTCGACACTCTTGGTGCTTTGAAACCTTTCCCGAAACATTTAGAGAAAAGCTTCAAAGATTTAAGAGGCTTCATTTCTCCATTCCTACTCAATTTAGGCCTCAGTTTTAGGCCTCTTTGCAAATGTTTCAGTCGAATTTAGCTGTATTAGAGAGTGTTTACTCATTTTGAGCCTGTTTTTAAACATTAACTATCTGTAACGTCATTTTTCATGTGTAGAAAAAGCGACGAAACTAAACTATCCAATCAGATATTCACCCATTCCCCACACATACACACATTTGACTTTACAACACACAAACGCACAACTTTATTTATTCTCATTCTCTCTTGCTCTCTTAATATGTCATGAGTTTACGCAGATAGATTTTAATAATCGATTTAAAACTTATGTAAAAAATAAAAATAGCGCCCTCTCATGGTGTACGCACAGTGCGTACACTGGCTGGCGTTGTTCATTGGTCAGACATCGACCAATAAAACGGCTTCAACCAGAATGTTGTTAGACCTCCTCTCGTTTTAGAGAGTAGTTCTATTAGAGGCCTCTGCTCTTCTGAGCTCCTCCCATTACTGTGGTAGGCTGCTAGCCCTGTTATTTAGAACTTTCTTGACAGGTATAGGACGTACTGTATTTGTCCTAAGAGCTCAGCCATAGGTTAATTGGTTAGGCTCTCTGTGAGCCTCCTTGGCTACTGCGAATGTTGTTAGGCCTCCTCTTGTTAGAGAGAGTTGTCTTTATTGGGGCCTCCACTCCCCAAAGCTCCACTAGGATAGCAATTTTGAGTTGTAGGCTCTCTGTGAGCATCTTTGCAAGATATCCTGAGTGTGGGGTGTTGTTAGGTCTCCTCTCGATTTAGAGAATCGCCAAGCTGAGGCCTCCTCTCCTAGATTCCGGCTTTTAGTTTTAGGCTCTCTGTCAGCTTCCTTGGCTACTGGCCTCCTCTCGCTAGAGAGAGTTGTCTTTATTGAGGCTTCCACTCCCCAGAGCTCCGCTAGGATAGCAATGGCAAGTTGCAGGCTCTCTGTGAGCCTCCTTGGCTACTGCTAGTGTTGATAGGCCTCCTCTCACTAGAAAGAGTTATCTTTATGGAGGCCTCCACTTTCTTGAGCGGAGCATATCCTGAGCATGGGAGTTGTTAGGTCTCCTCTTGATTTAGAGAGTCGTCATACTGAGGCCTTCGTTCCTAGAGCTTGGATAAGGTTTGATAAGTTGTTAGGTTCTCTGTGAGCCTCCTTGGCTACTGCTAACGTTGATGGGCCTCCTCTCGCTACAGAGAATTATCCTTATTGAGGACTCCGCTCTCTTGAACCCCACTAGTAGTGTTGTCAAAAGTACCGGTACTGAAATTTTGAAAATGTGATGATACCCGCATTTCTGTAGTACCGGTAGTACCGAGAATCCGGGTATATTCAGTACCCACTGATAGGGCTGTGGCAGTATTTACTTGAATATGACACGAGTGAAGCACAAAGCTTTGTTTACGAAAGAAATAATAGGTTAGCAATTAAATGTCACATCGCAGCCATGGAAACATTTTGGTTCATGCCAAACGAGAGAGGTACGTGAGTCCATAAATTTTGTATTCTGTTTTGCGAATCGCGATCTGGTCACCCGATTAGCAGAGAATTTAACAATATTCCATTAGTTATTCCACTCAACATGGAATCTCTGTTTCTTTTCCCAAATCTTCACTCACGCAGGGGATTATAAACGTTTCTTCCTTTTGTTCGCTTTTAGGCCTATTATAGGCTATTCGCATTCTTTACTGTGGTAAAGTAGAAAAAACACCGCAGGACAGAAACCTTTTTGCTTGCACGTCAATTTCTATTTAACACAGTTTGTGCTTGTTATTAGACTTTATAAGGCGCGCCAAGTTTATTTGTATAGCGCGTTTCACACACACTGGTGATTTTTACTTTTGCTTTCTCTGGCAGCACTAAATCAAACATAGCCTGAATGTCTTGCCCCTGCGGAGGATAAAACTCGCTCTTCAGACCTTTTACAACAAGTGTCAGTTGCTTGTAACATCAGGAGATAACATGAAGATATTATTAAAGAGAAATGGTCTCTTTCCTGATCGTGTCCCACATCCCTCTCAAAGCGCAGAGCAGTTGGCTATATGACGCACCTTTGTGTGGAAATAAAAAACGAATGTGTTTTTAAAAAAAATTATATTTAACTTTCTTATTATTTAGGCTACCATTATTTACCGACATTTATTTCATAGTTTCACAGGCTGTAATGTGTCGTTTCAGTGATGGAATAGCTAAAATAAACATGCACGTCTGTTACAAAATGGACGTTTGAGAATTTTTTTTTTTTTATATTTCAAAATTTATTTCATTGAGGTATATATACACACACAAACATACACACAAGCTCCAAATATTAATATGTACGATTACCATCATATTTAATGTTTTTAAAATAGGCTATATAAAATAGTAAAATAGTTCCAACAGATTTTGCTGCGGTACCGAAATTGGTACTGAGAACCGTACAATTTTTATGGTATTGGTACCGACTACTGGAATTTTGGTACCGTGACAACACTACCCACTAGGATAGCGAGTGGTAGGCACTCTGTGAGCTTCCTTGCAGGATATCCTGAGCATAGGGAGTTGTTAGGTCTCCTCTCAAGTTAGAGAGTTGTCATACTGAGGCCTCCGCTCCTAGAGCTCGGCTAGGCGGTAAGGTAGTATGCTAGGTCATTAGGCTCTCTGGGAGCCTCCTTGGCTACTGACCTCAGTGTGGAGTGTTGCTAGGCCTCCTCTCATTATGAAAGTAATTGTATTGAAGCCTCTACTCTGCAGAGCTACGCGGGCCAGTTTAACTAAATTTTAGGTCTTTCTGAGGTTTCTCTGTATTGCCCTTGGGTTAGATTGTTGCCTAGGCCTCTTTCAGGGCTGCCTGAACAGAAGTCCTGAGTGTTAGGCTTTCTGTGAGCCTCCTTGGACGCTGGCCTGAACATAAATGTTGTTAGGCTTCCTCTCTTTAGAGTCATCCTGTTGAGGCCTCCATTCTCGACAAGCTCCAGGCTATGATTGTGCTGCTGGTGTGCTTTGGAGATAAGGACTTCGACTTAGCTCAGCCAATAGGGCACTCATCCCTTCAGCATGGCAGTGTGGGTATACCGTTCCCCATAGTGACTCCTAGGGGATGCAGCGCGAGTTTCCTTTCAAAAGGAAACGTCTCAGGTTACGCATGTAACCATGGTTCCCTGAGAATAGGGAATGAAATGCTGCGTTCCTTTGCCATGCTTTTGATATAATGCTCCTTCAGACAAGAAGTGGATGACATTTTGCACAAGTGCCCTCTTATACTCTCGGTTGCACCAGTGGTGACGTCATAGGCTGCCGCCTGCCAATGTCAAGTTCATTGTTATGTTTAGACTCATGCTTCAGACACCTGTCATGCGATAGCGACCCCTAGGGGACACAGCATCTCGTTCCCTATTCTCAGGGAACTATGGTTACATGCGTAACCTGAGACGTTTTCTGAGCAAGTGTTGACTGCGAAAAATTATACAACATGAGTGTTCTGAATATCATTGGCCTTCAAATAAATCAGACCCAATTAAGTTAATATATTTGACACTGGTAACTGCTAATATGTCAAAGATGCTTGAGCCAAGATTTCAAAGCCATACGCTAAACATTTTCTCAATGAGCAAAAACTAAAATCAGTCACAATTATCCCTGCTTCATCCAGAACCATTATAATGTATGAATCTCATCAGAGATAACCTGTGTGTATTGTATTTCAGGGTTCAATTATCCTCTCACATGCCCTATAATCAAAATCAAAATGTTAATTCAGGTCAGAGCAGCGGTACTATATATCGCTCTGTTCATGTGAAACTGGATCAGTGGGTAACACAACTGTCCCATGGCAGCCTGGGTCATTTTACCATAGTTTTTAATAATGATAACATGTACATTTACAAAAAAATTGGAATTAAGTTAATTTCTTAATTGTTCACAATTCTACACAGAAACTGTGTATACAGCATGAGTACACCAGGTTAAAAAAAAAAAGGCTTAATCCAGTCCGCACATTGATCTAAAATGAGTGTGACACCCCTGGGTTAGAGGCTGTCAGTGAACTGCTAAGATGAATAGTGCAGTTCCACTGAAATCTATTAGTCATGTAACAGGCCTAAACAGCTCATGCATTATTTCTAACTAGTTTAATGGTGAAACAATAGGACAAAGGACAGATTTGCAAAAAGGCAGTTGTGGTGCAAGGCCAACTTATCATAATTCAGCATTTGAGACAGATATTTCAAAATTAAGCACAGTTAAACACCTTCTGCAAAACCATTTCTCCAACAAAATTGAACTAATTATTGAAAGCATGTGCACTATTGTGATATTTGTAATGAAATTAGGGTGAAATCCAGCAAATGTGACATTAGGATGTGCTAATAATGTTATAGCTTTCCTGCGCTTTTATGTGGGGCTTTTGCACTAAGGTAATGATTTGATTTTCTTGTTACAGAAGGCAATATGATCACATTAGGTACTGGATAAACTTGGTAAATCTTTATGTGGTACACTAGGCTATATATATAAAGTTTGTGGTCAGCAAGATTTTATGTTTTTGAAAGATGTTTTGAACCAGTTATTTTAAATTGTAATAATATTTCACAATATTACTGTTTTCACTGTATTTTTGATCTAATAAATACAGCTGTGGTAAGATACTTTTTTCAAAAACCTTAAAAATATCAATGCCAAACTTTTGAAAGGTACTGTATGTGATTTTATATATATATATATATATATATATATATATATATATATAATCACATTAGCAATCAGGTCTTCCAATACAAACAAAAAGAAAATGATTGAAATGTTGAATTTTAAAGAAAGTACATTTTGTGAAAGAAGCTGAATGTTTTGCCAAGACATTTATCCACCCACCCACCAAAAACTGTCAAACAAGTTTTTAATTATGTCATTGAATATTACATAAAAAAAGCTTGCTTTTGAAAAATTCTCAAAACGGATTCTGAGTGAGCATCCTGAAATTATGCTGGTGAAAAGGTATGCAGGTGAAAATGCTGGTATGCCTTTAAATGGCAGTGAAACATTACAGATCACAAGGACTCAGTATTATTACATTATGGAGGTAAATCTCCAATAAGTGTTTTTTATTAAATTTGCTTTAGAAAATGTACACACATTAAACAATCAACATGCACAGCTTTACTATACACAGTCCAATTCTTTTCAATATGAAAACGGTATTCAGCTCGAGTACATCATCTCACAGAGATAAGTATTAAACAAACAATGTATTAATACAGAAATATCAAAACATTAGGTCAAGTGTTGTTACACGCATATTCAACATATGGAAGGTGAATGTATTTGAATCTAACACACAAAAACACTTAAGTTAATCTTGATCTTGTGGTCATTTAAACTAAAAAGAAACAAAATATCATCTTGCATTCCACTACATAATCTTTATGAAAATCAATCTGTGAAAGTCATAATCAAATTGCTTTACTTTTAAAGGACAACACTTGACCTTTAACAAAAAAGCTATTACAAGTTTGATGTCATAAAACCGAACCAACAAAACAATACTTACAAAATACAAAACACTTTTACCTTTTTTTCTGAAGCAATCACATAAACCAGATTTTTTTTATTTTTTTACATTTATAATAAGCACTTAAGGATCTCAAATGAAGTACTCTGAAGCAACTCCAGAAAAAAAAAGGAATAATATCCACAAAATGAGCTGACAAATAATAATAAGCACTTAAGGATCTCAAATGAAGTACTTTGAAGCAACTCCAGAAAAAAATATGAATAATATCCACAAAATGGTCTGACAATCCAGAACAAAATACACAAGTCCCAACAGGCACCTAAATGTCAGCAGCCATTATCAAAGGTTAAATCAAAATCATGCAGCAGCCTTCATCTCGGACACAAAAAACATCCAAGAGCTTCAACAGAGTGTGATGTGACATCTATATTGTACGGCAAGTCTGTAGGGACAATGCAGAGCGTTTTCTTTTACTCTCACTTCAGACTGCTTCTTATTTGACCTTACAAATCAAAACCAAGGCCGAGTGTGCGGGCCGGCCTTGAACAACGCCCTAGAGTCTCCTCAAATGTGCATAAGTGAGAGTCGTACAAAGGCCCTTTGAGTGCGGTCATCCTAAAATGACACCGAAAGGTGGCTACGTCCCTTTCGTGAGGAGAAACAAAAGAACGAAAAGCAAACCTGCTCCTTGTCAGCTGATACAGCTCGCCATGCTGTTCGTCTCACATCCATCTTGTCTCGGCTGTTCTAATAACCATTATTCCCTTGAAGATTTGGTCAAAAGCCCCTGCAGGGCGCACTGTAATTTATTAGCGCGGTTTAATGGCTTCTACATCACGGTAAGGATCAGTCAAATCGTGTGCTTTCAGGTCATGGCTCTCAATTTTTCATTATTCTTGTGTTTTTTATCTTTTTGGCAGCAAAGTGTGAGGCCATGTGTGTTTTAGTACTGTGATACACAAGTATAATAATTAATTACCGGGACTGAAAGAGTCTAAAGCAATTCGAGCGCTACTGTGTAAGCAGATTTTTGCTTCCAACTTTCCTAAACACATCTGATTCAGCTGATAAAGGCCCTGAGGAGCATCTGGTGAGTGGCCTAGAATCTGCGCCGCAGTCCAGCACAGCAAGAAAGTACCAAATAAAACACAAGCTATTTATCTGAGGTTTGCTAAACAAGCTTAAAATACATAAAGTACTTTTAACAGTCACAGAAGAACAAGTCACAATGTACATGGCCAGAAATCAAACAAACAAACAAAAAAGAAAACGCAAGTGGCTTTTACTAACCGTTTCTGGTTTAAGATGCAGCAGATGTTTGCAGTATCCAGCGCTGCCCGCCGTTTTAAAACGAATAACAGCTAGAGATGCGCTGATATCTGTACTAAAAGCAATGGCTGATACGACGCTGCTGCTGTTGAAAATGCTCGCTCAGATGTAACCGCGTACAGATAACCAGAGGGCAAAGAAAATAACACAAGCTGACATCTAATTTGATGTTATATATACTAGTTATATATGTTATATATATATAAACAACTTAAAATGGAGTCAAGAATGTATTTTGAGTTTATGCTGTAGTGCTTAATGTTAATGAGTTTAAACAGATTATTAATGCATTAAACATGCCCAATCCATCTCACTTTACTGTCCCTGAAAATTGCAGCACTATTAAAAATACTGATATTGGGTACTGGAGGAGGTCGAAAGGGACTCTAAATCTCAAAAATCTCTAAATATATTGGTAACACTTTACAATAAGGTTTCCTTCCTTAACATCCCTTGTGGAAAAGAAGTATACTTAAGTTAAGCATGCTTTTAAAAAGACTAATTATTATGGAAATAATATACTTTAAAATTATATTTCATAATTACTTCTATTGTCTTTAAAATATAGTTAAAGTGTACTGCTGATTTAACTGACAAGCATTTATGATAAATTAAAATATTTTAATGTAATTTCTATTGAAACTTGTATGTCATGTATTTAAATATATTAGTAAACACGTATCTCTAACGATGAAGTTGCAATTTAGTACATTTAAAAATATATCACCTTTAAATGTAATGTCGAACAACACACTACAGTTAAATCAAGTACTTATACAGTTATAATCAAGTACTTAACATGTGCTTTAGTATGTTAGTCAACACATCAAAATAAGTGTACTTCTTTAAAGCACAACAAAATATTATTAAAACACAGTTAAAATACACTTTAAAGTTAAAATGGCCAACAAGTATGTGTGATTGTGAAGTCCATGAGACCGTAGGGTGTCAGTGAATGTGATTTCACCAAGTATGACATGTTCCTGGTACGACATGTTCCTGGATCAACATCTTTGTTGATCCTGGAACAACATTCCAATCAACCAATCAGATTTGAGGGACAAGTTTACCATTTATGTCAAGTTTAGGCTTACAACCAGTGCTTCTACATCAGTGTTATTCACATATCTTTCCCCTCTGATTTTAGGGATAAGTTATGGGTAGGATCAGGTTTAGGGGTAGGAATAGGGTTAAGACTAAATTTTCGGACAGGAATGTTGTTCCAGGATCAACAAAATATGTCCAGGAACATGTCTTACTTGGCAAAATCACGGTGACCGTAGGGTGTCCCATTTGTTATTTTAGGTTTCAGAAGGGTGCTTGCGAGTGCCCCTTTTGTGGTCGATATGTGCCCACAATGTGCACTTTTGCAGAGCCCGCACTGAAGCGAGCTCCACAGCAGACTTCTACCTAACAGTCAAAGCGCCGCTACGTTGCGAATATGCAGACTCGTAGTTAGACAGCGAGTGTTTATGGTGCCATTTAGGACTGGGCCTAAGTGAACTTTTTAAAGGGATAGTTCATCCAAAAATGAATATTTTGTCATCATTTACTCACCCTCAATTTGTTCCAAACTGTATGATTTTTTTTTCTTCTTCTGTTGAACACAAAAGAAGATATTTTGAAGAATGTCAGCCAAACAGTTGATGGACCCCATTGACTTCTATAGTATGGGGGGAAAAACACATGGAAATAAATGAGGCCCATCAACTGTTTGGTTACCGACATTCTTCAAAATATCTTCTCGTGTTCAGCAGAAGAAAGAAACTCATACAAGTTTGGAATAACCTGGGGGTGAATAAATGATGACAGAATTTTCATTTTTGGGTGAACTATCCCTTTAAGTACATTTAAGTGGCCTTTTATTTCATTAATATTATTATTACTAAAGTACAGTTTTTTAAAATATACTTTGAAGTACACTACAAAAGCATATTCAATACAATTAAGTCTACTTCTTTTTTTTTTTTTTACAAGGGATAATAGTGAAAAATGGGTGAAATTTTATCACTCCAGAATTTCTGTTAATGTGGAAAGAAACTCTAATAACGTTCATATTGTAATAATGTAATAATTGGTTGCTCATCTCAGAATTACATTTTCACACACCTATTACTAAAAGTGCATTTCTGATAATAAAAAATGGTGTTTCTTGATTAAACCAAATCATTATGACTGCATTTAAGTCTCTAAAGGCTTAATAAAATTTTGAACATCTCTGGCATATTTATAAAAGCCCAATAAGTTCCCTCAATTCATTATCTTGTGATATAATTACTATATCGTTGTGAGTGTAGACAAATGTACCATAACCTCTCCAAGTGTTAACGCAGATCAAATCAGATCAAATATCACAAAACCTGTGACTGCGGCACTGTGACAATCAAGAATACCAGAGGCTTATAGCTGCAACATGGTGCCTGGAGCAAACAAATACAAGCCTTGTGTGTGTGTGCTAAAACATAGATAAGGCACAGAGACAACTCTTGAACAAATAACTGAACTGGTAAGCAAAGGCTAAATATTAATTAATGATGTGATTACAAAACAATCACGAGTATAACAAACAGCAGCTTAAAGGGACCGTTCACGCCTTCTGTCGTCATTTACTCGCTCTTATGTTGTTCCAAATGACTTACTTTCTTTTGTGGAACACAAAAGGTGAATTTTTAAAGAATATACTGGCTGCTCTGTTTAATATCATGAAAGTGAATGAGGACTTTGACTGTAAAACTTCAAAAAATGACTTGCTATATGCCTTGTCATCTGAAGCAATACAACAGCTTTAAGCAAAATACTGTAACATAAGATGTTAGTTTAAGGGATAGTTCACCCAAAAATGACAATTATCCCATGATTTACTCACCCTTAAGCCATCCTAGGTGTATATGACTATCTTCTTTCAGACGAACACAATCAGAGATGCACTATATTGCCAAAAGTATTGGGACACCCCTCCAAATCATTGAATTCAGGTGTTCCAATCACTTCCATGGTCACAGGTGTATAAAATCAAGCACCTAGGCATGCAGACTGCTTCTACAAACATTTGTGAAAGAATGGGTCGCTCTCAGGAGCTCAGTGAATTCAAGCGTGGTACCGTGATAGGTTTCCACCTGTGCAGTAAGTTCATACGTGAAATTTCCTCACTACTAAATATTCCACGGTCAACTGTTAGTGGTGTCATAACAAAGTGGAAGCAATTGGGAGTTACAGCAACTCAGCCACGAAGTGTTAGGCCACGTAAAATCACAGAGCGGGGTCAGTGCATGCTGAGGCTCACAGTGCGCCAACTTTCTGCAGAATTAATAGCTACAGACCTCCAAACTTCAGTTGGCCTTCAGATTAGCTCAAGAACAGTGCGTAGAGAGCTTCCTGGAATGGGCTTCCATGGCCGAGCGGCTGCATCCAAGCCTTACATCACCAAGTGCAATGCAAAGCGTCGGATGCAGTGGTGTAAAGCACGCCGCCACTGGACTCTAGAGCAGTGGAGACGTGTTCTCTGGAGTGACCAATCACACTTCTCTGTCTGGCAATCCGATGGACGAGTCTGGGTTTGGCGGTTGCCAGGAGAACGGTACTTGCCTGACTGCACTGTGCCAAGTGTAAAGTTTGGTGGAGGGGGGATTATGGTGTGGGGTTGTTTTTCTGGGGTTGTTTTTCAGGGGTTGGGCTTGGCCCCTTAGTTCCAGTGAAAGGAACTCTTAATGCTTCAGCATACCAAGACATTTTGGACAATTTCATGCTCCCAACTTTGTGGGAACAGTTTGGGGATGGCCCCTTCCTGTTCCAACATGACTGCGCACCAGTGCAAGGTCCACAAAGACATGGATGAGCGAGTTTGGTGTGGAGGAACTTGACTGGCCTGCACAGAGTCCTGACCTCAACCCGACAGAACACCTTTGGGATGAATTAGAGCGGAGACTGTGAGCCAGGCCTTCTCTCCAACATCACTGCCTGACCTCACAAATGCTCTTCTAGAAGAATGGTCAAAAATTCCCATAAACACACTCCTAAACCTTGTGGAAAGCCTTCCCAGAAGAGTTGAAGCTGTTATAGCTGCAAAGGGTGGGCCAACTCCATATTAAACCCTACGGATTAAGAATGGGATGTCATCAAAGTTCATGTGCACGTAAAGGCAGGTGTCCCAAAACTTTTGGCAATATAGTGTATATTTAAAAAATATCCTGGCTCTTCCAAGCTTTATAATGTAAGTGGATGGGGCTTGAGATTTTGAAGCCCCAAAAAAATGCATCCATCCATCATAAAAATAATCCATACGGCTCCAAGGGCCTTCTGAAGTGAAGTGATGGGTTTTTCTAAGAAAAATATCCATATTTAAAACTTTATTAACTATAATAACTACCTTTCATCAATGGCTGTACACAAGTCGAGTTCCGGTGGAAGAGTGACCTCTAATTCTACGTATGACGCAGGATGTAGGAATAGCGTAAGCTTAGATGCCTCTCGCAGTTTAAACAAATAGGGCTGGGCAACAAACTCAAGCGCCTCTTCTCTTACATCAAAATCTTCCAACATTTCTCTTTAAAAATTCTTGTTTTAGACTTCTAATTCCTGACTGGTATTTTGTTTTGCTCTATCCTCTGCGCTTCCGCGTTCATCAATACGTCCCGCATCGGGTCAGAGGTCACTCTTCCGCCGGAGCTAGAACTTTTTGGAACCTTTATTTTAAATAGTGTAGTGAATAACAACTTTATTTTGGCTTGTTTCACATGAAAACTTCTTGTGTGACTTTGAAAGAGTTGACATATAGCAAGCAAGTTTTATGGACCACTTTTAAGATATTTTTATGGTGTTTTTATGGCCTCTACAAAGCTTAAAAAAGCATTATAATTTCATGGGATTGAGCGCCCAGCACCCACAGAAAAACAAAAGTCACACGGCAACAACATGAGAGTGAGTAAATGATTTTTGGGTCAACTAATCCTTCAATTAATGATGTGCTAATTACAAAACAATCAAAATTTTAACAAACAGAAGCTTGTTAACTACTAAAGGATGTTAACTACTTTGGCACGTACATGGAAGTAAGGCATTTGTTCTGAGGGATCAATGAGAAGATGGAATCTTAGTGCAGTATTATGACTCATCCCTCCTCGTACACCGGTATGCTGCAAAAACCTTCGGCTGAAACCTTGTTAGGGTCTCGGATCACTTGCAAGGAGACAATGATACACAGTACATAACATGCACACGAAATCCGACCACCGTGACGCTGATGTTTTCCCGTTATGCTCCTCAAACGGTTCGCCGGGCATTGCCTCAGATAACTACAGAGAGATGGATCGATAATCTTGCCTCAGAAGTGTTTCGGTGCACCTCTCCAACGGTTCCACTGCGAGGAAGAGCACGGACAATCAAACCGATCAGAGGACGTTCGATCCTTCAGACCGTTAACACAAAGCCGGTCGCAGTGTCGATAATGCGATGACAGAAAGCAAGGAGGCGGGGAGGGTGTTGGGTCGCCAGGCTCTGGACCCTCGTACACTCATACCTGGAAAATGGAAAACAGTCTTTAAGGCGCTGAAGAAGATTACCTTGATTTAATAAACAAACATGAGCGCTGCATGTTTCAATGTAGCAACGTGGCGCTGATGCGCATTCTAAAGGTTCGTGCTTTCAGAGCAGCTCACAATCAATGAATAATGCACATTTATGCCGATAGATTGCTTATGATCTACTGTTAATGATGAATTATGACAATGTTTTTGTCTGGGCTGCCCCGCAACAGGAAGGAAAGAGTAAGAACATTATTTAATCCACATTCAATACTGATTTTACTACCACAATAATATAGTTGATGAAACTCCAGAGGGTGCAGGCTGATAATCTGCAAGCAATCACATCATTACTGCATGGCACAAGCTGATTGGCCTCTGCTGATCCTACAGCCAATGAGATTGCTTGCTCAATATTTAAATAGTCTGGTTCAGTGTTTATTGTAAGCTAGTCCTGCAGTGCGCTATCAGAGTTCCTCTAAAAACCCTCCACCTCCCCAGCTCCACCTGCCTAGATCTGCTAGGGTATTCATGTATGTCTATTTATGCAGCAGCATATCTTGCATGCTCACAGCAGTGTGTCCGTGTATCTATTGGGAGTAGCAAGTCCATAGTTGTTGCAGCAGCAGCAGCAATAATCAATAAAAGCAGCAGATCTAGTCCACCAAGACCAAATACACTAACATATTAAATAACAATGCAAAACTATTCCAAATGCAAAAACTATTCCAAGTGTGTATGTGTTTATAAAATTAGCCTATAAATCAAATAGTTTGAAGCAGAAATACAGTAATCTGTTAACTGTCACCCCTCCACCCACCTTTTGAGCTTAGATCTGAGCTTATAGTTTTTCTCAATCGATTTGACACATTTCTCCAAACTCGGATCACTGTTCTCAAAACTCAGTGATCTGAACACTTTGTAATTGTCCTAAACAGATTGTAAGTTCATTCATTTCACACAAATTGCAAATCATGTGAACCATTTTCTCAAAACACTGCACAATATTCTCAGATGTTTTCATAATAGTTCATACATCCAACCAAAACTTCAATATATCAGGAAAAAAAACAATCACAGCTTTTATTGGCTTTAGACAAATCACAAACATTTATATACCATTTGTCCAAACGCAACAAACAAAACTCTGGAATTTGTCATATTATCAAATACACATGGTGTGTTTTCAATTAGCCTCAAACTGATATCTGCTTGATTAATAATACACACAACACAGGAAATGCGGTTTTCCCAAATGTTTACGCATTCATCACAACTGCATTATGTAATAGGGAAAATATAAAAGGGAAAGTATACATAGAGCAAGAAAATATGCAAGAGAAGGGGAAAATAAAGAGGTGTAAGTGGTGGTGTGGGTAGAGGAAGGGATGTAATGAGAAGGAAAGGAAGAGTGGAACATATAGAAGGAGATCATATATGAGGAGAGAGGAGGAAGTAAAAAAGGAGGATAGGAGAAGAGCTGAGTATAGTGGAGGAGATTGGTGTAGTGGAAAGAGCAAGAGGAGAAATTGTAAGAAGACATGGACATAGTGAAAGTGGGTAACAGGGTGGAAGGGGTGGAGGAGAGGTGGATTTCAAATGAAATCAGAATTACCCTAATTCAGTGCTTCTTAATCCTGGACCTGGAGAACCCTGTCTGAGGGTATGGGGATTTTGGATTCAGCCCCCATAAAATGTTTTTTTTTTTTTTTATAAATAAGAAATGGTTTTATTTATAAGAAATTCAAGATAAAATACTTTGAAATAATGTTATGTTTGAATATACATATAAAAAAGTATCTGAAGAGTTTGGTTCCAAAACGCTATAAATCCATTTTGATTAATTTGAGTAAAAAGGTGTTTTCTTTACCAAGAAAGTGGCAAGATGAAAACCACTATTTTCTGTTTCAAACTTTCACATAGCATCTTTTGGTTATAAAAACATTAAAAATTCAAATCTAGATTTTGATTTTCAAAGGTTTATTATAAAAACAGATTAATTAGTTCCCAAAATGCAATAAATCAAGTTTTTTTTTCCAAAATGCAATTAATCCATCAATATAAAAGTTAGGCTATTTTTCATATTGAAAATACACAACATAGTAAGTTGATTCACATATATGACAGCCTCTGAACTTTGTCAATACTAATCTTATAGACAGGAATTTTACTAAAAATACATTCAGCCGTCGCTCCCAAAATGAATTCAACGAGTCATCTTGTTAATGTTATAAATGAATTATGTCTCTGTTTGTCATTACCGATTAAAGAGTATCTGCCGCCACCGCACGGTTAAAATAAACACATTTACAGAGTACATTGGTATTAAAAACGGCTTTTAAAAACTGTTCATGATTCAGTTTTGGGGACCGTGACAGAAGTTAGATGCTGTCGTGGAAAAAGCAACAGCTGGCATTTTTCCTCCTCCCGACTCGAGTGCCTCATCTTCTTAATCTCCTCACATAAATGATTACATTTCGATGACTTGCGTTTTTTCCCCACCGCAGAAACCACCACAGGTTCATCAATGCCGTCAAAATTATTCATTTTTCTGTTTTTGTTGATCACAAAGTACAAAGCAGATAAGGAAAACTAGGATGCCGGGTGTATTCAGAGCGCCGCCATTACTGTTTACAGTGCGTGGAATGGTGCGCTGTGATTGGTTGAGCGGATATATCGCATTCTGCAGAGAAGGGAGACGTTTGTCACATTTTGGAAAAAAAAGGGAGAAAACATGACAGAATAACACGACGGATATCGCATTTTGCGCAAAATTAATAAATGACTTTTCAATACCGACCAGATACAATACTGATTTTAAAAATGGCGTTTATCGCGTTTTGGAACCAAACTCTTCATCTGTAGTTTTAAAGCTGTTGAGATAATTGAAAAACTTTTGCCAACTTTTGCTCATATTAATCTTTTAATCATATTTATAGATGTCCTGACACCACAGCTAACAGAGCAATTTTGTCTTTACTGTCCCAGTACTTATAGAAGGCACTATATATATATTGCATATATATTTTCGTTAGTGTTTGTAATCATTAGAGAATACACTTGTAGTTTTGATGTTAATAATTACTTTTAAGTTACTAAGTTTCATTGTGCCTCTAAAGTTTACATTTTTCAACTCAGAGCACATGTTCTCCATAAAAAAGAAAAGAAAAAAAGATTAAGCCCTAATCATTGGAAATTGAAGGATGAAATTATAGCTTTATCAGTGGCTGTAAATCTGGCGGTGGACAGTCTTATGCTCTGAGCGGATTTACATCGACTTCCAGTAGACGCTCACGGAGCAGTTTTTCCCTTTAAATTACTAACTAATTAATGCTAAAGCAGGTTGGAAAACCTTGCTATTGGCACAGCTAATAATTTCCAACATTAACAACCGTAAAAGCCAGGGCTTCTTCATGAAAACAAGACAATGCAGTCCATTAAATGAAAAATGTGAACAATAAGCCACAGAGAACAGTCGCCCCTTGCAGTTGCATCAGCCTGTGACGTTATATCCATGGGGGAGCGGAGACGAGCGGGCAGAGATAGATGGCGAGAGCTTGGGCTAGTTAATAAAGATCAGACTGCTTAGCCCAGTGGAGAATAAAAGGTGTACAAAGAGGACACATCAAATCAGTGAGAACTCATTTAGAGAGGCGCATTAAACTCTGTGGGCTGCAGTAACAGAGCGTCTATGCTGCAAACTGCACCTGCGCTTTTCACTCGGGGGAACAGGAGAAGAACATTATGAGGTCAACTGTGCATTGTTTATTTTATAGGGGCCTGTGTGTTTAATATCCCTTTGGCATTGAATATTTATCTTTTACATCATGGGCCTTGAAAGCGGAGGGCAGTGGATGCGCTTTGCTCCAGCCCGCAGGTTTAACTCATGCACGCAAATGTAATATTGTGTAAGGATGCAGACGTGAAATAAATGAGCCGAAATATAAACAACTGATACAATCGAATTCATAAATCACTCATTTTTCTAAAGTAATACTGTCCACCAGGGACACCAGGAAGGCAGCGTTTTTTTTCCCTCCCTTGAGCTTGTTGCAGTTTCATATTATAGAAAACCCTGAATGTGAGGAAGGGTGAACGTCAATTCACCAAGTACAACATCTTTGTTGATCCTGGAACAACATTTTAATCAACCAATCAGATTTGAGGGACAAGTTTACAGTTTATGTCAAGTTTAGGCTTACAACCAGGGTTTCATTTCCCTCTTATTTTAGAAATAAGTTATGGGTAGGGATAGGACTAAATTTTCAGACAGGAATGTTGTTCCATGTCTTACTTGGCAAAATCACAGTGACCTAATGCCCACCTATCATGTTCATAACCAGTCAACAAGAAGAAATGGATGGCATAAACATTAAGTAAACTATTCAGCCACTTAGACATCATAACTTTTGTTCACATCTGATTTAGAAAGATCTGTGAGTCAGGCCGTTTTTAGATCTGTTAAATTTTCAGAGTGAAATAGGATATTTGACTAGAGAAAAAAAAAAAAAATTGTAGGGTGGGACTTAATTTGATCCACTGGGAATCTGATAACCTGGAAACTGTCTAAACAGAAGTGAAACAATAATTTGCACTAATGTTCAAATGTTTGGGTTTGGTAAGGCTGCATTTATTTTTATCAAAAATACTTTAAAAACTGTAATATTTTAAAATATTATTACAATTTTAAAAAATGTTTTCTATTTGAATATAATTTAAAATGTATTTTTTTCCTGTGATCAAAGCTGAATTTTCAGCATCATTTAATGAGTAGATTTAAAATAGATTTTTGTGACACTATAAGGCCCTGGTTACACTAGTGCATTCCTCGTCTACACTGGCATTTCAGACCAAAAACACGTCACATGACCGTTCATGCACACTGGGTATGCGCGTACAAGTGTAAACAGTTTTTGGTAGTATTTTTTTAGTACTGCTCTCTCTCTATCTTTTTTTAATCAATTACAGACAAGTACAATGCAAAAAGTACAAGACAAATGTAAGGCATTGTAATACAGTTCAGAGTATATAAAACAAAGAGTAACAACAACAACTAAAATATAAAGTTAACATGTATATAAAAAAATAAAAATAAAAAAAAATGGATAAAAAGTGCTATATATTATTAGGGCAGTTACATGAATTTGAAAAGCTTTAAAATTTGTATTGTTTTTATAAGCTTTTTGTTTTGTGATTGTTTGAAAGAGTTTCAAAATATATTGTGAGATCAGTGTTATAAAAGGTAATATATGAGGGTTTCTTTTGAGTTATTTTTGTCTTATGAATATAAAACATTTGCAAAATAATTACAAGATTAATAACAATTTTGCTTTTCAGAAAAATATGGGGTTTGAAAACAAAGTAAAATGTCATGGGGTTCTGTTTAATTTTTTTGTCATGTCTATTTTAAAATCAGTCCAAAAAGAAATAGAAAAAGGGCAATATATATATATATATATATATATATATATTAAAAAAAAATCAATATCTTCAAATGATTTGTTACAAAAAGTACATTTATCATTGTGATTTATGATTTCTTTTACTTTATTAGAAATAATATATTTATATGGTAATGTCCAAAAGCTGTGCCAAGATATACAATGAGGTTTAAGCCATTTTGATTTACATGGAGGAATGGATCTGACAGTAAAGGAATTTCTTATAAAATTGTTATTAAAACATTTATCAAAAAACAGAGACCATTTACAAAAACAGTTGCCTCTTGGTCATGTAGGCAGCTGCAGAGTTTAACTGCACTATGGCTGCTAAAAATGACAACTAAGCCAGCAAAGATTGCAGTTCAGTCTCCATGTTATTGTTTACCCGGTCGTGAAGGATACGCAGAGCGATCGTGGGCAGCCATGCCATCGTTTTCAAAAGTCTCCATTTTGGTCCGTTTACACTGAAACACAACCCCGGCGTTTTCAAACTAAAACGGGCCATGCAACGTTTTCGAAAGTCTCTGTTTTTGAGGGTTGAATACGCTGGAATAGTGTAAACGACAGGCGTAACTGTAGCAAAAGTTGTGTTTTAAAATGAAAATGCACTAGTGTAAACGGGGCCTAAATGGTTTTACTGTCACTTTTGATCAATTAAATGTGTCCTTATTGAATAAAAGTATTCATTTCTTTAACAACCCCCCCCCAACAAAACCAAAAAAAAAAAAAAACAGCAACTATATAGATACCAAAAATATTGAACAGTAGTTTACATAGAACTACAAAAAAAAAAAAAAAAAACAATATATAAATAAATAAATTAAAAAAAACCCTCTCATTTCAGAATTACTCAAATACAGTCAAACAAAAAATTATTCAGATGTTTTTGATATTTTTGATATATTTTTACTAGTGGTGCAGGACACTATAGTTATGTAAGTGAGGATAGCAAAAAAAAAAGTAAACTGTGACATATTATACCCAAAAATTCTTCATACAGTGGACTACCAGTAAAAATTTGGAGCCAAAAATTATTCAGACACTTTGACCTGACCATGTTTTGCTTAAGTGTTATCTGACATAATGAAGATTCATTTTTTCTGACACAGTTTAACTCTGAGATCTTGTCATATTTTTTTACCATTTTTTTTAACTATAGTGAATAAACTGTATTAATGAATGAAATGTTCAAGGCGTCTGAATACATTTTGGTTTGACTGTATATTAAATTGAGGATATTTTACAAAAATAGCATGATCTTACTAAGTTTATGTATGTTGATGGATTCGGTCGGTATGCCTTCCCCTCCGTCGCTCAGCGCTCGTATCTGAATGACGTAATCATCATCTGCAGGTAGAGTGAGCTCCACTGAGGTCAGATTTGTTGTTATAGAGTTAATTTCTTTATGCCGGTTCCTTCTGTAAGTCACCTGGAGAGACCAAATGAGAGAGGTGCTAACAACCACTTAGATTCATTCAGCACAAGCTATTTTAGTCGATAAAGGAAGTGAAATCAAATTATCATACACTGTGGGGAACCGCAGTGTTTATTAGCACACCTGGTGTTTTCGTTATACTGTACAGCATATACGTTGTAGATATGCGTTAGAAATTAGTCTTATTTTTAATTTCCGTTACCACTAAGGTGGGTGATTGTCCAACAAGACAAATAATATAAGCACTTTAATATAGTTGTTTCCTAAATGCTCACCGGAATAGAACAAGCTAATAGGATTATGTGAAAATAATGCCTTACAGTTTGGCTTTGAGGTTTACATTGCTGGGAAGCACTTACCTGATACCCAGTAACATCTGACTCCATCTCCAGAGAAATGACAGGCTCCCAATGAACAGTGAGCTTCGAGCCAATCAGGTTCCACTCCACGTTCAAAGGTGGCTGCCCGGGTGCTGAGGGGAAACACAGCGATTAGTTACTGTGCATGTGACGACATCACTGAGAAAGACATGAGAGAGGTGCCTGGCTGTCTGTTTGTTCATCATGTCCTATACGTATATGGATAGTTCCACTAAAAACAACAATTTTGTCATTTCAAACTTAAAAAAAAACAAAAAAAAAAAAACAAAGTCACCAAGGACTGTCGTATGCCAAGTTGTCCATATGATTTGTACGTTATATCACGAGTCTTTTGAGGTCATATGAATAAATAGCACACAAGTTGGATGCACTTTTTTGAGCTTCCAAATACAGCGCCCAATTCACTACCATTATAAAGCTTGGAAGAGCCAGGATATATTTTAATATAACTCAGATTGTGCTCGCCTAAAAAAAAAAAAAAAGATAGTCATATACACTTAAAATGGCTTGAGGAAGATAAAATCATGGGATAATTTTCATTTTTGGGTGAACTATCCCTTTAAGAACAGCTTTAAAGGTACTTTAACAGTACTTTTGCTGGTCACTGTATTCTTTAGTTGTATGAGAAAAAGCAGAGTGAACATTTGTTTAAATATCTAGTTGTGTTTTCCATAAAGAAAAAAAAATCATAAAGGTTTGGATCGACATGAAGGCGAGTGAATGATGACAGAAAGTTTTAACCAATAATCCTTTAAATATATAGACTACCGTTCAAAAGTGTGGGATCAGTGAGAATGTTTTGAAAGAAATTAATACTTTTATGCAGCAAGGATTCATTAAATTGATCAAAAGTGACAGTAAAGACACTTATAATGTTACAAAAGATTCTATTTCAAATAAATGTTGTTCTTTTGAGCTTTCTATTCATCAAAGAATCCTGAAAAATGTATCACAGTTTCTATTATTGATTCTTGAGCAGAATGATTTCTGAAGGATCATGTGACACTGAAGACTGGAGTAATGATGCTGAAAATTCAGCTTTGATCACAGGAATAAATTACATTTTAAAATATATTAAAATGTAAAACAGTTCTTAACAATATTTAAAGGTGCAATATGTAAGACTTTTGCAGTAAAATATCCACAAACCACTAGGCCAGTGTTATATATTTTGTTCACTTGAGTACTTACAATATCCCAAATGTTTCCAACTATTTATAAATCGTGAGAAAATTGCAATTTTAGCCAAGGCTCCGGGACGTGTGAGGAGTCGCCTGTCAAATGCGTCATACCCGCGTTACCCTCGGTTTACGATTTTATTTTGTAGAAACCATGGAAACACCAAAGATGCTTTAATATTTACATGTTTTAATAGACAAGGTAACAACTGTTTTGATATATTTATAGACAGAAAACTAATTATTGTTATATAGCTCAACACGTTTAGTCTTATTGCTTAAATCTAATTTTCTTGATTTTTTGCGAGTACCATGCTTTACCATGCCTCAGAGAAAAACACTGTTTTGTGAAGTAGCTAACATAGCATAATCAGATGCAGCTTTAGTTTTAGTAACAATAATACAGCATTTTCTCCATCATACAATACGTTTTAAAATTAATTGCATGCCATTTATCAACACAAGCCATCCAGCATTTAATATGATATTCTAAAATTGATCTATCTTACTGCAGTGTGTCTCAAACAAGTGTCTCACAGCAGCCGCCGAGCGAATGTTATAACATCATAAACAGAGCTGTGTTACCTCATACTCATGACCGGAAAAGCGGAAACGGCGCCGACGACTGTGGCATAATAAAAGTTCCGCTGCTCGTGAGGCGTGTGTTGCGCAATCGCTCCAGCGTCCTCGTTCAGCTCCCACAACACTCGTCCTGCTCTGCTTCATACTACAGTAACGTTAATAATCACATCCATGAACATGATTTCTTCTCGAGTCCTATCCCGATTGTTTCCACCGGCTGTGATGTGAAGACCACATGTGCCAAGATTCCGCGCTCAAACTTGGCGTCATCAAGCTACACCTTTGTTTTGAATAGGCCTCTAGCGACCTCTAGCGGACAGAAATCTTACATATTGCACCTTTAACAATATTACACTTTTTTCTGTATTTATGATCAAATAAATGCTGCCTTAGTGAGGATGAGGATGACACTCAAAAACATTTTTTAAAATGGTACCGACTCCAAGCACTTTGAACAGTAGCGTGTCAAAAGACGGGTTTCTTTATCTTGTTTAAACAATAAAATGGACAATTCTACATTTACAATAATTCTACAATTGTAGACAATTCTACAATAATAATTTTACTGTAGAGGCGAAGCCTACATGAATGGATAAATGAACAAGCGTATACTCACGGGACTTTTTGGTGGTCACATTGATAGTAGGAGAGAGAGGGCCAGTGCCTGCCGTGTTGAAAGCGCTCACTGTCAGGAAATACTGAGTGTATCCTCTCAGATTACTGATGTTAACCTTGTTCTGATTGGCAGACACTCTGACTTTGCCCATGGTCTCTGGTTTTGTATCATCCTCCCAGTAGACCACCTGATTTCAAGAGCAATGGAGAGAAAGCACAGCCTGTAGAATCTAAAGATTCAAGGATATAATGCTTTGGTGCCATTAGGTTCAGTGCAGTAGAATCATTATACAGGAGTATTTCACATTGGGTTTGAGGTGACATGGATGAAGAGTTTCAAAGAGGAATGTGTAATGTGTTCTCTGTCCTCAAAAAAGATGAAGAAAAGCCATTTCGCCCATGCTGCAGAGAGGGCCCCCATGCATACAGTAAGAACAGGGTGCCCTATTCTTATTTTCAAATGGAGCGTTTCCATGGGTACAGAGGGAACTTTGAGGTGCAGCGTGGGAGATGACAGGCTCTGACAGAACCCACAGTGCATTTCAAAACCGGACAGAGAGTCATTTCCATTTAGAAGAAGGGACGCACCTCATAGCCCAACACTCTTTCTGGGGAAGCGCTGAGAATGTGCCAGCTCACTTCAATTTCAGTGGCAGAAATGCTTCTGGCCCACACACCGTCTGGAATGCCACTGGGCTCTGAGAGGAAAGATAAAAAGAGAAAAAGATGAATACGTAAAGACAAACGAGAAGAGGAGAAATGAGAAAATGAAACAAGACTAGACAGAAAGAAAACAGACTAAAAGAAAAGAGTAGAGAATGCAATGAAGAGAGATGTAAACAAGACAAAAATAAGAGATGAGATAAAACGAGAGAAGAGAAGAAACGAGCAGAGGTGAGTCAAGCAGTGACGAGACAAGACAAGAGGAGAAGAAATGAGACAAGAGGAGAAGTGACAAGCAGAGAATAGACGAGAAGAGCCGAGATGAGCAGAGACGAGAAGAAACAAGCAGAGAAGAGAGGAAAAGAGAAGAGAGGAGAAGAGCCGAGATGAGCAGAGACGTGAAGAGAAGTAAAAGACAGGAGAGGAGAGAAGACCAAAATGAGAAAAGAGAAGAAACAAGAGAACAGGATGCAATGAAGAGAGAAGTAAATGAGACAGATGAGAAAATACAAAATCAAAAGAAGGGAAGAGATTAGAGGAGACGAAAAAGAAAAGAAGCCAAAACGAGACTGAAAGGAAAGAGAACAGAAGAGAGAAAAAGAGAAGCGAAAATTATATAAGACTGGAAAAAACAAAACAAAAAAAAACAAGATGAAAGGAAATGGGATGGAGTCCAAAATGAGATGAGACTAAAAGAAAAAAGACAAGAAGAGAAGAAGATGCGACAAAGAGAGATGTAAAGGAGACGAAACTGAAAGAAAAGAGATCAAATGAGAGAAGACAAGATGAGCTCAAGAGAAGTGAAGAGACTAATTGAGGCGAGAAGAACTATGATGGAACATGGAGAGAAGCTGAATTGAGACAGAGATGAGAAGAGAAAATGAGACAAAACTGAAAGAGATGAGATAAAAAGAGCGGAGAAAAAATGAGAGAAGACGGATCGAGAAAAGGGAAGAGACTAGAGGAGATGGAAAGAGAAGAACTAGGATGCAACAAGGAGTGAAGCTGAAATGGGACTGAAAGAGAAGAGAAGAGCAAATGTAAGATTAAACGAGACAAGACAGAAAGAGAAAAGACAGGATGAAACAAGACAAGGCGAGAAGAAGATGCAATGAAGAGAAATGTAAATGAGACAAAACTGAAAGAGATGAGATGAGATCAAATGAGAGGAGACAAGATGAGATCAAGAGAAGGAAAGAGACTAGAGGAGACAAAAAGAGAAGAACTAGGATGCAACAATGAGAGAAGCCGAAATGGGACTGAAAGAGAAGAGAAGAGCAAAAATAGGATGAAACAAGACGAGAAATAAAGAGAAAAGACAGGATGAAACGAGACGAGGTGAGACAAGAAGACCAAAATGAGACAAGATTGAACGAATAGAGATGAGAAGAGAAGAGGATGCAATGAAGAGAGATGTAAACGAGACAAAACTGAAAGAGATGAGATAAAACGAGAGGAGACAAAATGAGAAAAGATGAGATCAAGAAAAGAGAAGAGACTAGAGGAGATGAAAACAGAAGAACTAGGATCCAACAAGGAGAGAAGCCAAAATGGGACTGAAAGAGAAGAGCAAAAATAAGATGAAACAAGAAAGAAAGAAAGAAAGAAAGAAAGAAAGATGAGATAAAATGAAACAAGATGGGGTGAGACAAAAAGACCAAAACGAGACAAGAGTGAAAGAATAGAGATGAGAAGAGGATGCAATGAAGAGAGATGTAAACGAGACAAAAATAAAAGAGATGAGATGAGATCAAACCAGAGGAGACAATATGAGAAAAAACAAGATCAAGAGAAGAGACGAGAGTAGAGGAGATGAAAAGAGAAGAACTAGAATGCAACAAGGTGAGAAGCCAAAACGGGACTGAAAGAGAAGAGAAGAGCAAAAATAAGATGAAACGAAACAAGAAAGAAAGAGAAAAGATGAGATGAAATGAAACGAGGTGAGACAAGAAGACCAAAATGAGTCAAGACTGAAAGAATACAAATGAGAAGAGGATGCAAAGAAGAGAGACGTAAACAAGACAAAAAAGAGATTAAATAAAACCAGAGGAGACACGATGAGAGCAAGAGAAGGGAAGAGACTAGAGGCGATGAGAAGAGGATCCAACTAGGATCCAACAAGGAGAGAAGCTGAAACAGGACTGAAAGTAAAGAGCAAAAATAAGATAAAAATATAGCTGCAAGCAGCAATTACGGGGCCAAGCACAAAAGCGGCACAAGATGCCAGCCAACACGGCTGGGAGCAACAGACCAACTGCAACAGTGAGCAATTAAAGACCTATTAAGATCATTTTAGGCAAAAGAGCTGAAAAATGATCAAAAATGAGGATTTACTGGTTCATCACTTTCGACCAATAGGTGGCGCTGTGACCAAATTAATGTGGTGTGGTCAGAGTGAGGTGACAATGACACTTGCAAAGTTTGGTGTCAATATTTCAAAGCATTGCAGAGATACAGACTCAACAGTGATTTTGGCATCATGCCTCTGATTCGTTGCTGCAGTATGCGAAAAAGGTTATGTCTATCAACATGAAATCCATAACATTTTACCACCATGGTCTGAAGATGATACGATTCGATTTTGGTGAAAATTGGACCAACGGTCTAGAAGTAGTTCGAAAAAGTATGTTTTTAAAGAAAATCAAAATGACTGACAGGAAGTTTGGCTGACTGTGGCAAAATTGGCATCAACGTTCTCAGCATGACCCACGGAATCTAATAAGACCAGTTTCATTACAATAGGCCCCATTTTTATAAAGCTATTAGCATTTTTTAAATATATCGTTATAAAATCTGACCACAAGGAGGCGCTGTCTCAAAACCTATTATGTACCTTCAGAGCATGATGCCGATGCCACATCCTGAGTTTCGTAATGGTACATCAATGAAATTTCATGTTTTGTTCAATTATAGCGCCACCAAGAGGCACAATCCCACCTAATTTTTGTGTGTCCTCAGGGTGACCCCATACATGTGTGTATCAAATTTGGTGCAAATATCTCATTTCGTTTTGGAGTTATAGACATTTACATGTAAGAGATCATAAAAATGACTCCTGACGACTTTGTTTTGATTTTTTGCCACTTCCTATCAAAATTTTGACATTTGGGCTTTAACATATAGTTAACCAGCTTAGGTTCCGTGTTTCCTATGCTGGTTTCGTCTCGATCGGACTAACAGTTTCAAAGATATTCGCAATTGTTTTTAAGCGCTAAAACAAGGCGCCGCACAAACCGTAAGTTGAAATCCATCATGTTTGGTATCGTTGGACTCGGCAAGGATTCAGGAGTCTAAGGATGTGACTCCTGTGAAAATAAGCCAACCAGATCAAAAGTTATAAGCATATGAAAAAACAAATTCTCCACTAGGTGGCGCTGGTCCGAAACTTCTCAGGCTCCTTCAGGGCATTGTCCTGATGACCCGTACCGAGTTTCGTAACAATGCGCTAATGCGTTAAATAAAATACAGCATTTTAGCACAAAATTCAACATGGCCGACAGCCAAAATAGCAGATATGGGAAAACTGGATATCATTCGACTCAACATAATGCCCGAATCCAACGAGACCAAATTTATGATTTTGGACAAACCCATCATAAGTTATAAGCAAAAATAGCCATTTTTCGTATCTCCGGACCAGTAGGTGGCGCTGTGCCGAAACGCTGCATGTTGCCTCAGGTCATGCTTGTGATGACATGTACCAAGTTTGGTCTAAATACGACAAAGCGTTGCGGAGATACAGCATTATGTCTATTTTTGCAAGCACTACGTAAAATTCATTTGCGTGTTTATCGAAAACGGTTTGAGAAACCGACTCGAATTCCATAACTTTTTGTCAGCATGGTCTGAAGATGATCTGGTTCAATTTTCGTGAAAATCGGAGTAACGGCCTAGGAGGAGTTCGAAAAAGTAGGTTTTTCAGAAAATTCAAAATGGCGGAAAAATTTTCATGACGGAAAATGACGTCATAGGGTGCAATCGATTCGTCATGAGCCAAGGCATCAGAGGAAAAAAGAATTTTGTTTCTAACCCATACGGTTCAAAAGTTATTAACATAAACATGAGTGCAACTTTGGACAGCTGGTGGCACTAGAGGGATTGAGTTAGAGACTCCAAATTTGCTATGGACAAAGGTCAGACTGTCCTCTAACTGTATGCCAAATTTCACAACTTTCCCGCAAGCGGTTCTATAGGCTGCCATAGACTTCCAGAGCGGAAGCGGAAGAAGAATAATAATAAAAAATATAGCTGCAAGCAGCAATTACGGGGCCAAGCACAAAAGCGGCACAAGAAGCCAGCCAATACGGCTGTGAGCATCAGACCAACTGCAACAGTGAGCAATTAAAGCCCTATTGAGATCATTTTAGGCAAAAGAGCTGAAAAATGATCAAAAATGAGGATTTACTGGTTCATCACTTTCGACCAATAGGTGGCGCTGTGACCATATTAATGTGGTATGGTCAGAGTGAGATGACAATGACACTTGCAAAGTTTGGTGTCAATATTTCAAAGCATTGCAGAGATACAGACTCAACAGTGATTTTGGCATCATGCCTCTAATTCGTTGCTGCAGTATGGGAAAAAGGTTATGTCTATCAACATGAAATCCATAACATTTTACAAGCATGGTCTGAAGATGATACGATTCGATTTTGGTGAAAATTGGAGCAACGGTCTAGGAGTAGTTTGAAAAAGTATGTTTTAAAGAAAATCAAAATGACTAACAGGAAGTTTGTCTGACTGTGGCAAAATTGGCATCAACGTTCTCAGCATGACCCACGGAATCTAATAAGACCAGTTTCATTACAATAGGCCACATTTTTATAAAGCCATTAGCATTTTTAAATATGTCGTTATAAAATTTGACCACAAGGAGGCGCTGTCTCAAAACTTATTGTGTACCTTCAGAGCATGATGCCGATGACAAATCCTGAGTTTCGTAATGGTACATCAATGCATTCCTATAATATAGCATTTTATATCATAATACTGTATTGTAGTTAATGGAAATTTCATGTTTTGTTCAATTATAGCGCCACCAAGAGGCACAATCCCACCTAACTTTTTGTGTGTCCTCAGGGTGACCCCATACATGTGTGTATCAAATTTGGTGCAAATATCTCATTTCGTTTTGGAGTTATAGACATTTACATGTAAGAGATCATAAAAAATGACTCCTGGATGACTTTGTTTTGATTTTTTTGCCACTTCCTATCAAAATTTTGACATTTGGGCTTTAACATTTAGTTAACCAGCTTAGGTTCCGTGTTTCCTATGGTGGTTTCGTCTCGATCGGACTAACGGTTTCAAAGATATTCGCAATTGTATTTTAGCGCTAAAACACGACGCCCGCACAAACCGTAAGTTGAAATCTAGCATGTTTGGTATCGTTGGACTCGGCAAGGATTCAGGAGTCTAAGAATGTGACTCCCATGAAAATAAGCTAATCAGATCAAAAGTTATAAGCATATGAAAAACAAATTCTCCACTAGGTGGCGCTGGTCGAAACTTCTCAGGCTCCTTCAGGGCATTGTCCTGATGACCCATACCGAGTTTCGTGACGATACGCTAATGCGTTAAGTAAAATACAGCATTTTAGCACAAAATTCAAAATGGCCGACAGCCAAAATTGCAGATATGGGAAAACTGGATATCATTCGACTCAGCATGATGCCCCGAATCCGCGAGACCAAATTTATGATTTTTGGACAAACCCATCATAAGTTATAAGCAAAAATAGCCATTTTTCGTATCTCCGGACCAGTAGGTGGCGCTGTGCCGAAACGCTGCATGTTGCCTCAGGTCATGCTTGTGATGACATGTACCAAGTTTGGTCTGAATACGATAAAGCGTTGCGGAGATACAGCATTATTTCTATTTTCGCAAGTACTACGTAAAATTCATTTGCGTGTTTATCGAAAACGGTTTGAGAAACCGACTCGAATTCCATAACTTTTTGTCAGCATGGTCTGAAGATGATCTGGTTCAATTTTCGTGAAAATCGAGATGTAACCTAGGAGGAGTTCGAAAAAGTAGGTTTTTCAGAAAATTCAAAATGGCGGAAAAATTTTCATGACGGAAAATGACGACATAGGGTGCAATCGATTCGTCATGAGCCAAGGCATCAGAGGAAAAAGAATTTTGTTTCTAACCCATACGGTTCAAAAGTTATTAACATAAACATGAGTGCAACTTTGGACAGCTGGTGGCACTAGAGGGATTGAGTTAGAGACTCCAAATTTGCTATGGACAAAGGTCAGACTGTCCTCTAACTGTGTGCCAAATTTCACAACTTTCCATAGCGGTTCTATAGGCTGCCATAGACTTCCAGAGCGGAGCGGAAGAAGAATAATAATAAAAAAAAAGAACGCTAACGGATACAATAGGTGCCTAAGCACCTTGATTATGGCCCCTAAATATAGCTGCAAGCAGCAATTACGGGCCAAGCACAAAAGCGGCACAAGAAGCCAGCCAATACGGCTGTGAGCATCAGACCAACTGCAACAGTGAGCAATTAAAGCCCTATTGAGATCATTTTAGGCAAAAGAGCTGAAAAATGATCAAAAATGAGGATTTACTGGTTCATCACTTTACGACCAATAGGTGGCGCTGTGACCATATTAATGTGGTATGGTCAGAGTGAGATGACAATGACACTTGCAAAGTTTGGTGTCAATATTTCAAAGCATTGCAGAGATACAGACTCAACAGTGATTTTGGCATCATGCCTCTAATTCGTTGCTGCAGTATGGGAAAAGGTTATGTCTATCAACATGAAATCAATAACATTTTACTAAGATCATTTTAGGCAAAAGAGCTGAAAAATGATCAAAAATGAGGATTTACTGGTTCATCACTTTCGACCAATAGGTGGCGCTGTGAACAAATTAATGTGGTATGATCAGAGTGAGGTGACAATGACACTTGCAAAGTTTGGTGTCAATATTTCAAAGCATTGCAGAGATACAGACTCAAAAGTGATTTTGGCATCATGCCTCTAATTCGTTGCTGCAGTATGGAAAAAGGTTATGTCTATCAACATGAAATCAATAACATTTTACTAAGATCATTTTAGGCAAAGAGCTGAAAAATGATCAAAAATGAGGATTTACTGGTTCATCATTTTCGACCAATAGGTGGCGCTGTGACCATATTAATGTGGTGTGGTCAGAGTGAGGTGACAATGACACTTGCAAAATTTGGTGTCAATATTTCAAAGCATTGCAGAGATACAGACTCAACAGTGATTTTGGCATCATGCCTCTAATTCGTTGCTGCAGTATGGGAAAAAGGTTATGTCTATCAACATGAAATCCATAACATTTTACAAGCATGGTCTGAAGATGATACGATTCGATTTTGGTGAAAATTGGAGCAACGGTCTAGGAGTAGTTTGAAAAAGTATGTTTTTAAAGAAAATCAAAATGACTGACAGGAACTTTGTCTGACTGTGGCAAAATTGGCATCAATGTTCTCAGCATGACCCACGGAATCTAATAAGACCAGTTTCATTACAATAGGCCACATTTTTATAAAGCCATTAGCATTTTTAAATATGTCGTTATAAAATTTGACCACAAGGAGGCGCTGTCTCAAAACTTATTGTGTACCTTCAGAGCATGATGCCGATGACAAATCCTGAGTTTCGTAATGGTACATCAATGCATTCCTATAATATAGCATTTTATATCATAATACTGTATTGTAGTTAATGGAAATTTCATGTTTTGTTCAATTATAGCGCCACCAAGAGGCACAATCCCACCTAACTTTTGTGTGTCCTCAGGGTGACCCCATACATGTGTGTATCAAATTTGGTGCAAATATCTCATTTCGTTTTGGAGTTATAGACATTTACATGTAAGAGATCATAAAAAATGACTCCTGGATGACTTTGTTTTGATTTTTTTGCCACTTCCTATCAAAACTTTGACATTTGGGCTTTAACATATAGTTAACCAGCTTAGGTTCCGTGTTTCCTATGGTGGTTTCGTCTCGATCGGACTAACGGTTTCAAAGATATTCGCAATTGTATTTTAAGCGCTAAAACACGACGCCGCACAAACCGTAAGTTGAAATCTAGCATGTTTGGTATCGTTGGACTCGGCAAGGATTCAGGAGTCTAAGAATGTGACTCCCATGAAAATAAGCTAATCAGATCAAAAGTTATAAGCATATGAAAAAACAAATTATCCACTAGGTGGCGCTGGTCCGAAACTTCTCAGGCTTCTTCAGGGCATTGTCCTGATGACCCATACCGAGTTTCGTGACGATACGCTAATGCGTTAAGTAAAATACAGCATTTTAGCACAAAATTCAAAATGGCCGACAGCCAAAATTGCAGATATGGGGAAACTGGATATCATTCGACTCAGCATGATGCCCCGAATCCAACGAGACCAAATTTATGATTTTGGACAAAACCATCAGAAGTTATAAGCAAAAATAGCCATTTTTCGTATCTCCGGACCAGTAGGTGGCGCTGCGCCGAAACGCTGCATGTTGCCTCAGGTCATGCTTGTGATGACATGTACCAAGTTTGGTCTGAATACGATAAAGCGTTGCGGAGATACAGCATTATTTCTATTTTCGCAAGGCTTCGTAAAATTCATTCGCTTCTTTTTCGAAAACGGTTTGAGAAATCAACCTGAATTCCATAACTTTTTGTCAGCATGGTCTGAAGATGATCTGGTTCAATTTTTGTGAAAATCGAATGCTGGCCTAGGAGGAGTTCGAAAAAGTAGGTTTTCAGAAAATTCAAAATGGCGGAAAAATTTTCATGACGGAAAATGACGTCATAGGGTGCAATCGATTCGTCATGAGCCAAGGCATCAGAGGAAAAAAGAATTTTGTTTCTAACCCATACGGTTCAAAAGTTATTAACATAAACATGAGTGCAACTTTGGACAGCTGGTGGCACTAGAGGGATTGAGTTAGAGACTCCAAATTTGCTATGGACAAAGGTCAGACTGTCCTCTAACTGTGTGCCAAATTTCACAACTTTCCATAAGCGGTTCTATAGGCTGCCATAGACTTCCAGAGCGGAGCGGAAGAAGAATAATAATAAAAAAAAAAAGCATGCGGATACAATAGGTGCCTAAGCACCTTCGGTGTAGCCCCTAAAAAAGAACGCCAACGGATACAATAGGTGCCTAAGCACCTTCGATTATGGCCCCTAATGAGACAAGACAGAAAGAGAAAAGACGAGATGAGACAATGAGACCAAAATGAGACAAGACTGAAAGAATAGAGATGAGAAGACAAGAGGATCCAACGAAGAGACCTAAACGAGACAGAATGGAAAGAGATGAGATGAGATAAAACCAGAAGAGACAAGATGAGAAAAGATGGAATCGAGAGAAGGGAATAGATTAGAGAAAAAGAGAAGAACCAGGATACAAGGAGGAAGCTGAGAAGAGATGAGAGGAGACTGAAAGAGGAGGACGAGAGAAGAGACAAGTCTAGATGAGAAGAGAAGTGCACAAATCAGATTCTGATGAAAATCATTTGTAAATGCCTGTTGCAAAATCTTTTGTCTCTAAAACTGTAAATTACTGGTCTTTATTTTAACAGAATAGTTAAGAGACACAAAGGAACATTATCTGTACAGGAATTCAATTAATGCTGTAGCTTCCTGACACACCAATGTCTTCCCATCACTCCACGCTATAATAGCTCATCTCAAACCAGTTCAAAGATTCCCACACTGGCACTTCAAATGCTGAGCAAGCTACTTAAAGGTTTCAGAGCAAGAACCACCTGACATTTACAACAGAACATTATGTACAGCCATTATAATACATGCTTTACTTTGTAGTTACTGCAAAAAAGAAAACTGCTGTTTGCAAAATACCAAATATACTGTTAAGAAATGATCAATTATTGCTAAAAGAACAGAAAATTGCCACCAATAGAGTTGGAGAAACCAATACAATTATACAGCATTATATAATCTAAATCTTTAGCCTATCTTTCTTTTCCTTGACCATTTGTTACAAAATGCTATGTTCTTTCAGTGCTGCACATTATATAGTGCTGGTGGTAAAGGAATCAATTCCAGCTTTTATTCTTTGAAAGTTGTATGCACCTTACAAAAGACAGATAAATACAGTAACACAGCAAAGAGAAAAATCCATTGAAAAAGCTGGAAATTACAGAAAAAGGTATTTGTGTGCTGCTCATAATGTGACCGACAGTCTCACCATTCTCAGCTGAGAACACAATGGTGACGGGGCTGAACGGTCCTTGGCCTTTGGTGTTGTAGGCACCCACTTTGACGCTAAATGGAGAAAAGGGCAGGATGCTCTCATTCCGGTACACGTAACGGGACTGAGCAGGTACCGAGGTGACGGCGTGCGTCCAGTTGACCTCCCCCAGTGGCCGGAAAGCGATGATATAGCCAAAACCATCTCCATTTTGTAGATCTTCAGGCACAGGCTGGGAGGGAAACAAAAAACTATAGTGATATTAAAACATACAGACCAGATTCTGCCTCAGGTTCACACCCAGTGCCTTTCCAAATCCCACACAGCTTCTGCAAAGTAATGCAACCTCTCGTGAGCGCAAATGAACCGCTTTCTAATACACAACCAAATCTGAATTGAATGCCATTACGGGAGTAAAGGACCCAGATGGAAAACAGGCTTGGCTTTGACTGAGGTAATAAACACCCCCATTCAATTCCATTTAATTAGCCAAAACTATTACCTCGCACAGAGGGAGTGATAATATAGACAGATGACTTACCTCCCATGTTATTACCAACTCTGACTTGGAACCACCCCCACCTCCGACATCGGTGGGGGCCGTGTCAGGAACTGCGTACAGGAGAATAAAGAGAAAACCGCCATGTTTTCAGTACAGCAGATAGATGCAGCCTTCTTCATTGTTTCTTTTCTTTTTCTTTTGCTCAAAGCCTCATTATCAAGTATCAAACAAAACACAAAACAAAGCTCCGGTCCCTTAGCAACTGCTTTTAAAAGATTCTGTGGGCAGCGTCTGAGTTAACTGGCTTTGTTTTTAGTGAATTTCACCATTTGCCAAGAGTCTCTTAACAATAATGCTCACAGAATCCATTCTATGTTATACAAAGAAGCACTTGAGGAATGGACATTTGAAGAATACGGGCACTAAAAAACATTGGTGGATTCAACCTCAGACAGCACACCCATGGGCCGCCTACACTCGCTCACTGACCATCTGATACATTCTTCACACAAAACTGGATTGTGCTTTCTCGATCTGGCAAGCTCTGTTCTGATTGGCTGACTAATCTGATGGGGAATTTATATCTTTTGAGGATGAAATTATCACTGGACTTGCCAAAGTTTGCCATCTTAGTGGCATTATATCAAATAAAGAATACTGCCAGTTATGTCTGTGAAATAGTCTGTACTTAAAGTCGGCATGAAAATTGAGATAGTCTTTTCTTCCCTATTGTGAAGTACATCTGAGTGAAACGGTAAACACGTCATCAGAGAAGAGATGAGATGGTGCTGCAAGTTTTAATTAAGGATAATGAAATAATGTGCATGGATAAATCATTTATAATAAACACTACGATATTTCATAAATAAGAATTGTCAATTTTGATTTCATGATGACTTTGCTTCTGACCACTTTGTTAATTGGGTCAACAAAATTACTAACGAAAAAGTTAGCTGTTTTGATTAAAGTTTTATCATGGTTTCCACAAAACATTACACAACACAACCATTTTCATCTTTAATAAAATTAAGAAATGTTTCTTGAGCATCAAATTCAGCATATTATGATTTATTTGGAGAGACTGGAGTAATGATGCTGAAAATTCAGATATGACATCACAGGAATAAATGACATTTTAAATTATACATGACAGTTATTTTAAATATTTGCAATAAAGTAATAATATTTGACAATATTACTGTTTTAATGTATTAATGTGTTTTAATGTAGCATTTTTGAGCATAATAAACTTATTTTAAAAACATTAAAAAATCTCACCAAACCCAAACTAAAAATAATGTTACAAACTGTATCTGCCATAATGATGTGAATGCAGTTACATGCTAGTCAGAAAGTGTATGTCATGTTGTGAATATGCTATTTCTGTAACAATGCACTTATACTATACTCATTATGATGTTATTTCAGTAGATCAGGTTAACACAACAAGGCCAGTTTCACATCCAGGTTAAATGATGATGTTTAATTTGATATATAAAAATGTTTGAAAATGTGCTATTATTTTGCCTAAAATGAATGAATACGACATGACAAAAACACAATTTAAAGGGATAGTTCACCCAAAAATGAAAATTATCCCATGATTAACTCACCCTCAAGCCATTATAGGTTTTCTTTCAGATGAACACAATTGGATATATATTTTAAAAAATATCCTGGCTCTTCCAAGCTTTATAATGGCAGTGAATAGGGGGCGTGTGATGTATGACGTAGGATCATAGGAGTATCGTAAGCTTAGATGCCTCTCACTGTTCAAACAAACTCACGCTCCTCTTCTCTTAAATCGAAATCCTCCGAAATTTCTGTTTAAAATGTCTCATTTTAGACCGGTGTTTTGCTTTGCTCTATCCTCCATGCTTCCATGTTCGTCATTGCGTTATGCGTCGGGTCAGGGGTTACTCTTCCGCCGCAAATCGATGCGTACGGTCATCTGCCGGAAGCTATTATAGTTAATAAAGTTATTATAGTTAATAAAAGAAGGCTTTTATTAACCCTCTGGATCCGTATGGATTATTTTTATGATGGATGGATGCATTTTTTTTAAAAATTCAATACACGGCCCCCCATTCGCTGCCATTATAAAGCTTGGGTGAGCCAGGATATTTTTAAATATATCTCAGATTGTTTTTGTCTGAAAGAAGATAGTCGTATACACCTAAGGATGGCTTGAGGGCGAGTAAATCATGGGATAATTTTCATTTTTGGGTAAACTATCCCTTTAAAGGTAATTTTCTCATATGACTTTAATGAAAAATTGTGTATAAATGAACACTGTTGGTGACTCACCTGCATCTTCAGTTCTTGTTTTAAGAGATGCAGGACTCGGTTCCCCCACGCCGACGCTGTTTCTGGCCAGCACTCTGAACTCGTACTCCACCCATGCGTTCAGATCCACCACCGTTGCCGTCAAAGTGTTGCCATCAATCACCTCCGGAACTGAGAGCAAACAGAAAAGCCCCGGTTAAACCGTAAAGACCTGGATTACACAGCACCGAAAAGCCAATGTTTACAGTAAGCCAGAAATGTCACGAAACATAAAAACTTGTTCTGTTCCATGTCTCTTTCTGGGTGGGATGTTGTTTCAATGAATTTGAATTCGAGCAGCAGGGCAAGACACCAGATTAAGTAGTTTTGCATTAGTACTTAGAGGCCCTTATATGTACTCAAAGCAAGCATAAGCTTCTTTCTAAAAAGCACATGAGACGTGCTATGGTAATTTCAGCCTCTCGCTGAATTGATGCTCTGCTTGACTAGCTTTAGCTAATCCTGTATTGTTACCCGTGTTCACCGCTTGCCAGCCCACTGTGAAAGCTGTCTTGGCCTGGATAATATAGCTTGTGATGGGGCTGCCATTATCCTGGCCGGGTCTCCAAGAAAGCTGAGCCGTGCTGTCCGTGATCTCCTCCACTGTTACACCATCTGGAGCTCCTGGGGGACCTGATTCAATCAGACAATTAGCAGTGAATTAGCAATTAGAAATGAAGTTACCTTCACTGACATCTAACCTTACTCACCCCCTGCCAGGAAGCTCTCCCCTTATCGCCTCACTAAGCTCTGTGATATAAGGCCAGTCTCTAAAAGGTGTTATTACATTTTAAGCTGTTGCTTTTGTGGGAACGCTAGATCTCTTCGAGAATCATAGCAAAGCTTTTCAGAGGCTTGAGCGTTCGGAGCTGTTTTCTTAACAGCTATAGCATGTCTTCTTTGAAAAGCTGCAAGCAGGCATTTCTCTGCACATCTTTAATTGGTTCTTCCAATTAAAATGTGCAGAGAATTGCCTTGCTTTGTCAAATTCACACTCTTTTGGGGGAAAATATAAGGAAATGAAGCAAAATGTTTTGTGGTTTTGTCAGCGCAGGTCATTGTGTCACTCGCAGCATCGCTTATGAGATCAGACAGCCTTTGTTTCTCACTTAAAAGGCACCCGTCACAAAAACATGAAGACAAAGTATAATTTTTTACACAATTTAAACCAGTGAATGTCAACCCTCCATTGTCCATAACAATGTTGGAAAGCCAGTCACTCCTAGCTTCTACAATTCAACAGCAGAATTTCAGAAGTTTCCGGAGCTGAATGCTCTTCAGGCTTCCCACTCTTTTAACCAGACTTTTCCAGTTGTTCATGATTTACTGAATAAAGATTAGGGTTAATGATTTTTAAGAATACTCACAATTTCTATACACAATAAAATATTTAAGAGCTTGGCATAACTAGAAAAATTTATATCCATTATAAAAATGTCCATTGAGTATTATGATTTCATTAATTTACATGACTTTTTCAGCTTAAGTTTATAATTTGGCTCATCGTCTATTCAGGTTTTTCAAGACAGTAGAAACCCTGGTTTTTCAAAGTTGTTGAGGGGGTGAATTAAAATAAGATATATCTTAATTTTTAGTTGTTTAAGCTGATATTAAGACTTGTTTTGCCATAATTTAAACCATTTTAAGTAAGGCCCACTGTAGTGGACCACTGATTTAAACCAACTGATTTTTTGCTCACTACAGCCAGTTTTTACTTACGTTTTGTGCTTGCAGCGATTGTTAATTTTATGCTGTTATAAAGCATTATTATAGGCTCTGGCAGTAAAAGTTGGCATGTCAATCTAATTTCAATTGAAAGATATTGATCCGGCTAAAACTCATTTGTGACCTTTGATAAACAGCTTTGATATGTTCCTCTAATTACCTCTAATGGAACATGTAATAATGGATCAATTCAACAGACAGATACATTTCCTTGGCAAAGCAAGGACAGCATTTTTGTCTTTCTATCAGATTTTCCTTCCAAATCCCAACCCTACATTTGAAGCTCCCCCAAATCCCTGGCCGTCACTCTCTTACCTTTCACGATTAAAATAGCTGCGGCCGATAAACTCTCGACATCCGTGTCGACCACACAGACGTATTTTCCGGCGTGTTTCAGCTGTATATTCCGTATCATCAAATCTCCAGATGTACTCTAGAGATATAAACAACACACACATACACATTACTATCCACTCTATCAGCTGAGACTTTAAAGTGACAGGAAGATGGGTGAGTTGTTTGCTATATTCCTCGGCAAGTGATTCAGTAAGTGTAGACACCCTGCTGGGTTTGGGAATGAAAATGTGGCCCAACTCCACAGCTAATGGATGACTTTTGGCAAAGGCTGTTCACTGCTACATTTGAAACGTCCGTCATGGACAAACATTCCCTCTGGCCAACCCTTAGGCTCTTTCGGCACCGCACAGAATCCAGCTACCAAACTTACTCTCTAATTGGCTAATTAGAGCTTAATCACATTTAAGAGGTAGTGTGATTGGATTCAGTGTGCCGAAACCCTGTGATACGAAACTGTGCAAGTTATGAATACTAAATACACGCAAGACAATTAAATGCCTTTGTTAATCTAATAAAGATGAAGAAAGTTGTTCATAAGAGTGGATGTGAACTTTAAAAGTACTCACTCGAAGGGAACAGATGAAGTACTGTGAAAACAGGTAAAGTAATACAGATATTTCCACTTATAATCATCATGATACATGTAATTATCAAATAAAAAGAGCGTCAGAATTCTCATACATGGTAAAGTACTCTCTGATAAACTAACTTTTATTCTTAATTATAAAACTAGGGCTTTAAGTTGATTAAAACATTAAGAAAACAAGTCAATTCCATTGTGGAAGACGAAAGCACTGAATAGACTATTTTAAAAGAACAGAGAACTTTTAAAAACTCAAGACTCCAGCATTTTTGTTCCACTTCATTGCTCTTCATTTACATTTAGATGTTTTTGAATGTAGGAATTCATTCATTTATTCACTCATTCAATTAACATGCTATACTGCCATAAAAGATAAATACACTTGTGTGATTTGTACTGCCATTTAAAAGTTTGGGTTCAGAAAGTTTTTTTTTTTTATGCTTTATAAATTAATAATTTTATCCAGCAAAGATGCATCAAATTTGACAGTAAAGACATTGATAAAGTTACAAAAGATTTCGGTTTCAAATAAATGTTGTCCTTTTGAAATGATTCTCACAAAAAAGCAGTACAACTGTTTTCAACATTGATAATAATAAGAAATTTTTCTTGAGCAGCAAATCAGAATGATTTCTGAAGGACATGTGACACTGAAGACTGGAGTAATGATGCTGAAAATTCAGCTTTGATCACAGGAATAAATTACTTTATAAAATATATTCAAACAGAAAACAGTTATTTTAAATTGTAATAATATTTCACAATATTACTGTAATTTTGATCAAATAAATGCAGCCTTGGTGAGCAGAAGAGACTTCTTTTAAAAACATTTTAAAAAGACTTACCGACACTAAACTCTTGGTTTGCTATATGGTTTAACAACATTAAATTTGCTTTGTGTGTTAAATTAGGCATTCAAATTTCAATGATAAATTCTCATGGACAAATTTACATTTGTGTCACTTTCAAATGGTATTTCAGTGCAAAAACTCACCTACTCCTCAAACAGCACCCCTTTTTTTTTAAATCGACACTAAAACCATGTGGACATGCAAATAAACAGCTCTATCAGTGGGTGCATTTAACCCTTACACCGTGTCCTAACCAGATGCTATGCGATAAGATTCCAGCGATGAGCAATTTGACTGTCCACACTAGACGCGACGCGAAAATGAAAAGCGATAAAATCAATCAAAAACCACGGCCAATCAGAAGAGAGTGTGGGCGGGATCTCTCGGCAAGAGCACAGCAGACACAATGAAATGGGCAAACACTTGGGCAAATTCATAAATATTACACAATTTAAACATTATTTAAAGTACATACGGAGTGACTGAACCAATCTTTGTCATAGAACACACTTGTTTGTTCGCATTGAGCTGACAGTTTGAATGTTCTTGTGCCCATTTATTTATTTTGAAGATTTGAGGTGAATTAGCCAGTGTTGTTTTCATTACAGCTAAAAAGCTGGGAACACAGAACGATATTCAAACTCACATAGACGCTTTTAACATTAAATAAAGCACATAAACAGTACCTGATATTATCATTGCCATACTTTGTGTTGCTGTTCCAGCTGCAACGTCACGGAGAAATAGAAACTGTTTCTAAAATAGAATATTCGCGTGTCGCCGTCACGGCTGGTTAGGACAAAAACTCCGATTAACATAGAAAAGATCCCATGTCGCGCCGTCGCGTCGCGTCTGGTTAGGACACAGTGTTAGAGACCCGTGACATCATTTACTACCCTGAAAGAATGTCAAAAAGTGTAAAAAGTGTATAGGGTCACTAGCGACCCACGGTATGTAATAGTGTTAAGTATATATTTTTTTCTACGCAACAATAATTGAATCTCTGATAACTCAATAAGTGCAAATCACCTTTAATCTTCAAGGTGGCAATGTCTGATACACAATAATGATGTGATATTTCACTTATAATTACCAGTGAATGTGATTTCACCAAGTAGAACATGTTCCTGGAACAACATTCCAATCAACCAATCAGAGCTGAGTTACAGTTATAGTTGATGTCAAGTTCAGGCCTTACAACCAGGGTTAGGTGCTTCTACATCAGTGATATTCACCTACAGTATCATTTCCCTCTGATTTTAGGGATAACTTATGGGTAGGGTTAGGTTTAAGGTTAGGACTAAATTTTCATACAGGAAATTGAAGCAAAATATGTTGATCCAGGAACATGTCTTACTTGGCAAAATCACGGTGACCCATAATTACAGATAAGTATCATCAGCAAAACTTGAAATGGCTCAGTGATTTGCTGCAGAGCAAGTACTGAACGCAATCAAATATTAGTGTCACTGTCACTTGATGGTGGCTCTGGTGAAGAAGCTGTCAGTGATAGAAATATTGATTTGGATGGCGTTGAAAATGATAGTTTTGAGAAAATGGTTGAGATCGCGAATATGAGCCAGAAGCTGAATGTACTGGGAAATGAGCTCTGATTGTAAAAAGCATCTGCTCAAACCGAACCCTTACAAGTTCCAAAATATGCTTTATTTCATTCTTATGTAAATGTTATTAAAATATAATGAGAGTATTATACTATTGCGGCAGTTAGAGATCCATCCGTGTTAGATTTAGATCCGATTCACCAAATATGTAATAATTATTAATGCATTTAAGGGTTAATTCCTACTTTATTCCCCCATCTGTCAATAATCTTCAGTTTAATAGAATGGATCTTTTATTGCTATTGTTCATAGACACTTGGATGCTGATTGTCTGTGCTGCGCTAAAGTCTTTGGCACGGACAACTTCACTAATTTAATAAAAAGTGCTTAGATTTCAAATCAATTAAATTACATGAGATAAGATGTGTGCTCTTATCTAAGGGTGAGATTGTGGTTGGCAAACAAGAGGTAAATCTGCAATTTCAGCAGTAAGGACATTAGGCTACAAATTTAATTTCATTATGGAAATGAGTTCATCCAAGCCGTGGATTTCATGCTGATAATCCTACAAGACGGGTGGCATCAGAGAATTCATAAGAACTGGAATATAATTACTGAGAAGAATCACTGCTTAAATGAAGATGAGTGCGTTTCCTACAAGTATGTGTGTGTCCAAATGTCGAAAACCTTCACATTTTATTATTATATTTTATCATAATTATATAAAAGTCAAAAATAATTTTATTTTACTGCTGCTTCCACAATGCAGAAAACAAACTCATTTAATTCCCTAAAATATGCAACCTTATTTGAGAAAGAAATCATCTTTTTGATGGCTTTGGGGGTGGTGATTAATGAATCTGTTTAAGGATTGCTCAGTTGAGTCATGCACATCCAATATTGACCAGTCAGTCCTCATTAGGGCATTCTCTCAGTCATTACTATTTCCAGAAAGTCGTCATTACATCCCAGAGAAAAGCAATCAGACATGTGAGATCTGACCATTCAAAAGCCTTATGAGGATATTACACTTGAGATCCTTGAAGGCAAAACTTTGATGGATTGATTTTTATTCTGTGAAGAGGATGGAAAAGAAGCTCAAAGTGAACGAAGTGGGCTGCTAAGCAGTGGAAGCAGCAGCTAAAAACTCAAAAAGAGAGTGATAAATTGATCCCTGCCAACTCTTCTACATTTTTAACAGTAGGTCTGGCTCATAGCACAATGGAAGCATTATACAGTAAACTACTGGATGTATCTGTTCAGAATCAGACTTTGAGTTGAGTATAAAGAGTATAATAAATTCTGTAAGAGCTATATGCTACCAAGACATTAAAGGTGCACTCATTATTAAAGAAATGAAATAGTACTTTTGATAAATCTGTTTAAAATCATGTGCATTCACGTAGAGGATGATGCAGACTCCAGTCATATCAGCATCCATCAATTATGGAATACTGCAGTATTTAATATAAATGATTTATCTGTACACATATATGTTTTTTAATTCATGTGCCCTTGCAAGCAAAATGACTTGCCCTCTCTCTTGCAGCGAAATCTCATCTCTTCTCTGATGACGTGTCGGGACAACCTGTCACTCACATGAGATCGACCAATAGTAAAGCACAACCATCCAATCAATCCTAACAGACAAAATCAAGTCCCGTCCTACATTTTTCACTCAATTATATGTCACAAGAGGGAGGAAAAGACTATTGCAAATTCCATTTCATGCTGACTTTGAATTAAAATTAGTCCAAGACAGCTGCCATAAACAAAAACAACAACATAAACCAAAAAGTGTACCTTTAAGAAACTGTTTGGTGAGGCTCAAATGCTTGATATTTGTTGAAAATCTTTCCACAGTTTTATGACACATTAAACATTAGACAGAATAGAAGAGTATATCTAATAAAATATGACTCACCCCACCCACATGCTCATAATGTTGGTCCAGTTTATTGAGGAGCTGCCCATTGAAGGCCCAGGAGAATGAAACATCCAGAGCAGGGTCACAGGAGATCTGGCAGGGCAGCACAATGCTCTCTCCGACGATGATCTCCATGTCCACTGGACCCTGGGTGATTTGTGTGGGATCTGCTCAAAATCACACTCAGCTTTACTCAATGGCCAGTCAATAAGGTTGATTAATTTGAATGAAAATTAGTCTTATAAGGAAAACATTTTTGCAAAACCTGAAATACGTTGCTCTATGTACAAGAGCTCTGAGTCTGGAACCACACCAATCAACTCAAAGATTCACATTAAAGATAGTATTTGAAAATGCGAAACAGACAAAGGTAGTAGACTGTGTCCTTATCAGTGAATGAACTACTAATCCCATGAGGAAGCATTGTGATGGACTTCTGCAGAAGCATATTAACAACTGTGGAGCTCATAGTAGGTCTTGAAAAGTTTATACATTATTGCTAAAAACCCATTTCTCTATGAAGAAAATAAATAGGATTTTTACTCTCACCCACCAGGTATAGGATGCTAAAGCTTTATCTATTGTATTACTGTGCTTAGTAGTCTAGTACTTAGTACTCTATATTTTTGATGTAGACTTTTTTAATACCATGGCAGAAGTAAACTAAACACAAACAAGGAAAATTAAAAACAACAATAATATTGATGCTCTTGTGTTTTTTAAATGCATTGTCAGAGCTAGAATATTTTTAAGAGTATAAATATTATAGTTTTATGGATAATATAGAGGGTTTTAAAGAGATTTGGAGTTTTGATGGAAAAATATGTACTGTTTTTGGTGAAAATTTGTAATTTTCTGAGAATTTTGGATAATGTATATGTTTTATTTTTATTGGTGACCTTCTAAATAAGGTAAAATAAAGTTTTGTTAAAACTCAAAAACTCTCTCTCTCTCTTTATATATATACAGGGCCTAAAATTAACACTCGCCAAATGTGAGTAAAATTGGTGTTGCAGAGTATATGAAAAGGTGTCACTCTCCAGTTGGCCGGTAACATTTTTCATGAATTCTAACAATGCATAAATGTGAACGACGCTCTGGACAGTGCTGCATCGACACAAAAGTTTAAACCTTGACAATTTAAATATTCAAGTGCAAGAAGATGCGAAAAGGAGCTGCAAGATTATCTAATCTTACATTTATTGTCCCGATTCGTGCCTCATTCTCAGTTTCTTTTTCACTCATTGAATGCATAGGCCTATGGGAAAGAGTCATGAACATGAAGCCAATCCGTTCACAAAACCTCCTCCTAGACTTACTTCAGTACATGGCTTTTATACATGTTCAGGGGGTGGTGTAGCAGTGGTGTAACAATTGTCCAATGAGAATATACTTTCATGATATAGGAATGTGGTACATATAGAAAAAACAAGTCTAAATATGGTTAACATCTGGTCCAGTGCCCCTGCCTGCCTTGGGCTCCAGTAAGGCCTAAAAAGCAGGGACCTTTCTTGGCTGCTTTCCAAGAAACACACACATATACATTGTGTACATTAAAACCAGATGTGTGACAAAACCATAACAACTAGTCTCCGTTCTACCCTTGCATCCGTGAAGACCAGGTGAGGGAAAACAGGGAGAAACAGGGAAAGAAAAGTCAGGCTGATAAGAATATCTATCAGGAGCTCATTTTGTTACTTGCTGTGTGGAAAGTTTTGTGTGTGTACACATCTGAAGTGCGCGCCCTGAAAGCTGCGTCTCAGACAGAGCGCGAGTACTGAATTGAGCTCTCTTTCATGTGTTCTTATACTTGAGAGGACAAATTCACACAAAATTATGATTAAAAAATAGCCAGTATCCTAGTAAACATAGTCGGTTATGTCTTAAGAGAATGTAAACAGTTGAGAAAGTAAAAGCATTGGCATGAGTACAGTGTCAGTATATTAGATCCTTGCATAAGGTATTAAAGTGACAGCAGCGTAATATTCCTGCTGCTGTCTGTGTTTTTAATGTTAATCAAACAACAAAGGACAAAGAAAAGTAAATAAATAACTCACTGCTCTTGACTGAATAACTTTTGTAACTTTAAAAAGGACGATTTTAATTTATACAGTGAAGATGATGCAGTTATTTTACATTTGCTTACTTTATTAAATTTCTGTACCTGAAAACTACTGTCAGACCTACCTGTAAAACCTGAAAAGCACTGTTTATTTCATTTGTATCTTTGTTATATTGTATTTATTTGTGTGTTTGCTTGTAATTTGATTATTTGTTCTTATTTTATTACTGACTGTTTACTTGTCTTTAATAATATTTTAAATTTACATCAGTTAGGTTAGCAGTTTTACCTGTGGTATCGAAATTAGAATAGAGAATTTTTAATTTTCACTGATATCTAAAATTTTGTTGTCATTACTGCCTGTTTTTGCAAAAACGGTCGGTAAAAAATATTTATCGCCGGTAAATTTTCTTAAGTCACCGGCCATTGGGCCAGAAAGTTTTAGTTTTAGGCCCTGTGTATGTATATGTATATATATATATATATATATATATATATATACATATACATATACAGTGCTCAGCGTAAATGAGTACACCCCCTTTGAAAAGTAACATTTTAAACAATATCTCAATGAACACAAAAACAATTTCCAAAATGTTGACAAGACTAAGTTTTATATAACATCTGTTTAACTTATAACATGAAAGTAAGGTTAATAATATAACTTAGAGAACAAAATTTTTCAGTTTTACTCAAATTAGGGTGATGCAAAAATGAGTACACCTCACTGAAAGTCTCTGCCCTTTAACTACATCAATGTTTTTACAAGTGCACAGTTGATTCATATTCAAATCTGCTGGGGTGGAGTTTGCTGTAAAAAACTCTGATGTACTAATCTCAGCAAAACCCAGAGTGCAAATACAGCATTCTATATTTTTCTCTCTAAATTGTGCACGCTCAACCTATAACCTACACCCTCACACACTCCATTAGTGTAATCCAGGGTAATTGCAATGCCATAAGCGGAGCGTGAAAATGGGTAATTACAACAACACACAAAAAGCCACTGTATCCCATCCCTGTTGAGTTGAGAAGAAAAAAACCCTGCCGGTTGGAGAGCTGAACCGCTCAACCCATCACATTATACTAGAGGAGCATGTAAGCCCCAGAAAGCAATCAAACAACTTTTCTGTCAGAATGCATTATAAAAACAGAACAAACTGTATGAAACAGAAGTCCATGTGCAGGACACCTTTGTATTTACTCTTTCAGCTGAATCTGTTTGTTGTTTTGGGGTAAATTCCAGATTAGGATAGATTAGGATAGGATAGTTCACCCAACAAATTAAAATTCATTCATCATTTACCCTCATGTTGTCTCAAACTTGTTTGATTGTCTTTATTCCGTCACATTTTGTCAAATGTTTTTGCTCATACAATGCAAGTCAATGGGGTCCAACAGTTTCAAGCTCCAAAAAGGACGTAAATTTAGTGTAAAAGTAATCCATACAACAGCTTTGGTAACACTTACATTTAGGGTCCAATTCTCACTATTAACTAGTTGCTTATTAGCATGCATATTACTATGATATTGGTTCAAATCATTCATTGATCAATTCATGTATACATGATCCAAATCAAATATGGCATCACTTGAATAACATAAAACCTGCAAGTCACATGACTGAACATGATGACGTCTTCAAACAAAAACTTGACTTGGAAGTAAATAACCACTTAAATTTCACTCTGTTTATCATACTAAATGATTCCATGTGTCTGAATATGCCTACTTCCATACTATATAGTAGACAAAAAGTATGTGAGCCAGTATGCTCAGAAGTAGTATGTCCGAATTTATAGTACTCATAAAAGTACCTGTATGACCTACTGCTTTCGGTGAGATTCTGAAGTGTCCATTCACTGGACACTTTACTATCCCATGAGGCCACGGGAGAGGAGTTGTGAATGGCAGTGAAGCTACACAACTGATGCCGTAGGTCACAAGACAGTGACCTAACGGTTGAGAAGAAAGTTTCAAAACAACTGTAGTACCTACTCAGGGCTTGACATCAACCTTTTTACTCACCAGCCACGGTGGCTAGTGTTTTTCCAAAGTTACTAGCCATTCAGCATTTTCACTGGCCACAATTTTGACATCGATACCATGGGGGAAAACTGCCATCATAATTTGGCAGCAGGTATATTAGGCTGCTGTCACTTTAAGACCTGACGCATGGAATCATAATAATGTTACACATGCGCTTTCTTTCTTAACTCTTTGTGTTCACTTAAAGGTCCCATGACATGCAGCTTTTTGGATGCTTTTATATAGGCCTAAGTGGTCCCTAGTACTGTATCTGAAGTCTCTTTCCCGAAATTCAGCCTTGGTGCAGAATTTCAGCCACTACGAGCCAGTCCCGCAATGAGCTTTCCTTAGGACGTGCCATTTCTGTGTCTGTAGCTTTAAATGCTAATGAGGAGGAGAGAGGCGGGGCAAGGTGGAGGGTGGGTGTGTGGCCTTAACCAGCTTGCGGCCACGGTACCATGCGCTAATGTTGACAGTGGATGTATCGCAATGGCTCGTAGACAGGCATTCGTTCAAGCTTTTCAGTTTGACCCAGAATCTGATCCGGATGGAGAAGCACTGGATGAAGAAGTTGCAACTCAGCGGCTACAGCAGGACGTCTCCGAATGGTTAGTTTAAAATATTGTGTCTGGATACGGTACTTTAGTTGGTTTGTTTATGTATGCTGTTACAGTTATTATCATGTAGCTAATGCTGTTGGCTTTTCACGTTGCTCTGATTTGCTATCGTATATTAAATATATATATATATATATGACACTGACCTGCACCACTATATTAGTCAGACCTCTGCCATTATTACATCTACCTTTTTGGATAGGTGCCGTTGTGGAAAATGTGCTACCATGCCAACAGAAGCTGAGAATATTTCTGGAATATCGGATGAAGGAACTAAAAAAATACTTCGGTGTTCATTTGTACATCCAAACACTGAGCAACTGCCATGCTTCGTTCGTTTGCAAGCTATGATGTCTCTCGAGGAAAAAAAATATTGCGTTCGCCTCGCACGGTAGCTCATTTTCTCATGGGCGGGCAAAGCAGAGAAAGGGGAGGTAACCTTTCCCCGTATGACGACATATAGGGAAGATTCCAGATTGGGCCATCTGAGCTTTCATTTTCTCAAAGGTGAAGCAGAATACCCAGAGCTCGGTTTACACCTATCGCCTTTTCTAGCCACTGGGGGACCATAGGCAGGCTAGGGGAACTCATATTAATGTTAAAAAAACTCATAAAGTGAAATTTTCATGCCATGGGACCTTTAAAACATAACTGACCGGCACAATAAGCAGCGAAAAAGAACTCAATTTAGTACTGAGAGGCAGCTTTATGTGTGCATACTTTGGGTGTGAGCACAAAATCTGCGGGAATGAATAAAATTATGCGCAATACGCGCAATCCCGAACTGAAATTCAAGCCCTGTAAGAGCAACAATATTCATCCGGAGCAAATGAAACGAGTGAGTGAGGGGAGGCGGTCTGTGTGTCAACTCGCTGTCAGAGAGATGGTATTGTGTATCTGTTCTGCAGAAAATGAGTATTGGAAGCGTTTTGGATATTTCAGTATCGATAAAACAATATTTTTGACACCACCACATTGCACTTAGTTTATTATTTCAGATGCTTTTTAAAAATACTACAGTTGAAAAATGTATATATTTTCTATAAAATTTAACCTGCCAAAGTGGCTAGTGGGAGTGACAGTGTTACGCACCACTGTTGAAATCCACCTGCATTTGGCAGGTTGGCAGCTGTTAATGTCAAGCCCTGTACCCACTATACAGTATGCAACATTTGCAACAACAAGAGGGTGAGTAAATGATGACTGAATTTTCATTTCTAGGTGAAATGTCCCTTTAAGAAACTGTCATGGTTTTGATTAATTGTGCAGCCATACCAAGAACACAGTTGCCTGAAACTGTGAAGCCCCCAGAGTTTGCAGACAAATCACCACTTCCCACATAACATTCCCACAACTGAATGGCACTCTAAAATGACTTTTATCTGCAGGAAAAGCAAGGATGAAGCCCAAACTGTAATACTGTTACAGTAATCCTTACCTGTGACCAGCAGTCTTCCTGTAGTGCTGGCCGCACCAAACTGGTTTCTAGCCAAGCATGCATAGTTTCCCCCGTCCATCTTGGTCACATTTGTAATTCTAAGTGTTCCATCAGGGAGAAAAGTTATCCTAAAGGAGAGAACCACAATCCTCTCAAATCAAATTGAAACTTGGTTAACTCATAATGGAGCTACATTCCGAGTACAAATGTGTTTTATCTTTTGGGAACAGTGGAAATGTGTTAAAAAAAACATAATGTGTTTCTTTCGAATGGAACATAAATCTTTGTACATTGGACACTCTCCATGGCCCTGTGCATACAGCTGCCCGAGAGCCGATGAAGCTGAAGAATGTGTGTTCACACGAAACGTAAAGCCGACGAGCTATAACAGCGGGCTGCATCGCTCAATCTACTGCCCCATTATTTGAATTAGATTTCCTTTCAACTCTTCATGACTATTTCTACAATTTTAACATACTCTTAATCTTAAAAAAATAAAAAATAAAATACAAACCTTATTTTCATCATGTGCATGTTAAGTGCCTATCATTTGCAGTGCTTTCAATTTTATTTAATTGCTATTTGCCTGCTATTTCCCATCTATGGCACTTTAACCCTTTACATGAACTATGTATAACATGTAGTTTACATCTACACATTAATATTTACAAAATTTACAACAATAAATATTTTCAATGATTTCAAGGTATATTTTTTTGGATGCATATGTAGTTAAACTACAATATATAGTTAAACTAGTAATAAAACAAAATTGCATGACTAAAATTGAAGAATTATTATTATTTTTTTTTTTAAATATGTAATGAACATTCATTAAACTATCTAGTTGAATACAGATTTTGGCTCATCAGCTGATCAATATATTTTAATAGAAAGGCTATAACATATTTCAAATAATTATAATGTAGGTAATTTGACTTAAACATACAGTACACTACCAGTCAAAATTTTGGGGTCGGTAAGATTTATTAATGCTTTTGAAAGAAGTCTCTTATTGCTCTCCAAGGCTGCATTTACTTGATTAAATATACAATAAAACAGTAATATTGTGAAATATTATTAAAATTTAAAAGAACTGTTTTCAGTTTTAATAATTTGAAAATGTAATTTTTTTTTGTGATGTTAAAGCTGAAATCATTCTAATATGATTATTTGCTGCTCAAGAAACATTTCTGATTATTACAATGTTGAAAGCAGTTGTGTGGCCTAATATTTTTGTGGAAATTGTGATACAGTTTTTTTCTTTGATGAAAAGAACATCCAAAAGAACAGCATTTATTTGAAATATAATGTATTATTATTATTAATGTATATGTAAAATAATTTACTGTCACTTTTGATCAATTTATTGCGTCTTTGCTCTATAAAAGTATTAATTTCTTTAAAAAAAAAAATTGTACAGACCCCAAAATTTTGAACGATAGTGAATATTATTCCCAGGATCTGAAGGAATTAGCACCATACACACACAAAAAAAAGACTAATAAGCAATGCTAATATATACTGAGGCAATTATTTTGTTAAAATATTACTATGATGAGTGCTATTATGTTTCTTTAGTTTCCCAGCATTTTTCTAATGTTACAATCATCCCTGTAATGCTAACTTCTTCTATTAAATTGAAAAAAAAAAAAAAAAAAGCTTTCTCAATGTAAAAATGTAATGGTACTCATTACTGTTGGCACATAGATGTATAGCAGTGTGTGATTTCTGAAGAAAAACATTCGATTTTACAATTGCCCCTGGTCTCCCCTATCTATCAACAGTGGTTCGCAATACATCCTCCGGAGTACCGGATAGCAAATGCTGGTAACCCAGTACTGGAATGTTAATGTCCTAATGCACAATTCCCCAGCAATGCGCTTACAGTTAAATTGGACTGCGGATGTGTCACAGAATGCTCTCCAAAACAAACAACTGTGGCTTAATGCAAATCTATTGTTTTCTGACAATAGTTCTCCACCCTTGACAGGATTCGTCCCATACTATTTAATCCAACTTCATTATAAAAAGAGCCAAGCTTGCGATCCGCTGTGCTTCCTCAAGTGGCCTCCTACCAGGAATCATTTCATACTTGACAGACTCAACCCAAAACGCAGAGCGACCTCCTGCCGGCCAGGCTTAATGGCCTGCTTCATAATTCATGAGTGTTATGGTCAGTGAGCTACCACAATTGGCAATGCAGCTTCCTTTTGATAACTGTTAAGTTGCAGCCTGCACAGAGATAGTGTGAACATAGCAGGGCCCCTGGGGTGAAGCCTTGTATGAATAGATGGTCAGAAGGAAGGGATGCGAGGAATTAAGGAAAAGAAAAATGAGAAAAAAAGATTGTATCCGTACCTCTCAGTGCTCTGCAGCGGTTCGTTGCCTTTCCTCCACAGGCTGACGGCTGTGGGAAAGGCCTGCGGCCTGCACTCCATGGTGACTGTGCTGCCTGTCTTGGCTTTAAGCAGAGCTCTGAGAGGGCTTCTGGAAAAGTCTGGGGGCGAGGCTGTGGAAAAACACAGGGCCAAGAGAGTCAAACTGGGTGCCCTGTGGGTGCCCTGTGCACATAACTGTAAATGGACAGCACGGCCGAAAGCAGTGTTGTGTGTGTGTGTGTGTGCTCTGCTGATCTAGGACCACTTTAGCATTTTCTCTTCAAGAAACAGTTCAATGAAAATTCTGGAGGGACTTCGCTTGCACGCTCTCTGTGTTGTTTTAGCGATTCACTAAAGGAATTATGCAAATCAGGTAAGAAAATTAGTGATGAATGCAATTTGCATGGTGCAGTTCCTCATTATGCTGTATGGTTCTGAGCTCTAGTTTTTTTCTCATACAATCTGGTCAATTCTTTATTGGGACAGTCCAAAAAATCTGCAAAAATCTTACTTTTGGGATACAATATTTCCCATTATTTGACATCTTTTAGAATAAATAATACATTTTATTTTGCATCGTGTCTTTATGAAGTGGAATTCAATTATTGTGTCTTCCACTGTGCAAAGTTGGTGTATTTGATGAATCACTGCTGTCATTATCAACATAATTTATATATATATATATAATTTAAATTCCATACGGATGCCTTTGGAAGCTGCATAGCTATCCTTTATAATTTGACAGAGTGTTTTATTCATATCAGATACAGATGTGTATGGAACAATAAAGTTCACTCTATTCTTCTCCCAGTTCACCAGACACTTTTATGTATTTAGGGGAAAATGGATTAATTTTCGTGATCCTCTGAATTGTGGTGCAAAGTCATCAACTAACATGATAATTAAAGGTGTTTAAACAACACCACACATTCACTTCCGCATATTTGACAATCGGAATATATCATAAAATTCATGATATAGTTAACAAGTTTATTAATATTTTGAATAAAAAAAGGAAAAATGAAATAAACGCGATACATATCTGCCTGTGTGGCTGCATGATGCGTCGCCAATGAATTAATACGTTCTAAAATAATGTTCTAAATGAATAACGGTTGCCTCAAAAACTCACACTGGTGGCTAATATACAGAGTCCATATAATATAGAGATATCCCCAGCCAACACAACCAAATTCGGAATCAATGATTCAAGGTTTCTCTGAAGAGTAAAGTTACGTTTTTCAATTGCGGTTTTGCACCCACACAGAAGACCGCTTGCATTACAGACCTTTTGAATTCGGTCTTTCAAGCACATCTGCGACCAATAATCATCTCCAATATTTTGTTTATTCTTAATTGTAAGGGCCTATTTCATAAGGGAAACTTCATTTTAACGTCTTCATCCCTACTTTTTTATTTTTTACGTTTTTGCTTTTGTGTTCCCCACAGGTGCTTCTTTCCATCCATCTGTTCTTTTTTGTGCGGTTAACACGTTGTGCGCTGTATTCTGAAGTGTCAAGAGAGCGTGCTCATGTTCACTTCTTATTTTCTATAATTCACAGATTTAAATTGTATTTTACTACTATATTATTTGTTAACGTGTTCATGTATGTAAGGAGATAAAAATCACACACGCACAAAAAAAACAAAAAAACAAAAAACAAAGTGGTGATTTGATATATATATATATATATATATACAGTCATGTGAAGAAGAAAGGACACCCTTTAGAATGTCATGGTTTTACGAATCAGAACATACTAAAAATCATCTGGTCTTTAGCAGGTCTTAAAATTAGGTAAATACAACTTCAGATAAACAACAACACATGACATATTACACAGTATCATTATTTATTTAACAAAAATAAAGCCAAAATGGAAAAGCCATGTGTGACAAATGAACTACACCCTGTGATTCAATTGCTTGTAGAGCTACTTTTAGTAGCAGTAAGTTGAAAGAATAGTTTTCTGTATGACTTTGTCAGTCTCTCACATCTTTCTGGAGGAATTTTGGCCCACTCTTCTTTACAACGTTGCTTCAGTTCATTGAGGTTTGCGGCCATGTGTTTATGCAGAGCTCTCTTAAGGTCCTGCCAAAGAATTTCAGTTGGGTTGAGGTCTGGGTCATTGAAACACCTTGATTGTTTTCTTTTTCAGCCATTCTGGTCTAGATCTCCACTTTGGTCTGGTCTGTCCAAAGGACATTATTCAATAAGTCTGGAGGTTTGTTCAGATGCAACTTTGCAAACCTAAGCCGTGCTGCCGTGTTCTTTTTAGAGAGAAGAGGCTTTCTCCTGGCAACTCTTCCGAGCATGCCATACTTGTCCCATCTTTTTCTAATCGTACTGCCATGAACTTTAACATTTAAGATGTTAACTGTGACCTGTAGAGTCTGAGGTGTAGAGTCTTGGGTGTTTTGCGATTTCTCTGAGTATTACACGGTCTGACCTTGGAGTGAATTTGCTGGGATGTAAATTAAATGTTTTCCACTTTTTAATAATCCCTCAATGTAGAAGGTTGGACTTCAAAATGTTTGGAAATGGTCGTAAAACCCTTCTCAGATTGATGGCATCAACAATTACTGATGTCTTTCTTTCTTGGCTCCAGGCCAGCAAACTGCCAAAACTTCTGCTTTTATAGAGGTGCTCACGCTTGCTGATGATCAATTAATAAAAGACATTTGATTAGTAGCGCCTGACTGCTACTTACCCTCTTAATTCCTATGTTAACAATAAGGGTGTCCTTACAATAAGGGTGTCTGTCACCCATGGCTTTTCCATTTTGGCCTAGTTTTTGTTGTATAAATAATGACACAGTGTTATATGTCATGTGTTGTTGTTTATCTGAGGGTGTATCTACCTAATTTTAAGACCTGCCAAGGACCAGATGATTTTTTATTATGTCCTGATACATAAAACCATAGAATTCAATAGGGAGTCCTTTCTTTTTCACATGACTGTATATATATATATATATATTTATATATATATATATATATATATATAAAGTGAAACACTGTTACAAAAGATTTCTATTTTCCAAATAAATGCTGTTCTTTTGAACTTTTAAACAATGATCATAAAAAAAATGTGACTTGAGCACCAAATCAGCATATCAGAATGAAAATTCAGTTTTGCAAATCACAGGAATAAATTACATTTTAAAATATATTACAATAGAAAACAGTTATTTTAATCTGTAATAAAAAATACAGTAAAAACAGTAATATTGTGTATCAAATACATACAGCCTTGGTGAGCATACAAGACTTTCTTGAAAAACATTAAAAACAAATGTGCTGACCCCCAAAATTTGAAATGTAATAATAATATTAATAATAATAATCTCTCATTGTATGAAAAATAACTTGCTTCTTTGTCTTAATTTCTGAGTGAACTATCCTATTAAAAATGGATGTGTTTGGTATAAAATTCCCCTAAACCTGTTTATGGAATAACATCAATCCATGCTGATACTTCACAGACAGATGACAACAGTGTTTATGTAAGTTATCCAGCTTTTAAAGTAGCCTTTATATGAAAGACATTTTCCGATAACGATGACGTAACACTAAGAGACTAGCACTAATTGGGTCTAATGTATCTTCACTGCCGAGAAGCAGCGTTTATCCAATGCTGCGAATGGGAGAGCTGCTTATGCGCTGTCATAGCGAACACGCTGTGGCCTAAAGCATTGTTAAATAGCATCTCTATTACCTAATTAGCCCGTGGAGGGTTGCTGGCTCCTACACAAACATCATTAGAGAAGACCAGTGAAGGAATTGGCTGCAGTCAGAAAGCAGAGGTGTCCTTAATGACCTCTATCCACCTTCCACCATCTCCCTCTGTGTGTCTATATGAGCTGATGACAAAGATCTTTCTCTGGTCTTTGTCACTGTCTACTTCAATGTTTTTCCACCAGTGAACCCCTCAGTCGTGGCTTTGTCATGTTGTCAACAGAGCGGCCACATCTCCCACCAGCCAATCAATAGTGGATTAACATTACTAAAAGTCACAGTGCCACGCCACTCCACTCTAAATGCTGCAAAATCAATGTTCTTATGGGAAATGTTGAAAAGAGGGCAGCTCCTTGGTGTGTGAGTCCATTTCAAGAGTTTATTTGCCTGTAAAAACCTCAGAGCAGCTCCTGTGTTCTGATATTCATAATGAACCATACTTCAGTTTGAACTTTTTTCAAACTGCACTAGTCTCTTCTTTGTAGTGCCAATCGAACCAGTGACTCAGAGCTACATAAAAAGTACATTGTGGAAACTTTTCTTTTGTAAAACTCTAGTCTTATTTTACTCTATCTATGCTAATCTTAAACATGTAACCAACACTTAAAGGATTAGTTCACTTTGAAATGAAAATTACCCCAAGCGTTACTCACCCTCAAGCCATCCTAGGTGTTTATGACTTTCTTCTTTCTGATGAACACAATCGGAGATATATTAATAAATATCCCGACACATCCAAGCTTTATAATGGCAGTGAACCGTACCAAAGAGTATGAAGCTGAAGAAAGTGCATCCATCCATCATAAACATACTCCACGCGGCTCCAGGGGGTAAATAAAGGCCTTCTGAAGTGAAGCGATGCGTTTGTGTAAGAAAAATATCCATATTTAACAAGTTATAAAGTAAAATATCTAGTTTCTGCCAGACCGCCTTCCGTATTCAACTTACGAAGAAAGCCTTTTTTCGTAAGTTGAATACGGAAGGCGTAGGACACAGTGTGAGCGTTTTGAACGGCGAGAGGCGTTACACTTTCTTCAAAGTTGAATACGGAAGGTGGTCTGGTGGAAGCTAGATATTTCTCTATAACTTGTTAAATTTGGATATTTTTCTTACACAAACATATCGTTTTGCTTCAGAAGGACTTTATTAACCCCCCGGAGATGTGTGGAGCGCGTTTATAATGAATGGATGCACTTTCTTGGGCTTCATACTCCCGTTCACTGCCATTATAAAGCTTAGGAGCATCAGCATATTTATTAATATAACTCCGATTGTGTTCATCAGAAAGAAGAAGATAAAATACACCTAGGATGGCTTGAGGGTGAGTAAATCTCGTGCACACATAATGTACAAGAGACTGAAGGCCCGGGTATATTTCATTTTCTGTGTCCCACTCCGTCTCATGCACAGCTGAGCGCGCGAGCCTTTCAAAGTATAGTCCTTTGGCCGTGAGCGCGGAAAGATGCGTTCGGTGCGCGCTATCTAGTGGATTTTGTTTTCAAACGCTCAAGTCACTCGCACATGCACTGTTGTACGTGGACCGTCCGCACGGTCTCAAAAATTGGGCTGCACATGGACATATAAATATACTTTGAACGTGATTCAATGCCCTGATATAATCACAGCTAAGTTCTTTTTTGTGCTTTGCTTAGAAGTAAAAACAAGTACGCAATAATTTTGCAGCGATATACTGTTAACGAATATTCAGACGCCGTCCACGCTGCTGAGAGCGTCGTTTAGATTAATACGTAAATATGTGCTGTGCACTTTCATCTCAATAACAAAATAAACACACAACAAAAATGACAGCAGTGAGAAAACAGCAATTGCTCTGCAATTCCCCAGCATTATGTTGACAGATGAGGTCATTAAAATTACACTGTTATGACAATTTGAATATAAAGTAAATTTGAGACTATAGACTGTATAGATCTGGCTATGTGAGACTATAGTTTGAATTAATCTCTTTTCTTTGAATGACACATTGACATTACAGTACAGAATAGCTCTTTTGGCATTATCCTGAACATTGTATAATCGTTTGTTTAATGTGTCATTGAAAGCGTAACCGTCACACCCGTTTCACATAAAAATCAGTCTACAGGCTTTAATAGACAACCTCAAAAGTGGGGGAAAGTGGCAATAAAAAAGCGATTAATACATAAAAATTCTTACATGTAGCCCCTCTTTAAGGGAAATGAATGACAGTTGTGATAAAATAAAATTTTAATATTTTTAATATTTTTCCACCTTTGAATATTTTACTGCTTTGTCTATCTTAAAATAACAGCACATAGCAGCACAAATATCAGCACATCTGCCACATCTTAATTTACTCTATCTACTCTAGTCTTAAACAGGTAACCAACCAATAAATAAGATTTAGAAATGTTATAGTATAATTTATATTACTTTTTAGAGGCTGATATAAGCGTTGCTTCAGAAATCTTATATATATATATATATTTTTTTTTTTTTGCAAATGAGAAATGTATGGCTTATACAGCCATTCAAACAGTCTCTTAAATTGTTGAGACAATATTTTGAAAAATCACAATTTATTTAAGTGAAATGAATGTAAACAAGTAAATAAATAAGATAAAATCATTATATATATATATATATTTTTTTTTTTTTTTTTAGGTGTCATTTCTAGAACTTTTTTAAAACATTGTACTGCAACTGCAACCAAAAAGCAATGTTGTGAAATGTAAAAAAAATTTTGTGTTTGCAGGGATGGAGCTGCAAAGTGAACAAAGGCACAAGATAATTGGAAATGAGAAGGTACAGAAGGCTCTCTTACCTAACACCACCAGCTCAGCACCAAAATAAATGATTCCATGTTTGTTCTCAGCGACACACTGATACATGCCAGCATCTGAGAGGTTTACAGAGCTGATTGTCAGGGCGCCGTTCTCTATCTGTATCCTGTCCTGTGACACAGAAGAACAGCAATGAAAAGCATTTTAAAATAGCTGTGCATTCAACTCAAACAACAAAGACTGAAGTTTAGTCATTATATAATCAATAAAACTGTGTTATATACATTTAACAGAGCTCTTCAGCTTAGGTTTGACCTGAGAATCATTGCACTGCCAACCCAGATCTTTTTATGACTACAACACCATTACTACTTGCTCTGCTTGAATTATACCTCGGCTGCCAGCAGTTCTCCATTCTTCAGCCAGCTGTATGAAGGCTTGGGCTTGCCATTGGCCTTACACTCCCAAAACAATCTCTCTTCAATTGACAAAGCGTTGTCTCGCATCGTCTGAACCCACTGAGGTTTTGCTAAAAAACAAAAGTAAATCATTTTAATTGCATATTTTAAAGGAGACCTATCATGCCCCTTTTCACAAGATGTAATATAAGTCTCTGGTGTCCCCAGAATGTGTCTGTGAAGTTTCAGCTAAAACGAACCCACAGATCATTTATTATAGCCTGTCAAATTTGCCCCTATTTGGGTGTGAGCAAAAACACGCCGTTATTGTGTGTGTCCCTTTAAATGCAAATGAGCTGCTGCTCCCGGCCCCCTTTCCAAAAGAGGGGGGAGCTTTAACAGCTCACGCTTCGGTTGCTCAACAACAACAAAGCTGGAGAATCTCACGCAGCCAAAATGAGGATTGTCAGTAACGTGTTCAGCCTTACATTGTACGTTTCTGAACGGTTAGTGGATAAATGTATGTAGTTGCTGTGGAGTTGGTTCAACTCATTGACTAGCATGTGCCGTCATGTTAATCTTTTGCGTAAAACCCGTATGGATGCCTACTATACATAGCGTACCTGTTTGCCAAACAGAGCCATACACACCAGGCTAACGTTTATAATTGCTATCAAACGTTGTGAATGGTCTAATATTTTTTCCAAAATATCGCTCGGACAGAAATGCAATCCAGCTTGCCAGGGTCAACTTACAGGCTATCCAAGCTAACGAGACTCTAAATAGTGTTCAGTGCTCGTCTTTGCAGCCAACGACAGAACAGTTAGCATGCTTTGCTCGAACTTTTGCCATGGCGTTAGAACTGGTACATAGTTTTTGCTTGCGAAAACAAAATGATGCCACCGTGGGTGGAAACATGCAGATTAAGGGGCAGTAATATTATAGTAATACATCACAAAGGGAGCAAAATCTGAGTGGCTCGTTTTTTCACATGCTTGCAGCGAAAGGCTTGCCAAAACAAAGTTACTGGGTTTTTCACGTTTTCTGGGTTGGTAGATGCACCAGGGACCCGATTATAGCACTTAAATATATAGACTATACTATCATAGAGACTCAGGGTTGTGTTGTTTTGATCTAGCAACCACCTAAATATACAACAATTTCAGAGTTTGGCTTTGCTGAGGCATGGACACTCTTTTATCTGATTAATTGAAAGCACAAAATGTCAATAATTACTTGATCTATCCATCTTCCTGCCAATGGAAAAGGTGACAGGTTTCCATTCATGCCCCCATTTCTGTAACAGTCCTGTCTGAATTCATGATTGAACCATCACACGGTTCTATAATGTGACGCTCTTCTGATGTTCTGTGTTGTAGATTCCCACCAATCACACAAGGTCCATGTAAGCATGCCTATAGATTAATCATCAATCACTATTCCTGCTAACAACGCTTGCAGGTTTTGTTGCAACTAAGCACTTAATTGATTGATCGAAGTCACATAGTGATTGATTCATCAAGAAAACTGATCAGCTTTCCCAAGAATTAATTAAACGCAAGCATCTATGAAACACATGAGCTGACCAAACCTTGCAACTGTTATTAACTCTTTTTTTCTGTGCTTTGGCCTTTTTTAAAGAGTCTGAATTATACAAGGACGCTTGCACTCTGACAGCACTGGGAAGAAAAGCTTGTATGTTTTGTATTGTTCGTGGAGGCCAGGTCTTTTCAGAAGAAGGCCAGAGTTGCACCTGCCCCTCTAATCTTCTCAATAAGTCATATATAAACCTTGAACTCGCATTCACGATAACAACATTTCATCAGGGAACTGAGCTTAGAAGTGGTGTGTACTCAGATATGAGTGCAAAGAACACCTTTGAAATCCGAGCAGTCAAATGCAACAGACATATGCTGATTTACGCCAGAGTTTTGTTTGTATTGTATTTCACTAATAGGCTTTTCCTTCTTTGTGTACATCCATTTTATTTGAATCAATAACACACCACATGTGAAAGGTTCCCATACCTATAAGATATCAAGTAGCTGTTCTGCTATCAATTATCATGGGACATTTTGCTGTTTTCATCTTGCTATTCAATCACTTATTAGCACACTATTACCAGCCACTGCACACTGTAATTCTGCGTGTAGCTAGTGATCTCCACATCATTAGGATGAGGCCTGTTCTTCTTGTTATTGTGTCAATGGAAAATGGCAGGTAATGATTCTCATATGCTTGTTTCTAGTGCCTAATAATCCATTGAGTCATATCTTTTCTCAAAACATGGGGCAATGAGTGCTTGAGTTCCATATAGATTCACAATTTGTCCATATTGAATCTCTTTGAAACATACACTCTAAAAAATGCTGGGTTAAAAACACCCCAAGTTGGGTTAAATATGGACAAACCCAGCAGGTTGGGTTAAAGGGCACCTATTATGCCCTCTTTCACAAGATGTAATATAAGTCTCTGGTCTGGTCAAGTTTCAGCTTAAAATACCCAACAAATTTGCCCCTATTTGGGGGTGAGCAAAAACATGCCTTTTACTATATTAATATATTGCTGGCTAAAAAAATAAATCCAAAATTGGTTGAAAAAATGGCTGGATGAAAACAACCCAATCCCTGGGTTTGTCCATATTTAACCCAGCATTTTTGTATTTTGTATTTTGGTGTTAGATTTGGAACTGAAGCTAGATCTTTTAAAACTAAGGTAAAATAATGAATAAATTGGAGAGTAAAATGGCTTGATAATTAGAGCTGACCTAATTGCAGCGTCTGAGTTGCTAATACCACGTACCGTAATTAACTCAAATATAATGATAATGAATAACACACCAGAGGTGAGATAAGTTCTTCATGCATGTTTGTTATCTAACTAAACATCTATCGATCCATCCATCCATCCATCCATCATAAAGCAAATATCTATCTATCTATCTATCTATGATTTGGCATCTGACACCTTTCTGGATCAACAAAAGTGTCTCAAATTATAGCATTTAGCACTGCTGAGTCTTGGCACGATTCAACATAACTCTGCCAAATTCATTATGTGATCTCAGTTTATTTTGGTCTTTACTATGCAGTTATGGAAAATATAAGAAAGTCCAAGCAGGGCAGAAAGTTATCAGAAAGTAATTCACTGCAATTGTGAAATGACTGAACTGGCAGGGTTCCTCATGGTAAACGCTGGCAAGAATTTGAATGGTTATGACAACAATAATATACATTAAGTATGTTTTAAATTATTAGCAAGCATTAAGAAACAATATGGCAAAGACAACTGTTCTGTAACTGCTACTATTATCCAGTCAATGTGTAACAGTACTATAAAATAATACAATGGACAACCAAACCATGGGTAGTACAATAGCACCATGGACACACTGTACATTTTTTCCAATATATTTAAAGTCTGTATTTAAGATATATTCCTGGAAACTCATTGCCATTCTTTCAGCCATTTTTACAGTAGTTTTTGTACAATGTCACCACATTGATAAAACCATTTACGTTATCATACCACAGTGGAGGGGTATTGTTGTGTCACGGCAGAAAATTATCTAGCTTGCATTGGATTATTTGTAAAATTCTGAATACAATATTTTATTGCAAAATCCTGGTCATTGTTATAGCAAAAACGGTTAATACCACGTGCACTAAATATACAGTAAAAGTACTATGAGTGAAATAATTATACCGTGGAAAGACAGTCGTCCTTGCACAGTATTCTTTCCCATCTTGTTCTCTGCCACACATTCATAGCCTCCGGCGTCCTCCTGCTGGAAACTGGGAATCTCCAGTACTACATTTGAGTTCTTCATCTTCACCTTGCTGGGAAACGGCACTCCATTTGCTCTCCTCCACGTTATCTCTGGAACTGGGCTGAATGTATGAAAAAAACTATGATAAGTAGTAATCTTGCAAAAGAGAAAAATGAAAAAGCTACAAAGAGAAGAAAAAAGAAAAAGAGATAGGGGAACACAAAAGATGAAGATAAAGAATGGAAATTTTGTATAATTTCATTATTTTGTAGATTACTGTCGTTCCTACTCATATCTCAGCTCTAACATTCTAAATGAGATACATTTCCTCATAAGACACCATCTCATTTCTTTTTGCAAGGAAAACGTATATGGCTCATCCACTAATGGGATCAATTGAGACAGAGAAATTGCCTCAAGGCAAAAACTAGACTGTTATACGGTATTTCCCAAACAGACTTTGACAAGCATGTTTAAAAGGTGGCGAGTAGAGGTGGAAAAGGGCCAAGTTGAAAAACACATTAAGCTCAATGACAGAGTACCATTAAAAGTCGGGCATCAGTAACTACAAACGGGTGAAGAATTCCACTTACTTCCCCAAAGCAAAACACTCCAGTGTCACAACTGATCCCTTTGCAGCCGGAACCATGTCAGAGAAATGAACCTCTATTTTCGGCTCATATTCGCCCATTACGCCTATGAGGAAAAAAACTCTGTTATTGTTCAATTCATAATTCATTCACTGATTATGTATAATAATAGAGAATATATTATATGATAAATATGAAACAGTGTTAGTAGGTGAACGGCGGCTTCTGAGAACAAGCAGCTAAAACAAAGGCAACAAATAATTCATACCAATCTGGAGTCTGACACTACGCAGAGAGGTGTGGTGTTTGCTGCAGTTTTTACAGTGTCTGTAAATATTTTATCCTGCCATTGTTTATGTTTACTGTATGGCAAAGTATATTTAGGACTGTGAAAGCGTTTCTTTGAGAGTAAACTGGGTTGTCCATGAAACTATGGCTGCTAAAAAACTAATTTACACTGTTTTTTTTAAAAAAAGTGTTTGCATGCTGTCAAGTCGACACCAAAGAAAGTGTTCTCGGTGTTGATATCAAATCCTAAGCAATATAAATTAGTGTTATATTTAAAGTCTAAATACAAAGACAGATGCATTGCTGTTTTTGTTGATTTGACTGCTATTTTCAAATGCTATTTTCAAATTAGTTTTAGTTCATATTTTAGTTTTATATTTTCTGTAATTATAGTATCAGCTGAAGAATCAACAGAACAGCTGACAGGGAAAAATATAACTTTACAAATTTGTACCAAGTAAAACATTTACTATGATGTAATAATTACTTGTTTGTATGGGTATATGCATATTTTTGTTAACCAGATGATGTAGTTACAGCTTTTACCAGCAAAGCTGACTGCTAAAGCTAACAAGCCACTTTGACCCCTTGGTATCAGTAACCTTTGTGGCATCTCACACCATACTGCCATCTTCTCCCAGACAGACACAGAACATTCAATAATGTTATGAGTGCTTGATGACTACAAAAATTTACAAAAAATGATTGCAGTTAGTTTAGTATTGCCACATACGTTGCAATATTTTTTGCAGCATCTAAATTTTTCAAAAATCCTTATTTCTCTTAGGCCTTGTTTTCACCTGGTATTAAAGGATTAGTCCACTTTCAAATAAAAATTTCCAGATAATTTACTCACCCCTATGTCATCCAAGATGTTCATGTCTTTCTTTCTTCAGTCGAAAAGAAATGAAGGTTTTTGATGAAAACATTCCAGGAATATTCTCCTTATAATGGACTTCAATGGCCTCCAAACGGTTGAAAGTCAAAATGACAGCTTCAGTGCAGCTTCAAAGGGCTTTAAACAATACCAGACGAGGAATAAGGGTCTTATCAAGCGAAACGATCGGTCATTTTCGAAAAAAAATGTAAATGTATATGCTTTATATAAACAAATGATCGCCTTCCAAGTGCTTCCGCCAAAACCGCACTTTCGTATTCTTCAAAAAGCTTACGCTGTATGTCCTACGCCTTCCCTATTCAACTTACGGAAAAAATGTAACTGGCGCTGCGTTCGTTCCATAAGTTGAATAGGGAAGGCGTAGGACATACATCGTTTCGCTAGATAAGACCCTTATTCCTCATCTGGTATCGCTTAAAGCCCTTTAAAGCTGCACTGAAACTGTCATTTTGACCTTCAACCGTTTGGAGGCCATTGAAGTCCATTATAAGGAGAATAATCCTGGAATGTTTTCATCAAAAACCTTAATTTCTTTTCGACTGAAGAAAGAAAGACATGAACATCTTGGATGACATGGGGGTGAGTAAATTATCAGGAAAATTTTATTTGAAAGTGAACTAATCCTTTAAGAAGAATTTTCGTCAACCCGATCAAAGTGGACGACGCTAAATACAGATAAACGGGATCTAAAATACTTTAAGCTTGTCCACTTTCGACCACTTCCAGAGATATTTGAAAACGCAATTGACAATTGCTTTCATAGTGGAAATGCTTATGTGGTCAAATGCATTCGCACAGCTGCAAAAGACCGCCTACTCTCCGCCTATACTGACTTAATGCGTAAACATTATGAGAAGTGCGCTAGCCAGACGGGATTTAAACTTTGTCGGCTGAAGTCCCAAATTTGGTTTGAAGACGAAAAACTTACCAAGCACAATGTTCTCGCAACATTCCTGATTTCTAACACGCACTCACAGCATTTGCCGTGGTCTTGCAGCTATCAGAGCAGAAACAAAAGCTGCTGCTCTCCCTATGTTTTTCTGTAGTCTCCGGTTGCATTCATGTAAATTGTGCAAGCTTATTTCGTCCATTAGATCAAAAGATCTGAAAAAGCCCATACATTTACCAACACATAGACCCTCCCTTTGAAGAAATCAGCACAGAAGTGGTCAAAAGTGGCCAAAAGTGACAAAAAGATGGATTAAAACACCAGGTGTAAATGGGAATGTCTTCCTCCTCTACTTGTGATCTGATCGACCAAAATGCATCTTAATACCAGGTGGAAACTGGACCTTTTTAGTCAGTGCTTAAACTGAAGGGGGTGGGGTATTCATCAATGCTTTGAAGTCAAGCTAATTGAATCAGTGAAATCTAATATGGAACCAAATGAATTCCCACTACTGTATATTATCCCTCTACTTGATTTATTACAAAAAACATATATTAGTTTATTCCACCATGGGAATGAAACCCATGTCCAAAAAAAAAAAAAAAAACTTCTGCTGTAAGCCCAACTAAATACTTGTTTCTAATGTTGCATAAGAACATGTTAACAATTTAGTTAGTGTGAGCTCTTGATGTTTTCTAATATTTCATATTAATTGAGCAGGGTTGTGTTAATGAAGTTTTAATTATATTATTTTCACTTGATGATGTTTTATTAACAAAGTTTGGGTGGAACATGTTCAAGTGATCTATCCAATCAGCATGAGAGGAGGCCTATATACAGTATCTCACAAAAGTGAGTACACCCCTCACATTTCAGCAACCATTTTAGTATATCTTCTCAAGGGACAATACTATAGAAATTAAAATTGGATATACTTTAGAGTAGTCAGTGTGCAGCTTGTATAGCAGTATAGATTTACTGTCCTCTAAAAATAACTCAACATACAGCCATTATTGTCTAAATAATTGGCAACAAAAGTGAATACACCCTAAGTGAACATGTCAAAACTGTGTCCAAAGTGTCAATATTTTGTGTGAGCACCATTGATTTTTAGCACTGCCTTAATCCTCCTGGGCATGGAATTCACCAGAGCTGCACAGGTTGTTGCTGGAATCCTCTTCCACTCCTCCATAATGATATCAAGGAGCTGTGGGATGTTAGACACATGGCGCTTCTCCACCTTCCGCTTGAGGATGCCCCACAGGTGCTCAATAGGGTTCAGGTCTGGAGACATACTTGGCCACTCCACCTTCACCTTCAGCTTCCTCAGCAAAGCAGTTGTCATCTTGGCGGTGTGTTTGGGGTCATTATCATGCCGTTTGGCCTGAATGGAGGGCATCATGTTCTACTTCAGAATGTCACAGTACATGTTGGAATCCATGTTTTCCTCAATGAAGCAGAGCTCCCCAGTACTAGCAGCACTCATGCAGCCCCAGACCATAATGCTACCACCACCATGCTTGACTGTAGGCAAGACACAATTTTCTTGGTACTCCTCACCAGGGCGTCACCACACATGCTGGACACCATCTGAGCCAAACAAGTTTATCTTAGTCTCATCAGACCACAGGACATGGTTCCAGTAATTCATGCTCTTGGACAGACAGGTTGTCTTCAGCAAACTGTTTGCAGGCTTTCTTGTGAGCCAGCTTCAGAAGAGGCTTCCTTCTGGGACAACAGCCATGCAAACCGACTTGTTGCAATTTGCGGCGTATGGTCTGAGCACTGACAAGCTGACCTTCCGCTTCTGCAACCTCTAAAGCAATGCTGGCAGCACTCATGCATCTGTTTTTTGAAGCCAGCTTCTGCACCTGACGCACAGCACAAGGTCTCAAGTTCTTTGATTCAACTTCTTTGGCCTGTTCCGAGTGGAACCCGTCTTGGAAAACCTGACCTGACCCTGGCCACTGTGCTGTAACTCAGTTTCAGGGTGTTACCGATCTTCTTACAGCCTAGGCCATCTTTGTGGAGAGCAACAATTCTAATTCTCAAATCCTCAGAGAGTTCTTTGCCATGAGGTGCCATGTTGAACATCCAGTGATCAGTATGAGAGAATTGTACTCAATGCACCAAATTTTAACTGCTGTTATACAAGATACACATTTGTACGGTCATGTCTAGCAGACAAAAACATGAACATGATGAATAGGACATGTGGCTCTGCATGGTTAAACGACATACAGCTGTTATCACTTAGGGTGTACTCACTTTTGTTGCCAGCTGTTTTGACAATAATGTTAAGTTATTTTCAGAGGACAGTAAATCTATACTGCTATATGAGCAGCACATTGACTACTCTATAATATATCCAAGTTTCATTTCTATAGTATTGTCCCTTGAGAAGATATACTAAAATGGTTGCTGAAATGTGAGGGGTGTACTCACTTTTGTGAGATACTGTATATACATAGACAACTCACCTATGTTCCTCGACAGTTTTCAGCATCCCTCTGCCACCCCGACTCCTCACTATTGTCTGGTTCCTATCCTAGCCAGGGATACGAGGGGAGTACTCTGGGTTTGGGCCAAATTCCGAGTTCGAGCCTCCTCTCGAACAGCACGCCAAACACGCATACTCTCTTACTCTATCTGATTATTTGTAGGACTGAACTTGTGAAATACACTACATTAAAGTGGTTGATTTATTTAATTTTATATTTACGGGGTGGAAGATGGAGCTGGAATGACCTCTTAAGTGCAAATTCTTTAGAGCTGATGTTTTGATTCAGCTTCTGCCTATTAAATTGCCCACTGGAAAAAAAAAGTTGATATTTACCATCCGTTCGTAGTACCAGAGGGGTCGGTGAGCTGAGGACTTTGCCTTTTGTGATGCGGTTTACCACCACGCACGTGTAGTTACCCACATCCGAAGGCTCCACTTTGGCGATGTAAAGGTTTCCAGTCTCCTGAGAGACAAAGCGACGATTGTCTTGCTGAACAAAGTAAGGGTACTCGTTAAAGACCCATGCAAATGAGAGATCTGGAAAGGAGATGAGACACAGAACATATATAATTCAAAACAAATGAACTAGGCTAGCCAAACACTCTTGGGAACTTGAATGAGAAATTCTTTGTACTTTTTGGTATTATCATTAAGACACCAATCCCACTTTTCTTTCCTAGTAGCACTTCTGAAATCTGACCCAGGTGCATGGTATTAGAAGCCTAGGACATCTTTATAAAACATAATGAAGAACGCCCAAGCCAAACATATATATAGATATGTATATATATATACTTGGGCCCATTAGGTGTCAGGTGCATAGACTCAAAGATCAAATGAGAGGAACTTGCTCACTTACTTCAAGTCCTGCAAATTTGTAAATATTTTTAGAGGCCACAAGATGCAAGAAAAACATTACTGTGTATTTGCATCTCATGGCCTTCAAAAAATTATTTTGCTTTTGACAAAGTGTGCAAGCTCTTCCCATACAAACCACATATTAAATCCCATGGAGCACACTGATTAAAGTCATTGCTCTTTATTTCACATATGTGTACAGCATATTAATGCTAGACTGAATTATACACCAAAAAAGTATATACTATAAAAGCCTTACCTCCTGCATATGATGGTGTACCACAAAGTAAAACTACCCCCTGGCCTTCTCGCACAGAGACAGCGCTTTTTGTTTGCGTTTTTAAATTCAAGTCTGAAAGGTATGAAAAAACAGTCAGAAGATACAGCAGTGCTAGATGTGAGCATGAAAATGAAAATACCTTGGAGCTGATTTCTTCTATCTCAGCTTAACATGAAGAGACAACTATAGGTAAACCATTCGTAAAGCAGTAAACCATTTTTAATATTTACAGATCAGGATCCAACTGTCAAATGTAAGATACAGAGGGTGACAAAATAAAGGAAACATCAACATAAAATGACAACCATGTTCTGCCAGAACAGCTTCAATGCACCTTAGCATTGATTCTACAAGTCTCTGGAACTCTACTGGAGGGATGGAGCACCATTCTTCCGAAAGATATTCCCTTATTTGGTGTTTTGACATTGGTGGTGGAGAGTGCTGTCTAACACGTTGGTCCAAGGTGTTCAATTGGGTTGAGATACAGTGACTGCGATGGCCATAGCATATGATTCACACCATTTTCATACTTATCAAAACATTCTGTCACCACTCGAGCCCTATGGATGGGGACCATCCTGGAAGAAATGGTTCATCATAGGATAAAGTTTCCTGCAAGGGGACAAGTGAATACAAACCATGCCAGCAAAATGACTTCCACAGCATAACAGACCAACCAGATTTTTATAAACTTTGTTACTTATCATCGCTATGTTTTGGTCTGAAATGTTATTTATTAGTCGTCTCTGGTGTGATCTTCTTTTTTGCCTTCAGTTTCTGGGTGTTGAGAAGTCTTTATTTTTCTTTCCCCTCTTAGTCTCGACTTGGCTGCTCTGGTCAGCAGATGCTCTGACCTCACTGTTATCTCTGTGAGAAGGTCCAGGATGGTCATCATCTCTGGATGTTTCTCCAGTGATGCTGGAGGAGAAAACATTGAGCTGAGGGAATTGCTTGAAGAATCAGAATCAGAGAGATGGTTTAATCTCTTCATTTTCCATTCTCTGCCTTCTAACCTGCCAGAAGTCTTTCTTTTTCTTTCCACGCCCTATCTCATCTCAACCTGACTGCCTGAGCTTTGGACAGCACGTATTCTGGTCTGATCTCACTGTTGTTGACCCGGTGAGATGGTTCAAATTGTTCATAATCTGTGCTTGGCCCATCCATAGGTGTCTCCTTATGTGTTGCCGGTGGGTTATTATCAATATACAAATGATAAAATGCAAGGGGTGACGCATACAAAGTGAAGGAACAGACTTCTGAATTTCAGGTCAGCATGGAGACCAATGGGTTGTGTTGAACACCAGGTGTCTGGGGATTCATTAAGATTTTCTTGTCTCCATCTTACACACAAATGGTTTACGAAACCATTGAGGTCACGTCCTAAGAGATGTGGAAAGTGTATTTGTAGAGTCCTCCGGTCATTCTCGCCAATAAGCTCTACGTTAATCACATATTAGTTCATAAGTGTTTCATTATCAAAGTCAACAAAAAAAAATTAGATTGTAGAGGCGATTAAAAAATAAACTAATGTGGAAGGCCCCATTATTGATCTCAACTGGACTCTAATCATCTGAACTGCTGAAATAGCCAAAACTGCTATTATCAATAGAAGTCAGTGAATACTGTTATCCCGTCTTAACTTCTGCTGTTATGAGCCTCTGAAATTCTTCTAGAGCCTCCCCTGCTAAAATCAAACATTTTGTCGTAATTTTCTGTAAACAACTGAACACATTCAAGCAACTATAAAATGAAGGTAGAGTTTAAATGAAAGGTTTTCTCAGAACAAGAATAATTTTCAAACCTTTTCATACTTACAGGTTTGGGGAAAAAAAAAAAAAAAAAAAAAACTATACCAGTCTAAACTGTAGAGGTACATGGGAGACAACAAATGTAAGGTATTCGCTGGTCTGAAAATGCGTTAAACAGTACAAACATCTGTCAAAGCTCTTTACAGGGCAAGCCACGTTAAACTTTCTGCTTAAAGTGTTTGTTTAAAGCGCTTAACGTAACACTTAACATGACGCATCTTCATGTTTTGGGCAGCCTGGGTTGTGCATTTTTGGGTTGTGACCTGCACTATTTTCCAGATACATTTTATCCATTAAAATGAATTATTCACTGCTGTAAAATTATATGACTGGCAAAGGTTGCCCATGCACAGCGTTTGCATTTGTTGTTGATTATTTTTATTATTATTAGTTCAATCAAGTCAGCTCTCGAAGTGAGTTATTTAACCAGCATTTATTGGTATGAGGCATGGAATGCTCGGTTTTCAGCAGACAAGATCTGCTACGCAGCAGCTGCTGCTGAGCAAATACAAGAATTTGTTCAGCTTAGTTAAAATAACATGGATAAATGGCATGCTGCTGAAAAATATATTAAATCCCCCCACAGCAGATCTCTACAGGTGGAGCTGGGGAGGAGGAGGGGTAAACAAAAGTTTTCATAATCGTGCAGCAGGGCAATCGCAGGATAGGGTAAGAATATATGTGGTTGCATGGAATAGGAAGTACGTCTCGTTGGCTTATGACATGAACTAAAATGTACACGACAATTTTAGTTTCAATTTAATATTATTTCAATCATGACAACTCTCGGAAGAGTTTTAGCATGGTAATGATTATGACAGTGTTAATGTATTTGGTCTTGGCGGAATAGATCTGCTATGTTGCTGCTGAATTGCTGCTGCTGCTGATTATTGCTGCTGCTGCAGAGCAAGTACAGGAACTCGCTACTGCTAATACATACGCCGATATGCTGCTGCGAGTAACAAATAGCATATCGTCCCCTTGGAATTATAAGGTTCTATCTGCGTTCTGAGCAGTTTTGAGATATTGAGCTTCAAAGTTTTTGCATTCCATATAGCAAAACCTATATGGGGAACAAGTTTATTTCAAACATGAAAATGACAGGGACCCTAAATGTATTCTAAATATACAATATCAAAATCCTCTCAAATTTGTAAATGGGGATTTTTGAAATGGGTCAAATGCAGATAGAACCTTCTGATTCTAAAAAAAAAAACACTTTTCACTTGGAATTATAAGGTTCTACCTGCCAAAAAATTAATTGAAGCAATAATTGTCAAGAAACAAAACATAAAATTAGTGTTGTAACAATGTGTTGACATGCATGAGAAAGTTAAATTTAATGGTTTTTATGACATTTATTTCATATTTTAAATTAATATTTTTTTCTTGTTCAAGTTAAGCATAAAAGGCAGTGCTAAATATTTTTTCCAGTGCAGATGTTAAATTTAGGTAGGAATATGATGGGTAATTTAACATTATTGCAGGAACCATTTAAGTTTAATTTTCCTTTTGTTTAGACAGAAAGCAGCTACTGTAACACATCTGAGCAGGACTATTTCACAGAAAGAGGGATATGTACAATGGCTTTCTCTCTAGACATCAGTATGGCTGAAATAACATGCAACGTTTATTGTTGTAATTAAGACCCCATCAATAAATTATTTACTATTTGTCCTTTAAGGCTTAAAATTTAAGACATTTTAAGACTAAAAAACTGCAAGAAAACAGACAATGCTTCAGCAAAGGTGTTTAACAAAATTTAATAAACATTGAAAAATGTTTCACTGACTATATATAATTAAAAATATTTCACATTTAAAATATTTAAATTATTTAAACTATGCAACAACTCAGTTTTTACCAACAATGTAAAATGTAACATTTCATCTCACTTAATCTAGTATACACTTTAATCCAGTATGCCATAGGGCAGAGCTTTATAGCTATACAGCTCAATTCAAGTACACAGGATGGATCAAGGTTAAAACATAACCTAATATATACATAACTTTCCCTCAAATGACAATGATGTGACTGGAAATAAGCAAATAGACTACAAAACCTGAACCGCATAACCTGATATTGCTGAGTTCAACATGTTCCTGGGTCAACATTTTTGTTGATCCTGGAACAACATTCAAATCAACCAATCAGATTTGAGGGACAAGTTTACAGATTATGTCAAGTTTAGGCTTAAAATCATGAATTGGTGCTTCTACATCAGTGTTATTCATCTATCATTTCCCTCTGATTTTTGGGATAACTTATGGGTAGGGTTAGGTTAAGGGGTAGGAATAGGGTTAAGACTAAATTTTCAGACTAGAATGTTGTTCCAGGATCAACAAATTATGTTGACCCAGGAACACGTTGAACTCAGCAATATCAGGACGTGCAACCCGAACCTATCCTTTCAATAGCGCTGCTGGCTAAAGTTAGCGTGGTGTCTAACTGAAAATAACTCAACTCCTCAGCAACAGACAGATACAGCAAAACACACAAAAAGACTGAAATTCCCTGGAATTTGGGCTGCTGTCATTGACAAGATCATAAATAAAATAGTCCATTATGAGGTTTCTAATAAACATCGCGTTGTGTGAAATTATTTAGTCTTCTCTTCACTGATTTAGCTTTTACTGGGCTCTCTTCCGCTATCGCGGCAACATGACAAAGAACGCTGATCCTGATTGGTCCTCGTGTGTGAAATTGTAGATAGAACCTTTTTGTTTTCTAAAAAAAAGTACCAAAATGTACACAACTTAAAAAAAGAAACATCACATAATGTAAATAAGTTGTCACAGAATATGAATATGTGAATAACTCAATTTTGACAAAAATGTCAGATAGAACCTTATAATTCCAAGGGGACGATATATCAATAACCAATAGCAGATCTATACAGGTGGAGCTGGGGAAGGTGGAGGCTTTAGAGGAACTCTGAAGCGCGCTGCAAACTGCTATAGTGAACGTAACCAGACAGCCATTTAAATGTGTGAGTAACAAGCTCATTGGCTGCATAAGTGACATGGACCAACCAGCTTGTGCCAAGTAGTTAATGCTGTAATTATCAGCTTGCATTAAGGGCCCATCAGCCAGCGCCATCTAGAGTTTCATGACTGAACTATGTATATATACCTTTTTATTTTGAGTTAAATTAGTTGAACATATTTAATTATTGTCATTCATTAAATGCAATAGAAATCAACCAATTTATAACACAAATTCAATATTTTATGAATCTAAAAAGATTTATAAACATTTCTAAAGTTGTTTATACTGTATGTATGCATGTTAATAATGTATTTTTCAGTGTCTATACAAACATACACAAATGTATGTGCACTAGAGCTATAGATATAATACATATAACAATACAATCATTTATCTTCATAATCATTCATTTTCCTGTAGGAGCTATACTTATGTTTACATTAGCTGCATCAAGATGTTGATAACCCATTTTACTCATTCTTTAAGCTAGTCCAATAGTGGCAGCATCCACTTTAACACCTGTCACCCTGCATTGAGTGGCTGAAGTGCTAATATAGCATGCTAACGCACAGTCGATGACTCACATGCAAACTGGAGGCTAGCTCTTCTGCTAAGAATTGCTCCCTGTGGGTTGAAGGCAGTGCACTGGTATATTCCTCCATCCTGGGCCCGGTCCAGACTCCTAATGACCAAATTCCCCCCGGAGAGCCGCCGACGGGAATCAGTACTGAGATTAATCAATGTGCCGTTCAGAGACCACCTACAGACACACAAACAGACAGATAATAGTGCACACAGCTCAATGTGTTATGATAATGGCTGATTTTGAGTGATTTTTCGTGATAACCTTTGAAATTGATTTTGTTTTGGATGTACAAATGTCATGTGGAATATCAATGTATCATTACAAAGCTGAATCAGATTGGTATTACACTTCATCCCTGATTTATTTCAATAAGAAAAGAAATATTTCAAAGCCTGAACTGCCTATGAAAATCCAGCTGCATTGTGGTACAGAAAAGCCCATCTACATTTTTCTCATTGAATGTCCTGTTTCACTAGGAAATGCATCATATTATGGAGATAAAATGATTTCGTGTTGACTTTTTATGTTAAAAGGTTTCCCGCAGCTCCTTTTGCGGTCCTTTTCATTGTGTGATGATTAGCGCCAAAGAGTATCATCAATTCCACTTCCTCACACCTCATCTACGCCTATCATTAAGACCCAAGCCCACCTGAGGCTCTAACCACTAGCACACAATTCAGAGGCCAGCCCACTAATACGGACAGATTTTCAAAGAGCGCAAGATCATTTAAGGATCCTGAGGCCTCGCTAGTCATTTACTCTGACAGAGTGTCAGCTGGGTTGAACTCCCATATGCCTGCACACCCCAGGAACAGATGCTGAGAGAAAAAGGGCCAAACGCTATGCGTTAATTCACTAGCAAGAGCAGTGGATGCAAAGAAGCTAATGGAGGTGTAAATACTAAAACAGTCTTATATACGAGTGGTTCTCAATGTTTTGGACTCCAGGGCTGCAAAAATATTTTAAAGCCCCATAACTTTTCCAGGTATTCACGATTTACTGGATAAGGTGTTTAAAAAATATATTTAGATGACGCATTCTCTGATGCTCAAGAAGGCAACATGATGCTTTAAAGGGATAGTTCACTAGTCGTTAATTACTCACCCTCATGTCGTTCCACACCCGTAAGACCTTCGTTCATCTTCAGAACACAAATTAAGATATTTTTGATGAAATCCGATGGCTCAGTGAGGCCTCCATTGCCAGCAAGATAATTAACACTTTCAAACTCCCAAAGACATATTTAAAACAGTTCACGACGAGAATACTTTTTGTGCGCCAAAAAAACAAAATAACGACTTTATTCAACAATATCTAGTGATGGGCGATTTCAAAACACTGCTTCATGAAGCTTCGAAGCTTTACGAATCTTTTGTTTTGAATCAGTGGTTCATAGTGCGTATCAAACTGCCAAAGTCACATGATTTCAGTTAACGGGGCTTTGTTACATCATAAGTGTTTCGAAACTTTTCGAAATTTCAATGGTTTAGCAGTTTGATAATGCTCCGAATCACTGATTCGAAACAAAAGATTCGTAAAGCAGTTCGTATCTAGCAGCACTAGATATTGTGGAATAAAGTCGTTATTTTGTTTTTTGGCGCACAAAAAGTATTCTTGTCGCTTCATAACATTAAGGTTGAACCACTGTAATCACATGAACTGTTTTAAATATGTCTTTAGTAGGCAATGCAGGCCTCACTGAGCCATCGGATTTAATCAAAACTATCTTAATTTGTGTTCTGAAGATGAACGAAGGTCTTACAGGTGTGGAACGACATGAGCCCCCTCATAATTAATGACAGAATTATCATTTTTGGGTGAACTAACCCTTTAGTGCATCACGTTGCCTTCTTGAGCATCAGTGAATGTTTGCAGCTTTTGTAATAGTTGTGTATGAGTCCTCAAATAAATTAATCATATTCCATATGCATGAAATAGCATTCAGTTCCATACTGCAAAGCAACAGCAACAACTAATATTCAGATGGAAACCGTTTTTGAGTCTTCTGCACTGATTTTTTTTTCATGGGAGCAACAAAACAACAGGCACAGTTTAGAGGGAAAATTACTGACAAGGAAGGACATGAGCTGGTTTCCACCACCCACACTGCGAAATTCACAAATTTATTCTTAAGAATACACATACTGTCAAGTGTGGCTTTAGTGGATAGCACAACAGGTTAACCATACATCCATAACTGAGCAAATATGACAGAATATTACTTGACTTGATGCATTGGTTCCAGTCACAGCTTCTTAACACTTTCACCCATGTATATTTATTATCTTTTCTTTTCACCATGTTTATCTCAAAGAGCAGCTGTATGTGTCAGGAACATAGCAAGGATCAGGGTAAGGGCCAAGAACAAAATGCTCTTGACATCTCAGAATGTAATAGCTTTCCCGCTCTGTTCAAATAATCAGCGGCTTCTAATGCGAGGCCTTTCACGAGCGATGCAAATAAGAGCCGTTCGACGTCAATACGTGGTTTTCAGTTGGATAAAAATAGTAGCGAGGCAAGTGAGGCCCGATCAAGGGCACTTGACACACAGCGGCAAATAGGTGACACATCCGCGCAGGATGTGATATCAGGAGAAAACGGCGATCAAGTGAAGGGAGGTGTGAAGTGGGGTTACGTTCGCCTCAGGGCTTTTCTGGAAAGTGCTGTTTCTCCAGTGTGGCTAAGGTTGAACTTGAGTCGACCCTACTGTTCATATCAATTTTGTATGAGGGGGGGCAGCATCATTGATATGACTGCTGGTATGGGCTCCAAAGCACCAGGCTCATCTGCTCATCTCTCTGCTCTCCTCATGGTGCCGAGAACTTCAACACCTGTGGACCACTCTGGAGACCAGACTCTGGCTGTGACGGTCAGCGTATGTTCCAGGGGAGCAATCTCTGCCTCCACACACACACACACACACACACACATGCACACACACACATTTGTGGGCCAGCAATGCAGGCCAGCTGGTCTCAATATGAACATTTATGAACTGCATACACTAGAACTGAGTGATATATTGAATAATACCAACATATTCATGATAATTATGCTGATGATATAAAATTATGCAACCTCAGATTGTGTCATTGGACTAATTTTGAAAAATTCCATTTGGAAAGTAGGAAAGTATTAAAGGGATAGTTCACCCAAAAATGAAAATTTGCTGTTAATTTACTCACCTTCAGGCCATCCAAGATGTAAATGACTTTTTTTCTTCAATAGAACAGTAAAGAAGATTTTTAGCTGAAACTGTGGTCCTCTGTGATTCATATAATGGAAGTCAATGGGTGCCATCACTTTTAGATGAAAAAAAAAAAAAACATATGCAGACAAAACAAATTTAATACCCGCGGCTCCTGATGATACACTGAGGTCTTAAGAAGTGAAACGATCAGTCAATGCAAGAAACATTATTTACAGCATTATTACCTGTAATCCACAGCCTCAACAAATGGTCCTGAGCGAATTCACGACAGTCTGCAGCACAATCTTCATGTTGCGTAATGACGTATTGAGAAACGTTGACAAACACTGAGAATCTATGAAAAGTCAATCTTCTCGAATGAGATATAGGTTGTGGCATCCAGAATAAGCACAAGTAAGTACGATTTTGATGAACAATACAACACACGCGTCTTCCCTCTCCATTGTAAACAAACACAAGCTCACTTGTGAGATCGCTCCCATGCATACGTCATTATGCGATAGGAAGCTCGAGCTCCAGACTGTCGTGAATGCGTTCAGGACCGTTTGCCAAGTCTGTGGATTAGAGGAAAAAATGCTGTAAATAATGTTTCTTGCAAAGACTAATCGTTTCACTTCTAAAGACCTCAATGTATCTTCAGGAGCCGCGGGTATTAATTTTGTTTTGTCTGCATATGTTTTTTGCTGTCTCAAAGTGACGGCACCCATTGACTTCCATTATTTGAATCACAAGGACCCAACTCTAATTCAGCTTGAAAAGCACTATATAGTACCCTTACAAAAAAGAAGTTTATTCAAGTGTGCTATTACAGGGTTCCCACTCTAAGCCAAATGTCAAATTCCCTGACTTTCACTGACTAAAAAGCTGAATTTCCATGACCTATAATGAATGGAAAAACAGGCCGCTGTTGTGCTGAGCACTGAGCTGACAAAAATCAGCCACAGACAGTATTTTAAATCCATCTATTTGCAAGCTTTATTTACTTGTTCAAAAACATTTTTAGTACAAAACTAAGTTAAACACTCATACACACTACTTTTTTTGTGCTTTTACCCGTTAAATGCACTTTGATATTTTTCTGTACTATTTCTACAGAAATTAATTTATAGTTTTTATGCTTTCAGGGGTTAAACGCTTTAAAAGATCATCAAGTTCATCATTCAGTCTTTTGATTTCTTTACATTTAGTTTTTGCAGACTGTCTTAGACTGTTTGACAGGTTATTTCTGTAAATGGTTATAATTATTTAAGTCTGAAATAAATAATTAATAATTATTAAATAATTAAGTCCCATAATATTTTATCTTCAGAAGTAATATTGGTAGTATCTAATGTGCATTTATGAATTTATTCATATTTATTAATTCTACCATGGCGAATAAATGAAGGTAACGGCTACGCACGACCAATTTGAAAATTCTGTGCGACTGCCGCTAGGGGGCGAAATGCGACAATCGTGCAGTGAAAAGATGGCTTACCGTGTCCTTTTTTTTTTTTTTTTAGCTTACGGTGTCCTAACCAGACTTGACAAAGCTACAAAACGACAAAATCAATCATAATTCACAGCCAATCATAACAGCGTGTGGGCGGGCTCTGTTTGCAGCTAAACACGAAAACCAAACGAAATTAAACTAAACAAAATTAAACCATAAAACACTATTCAAAAAACATACTCAGTGATACCGTGATACAATCTTTGTCATGAAATACACTTGTTTGAGCTTTGCTTAATATTAAAATGGTTTGAGCTTGAATATCATTTTGCATGACTTTAATAGCCACTATGAGAGCAACAATGGATCATTTACCTCAGAGTTTGAAAAGATATAAAAGGAAACAAGAAGTTTCAAACTAGACATGTGCCGATATTCGGTAATGGATATATCACGATAATGAATATGCACAATATTGTTATCATGGGCACTTCAAAATACTGTAAATAATAATTTATTACCAAGTATTAAAAATTTCTATAATGCATTTAAGAATACTTTCTCCATCAACTGTATAAAATGCACAACACCGCTGTATTCTGCGTCAAAGGGACACGCGCTCAGATGTAAACAAGCTAAACGTTGATGAGAAGTGCATGAGAAGCACATGGCAGAACGAGTGAAGGACACGCGCTGAATGAAAGTGCACGTTCACTCTCTGACAGCAGAGGGCGCTGATGGAACAGCAGAATGCAGTGGTTACCCCGGAAACCCCGCAAACAAAGCAACTGCACTAGTGAAGTTTTTAAAATGCTTCAAACAGCCATTCATTTTTTGTAATCTCAGTGTTGTTCATCACAGCACCAAATACTTAATACTTAAAGACTTAATAGGCTATTTATTTTCAAACTTAAACAGTTTTTATATTTTAATCTGGACTACAACATGCCCTAATGATTAGAAATGTTCTGATTATTTGTTATTGTTCAGTAAAACTTTGAGACATACGGCTTCATTAGTTAACATGTTAATTCATTATTACGAAACTGACAATGAAAAAATACTTGTAAAGCATTAATTATTCTTAGTTCTTTATAGCCTACTTCTTTTGCACTTTAATCTGTTTGAAAATTTTACTTTATATATTTTTTGTGTATTGTATTATTGTATTTAAACATTCAGAGTTTTTTTTTGTTATAAGAAAAAGAGTTCTTAAACCTGTTATACTATGACAACATTTTTTTTGGCAACTTATTTTAATACCGTGATAATACAGTATATCGTGATAAAAGCTTCAGCAATTAATTGCAACATGAAAATTTGATACCGTCACATGCCTAGTTCAAACTGTAAGTAATAAATTATTTTCTTTGTGCATTTATGTCCTTGCACCCTCTCTATGACCTGAACTATTAGCTGCAAAATCCCAGAAATATAGAAACCATTTCAAAAATAGAATCCTTTGTCGTGTCGCGGCTGGTTAGGACAGTCTTTGAAGTGGTCATTTTGTAGCCAAAGCTCTTGAAATTTGCATTTTCCTGGCATGTTTGCCTTAGTTAACAGGTACAGGTGACTGCATTTGACTTAAGTTGATGAGCGGGAAGGGAATAAAATGCCGCTGAAAAATAGCCTAACCATAACAATATGCGTGAAACAACCCTATAAAAAATGCATTATAGAAAAATGACATTTTGATAAATGGAAACTAAAATTTAAAGAGACAAACAAAAATCCCTGATATTCCATGACTTGGATAAAAAAAAATATAGAATTCCCTGACTTTCAATGTCTGGAATAGACTTTTTAAAATTCCATGATATTCCAGAAATTCCATGACCCGTGGGAACCCTGCTATTAGTAGGGTACAACGGGGCAAAAGGCACCTTTGATTTTATTTTCTTTTAAACCACTAGATGGCACAAAAACTTGCCGCAGCACTTTCCTAAACATCCGCTTTTCAAGATGCATTTGCAAATTTGTCTGATCCTTGACGTGATCATGGGCAGCAGCATTCTGAGGTAGTTTGAGATAATATTTGAAACTTATTAAGCAATTTATCAGCGAAAGCTTGCATGCCGAACCGTGGGGCCTGGTCTGTCACGGGACACGGATCAACTACGATCTGTAGACGATCACGCGATGCCGTGACATGTGAAAAGTTATCTTTTCCATGTTAATCGGAGCTTTTGTCCTAACTAGCCGTGACGGTGTCACAGGTTGATTCTATTTTAGAAACGTTTTTAATTTTTTTGCGATGTCGCGGCTGGAACAACAACACAAAGTATGATGATGATAATCTCAGGTACTGTTTATGTTCTTTATTTATTCTTAAAAGCCTCTAATGTGAGTTTGAATATCATTTTGTGTGTCTTTTACAGCTGTACTTGAAAGCAACAATGAACAATTCACCTCTTCCAAATAAATAAAAGGAAACAAGAACGTTCAAACTGTCAACTCATTGTGAACAGACAAGCGTATTTTATGTAAGATTGTTTCAGTAACTCTGTATGTATTTTTAATAATGTTAAAATGGTGTAATATTCATGAATTTGATCATGTACTTAAGCCGCAGTCACACTAGACTTTGAACGTGCAAAATTTAATTGGATGCTGCAACAGTTGTGATATGACGTCACGGTCTGCAGGGTCTTTTTTATAAACATGAATTCAACATACAGATGGTACTCAACCAGAATGCGTTTTTTGTCGGTTTGCAGCGAAAAATTAATTTCTGCTCTTTTAAGTGGTGCTATAACCATAGATTTACACATGTTATGGAGTGGACGTATAACAGCTTGTTTTCGTGAGTATAGTAATACATTCAAAATGTAAAAATATACAACCTACTTGAGTTTACTGCAAAAATATCATTCTTTTAATTCAGCCAAGAGGTCCTGCCATGACGAATTGATCTTCTACTGGCCGCATGTGATGCGAATTCGCAGGTCAGAGTTCACCAAACCTGAACTTTAAAACACAGTGAAATGCTGATCACAAGCTTGCATTTCCGGTCTGAAGCATTCGCATGTGTATAAATGGAAGTCAATGGGACGAAAAGTGCAGTGTGACCGCACCTTTATCCATTTCATTGCGAGTGCCGGAAGCTTGCCGAGAGAGCCTGCCCATGCGCTCTTCTGATTGGCTGTGATTTTTGATTGACTTTATCGAGTCTCATAGTTGCGTCGCATCTGGTGTGGACAGAGAAATTGTTTGTTGGTGGAATTTTATCGCATTTTGTCTGGTTTGGACACGGTATAACCCCTAATACATTTTCACTTGTTGGTTGTTTTATTTTTAAATATACATGTGGAATCCAAGTTGTAATCCATCCTAAAAAAATTTACTTTGCAGCTGTTTTTAGTGGATGTAAATCAGAACTTTTGTTTCCATTTAGTTTTGCAGTTTCACTGGAATATATTGTGGGCACAAAAAATAAATAAATAAATAAATAAATAAATAAACAGCCTATAAAGAAACAATTTCCACCACCAATGAATATTCCAGCACCAGATCCCCAATCATTATCACAAGCACTAATCAAAAATTCTGCTCATTAACTGAAAATGCTTCCTCGTTATTAGAAACATTATCACTGCAAGCTATTTTAATAAGTGGAGAGATGAATTGCAAAACTTCCAACTGTAAATGACACTTATGCTTTTTGTTTGAAATGATGGCTCCTCTAATCCAAGCACAGAAACCTAACCTTTTGGTGAACACTAACCCTAGTATTCACCAAATCTAATGGATTTTTGTTCTAAATGCTTGTAGTTAAATATATATTATATATATATATTTGATTTTTGCTTAATTTACAACCATCGGCATATTGGCTATAGCAGGAAAAAGGCCGATATAACAAACCGATGGTTTATTACTGCGTGTCTGTTGCGTAATCCTAGCACTGTTGTCTGCGCTTTAAAGTTAATCAAATAACAAAAGATCGCACTCTATTCTTGACTAAATAACTTTTGTAACTTTCATAAGTGTAGCGGACCCCATCCGAAAGATGACCAAACCTTTACTGATCTTTTAGAAAAGTTATTGCGTCCGTTTTCACTCCAAACAAATCACCACAAAAGCTAAACAATACACTATAGAGAATGCGAACCGACGTCATGCTTCGTTGCATGCCGGGGCGGCACCGCCATTTTGACAGGATCGCCCCCTATTGCTTGCACTGAAATTAATACGGATACTTGCTTAACTTTTGTTTTGTTTCTGCCATTAAGTGGAACATTCACATTTTTAATGGTATTGTTTATTAGGCTACACAAAAAGCAATTTCTTCCCTTTATGAAACTGTTATGAAGAAAATGCTTAAAATGGCTTAGGCATTTTAAGTGATACTGAAAGTTTATATTTTGGTTTCATCCGTTTTTCTGCACATATGTGCTTTATTAGTAAACAGAATTTGGTCTCTTTAATATCACAGTCTCAGTGCATTAAACGTTTTCTTTACATGAGAGGAAACCGCTTAACATGTAAACGTGTTGCGTTCATATTTTGGGCTCATATGCGTATCTCCACACAGTATGCTTTAACAGATATGTACAGAATTTTGTGTTTGTCTTGGTGCATTAAGCCACATGAAGCATTTTTCTTGTTAAGCATTTGAATGTCCCCGTTTAAGTTCTACTGATTCACGAGCGGAGTGAGAGTCAGACTCGCAAAAGGTAATAATGTTGATTATTAAACCAAACAAAATCAAAACTTTGAACACTTAGCAACGTGATTCTTTTATTGAGTGATAAGCAGTGGGTTTAATCAGTGCCATTACTAATAGATTTGCCATCCGGCGTCTTCTCGTCATCTCCTCAACCTGATTCCCTTGGTGTTTTTACACGTAGAAAAGGCGAAAAAACGTTTTTCATTGTCCAGTTTTCTCTCAGAACGATGATCAGAGTTACTATCGCCATTATCGTTGCAGCATTAATGACATACAATGATGACATTTTTCACAACCATGACAGAAAACAAATGACTGCACTCAACTCAATGACGGAAAGGCTGCGCAATCCTGTCAATATGGCGGATAAACAAAGAAGTTACCCAGAACTCAATGCGGCGTGACGTCAGATTCGTATTCTCTATAAGTGCGCATGAAACTCTCTCTCTCCATTGCATTATCATCAACATACAGCGAATTACTCAAAACACTTATTACAACTTATTACAACAGTAAACAAATACATACAGATCTTGTGCCTTTTCGGGGGATGCTTAATAAACGGACAAACTTTAAATCTGCAAAATAACTCTGAAGAACTGCGTGCTCTCCTCAGAGCGTAGACGAGAACACCTGTCAAAATAAGAGTCCCGCCATAGGAAAGGAGAGATCTCATTCATATTTAAACTTACAAAAAAATATTAAAATGTATACAAAAACAAATCAGAAGATTAATCACAATAAAGTCTGTTACAATAAAGAAGGATTAATATGTATTTAATTTATACAGTGAAGAATATGTGCTATTTTACATTTGTTTACTTTATTTCTGTACCTGAAAACTATTAAACCTAGCTAAAAAGCACTGTTTATTTCATATATATCTTTGTTCTGTTGTCTTTATGTAGGCCTGCTGAATGTTAAATGGATCCAATCCATGTTCATTAAAAATTATTTGATGATGCAGCAATAAACCTGCTAGTATATTTTAATGCAGGTGTTTTTGAACTTTGCTTATTTAAAACATGATCAAAATACTATCTATTTTGATGACAAAATTAAATTTCAAATAAGAGAGGAAGTGACAAATATCAGTATCGGTATCAGCCAATAATTGTTTGTTAATATCGGTATCGGCCACAAGAAATCATATCGGTGCATCCCTAATATATATATATATATATATATATATATATATATTTACTGTGGCTTTTAGCAGTATTTGTATTCACTGAGGAAGGATACATTAAGGAAACTCATTTCTCATGCAAGCCTCAGCAGGACAGGAGTTTGGGATTTCTAATATAACTTTGAACGACGGGATATTTTGAACTCAGGGTTTGATGTATCTTTTCAAGCAATTACCTTGTCGTTTGCACAAATCTTTTTAGAACCCGCTTCATTTAAACTCTGCAGTCTGACTCACTTCAAAAAGATATTTTTGGTCTTCAAATCACAGTTTATTGAAGAATTTATATGGATTAAATCAATTCATTGTTAATATCTCATGCTGCCAGTAAGCACTGGGACTTGATAAAGTTTGTCAAATCTTTATTCTTTGAGTTGCTTTGTCAATATTTTTTGCCAAGGTGTCGGGAACTTGGGTGGTAAAAATGATATTTTGACAGTTAGGGGAGCAAGTGCTGCACTGTTCGAGCACTGGCCGGTGAGATAGTGGAAGAGTAATTTAAAAGTGCATCTACCTTCAGTTTTTATGCAATTTATTCTAGAGAGTTGACAACTCAGCTTCCCTCCTCAGTAGCAGGAAAGAGCCAGAGCAGAAGTGCTTCAGCCCTATTTGCACATCAAGAGAGGTGTGCAGGTTAAGGCTCAGGCACCGCTCTGCCTGACACTCGGCTCAGCAAAAGAAAGAAATGATTAGAAGAAAGTAAGGAACGCACAGCACTAGGGCTAAACATCACCCGTGCGCTTTCAATCAGTGGGATGGAATCTGCTCTTTAACAGAGGTGGGCACAGCAGCCACTTTAGATGGAGATTAAAGATTTGTGTCTTTAAGATATCCAAAATCATCATATTCTTACAGCCACTGAATGTCTAAGTCAAAATAAATCACTGTATATGTCATATAAAGCACTCTGCAGCGACAAAAACACCTGATGTTGCTGCTTTCCGGTGACATGAGTGACAGAGACCACTGGGCTACGATTCAACAAAGTTGAGAATTTTATACAAATGAGTAGTGACCAATAGGAGCAAAGACAGTGGAGATTATGTGATCCATCTCCTGTGAGATTAGGGATGTGAATTGTAAGAATTTGATGATTCCTCTTAAACATTCCAGTTCCTTAACAGTTTCGTTAACAATTATTTTAGTACTTTAAAGGAAATACATTTGGTAAAGAAGTGCAATTCCAAATAAGATGCTTTAAATTCATAAAAAGTAAAACAATTCAATATAAAAAATACAAAAAAAAAAAAAAAAAAAAGTGTTTACACAGACCTTTAATGACTCTTCAAAGTTTTTATGAGGTGACACAAATGCAATCCAATAATTGGCCACAACAATACTAAACAAACAAAAAATGTGGTAACATTCATTAACAATTATAAAATACTACTGACAAAATGCATAATGTGTTTCTTTAACTACATACTGTCAAATGAATACCCAATCAGTAACTTCACTGATTTAAGTCTCACTGTCAGTTGTAAACTTCATGTGTTTGATTCAGTAAAATGAACTGGCTCAGTAGGATCATTAGTTTGGGAATCAGAACCGCTGTATGCATTTGATTCACTAAAGACCAATTCAGACCACACCGACAGACGGTGAGTACATCACTTCTCAGACATTCTACGACCTGACAAACACAGACTCAACATGTTCAATCAGAAAAAACAAGTGCCGACCAACGGCAACAGAATCCGACAAGGGTAACACACTGATCCGACAAAACTCGACAAAGTGTTTGTTGCCGTCTGTCGGTGCAGTATGAATTGGCCTTAAAAAGAACTTATACAAAGATTCATTGGTATGTGAATCGGACTACAAAGACTGCACTGTTTGCTTTTGATTCACTAGAGTTGTTCATTTGAGTCATTTGTTATGCAAACATGTTTGCAGTAAGAGAACTGATTCATTGCGAAAATAGAATTACAAATATTTGCACCAACAATATATCTAATTGTGTGATTTTCAAAATGTACGCAGAGCACCAACAACATTAACACCACGTCCTAACTAGACAAGATGTGATGCCGCTGTTTATGTGATGCTTTCTATTTTAGTGACTTTGTGGTTCGGAGGGATGCAGAAAACATAGGTGAGTTGCTATGTGTGTATGTGTATATATATATATATATATATATATTTATATATATATATATATATATATGTGAATCACTTGTTTTTGCTGATTGAACATGTTGAGTCTGTGTTTGTCAGGTCGTAGAATGTCTGAGAAGTGATGTACTCAGCGTCTGTCGGTGCGGTGTGAATTTGCCTTTAGTGAATCAAATGCATACAGAGGTTCTGATTCCCAAACTAATGATCCTACTGAGCCAGTTCATTTTAGTGAATCAAACACATGAAGTTTACAACTAACAGTGAGACTTAAATCGGTGTAGTTACTGACTGGGTATTCATTTGAAAGTATGTATATATATATATATATATATATATATATATATATATATATGGCGTTAAAAGGCGTTATAAAGGTGTTCCTCCTGAACTTTGTTAATAAAACATAATTAAAATCGTTTCATTTGAGTTCATATATCGCGCATGACTTCAATAGCCAGAATGAACGCGACAATGGATAATTTACCCCAGATCTTGAAAATTAAAGGACAAATTGTATCTGTTTAAAAAAAATATTAATTTGATTCCATTTAGCTGCGAGTGCGAGACAGCAGTGCACTTGCAAAAAGCTCTTCTGATTGGCTGTGATTTGTGACTAATTTTGTTGCATCATGTAGCCATGTTGCGTCTGCTGAGTACATAAAATATGCTTGTTGGTGTAATCTCATCACATCTTGTCTGGTTAGGATTAGGAAGAGACAAGAATGCCTGCTATACCCGGGGACCTCAAAATCTTGGTCATTGTCGAACAGGGAGAAGAGCATTTTTGATCAGCTATTTTCAGATTTTCAAAAACAGATTGCGAACAGGAAGCCTGTTTTCAAGCAAGTATTCAAAATACACTTTTGAATAAAAGATGTACACATTGCATTTAAGAGATCATATAAATTGAATGACGCATGGCACACAACATGTGCCACATGTTTAACTGATGTGCATGTGTCAATGCATTCACTGAGCCCTGCCAGCATGAAGCCGGTGTAAATATTGCAGTTTTATGGCTCTTCTGTTGAGATGGAGCCCAGGATGACACTATGAGGTACAGCCTCGAGATGTGAAATCCATAATCCATTAAATTACAGGAGCACTCCTGACTAACCACTGCCATCAGATAATGCAGATGTCAAAAAGTGACACGTTGCTCCCCAGCATATATCTAATCTGAACATACAGCAAAAATTAATAGACTGTTAAGACATACCAAAATGAAAGATTATTTTGTTGTCATAGGCAACTATCACCATTGCGAGGGAGTGGAAACTGTGAATTCTGTACATCTTGGTCATTAAATTCTAATAATATCATACAGTGCTGCATGAATAAACATAACATCATGCATGATTGGTGTTGCAGAATCATTTAAATTACTGAGAGGATGAAAAATGTTCCAAAACTAAGTGAGCTGTAGGCAGCATTAAGGCATTATGGGCACGATCTAGATGCAAAGACCGCTCCAAATGGTAAGCAGCATTTATTTTTCCTTTTAGATACCTTCATTTGGCCAAATTTTAAAGCAGCATCCTTGTTATCTCTTCACAGAAAAGCTAATTTAATAATGCAATGAGCTCTGTTTAAAAAACCACCCAAGATGGCAGATATAAAGATTGTAAGAGTCAACTACAAAAATATTATCCATTAAAAACCAAGTATTGACACAAAATCAATCAACTAATAAAATTGGATATTTCACACTATGGGCCAGATTTACTAACAGTTTGCACCAGCGCAAACCCTCAATCCTGACTACTGTCAAGATTTACTAAAGACACACAGTAAAAAATTCGACCTGAAAAGGCGTGGACAGGGTTATTTTTGCGGCTGACCTTATTGCATATACATTTTTAAGAGTTTCCCTTTCAGACGCAAAATTTATGGGAGGAGAGAATTTAAATGAATCACGCAAGGCGATTTACTAAGGTTTGCGCTAGTCGATTTACTGGTATTTGCGCCATTATTTAACGCCCAAAAAATGCATGTCTTAAAGGGATAGTTCACCCAAAAATGAAAATTCTGTCATCATTTACTCACCCTAATGTTGTTCCAAACCTGTAAAAATGTCTTTGTTCTGTTGAACACAAAGGAAGATATTTTGAAGAAAGTTTGTAACCAGGATGCTTTGGAGCACCATTGACTTCCATAGTAGGAAAAAAATACTATGGAAGTCAATGGTGCCCCAGAACTGTTCAGTTCCCACATTCTTTAAAATATCTTCCTTTGTGTTCAACATAACAAAGACATTTTTACAGGTTTGGAACAACCTGAGGGTGTATAAATGATGACAGAGTTTTCATTTTTGGGTGAACTGTCCCTTTAAATCAGATGCTAATTTGAGCTGCTCTTGGTAGATTGCGTTGATCATTATGGAAATGATCCGGCTCCGTCCATATACGTTAATGTGTGCATTGTCAGTAAACCACATGCAGAACTTTCCACTCCCATCTGCGCTTTTACAGGATTGCGCTTTCACGCTAATTTGCCCTATTTAGTAAATCTGGCCCTAAATTTGAAGATGTAGCTTTATGTTTATTAGAGCGTGGAATCATTGGCAAAATCGATAACAACAAACAAACACTTTGTAAACCCATATGATGGCGTTAGAAAGCAAAGGAACAGAGTTAAAGAGCAAGAAAAACAAACAGTCCCATACCTGTACTGAGGAGGAGGAATGCCCTTTGCATCACAGGTCAGTGTAGCGTCTTCCTCCAGTGAGCCCACTGTCAGGTCACTGGGCTCCATTCGCCATTTCGGGCCATTAAAAGACTTATAATCCAGACACTCTGAGAGCAAACAACAGAGTACAATTTTATATTTGTATCTTAATGCAAAGTTTAAACTGTTTTTCTATGTTAAAATACTTTTTCCTATCTCATCTTAATGGAATAGTTCACCCAAAAATAAACAGTACAATACTGGTTCCTTTAATAAGGAGAGACAAATATATATAAACCATTCTGTAGGATTATCCCTTTAAAAGGTGTAAACACTATAGCTCTGTGATGCTTTCAAAACATTGATCTGTTTGCTTTAGTATCCCAAGCAGCCAGAGACATTGACACTGGCTCAACCAGTGGTGTGAGTTTGTTGGCGGGGTTAGATGGCGGGACGAATGTCTGTTAATTTGTCTGACCAATGACTGATGGGGGATTATAAGTCACCATGAATTCAAAATTGACTTTTTATTTTTAGAATATTGCAGGGTTTATTATAATTGATTTATCTGTGTACTTAATTTTTTTTTTTCAATTCATGTGCCCTTGTAATCAAAACTCCCCCCACAACAACATCTCTTATCTGATGACATGTGCACTAGTGAGAGGACGACAGCGATTTAATGATCCAATCAATTCCCGAATGGACAAAATCCAAAAATACGTGTCACAGTACATAAGAAAAGACAATCACAATTCTGTTTCATGCTGACTTTAAGAAGCCCGTTTGAAAATAATCCATTTTTGCAATTCCTGATGTTAAACTAGTAAAAAATTCAGCTTATTTGACATTAACCAGAAGAAATTCTATTTGGTTTGACATAAGGGATAGTTAAACATGAAAATTCTGTTAATCATTTACTAGTGTTCTAGTCAAGACCACTTAAACCGAGACCAAGTCTAGACAGTGTGTGTCGAGACCAAGACAAGACCAAGACTTTGGGGGATTGAGACCAAGGCAAGGAGAGAACCAGTCAAGACCAAGACCAGACTAGCACTCCTCAAATTCATCTGAAAGATCCACATTTACTGCCTGAGAAATGTCTTATTTTTAATAATTACAATTAGCATAATAAGACACTATATATAGATCTGTTACCAAACAATTGAAATCACTAACAACAAAATTCATCTACACGAACAGAAGTTGCATCTGAATTGGTACAATTACAAATGCATAATTAATTTAATTGAGATTAATGTTTTTTTTTTGTAAAAAATCAATATAACGTTTGCAATTGTGCTCATATTTGTGAAAACAGGCCTCTTTCTTGTGATATTGCTTAATTATATCATATGTTATAATATAAAAATCAAGATCTTATACAAGCACTATTTTTCGCAAGTACTTGATTTGACTATAAAATAGAAGTCAGTTGTAACCTGTTTGGTTACCAACATTCTTCAAATGATCTTCTTTTGTTTTCTGCAGAAGAAAGTCATACAGGTTTAAACTGAAATAGCATGAGGGTGAATAAATGATGACAGAATTTTCATTATTGGGGGAACTATCCCTTTAAAGTCAGCATGAAAAGGAAGTTGCGATAGTCTTTTCTTCCTTATTGTGATGTATATCCGAATGAAAAAATAATACAGGGCGGGACTTGATTTCATCCTCGGGTAGTGATTGGATTGTAGGAAGTTGGGTGTTGCTAACTAAATGGAGGCAGACAACAGAACACCTTCAGGAAAAACTAATCAGGATAAACATATGCCTAGAGCACCTCCTTGTCACCTCCATTGACAATATAATTAAAGTTTGAAGGGAACACCTGTGTTTAGGCTATATTAAGGAATTGTAATTTTGACAAAGAAGAATTATATTTAAAAGCATCTTATTTCAGTGTAATATGTTACCATATTATCACGCTTAACACTGAGAATTAGAATAATCGTAAAATGACGATCTAAATCAGAGAAAATCATAGGTTCGGTGGGTGGCGGGTGGATGGTTTATTTTTAACAGCGGATTCATGTGATGTTACAGCTGATCCGCACATCTCTAATATAGTCTCACCTCTGCCGAGACATACGTCATGAACAGAACAGATGCCATTTCGGGGAGAAGTGGAGGTTAATGTTTTTGATGAAAGATTACATGGGCATATCAATAATAATAATAAAAAAGACGTGCGCTGATAAATCGTTTACAATAAACATTGCAACATTCTGTAAAAAAAATTAAGAAACGTCATTTTTGATTTCATGGTGACTTCAAGTCTTTTTAAAAAGGTCTGAGGGAAAATATTCTGCAAATGACAGAACTTGTACAGCAACGCACATACACAGAGAGTGCAGAAAGAAAGACCATATGTGGTGAGATCACACCAGGTGTGTGGGTTCTAATCAACTGCTATGCTCGCATCACTCAATTTCTACTTAAGATGGTTTCAAAGCGGGAAAATGACAGGAATCCTCACATTTAAGTGTGATATTTGTTTAGAAAATGAGAACTAGGCGCTCTCAAAATACATTTACATAACAATACAGTGTCTTTCTATTTCTTATCCTCTCCTCAACTTAACTGAAACGCTCAGCTAATCTGAATGTCTCCATTCAGTTTTATTTTACTTTTAAAGAATTATTTTGTCATTTGACAATGGAAGACAAAAGTAGAAATTTTGAAGAATGTGTTTATTGCTGGTCCATGCAATTACAAGAATTACAAAAGCTTCAAAAAGGACATAAAAGGACCACAAAAGCAATCCAAATTGTGAGCTATATTACAATAATACAACAGTTTGGTGTGAGGAACAGGCCAAATGTGATGATATGATGTGTCGATTAGTGATGGGTATCATTGAGGATTCAGGGCCCTATCATACACCCGGCGCAATGCGACACCAGGTACGACACAAGTGTTTTTTGCTAGTTTCAGCCCGACGCAGTTATCATTTTCACGTCCAGCACCACGTTGTTTAAATAGCAAATGCACTCACGCCCATCTGTTCGCCCATGGGTGTGCTGGTCTGAAAACTTTCAGGTGCACTGTTGGCGTGTTGCTATTTTGAGGCAACTGAAAACGACTGTGCCAGTGACCAACAAAAACCTGGTCTATGGTCAATGGCGCAGTATTTTTTGTTGTGGTTGTTGTTATTTAAAAAGCATGTTAGTAATATGCACCTATAGGTGGGTGCACAACGCACATACACTCTTCTTGTTACACACAGGGAAGCGCAGCAGCACACAAACATTTTTAAATACTAAAAATAAAAGGATTTCTCTCTGAAGAAGCGTTCAGTCTTATCGCTTGCAAATTCCGCCATGTAAATAGCGAATCCGCCATGGCGCGAGCGCAACTGGTTTTTAAAGGGAATGGGAGATGAGACTTTGATTGGTTTATTGCACGTTACGCCCAAAACACACCCATTACTCATTAAGAGACTAGGTACAACCCTTTTAGACAATGTGCCGGGCGTGCTGACCGTTTTTTTCTGTTGTTAAACTAGCAAAAGTGGATTCGGACAAGCCCTAAGTGCACCTGCGTCATGCGCTTAGATCGTTAAAATAGGACCCTTAATGTTAAAAAAAGAACAGAATTAACATTGCTTTATTTTCTGAAACATAAAATAAATAAGATAAACAATTAGGCTATCTATAACAAAAGAAAAAGCAATTTCTAAATAAATCGCTATTATAAAAAAATAAATGAATGTAAAACAAACTGAATAAAAAATTTCTTGCAAAAGAACATACAGTGGAATTGAGCATGTTTAGTGTTTAATATTTATAAACCGCAGAGAAAAAAAATGACTATAAAGCAAAAACTAACTGACTGTGATGTGTTTAATAAATTATTACACGCTGATTTATTATTTTTTAAGTATTTGGTATTTTAAAGGGGTCATGAACTGCATTTGTTTTATCTTATAATGTTCTCTGAGGTCCACTTATAATGTAAGCAAGATTTTTACATTAAAAACATGATAATTAAGAATAGGCTATTTTCTATCATGTTTTTGATCACTGTTTTGATGGGCTTGCCACATTCAAGACTTGGAAGTAAATGCCCACTGCTATGATTGGGTAACAGTTTTGCATATTAACATCATTTTTAATGTCCCCTCAATTAGGTGTGTGGAGTTGTTTTGAAAACTTCTGATGTTGAAAAATGGCAACCGGCGAAATTCAGCCATACATAAAGTGTAAGTACTTGGAATTACCACAGTTATAGTTAACGTAGGATAACTTTATTCAATATGAGCAAAAAGATCATTTTTAAGTTGGATCTTTTCAAAGAATCAGTTGATTCAGTTCGCAAAACCATTCTGAATGATTCATTCATAAATCAAAGTGGTTCTCGAGTTCAACTCAGACTCAGTGATCCCGTCACAGCCATTAACATCTCACAGGAGGTGAAGAATGGCTCAAATTTCAATCTGTTCTTCACACAAAGATTTATAAGAGCTTTAGAAGATTTATAATACAGCACATATGTTGTACAGACCACTTTTATGGTGCTTTTACACCCTGTTGAAGCTTAAAAGACCCAGCTGGGAAAAGAGCAACCAGTACAATTATTCAAAATAACTTCATTTGTGTTTCACAGAAGAAAGAAAAATGATGTGAATGATGACAGAAGTATTTATTTTTAGGTGAACTATCCCTTTAAGAGCTTAAACTCTGAGGATGATTTGGTATATATATATAAGTCTGTAAATTTCCAGTGATTTCATATTCAGAGAAATAATTTCCCCTCCCACATCTGTAGGGAGTGGAGCCATAAACTGTGACATACTAGTTCAATTTCCTTAGAGGACACATTGTATCGAAGCCTCCAAAACCTTCTATGTCACAACACAATTCATTTTCAAAGTGACTGCACAGCTTAATTGAAAGCTCTTCCACCACATCCAAAACACGTCCTGTTCCTGTAAGCCTGATTCTGTGCGTCAGGGTCTATTACTGTCTTCCACTCATAATCAAGATATGGGCAACAACACATTTGTTCCTGTCTGCTGTGGGTTCACACCGAAACAATAAATGACCAGACATCTTGACCACATGCTTCTGTGAACTAGAGGAGAACAACGGTCTGTGGCCGTGAAGCTTTCTTTGAGATGCACTTCACATATACATTAACTCTGAGCTTCAAAACATCGCAATAGTCTACTTATAAAATGATTAAGTTAAAGTTGATAGAGACATAGTTGTGAATACGCCACAAGAGCCACACAGGGAAGGAATTACCAATTCATTTTACCTGCAAGATACTCCATGATTGATAGCAGCAAAAACTGTTTCCATAGTAACGTCATCTTCAGCTGCCAGGGGCGAGTGTTACTTGAATCCAGTGCGCCGTGAATGAACGGCTGCTCTCCAGAGAGGAAAACACCTGACCTGTTGAGGACCAGATTATGAGACAAATTAGAAATACTTTATTATAGTATAGTCCATTTTTCTCAATTAACTCCAAAAATTTTTTATTTATGCAAAAGAAAGCCATGAGGTAATGAGCGGTGGCTGCTGTGTGCTTACAATACACATTATAGGGCAAAAATTACAGCACTAATGCAGCTAATGTGGCTTAAAAGATCACACAGAAGATCTCTTGCACAAAAACAAATACTCTTTCCATTATGCAAATTGATATTGATCGGATAGATTACATTTTATGTAAACAATCTATTGGAGTAACTAAAGTGGATTTTGACAATTTTAAGGAATCTCTATATCATCAAGAATCTGCAGAAAGCTCCACAGATTTTATAAAAAATATTGCTGCAAATAGTTTCACCACTGAAGTAGACATGTTGAAAAGTCAGATTATAATCAATAAACATGGCACTAGTATATCAAAATATGTATAACGCTTTGCTGAACAGATATACAACAAAAGGAAAAAAAAATAAAACATGTTGAAAATACACTACAATTCATAAGCTTTCCTGTAGCTCAGTGGTTAGAGCATTGCACTAGCAATGCCAAGGTTGTGGGTTCGATCCCAGGGATCGCACATACTCAGATACAAATGTATAGTATAATGCAATGTAAGTCGCTTTGGATAAAAGCGTCTGCCTAATGTAAATGTAGGTTTCACATCAAGTCAAGACACTTCTATTTATATAGCACTTTTTTTTTTACAATTATACAAATTGTTTAAAAGCACCTTTACAGTGATTTAATGATGCAAACAGACTTCAATTCTGCTGTAAAGCAGCTCTAAAAAGACAACAGTAAACATTCAGTTGAAATCAGATCAGTGTCGATTCATTTCGGTTCGATAACTGTGTTAAGTACATCAATTATGAAATGAGTCCAATTCAGCTATAAAGCAGCTCTGTGATGATTATTGTGTAACCCAATTCTTAACCCTAGGGGTTAATTTTAATAAGAAATAAGAAAAATCCTGGATTCCCGGCAGTTGACTAGTGAATTTGGCCGGTATTTTTCTCTTTGAATGATGATAGTCAATAAATTAACTTTTTCCTTATACCAATTAGAAAAAACACTTCACTAAAATTTAACAAAATTCTTTATAGCATCCCAGAAATCAGTACCTTGTTAACGGAGTTAAATTGCCAAACTTAATAAAAATACCACAATGCAACTTTTAAGGAGAAAAGGAATAACAGAGATTTATTTGTTTACATTAAGATAATAATCCCCCCCTCTTTTTAAAAAAAAAAAACAATAACTGCAAATAAATATTACCCTTTGTAAGAAAACAGAAAACTTTTACCTAATGGTATGTAAATTACTTATTTTCTCAAAAAAATTGTACACTTCAAAAACTTGTTTCTCACAATATACAAGCTTTTTCAGTTCAATATTACGAGTCACACAATCACAAATGTATACACGAGTCAGTGACGCAGCCGAAATACACAAGTCAGTGACGCAGCCGAAATGTTGTTCGTTTCGTTACCGTTGGGGCCCAGCTTGTTGGTGCACATTAAACAGCTGACGAATTCAGTGTAATCCACATTCAACAGTCTTGACAATGAACACACTTACGTCCATCCGATGAAATTGTAGCAATGTGGAGATTTCGTACGCCACGAACACACTGTTTCCCATCACGAGCTGTCCCGAACACGCGATGAATCCAGCAGATCCACGTCCCACGATGAACCACACGATCTGTCCAGCATGCGATGAATCCACGAATGTTCAATAACTTCCTCAACAGTTATTGTTATGAACTTGAAATGTCACTAGCTGTTAAGCCCTAAGGTTAGTCAAGATCAAACACGTCTTGACTCAGTGCGTTGACTCGAAAACAACAAATAAAATAATGAATTACGCTTTAAATAAAGAACAGAAACAAAACGAGCACCGTTACTCTACACTTATATTTCAAAGAAATATATGAAGTCTCCAAAATGACGCACTCTTAATACACGCAGTGAACTTTCTAGCCGCCTTTTCTTGCCATGTGCGATGAACACTTGCATTAAACACAATTACTGACTGGACATAAACAAAAGACAGTTACATCATATTTTGAAATAAAAATTAAAACAAAATACATTTTAATTCATGTTATTTCTCAACATGAATCATATTCAGCTAGACATTTTAGGGGTCCCTACAATTGCCATGTTTATTGATTATAACCTGACTGGCAAAAAAAAAAAAAATTAAATATAAAAAATAGTATTTTCAACATCTACTTCAGTGGTGCATTTCATGACCCCTTTAAAGGGTTAGTTCACCCAAAAAAGAAAATTCTGTCATTAATTACTCACGCTCATGTCGTTCCAAACCTTCAAAATTAAGATATTTTTAAAGAAATCCAAGGTTTTTTTTTTTTTTGCCCCATAGAAAGCAACGTAATTACCATCCTTCAAGGTCCAGAAAAGTAGTAGACATTGCTAAAACAGTTGACGTGACTACAGTGGCTCAACCTTAATGTTATGAAGCGACGAGAATGCTCTTTGTGTGCAAAAACAAAACAAAAATAACGACTTTATTCAACAATTTCTTCTCTACCCTGTCAGTCTCGTACGCAGTTGACGCAGTGAACACAGTTCAGCGCTTCTGTGTTTACATCTGAACTCCGGCTTAGTATTGGCCGACACTGTTCACGTGAGCACCATGATGTATGCGTGTGTTACTGACGCAGAAGCCGGCTAATAATGAGTCGCCGTTCTGACGTAGAACACAGAAGCGCTGAACTGCATTCATTGCGTACGAATCTCACAGGGTAGAGAAGAAATTGTTGCTTTCTATGGGGAAAAAAAACCTCTCAGATTTCATCAAAAATATCTTAATTTGTGTTCTGAAGATGAACGAAGGTCTTACAGGTTTGGAACGACAAGAGGGTGAGTAATTAATGACAGAAATTTCATTTATAGGTGAGCTAACCCTTTAAGACTTGACAGATGAACTCGCATCGTGCCAATTTTAGGGCTGCAACTAATGATTATTTTGATAATCGATTAGTTGGCTGATTATTTCTTCAATTTCCTTTTTTTTGTTTTATTGACAAACACTATTCCACATCCTGCCCAATGTCCTTCAAACAAATGTGTCAACTAAATGCTATATTAAAACATATATGTTTAGTGTCTAGTGTATACATATAAAAGCTAAGTGCAAAAGAGCTATAAAGCAAAAGGACAGTTTAAATCCTTACATAAAAAAAATAAGATAATAATAAAGATAATAAAGAAAAATAAAAACAAACTCAGCGTTAACAGATAAGAGAAATGTTCTGCAGGAGGAACACACACACATTCACTCTGGACACAGTAAGATGTTATCCCTACAGTTACCACTCTCATAAAATACTTGAATTACATGTTGACTTTTAAACTTTAATGTCCAACAACAGATATTTCAGCAAAATGAATATTTTTGCATTGAATATTAATTGGCTCCGTCTCGAATGTGCCCCGTCTGTTTGACGAGCAAACGCACGCCAGTGTTCACTCAGTGGAGTCAGAAGTTTAACGCAGACTGTCAGGACGAGCCATCATGCAAAATAGAAATTCTTGCGTGAATTTGTAACACTTACAAATAAGGATATGACCATAAAATTAAAGTTTTGCACTGAAGAAACACAAATTAAACAGCACACGCATCTGTCAAAGCTTGACGCTTAAAATAAAGAATTCTCATGTTTTGGGCAGCTTGGATCACGTATCTTTCCTGCAGCAGCTCACTCTGTTTCCTCCACTATTTTTAGATGCATGTTGTCCATAGAAATCTGTTATTCAGTGCTGTAATTTGACGCGACTAGACTGGCGGAAGTTTTCCATGCACGGTGGGCAGACGCGACTAATCGATAATGACATTCGTTGTCGATGATTTTCATTATCGATTTTATCGATTAGTTGTTGCAGCACTAGCCAATTTTGATAATAATTTCATGTTTTATAGACGTAGCCATGTTTAATATTTACTTTTGTCATTGTTACTTTGGCTAATTTTAGCGTGAGACTCAAATACGAACTTGACTTCGGTTGCCTGTTCACACAGACCGTATTCAAGCTTGTTTTATAAGCTGCTGTGTGACCAGTACATTTTGAGACAGGCACAAAAGTGTGAAACAGGCTTCATGAATTCAGTTATCAATAAAAGTGCAATACCTTCAGATCTACTGAACTCTTGTTTTAGTGTTTAAATCCATTTACTCTAAAATCAATCACAAAATCGTTAAAAAGTCTGGAAAATTCAGTCCAGTTATATGGTAATGTCCTTACCTAAGCCAGTTGGCCATCGCCTTCTGGTTGAGTCAGAGGATGTACACATTACAAGTATGATGGTGGTCAGAAGGGTGTGCTTGTTTTGTAAAAATGACACACTATTCACAACAGCCAGTGAGTTATGAGGTTTGGATGGTGTTCTGTCGATCTGCCAAGCAACATTTTAAATCAATTTGTAGAGCCAAAGACAGGGAAAGCAAGAGAAAAGGAAGGAGATAGTGCTGTTGATGTGAGAACAGAGAGACTGCAATTTTTTATTTTAGATATTTTTTTTCTAACAATGTTGAAATCTCAACTGTCCCTTTTGATCAATTTAATGTCTCCTTGCTGAATAGAACTATTCATTTCTTTGTAAAAAAAAATCTTACTGACTATACATATAACTAATATGAATGAAATATTAAATGTTCATATTAATACATATACATTTTACATTTTGCATTTACATTTTTAAACTGAACAGGAAAATTGTATGGAAGCTTGTTCCCGCCACTGAAAAAAAAAAAAAAAATACAAAAGGTAATTACATCTCGCAATTCTGACTTATAAACTCGCAAGAGATATAAACTTGCAATTCTGAGAAATAACGTTAGAATAGCGAGAAAAAAGTCAGAATTGCGAGAAAAGTCAGAATTGTGAGTTTATTTCTCTGTAACTCGCAATTACGAGTTTATATCTTACAATTATGACTTTTTGTCTCAAAATTGCAAATTTATATCTCGCAGTTCTGATTTTTGATCAGAATTGCAAGATATAGTCACAATTGCGAGACAAAAAGTCATAATTGCGACTATTAATATCTCGCAATCCAGACTTTATTGGATTTATTTATTTATCACAATTCTGAGAAAAAAGTCAGAATTTCAACTATTTCTTAGAGTTGCGAGTTTATATGTTGCAATTCAGACTTTATTTCTCAGAATTGAAACTACTCAGAATTGCGTATTTATATCTCGCAATTTGGACTTTATAACTCACAATTGCAAGAAAAAAAATCAAAATTTTGAGATGTAAAATCTCAATTGTGATTAAAAAGAGCTAAAAAACTCACAATTACCTTCATTATTATTTATTTGGTGGCAGAAACAAGCATCCATAGTATTCACTATTTTTACTTTTTGGTAACTATCGAAATCTCAGAATCAAATCATTTGCTGAACATGTTCTGGATGGCACCAAGTCATGTTTAGCCTAGCTGCACTGCATATTTAATGTTGTGCAGGTCATATTTTTTTAACCTTGTGTTGTTGTTCATGGTTTTCAAGGATAAGAGCATGTCACACAATCTGTCCATGTTGGCATATCTGCCTTATTTGACGAGTTTCAACCAAATGGCAGATTAACTTGCGCCCACATACCACAGAATTTGATCAGAACAGACCTGTGACCCATTTTTGGGTTGTGGCCAACCAGTTAAGAGCCACTGCTTTAAGATGCTCAACATCAATTTCTCATAATACACTTCAGAGGAGCGGTTCACATAATTCACTGACGTACAAAACACACACACTTGCACAAAGCCGAGTAATATCCAGACCACTGAAGACTTATAAGGGCACTCCAAGAATGATAATTATTGCCATCTCGTGTAGTTGTCAGGAAGGATTCCCATCATCTTTCAAGTTTTAGGCTGGTTTTAGCAGGAGTAAGTGTGTAAAATAGGATTTAAATACTCTGGATTTTGTGCGAAGAACACTGCATGTCATGTTCTGTCTTGCTAAGCAGTCTTGAAGCGAAATCCTCAACAGCAGTGAGCCTGTGAGACCTTCTCATCATACTGCACCGTCTAGTTCTTTTCCATTAATGAAAGTGTGCACTGTGTAATTAGGGGCTCTGTTATTTGCAGCCTAATTTAATGCCTTTTATACAAACAATTCAACATCCCTCTAAATAAAACACCCTGAAGATGTAAAACCGCATCAATGATGCTTAATGTTCAAACCCTCTGAAGCAAAGAATGTTTCAAAGTGCCATCTCCACACCATTACTGATTATGTTTCTTTGTTCCTCGATCAACATAATCAGGGTCAATACAAAAACATGAATATGCATCCAGACCTTTACCAAACTGCAACCGTCAAACCCATGCAGCAGATATTGGTGAGCAATGTAATGGAAAAATGTTCAAGTGTGACCGTAAATTGACTTGTAAGTATTCTTCTCTCCTGAGGACAATATTCTGTCAACAAACTGTATTACGATGCCCTCAAGTGCTTCAGAAAACTGAAATTTCAAAGACATTAAGACAAAAAGAAGCATTCTGATAAGCAACACACTCAGACAGACATTTATGACAAATAAATCTGTTACTGTCCCGTAACATTGCATTTATAGGTTAGTTAACTGACGTCTTCATGGCACAGCACTTTATTCCATATAATATGTGGGTGAGATCTTGCTGGTTTATGTTTTGATGATCCTCTGCGGGGTCTAAGAGGAATTATTGTGTCACTGGCCGGCCTGACTGATTTTCTCAATTACGAAGCTGTTGAGCACAGTTTAGCGGGACAGATGTTATATTTGTATTCATTTATTTCATTATTTTACAGGGTGGATGACACGTGAAATGAGGCTGAAACAAGAGATGAATATCTATAATGTCCCTTACGTAAGGACACATATAAATGGCATCAGGTGTGACTTATCCAAAGATTTATGGAAAGAAAAAAAAAGCTGCTGTAATTGACTGGTTTAGTTAGACCGACATCAAACTGCAATATATCATTATTTACATATTGATTTTAATATTAGAAGCTGAAAGAAATAATGAATCAATCTATAATCTCTAATATTAATGTCCAAGTCAAGTGTGTTGACATGCACAATCTTACACTGATTATGCTTAATAACCTGACAGCATGTAAGGTCATGTAAAACTGTTATTACCGTTTAAAACAAAAACCAGTACGCATAGATTTTTGCTTTGATTTTACTTTTCATGTAAACACTTATGTTTTGGTATTTAATTCAGTGTGTGCATGACTAATTCACATTTTGGTTCATGGCTTTGATGTCATAACCAAGAATATTCAGATAGAATTTCATGTCAATCTTTTTTTGTGTTGCTGAGAATGAGCTAATTTTTAATAGTTTTCACTGTCTACATGTAAACACACATACAGCACATAATAACTGACATATAGGGCTAAGCTATGGATTGAATATTAAAGATAAACTATATTGCCAAAAGTATTGGAATAGAATTCCAGTGTTCCAATCACTTCCATGGTCATAGGTGTATAAAATCAAGCACCTAGGCATGGAGACTGCTTCTACAAACATTTGTGAAAGAATGGGTCGCTCTCAGGCGCTCAGTGAATTCAAGCGTGGTACCGTGATAGGTTTCCACCTGTGAAATAAGTCCACAAAGTGGAAGCAATGTGGAAAAACAGCAACTCAGCCACAAAGTGGTAGGCCACATAAAATCACAGAGCGGGGTCAGCGCATGCTGAGGCTCACAGTGCACAGAAGTCGCCAACTTTCTGCAGAGTCAATAGCTACAGACCTCCAAACTTCAGTTGGCCTTCAGATTAGCTCAAGAACAGTGTGTAGAGAGCTTCATGGAATGGGTTTCCATGGCCGAGCAGCTGCATCCAAGCCTTACATCACCAAGTGCAATGCAAAGCGTCGGATGCAGTGGTGTAAAGCACGCCGCCACTGGACTCTAGAGCAGTGGAGACATGTTCTCTGGAGTGACCAATCACACTTCTCTGTCTGGCAATCCGATGGACGAGTCTGGGTTTGGCGGTTGCCAGGAGAACGGTACTTGCCTGACTGCATTGTGCCAAGTGTAAAGTTTGTTGGAGGGGGGATTATGGTGTGGGGTTGTTTTTCAGGGGTTGGGCTTGGACCCTTAGTTCCAGTGAAAGGAACTCTTAATGCTTCAGCATACCAAGACATTTTGGACAATTTCATGCTCCCAACTTTGTGGGAACAGTTTGGGGATGGCCCCTTCCTGTTCTAACATGACTGCGCACCAGTGCAAGGTCCACAAAGACATGGATGAGCGAGTTTGGTGTGGAGGAACTTGACTGGCCTGAACAGAGGCCTGAATTACAGTGGAGACTGTGAGCCAAGCCTTCTCGCCAACATCACTGCCTGACCTCAGAAATGCTAGAAGAATGGTCAAAAATTCCTATAAACACACTCCTAAACCTTGTGGAAAGCCTTCCCAGAAGAGTTGAGGCTGTAATAGCTGCAAAGGGTGGGCCAACTCCATATTAAACCCTACGGATTAAGAATGGGATGTCATTAAAGTTCATGTGCATGTAAAGGCAGGTGTCCCAAAACTTTTGGCAATATAGTGTATATATTATAACTTTTTATTTGGTAACTACTTTTCCTATGTCATAACACGAGTTAAGGTGAGACACTACAGGCAAAAACATTGTCTTTTGATATATCTGTCAATTTTGGGATTTGGGGCTTTTCATAAAGTTTTTTTTTTTTTTTTTTTCATACTAGTGGAAAGAAAAAATTCCAAAATACACTTTTAAGTGTATGTTTTATAGCACTGTATCTATTTGCGTTTGTTTTCTGTTTTCAAGGCCGTCTTCTCAAAATTAGTTTCTTCTCCTACACTGAGCCAGAAATCTCCACTTCAGTAGCACTTACATAAACCAAACTTTACAGTTTTATTCCTAACTACAGTGCACAGCATAAATGAGTACACCCCCTCTGAACAAATACAAAAGATGTATTTTCTTAATGATTCCTAATACAATTCATGGAAAGATGGCAAAACTGAAATGTATTAAACATATACTTAATAAAAATTGAGAAATATATGTCATTAATATCCATAAAATAAGTAAATTAGCCAATTTTGTTTAAATGAAGGATTGCAGAAATGAGTACACCCTAGATTTAATTCAACAAATGTATAATATTCTAGTACTTATTATGTCCTCCATAATTTTAAGTATACTGCTCTGACCCTTCTTGGCACAGAGTGTACAAGTTCATGACAAATTGTCACGTCTGTCCTGTTTAACTCCTGGATGATGACCTCATTAAATGCCCTGAACTTTAATGGGGAGTGTTGCTCAACTCGTCTCTACAGAATCCCCCACAGGTGCTCAAGAGTGTTAAGATTGAGTGCAATACATGTCCACAGAAGGTTTTTCACCTTGGGAGAATGCATATCCTCATTGTCATGTTGAAAAAATGCCCAACAATGCAGGGAATGAGGAAAGGGTAACATCTTCTGTTTCAGATTTGTGTATTAAATTACACAGTGGTGTGGGAATTCATGACAGCATTAATAAAGCACAACTCCCTCACACCTTTACTACCACTGAACTTTACTGTGGGAACCAGGCACTTCTCACTGTACTCCTCCTCTAGCAACACCATAACATTTTGGATGCTGTTAGATTCAAAATGATTGACTTGGTCTCATGAGACAAGAGTATGTATTCCCAGAAGTCTATATTTTGTAAATATGAGCCTTGGATAAGGCTAATTGACTTTGTTGTGCTTTGGCTACAGTAAGTAGTTCCAGTGTAGACAACAACCATGCATGTCACTTCTGCAGGCTGCATCTTACTCTGTGAGATAAAGTTTTGAGACACTCACTTGGTATTTATAGCAAAAAATCCCTCATCACTAAATGAAAGCTTAAAAAAAAATGAAGGCCTAGTTATTTCAGGGGCCTTGTCAAGTCCATTGTTTTTGAATTTGTTACTTTTGCTATATTTTCACACTTAAAACAATGATTTGGTAATCCTCTTGTACCACTGTCCTCTTTTGTGCTAAGAAATAAGTCTCCTGACAGTTCTCTCCCAAGTGGTTCCATTGTTGTCAGCATTAAGTCTGAGAATGATTCAGTGGGTTATATAACACTTTTAATTGTCAAGAAATTACTTCTCTTTGTTTTGGTTCAGCATACTTACCTGTTGATCAAACATTGCCTTAAACTTACACCAGAAAAATTTTATTCATTTTATTTAGTAACTTCCAGGAGGGTGTACTCATTTTTGCAACACAACATTTGATCACTTTGTTAACAAAATCTTATTTTTCATGCTTCTTTGGTAATTGATCAAGCACACTTACTGGAACATTATATCTCTAAAGAGCCCTAACATGTCTTCTAAGTAAAGAGAAATTGCTGAATTTGTTACTTTTCAGTGTACTCATTTATGTTGTGCACTGTATATTCTGAAGGTTTTTATAGAGGGGTTTGTTCATATACAATTTGCCTGATTTTATATTTTATCTTATTTCTAATTTTATTTTTTTTCTGGCTGCATTTTCTGATTTATGGAGTGATAAAAAGAGATATCCAAAATCCACTCTGTAATAACCTTTGACTCAATATGTCAAAAAAATGAAACAAGAATTTTGAACCTGACTTCATCCAATGTTCAGATTTTTGTTCTATAAATGTAGGGGAGAACCGGGATGAAAGTAACAAAGCGATTTTCTCAGAGCCCTGACTACATTTGCATTCCAAGTTAAGACAGCACGTTCAGCAAGCAACCCTTGACGGAGCTGCCGAATACCATGTGATTTCGTCATCGTTTCCCGCAGTTAGGTCCGGAAAGCAGTTTTCAAAGACAGTAAATAAACTGCTGAAGCGGTACTTTTTTCTAATTACAAGTTGTGTTTCTTGTTTCATGTGTCACAATAATGATCAATCTACAGGTTATTTAGTGCTATAACACATCCTGAAGTTTGCCATGTCAGAATTTTTCAGTATGAAAGTAAATCGGGTTTAAATATCAGGAGTTGCTGTCGGGACGAAAGTAACACTTGTTACTTTTGTCCCGCTGCAGTGACAACAAGTGCTTCTTTTGTCCCACTGCTAATGTGGTGGCTTTCTCTGCGTTGCAGCATTTATTAAAAGATGTTTATGTCATATTATGCTAGCAGAATATGCCAAGAGTGAGGGTCAGAAAGGTCTGATTCAGCCAGATGTTTATGAGAGGGCGTTTCTGGACATATCTGTTGCTGATTTCTGCATGTCACCATTTATTCACTCAATCTGTTTACATTTACCATAGTCACATTAGTTTTTAGCCATACCTTAGCTTTTCCACATCCACCTATGAGTTTGCAGTGTTTCCATTCAGATGTTTTTATGCATATTTTGAATTTATGCATAAAAACAGCTGGATTGGAAACATGACTACTTTTACATTATGTTGAGAATTTATATTATGTTAATTTAATTTAATTTTCATATTGTTCATACTTTTGAAAAAAAATGTTTTATAAAATAAATTGACATTGCCAAAAAAAAAAAAAAATTCAAGTTTGTACTGTCGGGTTACTTTTGAAACATTTGATGAAACTGAAATTCTCAATTTTAATTTTTTTTTTTTGCAAAGATAAAGGAATAAATATGTTTGCAGTTACATATTAACAACGTCATAGTCAGGTATATTTAATAAAAACAAGACTAACACAAAAAAAATCTAGCTTGTATTGTTGTGTTACTTTTGACCCACCTGTGTGTTACTTTAGTCCCAACTGACGGGGTCGAAAGTAACAATGTGCAATTTATGTTCAAAGTGAAATTATACTGAAGCCGTTCTACATTTATATAAAATACCGCCTGGTATTGATAGACCTTACTTGCGAGTTATTGACCACAGCAAAAATATATCGCTGTCTAAAACATTATCTTTGAAAATTACATTTTTGTGAAAAATGGTACTTTAGTCCCTGCTCTCCCCTATGTAAATTAGAGCATATTTAATTAGATAATGCCTCATTTGCATATTTAAACAACATTTCAGAAAACTTGTAAAACAAAATGTTTGCAATTCTCAATGTAATCAATCGACTGGGGAAATATGGTGATATTAACTATTAGTTAATTTTTTTACCCTATGGTGTCTTGCCTTAAAGCCCCCCTGTAGTGAAAATCAAGTTTTTAATCTTGTTTATATGTCTATGTGATGTATTTAATATGCTTTAAAACAAACCATGTTCAAATTCATAAGTCAACACCATTGCTAAATATTTTCTCTTTAAAACTGCAGTGATGTAAAGACAGTCTCAAACCCGTGGTTTGAAATCGCTGGTGTTTGTGACGTCACAAACTACCTTATAACCAATCACGTCAATGTGCCAGCGGGCTTTAGCATATCATTACTGACCGCACAAGGGACTCTCAAAAGAAGCCAGGTTATCCCGGTATATTTTTTTGTTGATATGAAAAATCGTGTAGATTTAGCAATATAGCAGGTGTATAATGTATATTATGATGCTATGATGAACTATGTGCCATTCTCCCCTGATGTTCTAAGTTGTTAAAAGTGTTTCTAAGGAGGATACTGATTGAGAAGGCAGCTGTCTGACTCGTGAATGTGAACATGGTTTGTGTAACTTTAGCAACACATTATTAGCTGTTTGATAACATAGTCAAGCAAAAGGCTAATCATATGAATTACCGTTATGTGTCCGACGTTGTAAAAAGCGATACCAATGTGCAGTGTTTACCTCAGTAAGTTGACCGAGTGGATCTCTGAGCTTGTGCGAGTGAGTGGAGGCGGGGCTAATTATCATATTCATATATATGCGTATAATAAATGAGGCAAGGGTGTAAAGTTACATTCAAGCTATTTTAAGGCAAAACAACAGGAAAAAACGATTAAATGTGTAATTTTGGTGATCAAAGATGAGTTTTAAAGGATAAAATTATTGACTACATGGGGACTTTAAGAAATCCTTCATTTGTCTTGGAACTTGAAACATCAGTAGCAAAAATGGCATTTAAAGATGGTTTGATCCATTTTGGTGAATCACTTCAAAATGACCATTTCAATGATTCAGTGAAATCTTTGATTCAACAATTGTGTTTTTTTATGTATTAAAATGTTTTACTAAAATTAAGGGTTGGACTAAATCCAAAATTAAAGAATTGGCTCCCTTTCATGAGGAGGAATCTGAATAAAATTGGCTACAAACCACGGAAAGCTGATCAATCAATCACGGAATCAATCAATCAATCCATCCATCCATCGCTAAAAAAATATCAGCCCTGCTGACCTACTAGCACCAACTGTCACCAACATATATTGAGATACAGCGATGAGCAAGGCCCGATTTGAGGCACAGTTGTAGTGGACCTCACAATATTAATCTCAGGTGGTGACGAGTGAAGCTTTGTCTCTGAAACACAAAGCCATTAATAACAGCCTATCAATTGCTTTCTCTCTCTCAAACCAAAGAGTGGCCTCTACGGGTACCGGAGCACATCATCAAAATAGCAAATGAGGCTGGCGGCAGCGGCGAGGGAACCAGTACACAGAGGCGTGAGATTTGTGATAATCATCATTCACTCTGTCCCTTTGCCTGTAGGCACTTTACATCAAAACAAATGACAACTGCATCTCATAGTGACATGTTAGTTTAAGCAAATGCATAGAAGACAGCTTATCAAAATCATTCCCGACGGAGAAACTGCTGTGTGCCAACCCTAATACAAGTGAGATTTTGGATAAATGTGCAGTCTGCGGCACATTATTGCATTACTGTAACGGTGAACACTATGTGGTGTGTGTTTTTTCTTTTCTTTTCTTTTAAATTATGAATAAATGTTTGATGAACAGCTTGATGAACAGAAGGCCGATGAATGCAACCCGGAAAACACAAAACCATACAAATTACAAAAGAACAGAGATTCAATAGATTTTATTTTCATGGACTTCAGTCCGTGTGACATTAAAAAAACCTGATTTGATACATGAATTTCTAAGGCCTCTAAATTATCAACATGATCAAAATGTTGCTGAAAAAACTTGTACACAATCTACTACATGCCTTCTGTCATCTGATTGATAGTTTATACGTTTTTAGTATAATTCTAAAAACGTCTCCCTTCAGGTCGTGGTACGAGTGTCTTTTCTCTCTGAAATCTTAACTGATTTTTAAACCGTAAACGTAAGAATAACTTTCATATTGTTAGTAATATTTCAGGATGAACATTTACTGAAGCAACTTTGGTTTACTTGATTATCTATACATCGTTTTTTAGAAAAATCATTAAAATCATGTTAGAATGTATTTATGTATAATCAGTGTTGGGGATAGTTATTTTTAAAAGTAATGCATTACAATACTGCGTTATTCCCTAAAAAAGTAACTAATTGCATTACTAAGTTACTTTTTATGAAAAGTAATGCATTACATTACTTTTGTGTTACTTTTTCTCACCTGGGCTGGGCTTGCTTGTTTGTTTTTAATAACAACAAAATAAAAAGTTCTATTTTTTGGCAAATGTTTTGGCATATTTACACTTGTACAGTAGATGGCGCAGCTCAAACAAACCCTTCAGATGTGCTGTCATTGGATTAAAGAAGAATAGGATAAAGGAGAAGAAAGTTTAGCACCCTTATTTCTAAATCTAATTCTAAAGTCATTTTTGCTTATCAGTATAGTTAAAGGTCAGCAGCAAAGACATTGGTTAATAAAGTGAGATTAAATACATAAAGTATATTTAATATAGTTAATTACAGGTTTGCAGAAAATTCTGAGATTGCATTTCACTGTTTTTATTCATTTTGAGGAATACTGAATGTTTTTGTGGAAGTGAGATGAGTAAATGCATGTTCACATTGAGTCTAGAACTACAATAACCATCATGTTCACTTTATTTATCTCAACATGGGGACAGGAGAGCTGTCAGTCAATAAATGTGAAAAAGTAACTTGCGTTACTTATTTGAAAAAGTAACTTGCATAATTTATTGTAAATTGAAAAAGTAATGCGTTACTTTACTAGTTACTTGAAAAAGTAATCTGATTATGTAACTCAAGTTACTTGTAATGCGCTACCCCAAACATGTGCATAATACAATTCAACAGGCTTTAAGAAATGTTTATTTGTTCATTTCTCAGTTAAATTGCATTATCTGCTTTGTCCCCGAGAATAAAAAGTGTTCCGATCATAAAACTTAAGCATTTAAATATCATACTTATAAGACATATCATTGGGAGATGCAGAGTGACAACTGATATTATATGCTTTTTATGAACATAAACTGCTATACTGTTATATAAATATCAGAATTTCTTACTTTTTGGATATAAAAATATCTGCGGCTGCACCAAATTGCATGTTTTTGCTCAGTTTGGGCCTCTGAGTAATATCAAGGTGTTTTTCCTCCTTGAGTATGAGCTGCATATCCTCCAATATCATATTATATGAGCAATAAAAGCCTGATGTACCAAATATAACACACTTTTGTTAAATAAAGTGTTGCATTTAAAAAAAATTGATTTTTCTGACTATCACATCATATGTAAGACTTTACAGGGTTAACCTTAACTAGGGTTAAGGTTTTCTTCCTTTTCATCCATGTAAAATACACAAGTCTACATCCGACAAATGCATACATAGTTAAAAAATGGCATTCTTTCAATAGCTATTATGTTTTTTTTCTTCTTCTCCTTCTTTCTTAAGTACAGATCTCATTTAGATTTTTGACAAGAACTTCACAAAGCTACGATAAAGCAATAAGCCTGGTCAAAAATCCATGGTTTACAGTGTGAGTGAACAGCTGAATGGCTTCACGGAGCTTATTGCTTTTATAAAACTGTTAATCCATAAAAATATTTATTCAAATATTTTTTTACAGGTATATGTTGGCAGAGTAATTTACAACGGCTTCGAACGGAACTATCTGTTTTATAATGTCCATTTTGACCGCCTTTCTGGAGATTAGACGGACTATTAAATTGGTTTCACTAACAAACTAAATACCTTTAATGGTATAATCACCCATACTTTGCACATGATAAAATCTTTAGTTTTTTTTTAAACCTTCCATTGAAAAAAAAAAAGTGTCTTCCAGGATTTTTCTGTCATATTGTGTTGTTAAGTGTTGATCTGTTGTAATTAGAGTAGGCATGCGCTTGTCCTTAATTTATTTGCTCCCTTAAGCCCAAAGTCAGAGACACTCATTAGGATAACGAATGGCAGCTTTGGAAAGAGGTCTCAGGACACAGAATTCTTCCAACTCCTACATGACTAGACGACTAATAAGTCTCATCATGGCTGCTCCCAGTGCATGAGGATTTTTCAGAACAACACCGTTTTTAAAAATGTCAACCCACAAGGGCACTTACGCTAACAGATACCTTGAATGAGTTGTTTTTGTGCCATATGGACTCCGCAAGAGATTATTTAGAAATGCAATTTAGTTCTTGGCATGAATAAATTGAGGGGAGCGCACATATATAAAGCAGGTCATTTGAAGATTCTCCAAGGTGTGAATTTTACGCAAGTTGTCTGTGGCTGTAACTGTGGCGATGAATGACTTCATTTCGGAGCTTCAATATTATTAGAGGTTCAAAGAATTTTTACACCACACATGTGGATTGAAATGAGCAAAATGCTGCATTAAATCCAAGCGCTTCCTCACATGCAATACAGAATGCACAGAGTCCTCGGCTGAATTTGATCGCAGATTCATATTAAATCTGTGGCTGCGAGATGAAAGGACACTTGGCACTTCTAAGCGGTGTGAAAAGTGAGGGACATTTCTTGACTTCTCTTGACTCCATGTGATTCCATGAGCATCTCATATTGCATGCATACTTCAGATGAATAATTCAAGTGAAATTAAAAACCAAAAGTTCACATTAAAAATGCAAAGCCATATTACAAGTATCATTCCTGGAGGAAGTGGTTATGCTCGAAGAGAGCAAGATATCGGTTCAACCACAGAGCATGGTGAAGTGTTACATCATATGAGAAGTATGAAAAATATGAAATGCCTCGCTGATACAATATCACCACACTTTCAGGAAACACAAACAGGCATTTTAGGCACATTCAAGATACTCTTTACATTACAGTATTCATGTTACATGATTATAATAAGTAACCAACATGTACTTTGTGGATATAGTTACTGTACTATGGAGCTACTTGTAAATACAACACTACATCAGACAAATGTGTACATGATTCAGAAATTTATTTTGGAAAAAAATGTGTTTCTTTGTTTCTTACTCATTTAGCCCTCTTTCCAAGAACTTCACAAAGCTACAATGTCCATTTTAACCTCCTTTCTGAAAATTAGAAGGGCTGTAAATTTACTAACAAACAAAAATATAAACCTTCGTGTGTGTGTGTGTGTGTGTGTGTGTGTGTGTATATATATATAGCAAATGTAATATTTGCAAGCAGCTCTGTGGTGTATATATATATATATATATATATATATGCAATTTGTTGTAACAAGGACATTGTAATGTAAAGTGTTACCCATTTTTTTCTTCCTTCTGAATGTCAGACTCTCTCCAGGGGCTTTCCTGACACACCAGCAGAGCACCTGTGCATTTCTGCAGGAGATGCGCAGTTAAAGCTACCTGAACTTCACTGCTGCAGAGCTCCTTATATCCGAATCTGTCAAATCAATCCCTGTCAATCACCATCACTCTTTAACAGTAAACCAACACGAGCTGATGGGTGAACCAATATTTGACCTGCTGATTAAAGCATCTGCTGGTTCAATCAGCACTGATTCGTTGTGAATTCTAATGCAGCAATAAATGTAAGGAAAACATACGGCTGCACCTGAAAACCATGCAAGGTGAAACGATGAGCAGACAGGATAATTATAATAACAAAACACTAAATTCTGGTATGAAAAAATCTACTTTACCCGAAAAACGTGTTTTCTTTTTTTCTCCTCACAGTGTATTTCTTCAGTCTGTGTTCCACAAGCGGTAGATGAGAGATGCTGACATCGCAGTCACTGAGATTTCGGAAAAACCATTTTGCCCAAGTCTGTGTCCAGATGGAGAGAGAGAGAGATAGAGACAGAAGAAAAGCTCAGGATGTAGGAGGGTTTCGCCCTTTCTCCTTCGGTTCTTCACCCCTGAATATATTCCAGTACGACTCCCTCGCGATGTGTCTGCAAACTGAGCTCAAACCCAGACAGTCCTCCTCCTGTGCCAAGCTCACCTCGCTGGATTCACAGCCATACAGAGAAAGAGAGAGACGTTGTTTGCGGCCAGATTTACATTCAGCGTGTCCAGCCAGCGCTGGGTCCAGCAAATCAGCAGTATGATAGCGAAAGACTGGAGTGAGACACTTTATGAACAACAGCGCCACCTTCCGACCGAATCGTACAACTCGCCGTTATGACTACAGAAGGGAATCATGAGGAATTTTAAGAGTTTTAGATTCCCCTTAACGATTAATGGTTCCTTAACGAGCTCTGGTCCTCTTCGTTTAGGAGTAATTGGCTTCTTCACGGTCAAAAATTGATATTATTTAAAAATTATATTATGCAATATTTATACAATTTTTATTAGCTATTGAAAATTATACACAATTTTTTTTTTAATTATTTTTCAATTAAAGCAGTATTCCATGTTAAAATAGAGACATGGCATTTAAAATCCAATTTTTTGAAGGTAGATTAGTGACATCTGGTAGGAGTAAAAAAAGAAAGACTTTTGTAATGCCATGTTGTAAGCACTAGATTCCTATAGTTCTATATAAAATGGCTTATAAATTATCTTGTGTTTTTAGACATAAATACTTATTTTTATCGAATTGTGGATTTGGATTTATATCTTACTTTTTTGTCAAGGTTTAGATTTTTTGTTGTTGTTGTTTGTTTGAAATGTTAATTTGAAGTGTCAGTTTTTGCATGAATTTTACTACAGTCAAACCTGAACACAGAGGTGGACATTTTGTTACACGTAACAGCCAAATTCAATACAAATGTAACAAAAATGAACAGGTATATTTTATCACAACTTAATAAATCTGGGTCTGATCTGATTTCAACCTCTTATTTGAGTCTTTTGGCTCAATTTTACCATATTTTTATAGCCACACCAGTTCATTTGTGTGTATAATAGTGTGTTGTGTGTGTGTGTGTCTCTCTGCATGTGTGTAAGCGAGTGTGTGTTTGAGTGTGTGTGTGTGTGTGTGTGTGTGTTTGTACTCTTGTGTAACCTCTTCCTTGCTGCTTTTTTTTTTTTTTTTTTTTTGTGGCTGAATTATTGATTTTATTTCACACATTTGGATAAACTTGCTCTGTGTTATAGTCAGGCTAGTTCATATATATATGTGTGTGGGGGTGGGAGGGTGAGTATGTCTATTTTGCACTCTTGACATTTTAGAGTGTCCCCCCTTCCTTGCTGTGCACTTTTTTTTCTGCACAGTGGCTGATTTTTAGTTTGTACCACCAAAAGTTTTAGTATTTTTTTGTATTTCCCATTAATTTCCTATGGCAGTCATTTTTGACCGCGAAGGAGCCAAGTGTGACTTTTTTTTTTCCGACCCTTTAACATATCCGAATCATGTCCATGATTTTTTTGTGTTCACATAGCTAATGCGACAAAAGTCACCAAGTTTTATCCCATTCTGATGAAGCAAAAAAATTTAAAATTTCAAAACGTAAACGTTTACGGTCATTTTTGACCGAAGAGGACCAGAGGATTAACGATTTCTTTTTACTTTTCAGAAATGAATGAATGAACTGCCCTCAGACGTTTTTGCCAAATGATCATTTAGATTTCAGATTTCAAAAGAAAAACATTATTTTAAAAACATTTTGAATGTCTTTACACTTACTTTTAATCAATTTATTGAGTCCTTGCTGAGTATTTTTTAAAAACCTATTTACCCCAAACTTTTGCTTGTGCATCACTGTTTTTACAAAAATATTAGGAAACAGAAACAACAACAACAAAACATTTCAACATTGATAATAATCAGAAATGATTCTTGAGCATCAAATAAGCATATTACAATGATTTCTGAAGGATCATGTGACACTGAAGACTGGAGAAATGATGCTGACAATTCAGCTTTTCATCACAGGAATACATTACATCCTAAAATATATTAACATAGAGAACAGCTATTTAAATTGTAATAATAGTTCACAATATTACTCATTTTAATGTATTTTTGATCAAATAAATGCAGCCTTGGTGAGCATAAGAGACGAAGGGAGATTTTTGCTTTGCAGGGTGGCAAAAATAAATGTCTTGCCTGTGAATTATGTTCATACAGTGATCAAGCATAACATTATGACCACTGACAGGTGAAGTGAATAACACTGATTATCTCTTCATCACGGCACCTGTTAGTGGGTGAGATATTAGGCAGCAAGTGCATCGTTTACCTGGTGAACACATGGCACCAGATGCACTATGGGAAGAAGGCAAGCCGGTGGAGGCAGTGTGATGCTTTGGGCAATGTTCTGCTGGGAAACCTTGGATCCTGCCATCCATGTGGATGTTACTTTGACGCGTACCACCTCCCTAAGCGTTGTTGCAGACCATGTTAACCCTTTCATGGAAACGGTGGCTGTGGCCTATTTCAGCAGGATAATGCCCCTGCTGCAAAGCAAAAATGATTCAGGAATGGTTTGAGGAGCACAACACCGAGTTTGAGGTGTTGACTTGTCCTCCAAATTCCCCAGATCTCAATCCAATCGAGCATCTGTGGGATGTGCTGAACAAAAGTCCGATCCATGGAGGCTCCAACTCGTAACTTACAGGACTTAAAGGATCTGCTGCTAACATCTTGGTGCAGATACCACAGCACACCTTCAGGGGTCTAGTGGAGTCCATGTCTGGACGGGTCAGGACTGTTTTGGCAGCAAACGGGGGAACAGCAGATTAGGAAGGTGGTCATAATGTTATGCCTGAACGGTGTATTTCTTTCCCCATTGGCAAATAATTATTTCTTTGGATTTGTACCAAGACATTTTTATAGTGTGGGCTGCCATTGCACTGAATATGCTGATCTCGTCAGGAAACTTTCATTTACATGAAAAAAAAACTGAGTGACATGCTTTATCTCTGAAATCTGCAGCACAGAACGTACTGCACTTGTTATGTGAAACATGACAGGCTTGCAGTTATGCTCAATGCCTTGAGAAAGATTACATATCTGAGTGTGCTCAAATTGACCTTGAAACAAGACTAGGGAATCCCATTTATGGACAAATGACATGACTCTGTTTGCCACAAGTGCAGTTGGACCTGATGGTGTCAAGAGTGTCACTTTTGCTTGAACTTTTCTCCCCACGGTTACACAACATTAGAAGGGTTAACAAGCTTTACCAGTAGACATTATTCAGGTCTTGGCAATAAACGAGCCCCTTCACCTCAGCACGTGCACAAACCTATAATTCAAGGAGGAGAGCGAGTTGAATTTAGCCTTTAGTTGGCTACTTTCTGTGTTTCGTTTGCGCACGAGTCAAGAACGTCTATAAAAACATTACTGTCTATCAGCATAGACCCCACAGGCCTGCACTGAAGTGTAAAACACACCCACGTTTGTTCACAAAAAACATGGCGTTTTATTAGCACTTCCCAGACATATCCATCCACATCATCCCATTATAATTGTTGTTGGAAATAAATCTCTGAACAAGACCGGAAGATTAGATGATCTTTGGAAAGGTCGAACGCGCTCCTCCGGGTGTTGAGAACAGGTCAATTCCAGAGACAAACCCCTGTAAAATAAGCTCTCTTTATTAAAGCCGAAGCCGTGTTCTTCCCCACTGCCATTAAACACACATTAATCATGCTTACTTCAGTTCAGGATACTTTAACACAGCCCAGCCATCATTAATAATGCTCCATCCAGTCCCGCGTTGACATTTCCTTTAATTATCTCTGTAATTTATTCATGTACTGTATCAGTGGCGCTTGTTGTGCGAAGCTGCCTGCGAGGAATATTTTACTCAAGCCTCTTCAAGACACAGGATTAACTATGCTAATGAGGAAGCTGGGAGGCATGACTGCTGTTTGTGCGTGTTAAGCCGGGAAGCCATTAGGCCCCCGATTTACACGTGCCAATTGAAACAGGTTTGATTTTGTTACTGTGTCAGAAATATTTTGAGAATTGTATCTCTGTGACTGGGAGGACATTTTTGTCATACATTTAGTTTGTTATGTTTTCATTCTTGGTTATAACCACACAGCCTTTGTGCAGTAGAAGCAATGGTGACTGAATTTACATTCAGATTTACATTTATGCATTTAGCAGCAGGTTTATTACCATTGACCTAAACTAAAACTATTAAAACATTTAATTTTAAAATATAAATATTAGATGAAAAATACATATAGTTCTAAAAATATAACTAAAATAAAAATGAAAACCACAAGTATAACAATAAAAACAAATTCAAATATTAATAAAAACTATAATAATATTGAAGTAATACTAAAATAACACAGTTTGGCAGATGCTTTTATCCAAAGAGACTTACATTGCATTCAAAGGTAAACATGTCATCAGTTTATGCATTCCTGGGAATCAAACCCAGGACCTTGGGGTTGCTTGTACCGTAATCTATTTGAGGTACAGGAACACAAATTTACACTAAATTTAATCATATTGTTGATATAAAAAAAGAAAGAAAAAAGGGTTAGCTCCAATTCTAATTGGATGAACCATGTTCAAGGCTTTACACTTATTTTTTATACTAATGCACTTAGTTCAGTGTTTATGTTACTTGTCAACAGCCCACAGCTAGATAATGTACACTACTGTTAATAAAAGTAACTTTAAAAAGTAAGCTTTTTACAGAAAACATGTATGCTACCTTTACAGCAGTTAATTCTAGTGTTCAAATTTGATTTCATATTGGTGGGGATTTTCAGTTCCTTATCTGTCAGTCATGTTCAATGTTATGTCGAAGACAAATGGGGTCTCACTTGGGAGCCCCAATCACCAGTTTTAGAAAAACGGCCAATGGAATTGGCGAGTGGAATTTGCATGCTGAGCCACTCCCCCATACATGCAGGTATATAAAATGATAGCACGCATTCCACTCATTCAGAGTTTTGCTTCGGAGCCGAGAGGTTGTTCTACTGAATGACTGCTCTACCTGTCGCCTCTACAGCAAGGAAGCCTTCTTGCTGGTGGTTATGGGACATTCAGCGGTTTGCACGGATAAGTGCAGCGATTCCCCCCTGGATGCTTCAACATAAAGAGCAGTTTTCCTAAAAGAGCAAAACAGAAGACAAGCATCTTTTTAAAGATGCCTTTTCCTCGGTGTGTTTCTGGAAGCGGTCGTTTCCTGTCCTCATCTGACGGCCATGATCGCTGTCTCACATGTCTGGGCCAAAAGCATGTCCCCTCTGCTGTTACCCAGCCCACTGTCTCTGCACAAAGCAGAGCCGTGAATATGGTTAACACACTGGGAGACCTGAGGGTTACAGTGGGAGCGTTTTACCGAAGATCAGATGATGAAGATCAGTTGAAGATCAGATGTTAATAGTTGCATCGGACAGCGGGTTTGTTGTCCTCTGGAGAGGAAGATGAGGCTGAGTTGGATTCAGAGTTCATGACCATGCTTGCCTGGGCCATCGCGAGCATCGGCCTCAGGTAGAACCATCCACCTTGTCCTGAGCACTCACGGCTGGATGACTGGTTCCTGGGTGTGGCGCACGGCTCACAGCCGCGTTCCGCCCCAGTGCCTTTCTTTCTAGAAGTGCAAGACGAGGTTCAGAAATAAAAGGTTCACCTTTTTCTGCCCGATGCAGCTTCACAGCCTCCTCCACTCTTGCTACTCTCAATGGTGGGGATGCCAGGGGGTTTGTGGAGATTCCCCAGATGGAATCTGCAATTGCAGAGCACTTGTGCCAGCAAAGTGCCGCCAGAAAAGTACCTGGTGGAACCGTCCACGTCTACCGTCCAAGGCCTGTAAGATGACGGCAGCCCTGGCTTCTAAACCTGCTCTGGCGCAGACAGAAGCAACACCTCGGCCACAATGTTGAGCCTCCCGCAGGAAGGCAACACAGTTTCAGATGCTTCTGGCTGCATATGGCATCCGCAGCCACGGTTGCGCTGCTCAAATTGATGCATATGAGAGCGCTACAGCACTGGCTACACAGCCGAGTCCCGAAATGGACATGGCGCCGCGGCACACTCCGTGTGACTATTACACCGATCTGTAACCGATCTTTCAACCCTTGGTTGGACCGGAGTGCCCTTAGAACAAGTGTCCAGGCACATTGTTGTTACAACAGATGCCTCCAGAATGGACTGGGGCACTGTATGCAACGGACACGCAGCCTCAGCCTCCTGGACAGGACCTTGACTGCAGTGGCATATCAGTTACCTAGAGTTGATGGCAGTGCTGCTTGCCCTGTGCTGGTTTCGGCTATTGCTTCAGGGCAAGCACATGTTGGTCAGGATGGACGACACTGCAATGGTTACGTATATTAACCGCCAAGGTGGTGTATGCACACGTCGCATGTCACAACTTGCCCACCATCTCCTCCTGTGGAGTCAGCAGCGGCTCAGGTCACTCTGCGCAAGTTACATTCAGGTTGAGCTCAATCATGTGGCCGACACACTCTTACAATAGCTAACGCTTCCACGGGAATGAGGACTCCATCCCCAGGTGGTCCAGCTTCTCTAGAGTTGATTCGGGGATGCGTAGGTAGACCTGTTTGCCTCCCAGGATTCCTCCCACTACCCGCTCTTTTACTCCCTGACGGTAAGTCACTAGGAAAGCATGAACTGGACATCAGGTTCCTAAGAGGCATCAGGAGGTTAAATCCTCCTGATGCCTCTCATCTCTCATCTCTCCTGGGATCTCTCTGTGGTCCCCTCTGTACTGCAGAGAGCACCCTTTGAGCATGTTTCTCAGAGATGCAACAATCTGCATTGACTTTGTTTGTAACTGTTTCCTTTGGCGGAGCAAAAAGTAACAGGCCATATCGTGGGTCAAAATGTAAGTTACTCAGTATGAACTTCTTTTTTTTAATTTAACTGTTAAAGAAATATCACAGTTGCAATTATGATGTTCTGAATTTTAGATATCTGATATCAAGAACAACAGTGTTCTTGCTCATGTGACCAGTTAATTAAGATATACATACAAATTAAATTGAGGTAAGGTGCAGTCATATTAGCAACATTTTGGGGGGAAAAAGATTCATTGTCTATTGTCAATAGTGTAGAGATTTACAGTATGAAGCACAGTTTCATACTTTCAAACCGAGCAGCTTAATATTGGTCAACACAGTGAATACGCGCAACCAACATCAACCCATTGCGAAATCGGCATGGGAAAATCTTTCCCTCTCGGAATTCCAGATTGTGTAGATTCCTATTGAAATGATGGAATAAAGGAATAAGCAAAAATAAAATAATTAATAGAATGAAAAATGCCAAATAATTGTAGCATAATACATTTGCGAATAAAGCAGCGTTACCATCCCATGTGTTCAAGAGAACAAAATTGACACTTCCTGGGAAACTGGCGCCAAATATCTGTAATAAAAATGCAAGTTGCTGCATTCAGGGTAGCCACTGTGGCTCTTTTTTTTTCTATATTATGATTGACTTGCGCCTAAGAGCGTGAACTCGAAATGCAACAAACACCCTATGTTATCTTGCATGGTCTGGTGTTTGGGAACACAATCATGTAAGATGCTTCTAGGAGGGAATTAAACCAAATCATTCTGATGACAAAATTTGATTTGGGCATTTCAGAATGATCAAATCAACATTGCTGTACAATGAAACTGGTCCGCTGGTTAGTCCAGCTATCCAATCCCATCCACTGTTGAGACAAAGTCACATGAGTTTTTTTGTTGTGCATCAAGGGATTTATTTATTATGTAAATGTGTTTCTATAGTAGTTTAAGTGCATGTCTTCTTATTGGATAAAAAAATGTATATGCCTCAATTGTTTTTATGTGTATTTTTAGAATTTATGCACATTTTGGTGTTTTCATTCAGTGTTTTAATGTGAATGAAAAAACAAAACAAAACAAAACAAAAAAACACTTCTACAAAATGTAGTAGAATAGTGTGGAATTGTGAGGTGCACCTCAAGTAAGGAGTGAAAAATGTGGGGAAGACTGAACAAATTAAATTAAGTGAACATAAACATGTAATATAAAATGCAAAACAGTACCTTAATCACATGCATGTGCAACATGACATGAACTGTGGAGGGGGATTATTTTCTCTAAAGATTAATGATTTCCACATACACAACCATAACAAATGGCATCGCTACAAAATACAGCAACAACTGCAACATTCTGTCGTTCAATCCCATCAAATCCAGTTCGCATCAATGCGTGCCAAGTGCCATAATCACTGGAATGGAGCTCAGCTTAGTCTATGTGTAATTACCCTCTCTTGCCTTTAGCTTAAGTTTACTTACGTGCTGTCAAGAGAAGCATATCTATGAAGGCAATAACAGCTCCTGGCAAGATTGTCAAACCATCTGGCGTAGAGAACAGGGTGACAAAAACAAACGCAGACAGGGACTTGGTCTTCATCCAGTTTGGAAGGAACAGAGAGAAACCTCCGTACTCCAGGCAAAGCTTACTCAGCATCACTAAAGAAAATGCAGTTAAGGTCATCACTGCGCAATACTGACCATACATCTCATTTTTGTTCTTCACCTCTTAGGTTATGACCACAGGAAGACAATTTCTTGTGGAACCCACAAAGCACTGTGGAAACTATCTATATGTACTCGCCAAAGGCGGATTTGTATTCTGAAAATGGTTTTAGATGGTAATTTGTGTTTTGAATTGCTGTTTGACTGTAGTCGTATTCCTTCCTCAGACGGGTTTGCCTAATGGAAAACATCATGCATCATATTTAGTACAGTGTGAATATATTCCTAAATTCCAGTCTCTTGCTTTATCACTGTTCTTTATTTTCACAGAAAAAGATGTAGCTCATTTTCTCGGGGCGTAATATGCATTCAACCTGAAGAAACCGGATGAGCTCACATATCACTTCCTACCCTATTAAAAATGACAGCAATTTAATAACGTTCCCAAATGCGTTAAAAAGTCATAGGTACAACTTTAAGTGCCGATATAATACACATTCATAAACAAACCGAGCAAGACACTTTACACACTGTAGACGTGTTGCAATTTAAATCTCCTGTCACAGCACTTTGCCTTTGCCTTGCCTTAAGGCTACACTCTTAAATGAAAATATGCTCTCAAGACGAGGCTTTTTCCCTGGTAAAACATCTGAATTTCCCCTAAATGAAGGAATAAGCAAACAAATAAATAAATATGTGAAAATGTATTCCCACTCAATAAGCACTGAAAAACTTTTTTATGTTCCTCCTTGTCAGTTTGAGGCCCACTCTCCTCACAGCATTTGTCTCTTATGGAGAATTTACTTCTGCAGTGTGAGCCTTATTTCCTCTGGGTGCCCTAACCCTCTCCTTAGTTCATTATCCTGCCTGCTGCTAGTCGGGCCGCATAAGACTAATGGCCCTCTCTGCCTCTCATTGCGCAGTGCCATGCAATGGTGGAGGGGTCTATTACGCCTGAGCAGGTTGAATTTACCTTCTCCAAGAGAGTCCATCGTGGACTTTAATGAGAGGACAGCATCTTAGACATAAATCCTTATTCAGTTGGTCCGTGGAGTTGGTGGGATGCGTGATGACAGTCGGACCACGTGGCCCGCGGAGGCACATGACAACGATAACTTATCCCAGACAGACCGCGGCTCCGTCTGTGCCTGAGTTCCAGTTATGAGAAGGGAAATGAGAAGGGAGCAGGTGGCGGGTCTAAACACTTCCAAATGTCAATCTGGCCTTGAGATTCACGGCACAACATGATTGGGAGTCAGGCAAAGCTTCGTTGACTCCAGTAAATTGAGATTTAATCAAACCGCTCTTAATTGAAATCTTTTCGCCAAACACTGTTTAAGTCAGACCTGGTGTCATGGTTTTGTGACAAAACACAGAGACCAGAGCTGTTTTCTACAGTAACTGCTCAAAGTGCTGTGTTTTTTACATAGTAAAACAATGGTAAAACGTGCTTAGAAAGCAGAAACACACATCATTGTAATATAATATAATATAATACTTTTTGGGAAGAAATAGAAAGAAATACTTTTATTTAGCAAAGGTGCATTAAATCAAAGACTATAGAATTGCTTTGAATGGGAAAAAGTGCAACTCGCAATATGACGTAATAAATCCCGCCTTCTAAATAAGAGCCAATCGGCGATTCATAAAGTCACCGAATCACTGCAGTGGCCGTTAGAATCTCCGGTTCCTATAGAAACATTCAGACGCACGCTTCCAATCCACCTTATTCCTACGCCACATATGACACTTTGCGCGAATTATGGGTGTAACTTCCGTTAAGCTTTAAACAGTCAGTCAAAGGCTCGCTCTATGAACACAATAATGCATTTTTTTTTAAAAACTGGGTACAATGAGATGACATTATTCTACTCACCCTTCAACCAACAAACATTAAAAGGACATTTTAAAGTGTAAAAGCATCAACAAGGTACTTTCAGCTGATGGTGAATAACCCCAAAAACGAGATTCTTTCCACATCAATAACGGACGGGTTAAATATAACTAAAGTGATATATATCTGTATTCTGTAATGTACGTTGCCTTAAAAAAAACGTTCATGAACTTCAGCATTGCGTGATACTATTTCAAAGTGATTTCCATCATTTTTACAGATAATAAATTGTATTTACCTGTGAAAACAAACCTGGAAAGAGACGTGAGGCTTTGAGGAGAAAAATTGGAGATTTTTCATGCATTCCAGTGAATTACTAATGGGATACACCGTAAATTATATTGGGAGAACAGACAACAGATGTGCAGTATATGTTGTCCTTTTTCATATTACAGCGGAATGCAAAGGGACAAAAAAAGAATCACAAGGATAGAAAGCAGCGACTGAGAAGAGCTCTTGCCATAGATATTCTCGTTATAACATGTTACGTTAAAATACCAAGCGTTACGTTATTCTCATGATGTCTGAAAATAAAACATGAAAGAAAAATTGACAGCTCATTCAGTCAAACTGACGGATAAGCTTTATTTGTAGGGTAACCTTATGATTTTAAACAATTTGTTTCAGTCTTTTTAAATGGAAGTTCCCCAAACCGGAAGTGCCACCCTTAATTCGAAACGCAGTAAGCTCGTCAGGAATAAGGTGGATAGAGGGTATGCACGTGACATCACTGTCGACCGTTATCACTGCAGTTACGCCCACTGAGTGGCAAAAAGACTGAGTGGCAGCATTGGTTTTCAGCGTGAATGCAGCGAAAAACACACAAAACACATCTAAAATGGGAAACAGCTGTGATTGACTGTACTAACAACTTTGACACAAAATCTGAGGAATATTTTTACAGACTACCAAAGCTATAGAAAAAAGAAGCAAATGGATTGCTGCAATTCACAGAAACAACTGACTCCAGGCAAAGAAACATGGATTCCCTTTCGCATGTGGGGAAATGCCCTCGCGTGACAGGTGTCTGAAGTGAAAGTGGAATCACGCCAATCCTATTGGCTGGCGACAGCCTATGACATCATACTAGTGCGACCAGACAGTATATGAAGGGCGCCTAGGAAACATGACATCCTTTTTTTTGTCTTCAGGGACTGTTTTGTCTGTTGTGATTGTTGCAAGGTAAGAACCTTTGTTATCATGCCTGAGAAGTGTTTCAAGCGTTGTGCCGATTTGTTTCCGAGATATCTGACACCTGATGACACACACGACTTGTGCGTTCACTGCCTGGGTGAGGAGCAGGCGCGTTCAGTTCTCGAGGGATCTGTTTGCGTTCATTGTGAGCGTCTGCCTATGCGGATGCTCCGCTCTCGCCTGTCAATCTTTTCGAGGGAAGAGGGACAGGCATCTGCACCTGGCGGCTCGGGTCCTGCTTGTGCTGAGGCCGAGAGGAGACTCAAGTCGTGGGGCTCGCAGGTGGAGCTCGCCGAAAAGTTTGAGAAAGGCGTTTCTCTCTCGCGCGATTCAGCGGCTCATAAGAGCAATCTGCTCAATGAAGATGCCATTTCTCTGGCATCCTCTGGTTCAGCAGACAGTGCTCTTTTGGCTCCAAGGCATACTGAAGAGCAGATGTTGGTTGTGGAGGGCAGTGAGAGTGTTGCATCTGAGCCCGCGCGACCATCCTGCCCTGCCTATGTTGAGTTATTGGATGTTATGGAGTGCGCCTCGGGCAGATTAAAACTGCCGTGGGCACGCGCTTGGGAAGAAGTGGTTCATGGGAGGCTAGAAGAACGTTTTCTTTCCGGCGATACTCCTCCAACTCCGGTGAGCCTTCCATTCCTTTCCGATCTCCATTCTGAGATCAAGAAGGCATGGAAAAACCCTTATTCGGCCCGTATTCATCGGTCTGGGCAGGCAAACTATACGAGATCACTAATACTAATACGAGAGCACAGATATGTGGCGATACCCCCTATCGATACACTATGGCAGTGCTTCAAGCATATCAGACCGAAAGATTTGGACCAGGGCCAGGGTCTTTCCCCTGATGTGATGGCTGAGCTGCGCCACACCACAGACCTGGCTCTCCGCACCACCAAACACACTGCTGCTGCGATCGGTCGATCGATGGCGGCGATGGTGGCAATGGAGAGACACCTGTGGGTGCACCTGGCTGACATCAGGGAGAAAGAGAAGGGTTTTCTCCTCGATGCACCAGTCTCGCCGCTTGAACTTTTCGGGACTTCTGTCGAGGCGGTGGTCGGGAACTTTAGGGAGGCGAGGGCACGCTCAGCAGCATTTAAGTCCTGTATACCGCGCCGGTCCTAATCTGCACCCAGGCAGCCAGGGGGACCTGGCCCGTCATGGTCTGAGGATCATAGGCAGGGCCAGAGGTCTAGTGTCGCCGCTTGAGCCCCTCCTCCTCAAAGGAGCAGGTCTCAGAGAAGGCACGATGCCAGGAACAAAAAGCAGGATCTGAGAGAGGTGATACAAAGCCGTCGCGCTGAGCGCCACTGAATGTTCCCTCACTCGTAAGGGGTTTCCATCTCCCTCTCCTCCTTTTTCTCCTGTCCCCCTGTACCCTTCCCTCTTCCCTGCACACGCTCTGACATCAGGCCTGAAGCCTGGGCCCATTGATGCGTTTTTCTCCCTCACTGGTTCTGGAAATTCGCTTCCCTAGAGCTTTAGCATTGGCAACTCGGGCCCGCAGCCGTTTTTTCTGGGAATCCTCAACAATTTCTGGTGCTGTTTCACAGCTCTTTATTGCTAGGCTTGATTTTGCTCCTTCCGGTTGAGCTTAGTTCTTCCCTTATCTTTGGGTCATTAGAATTGGCTCCCGAAGACCGATCGGAAGGTAGAAGGACTTTTTAGACTGCCCTGAAGGATCGGTTGTTAGGCTATTGATATTCTCTTGCTGTTTGAGTTCGGTTTATATGCTAGGAGTAATATGCTAGGAACAAACTGTCTCCTACTATACTCCAGTCTCTGTTCCTCCCCTGACTTAGCTAGAGTACCCAGCCTTCAGAGTATTTCTTCTTCACTCTGTAGGTCCTAGGTTGAGTAGACTGCTCCCCTCTTTCAGGGTTCCTGGCTATTTGCTGAGCTCTACTCCCAGGGATGCCCATCTCTGGTCCGGTGAGTTGTTACTGCCTTTTTGCAGTTTTTCTCACAAGGTTTCTTCCTCTTTGTGGAAGTTTGTAGAGATTCTGTTCTTTCAGACAGGTTGTTGGCCCGACTAGCCCTTCTCTGGGCCGGTTCGGCCTCCCTGGTGGCCTTCAGGGTTGACCTTTTGTCCCCCTAGTAGTGACGGGCCAGAGTCCTTGCAGTACTCTGGCCACCCTCGCTTAAAGGGACCCCTTCTTTGAAGTTGTTGGTTCCAAGCCTTTGAGCGGCCTTGGTAGGCTTTCACTCTGTGTAGGCCTCTTTGAGGCTTTTTAGCTTGGGCGGTGGCCGTAGGGAGTTATGTGACTGACAGCCTGTGACCAGGGGTTGAGTGCTTGGCTCTCTTCTCAGCCATTTTTTGGCATGCACTCCCCTCAGCATGGCGGCATGGGTATTCTGTTCCCTATATGCGTTCTAGGACGCAGTGCGAGTTCCCTTTCGAAAGGGAATGTCTCAGGTTACGCATGTAACCATGGTTCCCTGAGAACAGGGAAAGAGACACTGCGTCTCCCTGCCATGCTTCTGGGCTGCCTGCTACAGTCACTTCAGACGAATAGTGGATGTCATGTTTCCTAGGCGCCCTTTATATACTGTCTGGTCACACTAGTATGACGTCATAGGCTGTCGCCGGCCAATAGGACTGGCGTGATTCCACTTTCACTTCAGACACCTGTCACGCGAGGGCGTTTCCCCATATGCGTTCTAGGACGCAGTGTCTCGTTCCCTGTTCTCGTAACCTGAGACGTTTTCAGTTATTATTTTGTGTCAAAATGTTGGATTTTGAGGTAAAACTGTACCCTATATATTTTATTGTTATGTATTGTATTGGCAACACATCAATTAAATCTTTAGCATCTTATATTCTGCATAATTGAGTGTTTTTAAATAAACACTGACAAAAACTATACAAGTTTTAGGGCTGGATGATTGATATAAGTGATCACTCCAATTTAGACCTACCTTGTAGTCATGTAAAGCGTTCACAGGCAGATTTGCTTTATGTATTTCCCCGGCATCGAAATCAGGCACATATAAATGTCAGGAAACACGATTCCTGGCTGCATGTCAATATCCATGGATCCATGATTTTCTAGCCCAACCTTTAGTGTAATTGTTTGTTTTACTCGCGTTTTCGCAGTTTCCCCTATTAAATCCAGTCATGCAGCAGGTTCTTTTGCCACTCAGTCCAGCTGAGGGAGAGCGTTCCAGCGGGAAAGTGAAGTCTATGCATACCCCCTATAGAGATGTGCTCTTAGGACTGTGCATGCTCATTAGCTTGATCCAGCCTGAAAAATACAGTTTTTTGTCATGATTCGAGCATTTAGAAACAAAATTTATGAGACAGTTGTTGTCAGATTTCATTGGTGATTTCAAATATGAAATTTAATGAAAAGCTTGGCGAACAGCTTTGAGGAATTTGATGTTTCCCCATTCAAAGAGATAGGAGCTGCACTTACATGCCCAAGAGGCATTTCAAAGATGGCCGTTGAGTGAAATGTCTTGTCTGAAAGGGACTTTGATTAAACTGAGTAAAAGTGACAGTTATAACATTTTGAATGATGCAAAAGCTTTCTGATTTAAATAAAGGCTGTTCTTTTAAACTTTCTATTAATCAAAAACGTATAATGTTTTTAACATTAATAATAAAATGTAATTTTCCTTGAGTACCAAATCAGCATATATTAGAATGATTTCTGAAGAATCATGTGATACTGAATACTGTGACTGTAATACAGAAGAGAGTAAATAATGTAATAAAACTGTAATAATATCTAAAAAAAATGACTGTTTTTGACTGTTTCTGTAATTTTGATCAAATAACTGCAGTTTTTGTGAGCATACAGTAAGAGATTTTTGTCAAAAACATTAAAAAATCTTACCAACCCCATATATAAAACCAGCATTTTCATTAAAACTAGAAAATATTCAGCCTTAAGAATGACAGGTTGAATTGCATTAAGTCAGCATGGGTGATTAAACCAACAAAAATTCTGCAGTTGGGATGCTTCTACGTCGCATTTAAAAAAAAAAAAAAAGTGTAAAAAACACATTTTGGTGGTATAAATGCTGGTTCGGTTTCGATGCAACTAATTTTGGCTGTTATATTGCTCCTCGTGTTTTAAAATCAGCTATTCTCTTTCTCTTGTCTCGTCTCACCTCATCCTCCATAATATCTTTTCGTGTTCACATGGCCATCTCATTTGTCAGTTATTTAACTAGGGCTCAATTATTAATCCACCTGCTCATGGAGATGGATCACAGTCAAATTGTGGTCAAAAAAGCTGAATATGCATCATGGATAAATATTTCAGCACTTATTTTCAACAGACTGCTCTTTTCCCCGCTTCACTGCTGAGGCAGGATGTTTGTGGAAGCATTTCTAAACAGCGAAACAATGAGGCTAGAGCGCAAAGTGTTGAGACCATAGGATCAAAATGCTAATGTGTTACAACAAAAACAGGCTTCACAGACTGCATTCACTGGAGCTAAATCTAGCTTTGGAGTTTTTGTTTCATAAAAGCATTCACGGCTGGAAATTGTATATTGTCTGGTGTAAAAGTCTATCGCCCGCAATTTTAGTGTGATGCAACTTTGAGTAACCTGATACACACACAATTAAATTCTAGTCGAGATTAATTACGTGAATAATCTCCATATTAAATGACCCCAGGGCTCAGTGAGAGGTGCAAGGTTGGGATATTGGTGCAAGCATTGAGCAGCTTGAGGCTTGCATAAAGAAAGACTGTATTGCATCTATTTCTCAAAAATAGTTTTATTATTTTCTTATGTGTGGTGAACGGACTGTTCTGGAAAGCTCTCCAAAAACAATATATCTGCTGTCACAATGCAAGGTCCTCCTGTTACATTTTATAATTGTGTGAAACATCCTGGAAATATATTTGATATTTTTTATCTAATAGACTTGGGGTGGGCTCTTTTGACTTATGCCTGTAAGAAACCACCCAGCAAGACACTAAAAATGATTCACGCTGCATTCGAAATCGTCCGAAAACTTTCGTCCGTCATAAAAAATTTTTGAATTGGGTTTAATTTTCTGCATTTTTCACATCCATAGCAAGCATTTTAAGAGGTACAAGCCACCGTACAAGCAAACGCCAAAATACAGAATGGTGTCTGACAAGTTGATCCACTAACAAAGCATCAAACAGAGCCACTGTGATCCTGAAATAAACTTTGAATCGCTCAGGATAATCCCGCAGCTCCTTGATAAGCAGGTTGAACTCTCCTTCCTCTCAACAAAATCTCAGGATTGAATGGACCCAATATTTCCTCTTTCTTTTTCTCTTTTTAAGAAGAGATAGGACAACAAAATCACCCTCACTGCTTGAAGACTCCATTTTGTATTATTTTAATAATTTTTTCGCAATGGATAAATTAATACGCATCGGACTCAGTGTGTAAGGTTTCTATGTATGACGAATTTTTAGGATGACAAATACGAAAAACGCATCCAAAAATTTCAGACTCAGTATGCAAAGACCTTAACGGTTTAATGATCTACAATAAAATAGCACAAACTTTGGTGATCAAGTACAATAGTAATTTCTCACTAGAAATGCCATCAAAAGTGGACAACTTTGGTTAAAAAAACGTACATTTACACACAAAATGACTACCAACCGCAATTTTCAGACGCCATCTTTATTTTTTAGCTCAACTGTCACAGAATGGAAAGCAGGATTGTGGGATATCAAAGGCAGCAAAGGATACATCTATGTTGCCTTCAAAAATAGATCAGATGAAGGGATCTCAGGAGACAGGAAGTAAAGCTACCTACCTTGTAAAGTAAATTCCTACCTTGGAATGCGTCCTCCGAAGGCAGAATTTTTAAGCTTTCAGACGCACCCATAGAAAGTTGCAGGTAGGTGAGTTTATTCAAGGTTGGACAAAAACTCTGCAGGAAAGTGGATCTTAAGGGCCAGAGTTGAGAACCTCTGGCTTATTCAAACCCAGTGTTAGGGAATTTTCCATACTTTAAGTTATATTTTATGTAACAAATCTCTATTCCTTTTGTTCAAGATATTCATCAAGGTCTCATCCAACCCACTTGACATGAAAGCAGTTTTCTTCTGAAAAGACTCCAATTTCAAAAAGGGTAAACATGATCTGTTTCCTACATGCTGGAGCCACTGATCATCAAATTGAGGTTACAAGGCAGCCAGAGAGCTGTCAATCATCCTGCCACACACTTAGCCTACATGTTCAGTACAGAGCAGCTTCATTTGCCACATTTAACCAAAGGGTTGACACTAAAAGCTTTTTGACAGCGGCAATGAACGGTCACATAAGATCATGAATGGCCTCCTCAATGCAGTTGTTTGCTTTTTTGCACTGGTTAAGTCACTGAAACACTATTATTCAACAAACGAGCACCACCAATTCTCAAATCCTCATGTAAATCAGTTTATGAAAGCCATCTAGAGAAAATAAAACTACTATAATTTGCAATGACCGAATGTAAACATGCTTTATCTAGTGTAACAGTGCATTAGTGAGAAGAAATTATTGATTAATATATGCTAGCAAGCTCTGAAATCCTGTGTGCAAAGAATAGTATACAATGCAGGACTGAAGAGATAATTATATTTGCCACCTAAACACTTGTTACCATGGTTTCTTCCCTTAAGTGCTATGAATTAAACAAATACTGAATTGTAAGTCTTTAAAGCAACAGATGGCCTGGATCAAACATTATATTTGCCGCTAATATGAAGGTTACAAACTTTCAATTGCAAATACATGATGGTAGAACAAGTGCCAGTGGAATTTGTAGCACTAATAGAATCCATTTTCATCAGTAAAACAATCATTCTCTTTTCTGTTTCAGAGAAGGTTAAGAATATTCCAGGTGAAGATTTGAGGGGATGTGGAGTGTTGCCATCATTACTGATGATTTCCGGGCCACTGATTGGTTAAAATTAGAACAATAGAACAAATTAATTAAGCAGTTGTTAAAATAATTACAAGCAGCATTGGTGGTCCTGTTCAGCAAAAACACAATAGCGGAAAGGCAGATCAGAGACCACTCTCCGGGAGTGCTTTTATTTCATCAGCATGCAGCTAATAAGAATGCTCTCTATCCAGTCTTAAATGCTTCAGTGCCTTGCAGAAGGAGTGGGCTGAGGTCTGAGGTTCATTTGCTGTACTTTAATTGTAGATGAATTATTAACTCACAAAATCCTTCATTAAATAACTTATTAAACTTGGCGGCTCTGTCTGACTACATATCTGTGTTCTGCTGTGTGGTGAATAATACTTAAAACGTTTTTTTTTTTGTTTTTTTTTTTGCATGCAGCACAGTAAAATAAAATTGAGATGCATCACATTCACAAGTAATATAATATATTTTTTAACATTAAAGGTGCTTTATGTAAGAATGACAGCTAGTAGTTGAAATAGGTACTGCAGCCCAAATTCAAAATATTGTTTGCCCCGCCCCCTCCTCCTCAGACTCGACGCTCTTGCGGGTTGTCAGTTTGAAGACACGCAACAGGAGCGAGCTCAGTTGACATTGGAAGGCGAGGAAACTTACACACTGTAAGATAATTAGTTGATTTATTGATTTATGATGAGTTGATATCGAGTTATAATATGCCCCCGTTCATAGAGATTTTTAGATAGATGTTGAGGCTTTTTAGGTCGGGTAGAATCTGCGATCTCTGACCCAGTCTGTTCGCTGGCTTCCATGGCTGCAATTCACTGCATGTGTTTTCCGCCAACTGGCAACCCGGGGTGGTGAAATACTATTGGGTAAATTGGCAACGTGCGGTCTTGCATAGACGGAAACAAAAACAGAAATTCCGACACGGAACGCAAATTTTAAAGTACAATAACTGGCTGTAGCATTGGCTTTCAGAGAAAGGAGTATGTGAACTGAGCATGTTTAATAAATATCTGCAGACATATTATGGTATTTTTATGCTTTAGTACAGTCAAAAACTTACATAGAGCACCTTTAATAAAGATTTACAGTAAATGGTTAACAGAACAAAAACTAAAACTATTATTGAGTTAAAATACTTGCATGCTCTATATGAGCATATGAGTTTTTTTCTTTTTCTTTAACAACAGTGTTTCATGATCCTTAACACCCTTTTCCCAAAATCCTTAACAATGCAACAAAGAATTTATGTGAGCACACAATAGCAAAGAAATTCCATGAAAATGAAGACAAAATAGGACCTAAAAAAAGGTAATTTTGTATTTTTATACATTTAAAAAAAAAAAAAAAAAAAAATTAAAATTAAATTGACTAAAATTAAATGTCACATCTGTTTTTGGTTTTGTTTAACAATCATGTTTTTATGTTTTTTATTTTGAAATAAGTCATTCATGTTTCCTGTTTTGTCATGTGATTCCTTGTTTTTGTCATGTGATTCCCTGTTCCATCATGTTATCTTGTCATCCATAGAGGATTATGTTGCATAATTCTATGGACTTTCTTGCCAAGTGGACTTCAGTAATCTTGCCTTAAAGGATTTTTTTTTGGCATGGACTAAATGACTTAATGAATTACCTAATACCGGTGGACCAAGCTCTGCATCCATCGGAGTTTAAAGTGCAGCCCTTGCCTCAAGAAGTGAATTACCTAATGCTGGACAACACCCCTGAATATTTTTTGGGTGAGAGCTGTACATACCAAGCTCCGATGGATGTAGAGCTTGGTCCACCAAGGACCTTACCGGCCAGGGACCTAATGATCCCTGCACTCCCAAGCAAGGTGGTCCTGGAGGTCCTTCCTTTGTCGATTCCACTTCCTGTGATGGCAAGCGCTATGTTGTGTGTGTGGGCCACACACTCTTCCCCTTCTCCTCCAGACCAGAGCCGCTGGCGTATAATACTGTTCCTCCTTAGGCGTCTTCTCGCCCTGTCACGGAGGCCGTTCATTAACTTTCTGGGCCCCCTTCATGGTCACGGAGGTCATCCACGCCTGCTCTGTCACGGCTACGGAGGCCGTCCACAAACATTCTGTGCTCTCTGCCATGGCCACAGGGGCCGTTCCTGACCACTCTGTCATGGCCACGGAGGCTGTCCGTGTTTCTGCTCCGACACGGATTCCTGATCCACCAACTCCACCATGGTGGTCTCCTGCTCTACTGAGGTGGTCATCCCCTCCAGCGGCTCCACTCTGGTGATTCCTGCCGCTGCTGGCTCCACCATGACCACCATGCTCTCATGCACTGCTCCACAGTCCAGGCCTGCCACTGCTCCACGGTCTATGGTCTCGTCCACTGCTCTACAGTCCAGGCCCCTCCACTTCTCCACGGACCAAGCCCACCACTTCTCCACGGACCAAGCCCGCCACTGCTCCACAGTCTATGGTCTCGTCCACTGCT